>CM031372.1:76442481-77668002 GCA_018208015.1 Medicago ruthenica | reverse complement strand
TGGCGAATGTCGTGACTTTGAGCTCGAAGCCCAAAGAAGAGGCTAGGACAGCCATGTCATCGTGGAGGGCAATAAGAGAGGCCCTAGAAGAAAGCCGACCCCGGATGGGGCAAGTTAGTGGACATACCGGAGAAGAAGAATCGCTTCGGGTTGGGGTATCATCCATCAGCCGAAACTTTCTCAAAGCCTCCAAAGCAAGGGATCCTCCCCATTTCGGAAACATTCATCAGTGCGGGGTTTATAATGAAGAGCAAGTGGCTCTACTTGAAGACGTAGATGAAGACGTGCCTGATGTGGTGTACGTTGCGCTTCGGATGAAAGCTTTGAACAATTGGAGGGCTATCGCAATTCCGAGATCATTACCAGGATTAAGTAATAAAACATGTTTGTTTGTTTTTTTTTACTTTTAAAAAAAAAAATCATTTAGCTCTGCCCAAGGCAAATGATTAGTCGTGTGGGGCCCCCCATGTTTTAAAAGTTATTTTCGATCATGATAAAATCACTCTTTTATGTCCATTTGAGTCTTTTTCTTTTTGCATTTGTTTTAAAAAAAAAATTTTTTTACAAAAAGCCTAAAAAAAAAAAATCATACTCATGCAGATCTACAAATCCACCCTCCAAAAACAACACTGCCTTAATCCCTTATGACTTCGATTTCCCGATTAATCAAACTGAAGATGATGAAGAGGACGATTATGAACCGCCTGAAGAATTGTCCAGACTTGCAAATCAAGGGGATAGGGTAATACAACCTCACCAAGAATCAGTTGAAAAGGTCAAGTTGGGGACCGAAGAGGATAAGAAAGAGGTCAAGATAGGAGCCTCCCTGCACGAGGATGTGAAAGGAAAGTTGATTAAACTTCTGCAAGAGTACGTGGACGTATTCGCTTGGTCGTACCAAGACATGCCGGGTTTAGACCCTAACATCGTTGTACACAAGCTGCCACTCAACCGGAATGCCCGCAGTGAAGCAGAAATTGAGAAGAACTCGACCCGATATGGCTCTCAAGATCAGAGAAGAGGTCAAAAAGCAATTCGATGCCGGCTTCTTAGCCGTAACCAAGTATCCAACATGGGTTGCCAACATTGTGCCAGTTCCGAAGAAGGATGGCAAAGTTAGAATGTGTGTGGATTATCGGGACTTGAATAGAGCAAGCCCAAAGGATGATTTCCCGCTACCACACATCGACATATTGGTGGACAACACAGCCCAATTCTCGGTCTTCTCCTTTATGGATGGCTTCTCAGGATATAACCAAATCAAGATGGCTCCAGAGGACATGGAGAAAACTACATTCATCACTCCATGGGGGACTTTCTGCTATAAGGTAATGCCTTTCGGATTAACAAATGCCGGGGCAACATACCAAAGAGCAATGGTGACTCTTTTCCATGACATGATCCATAAGGAAATAGAGGTCTACGTCGACGACATGATTGCCAAATCCCAAACGGAGGAGGATCATCTAGTCCATCTACAAAAGCTTTTCGAACGCCTAAGAAAGTTCAAGCTGCGCTTAAATCCTAACAAGTGCACATTTGGCGTTAGATCCAGAAAGTTATTGGGCTTCATCGTCAGCCAAAGAGGTATTGAAGTGGATCCCGATAAGGTAAAGGCCATCCAAGACATGCCAGCGCCAAATACCAAGAAAGAAGTCCGGGGTTTCTTAGGAAGATTGAACTACATCGCCAGGTTCATTTCACACATGACAGCTACCTGCGAACCAATCTTCAAACTGCTAAGGAAAAACCAAGCCGTTCATTGGAATGAGGATTGCCAAGAGGCGTTTGACAAGATCAAAACAATACCTGCAAGAACCACCAATTTTAATACCTCCGGTTCCGGGTAAACCCCTCATCTTATACCTAACCGTACTTGAAGGATCAATGGGTTGTGTGTTAGGACAACAAGATGAAACGGGAAGAAAAGAGCACGCAATCTACTACCTAAGCAAGAAGTTTACCGATTGTGAAACAAGGTATACTTCACTTGAAAAGACTTGCTGCGCTTTAGCATGGGCTGCTCGACGCCTAAGGCAATACATGTTGACCCATACAACTTGGTTGATATCGAAGATGGATCCCATCAAGTACATCTTCGAAAAACCTGCCCTCACAGGGAAGATAGCCCGTTGGCAAATGCTGCTGTCTGAGTACGACATCCAATATATTGCTCAAAAAGCCATCAAAGGGAGTATTTTATCCGAGCACCTTGCTCACCAACCATTGGAGGATTATCAGCCCATACAATTCGACTTCCCGGACGAAGATGTCGTAGCTTTGAATGACGAAAAAGTCACAAGCGATGATGAAGGGCCAGAACCGAAAGCTCAATGGAAGCTCGCTTTCGACGGCGCCTCAAATGCCATGGGGCACGGAATCGGGGCAGTCTTAATCTCCCCAAGAAATGGATACCAACCCTTCACAGCAAGGTTATGCTTTGACTGCACCATCAACATGGCAGAATATGAAGCATGTATCCTAGGCCTCGAAGCAGCAATTGATCTAAGGATCAAAAACCTTCAAGTATACGGTGACTCAGCCTTAGTCATCTATCAAGTCAAAGGAGAATGGGAGACAAAACATCCCAATTTGATCCCCTATCGAGCCCGGGTTGTTGAGTTGATTAAGCATTTTGATGAAATCAACTTCCATCACATACCTCGAGAAGAAAACCAGGTGGTGGATGCCTTGGCTACATTATCATCAATGTACCAAGTAAATTTCCACAACGAGGCACCAATCATAAGGATGGATCGTAGAGACAAACCAGTTGTGTGTGCATCAGTCGAAGAGGGACTTGACGACAAACCTTGGTTCTACGACATCAAGCGCTATCTCGAAGAGCAAGAGTATCCAGAAAATATCTCACACACCGACAAGAGGACCCTCAGAAGATTGGCATCCCAGTTCTTCCTCAGTGGAAATACCCTCTACAAGAGAAACTATGACATGGTCCTACTCAGATGTGTGGATAAACATGAAGCGGACATGCTCATCAAAGAAATCCACGAGGGATCTTTTGGAGCCCATGCCAATGGGCATTCAATGGCAAAGAAAATCTTAAGGGCGGGCTATTATTGGCTAACCATGGAAGCTGATTGTTTCCACTACGCCAAGACTTGTCATAAGTGCCAGATTTACGCTGACAAGGTGCATGTGCCGCCAACTCCACTGAACGTCATGACTTCACCTTGGCCATTCTCTATGTGGGGCATAGACATGATTGGAATGATCGAGCCCAAAGCGTCAAATGGACATTGTAGTACCCTAATTTTGTCCTAAGCATTTTAAAACAAAAAATCAAAAAAAAAAAATCAAAGAGGGAGAAAAAAGTCAAAGTCAACAAAAGTCAACAGAAAAGTCAACATTTCAAAAATGCTGACTTCGCACTGCGAAGTCTGCGATTTTTCTGCAGATTTTTGATGTTTTTGATTTAATTCCAGAATTTGTTGCATATCATTTCCATATTTATTTTAATCAGCATTCATGGCTAATTGGGCCAAGCAAAACCAGAATTGAAGGACTTGCCATTAATGCCAAGGTTGGAAGCTTTTTCTTCCAACCTAGCATGTGACAAGCAAGTGGGCTTGCCCTTGGGCAGCTCTTGTCTCTCCCATGTGACCTGTTAACCACCCCAAGGTTGCCAGCCACCTGCTTGATGACTTTCCTCCTGCTTGCTTCCCCAAAACCAGTCAGACTAGCTGGATTTTCTCACTTGAAAAGCCATGAGTGCCTACCCTATTTTTTTGCAGCAGCTTTTCACCTCTCACACCAGCCATAGATAGCCTTTTTCATCCCTCAATCTCTGCACATTACAGTGCACGTTTTTATTGATCAACCATTGGGATTGCAAGGATTGATCCCCAAGCTTGGCCATTTGCAATTCAGCCATGTTTCTCATCATTACCTTCTAGAAACCTTTGATTTTGTGGCTGAAATCAGTCAAAGACTTAACCCTTGGCACAAGGCAGAGTTGCCTCTATCCATTAGCATTAAATGCAAAGCCAAATAGCCTGAGATTAGCCCACAAATCAGCTAGGTTCTAGGATTTTTTCATCATTACTTGAGATTGCATTTTGGCTTATAAATAGAGACCCAAGGCAAAGGAAAATGCAGCATTGCATAGCATAAGAAAGAGCAGAAAATAGAGCATTAAGAGAGCAAAGAAACACTACTCATTTCAGCCAAACAACCAGAGAAAAAACCAATCAAACACAAAGCTTTACCAAGCTCAAAGTTCATCACCAATATCAAAAACCTTGCAAGAACCTTCAATCAATTCAAATCCACTGCAGCTGGAGCTTTGCTAAGGAGTTCTGTAAGTTTCCAAGTCTTTGTATTGCATTTTTAATTGTGTTTGCATAGCAATTTTGGTTCAAAACCTTTTGGTTCTAAAAAAACCCCTTTTGAATTTCAAAGAAATCCCAAGGTTTTCAAAACACCAAAACTGGTTTGTCCAGCCTTTTTCATCCCAAAAACTCAAAGCTTTTCACTCATCTAAAAGGTCCTGAGTGTGTTCAGAAGTTGTTTCTGAACAAAAGTTCAGAAACAGCTTCTGAACTCAAAAATTCGCATGCTTCGCAGTGCGAAGTCATGGTCGCAGTGCGACCATGACAGAACTCAGAATCTGAGTTTAGGTGTCAAAATGGCCAATTTTTGAGGTTCTAGCCCAAGAGCTCAGAACCTAAGAGTTTTTTAACCCATGTTTTTCAAACCATAACAAGGATTTTGCACAATATTGGCAAAATCACAAGTTCGTATGACATTTTGTGGATAACTTGCAAAACAAGTTATGTTCTCAAACTTTCAAAACAACATGAACAAACCAGCTATGTTCATCATTTCAATCAAAACTTGAACAATAAATATTGTTCATGATTTTCAAAACCCAAAATGAACATACGCCAAATACGTTCGCTTTTCGCAAAATGAGCCGAACTTGTGCTTTTTCTAGCAAAATTGCTAAATCTTTCCAATTTGGGTTTTCAAACCAAATGTTTTGATATACCTTGGGATTTCTAAAAGAATTCTACCCAAAAACATGAATGAAAAAGGGATGGTGTGACGTATGTCTCTCCATTGCCCCGATTGTACGAATGCGTGACGTATGTCTCGTCGTTCGGACAATCGTCATTCCATTTTAAAACGTATCCAACCATAACCAAACCAAACCTTGGCCCCTTGTGGTCAATCCGAACCTTTTGGTCCCCCGTGGCCATTAGATTCGATCCCTCGACTCGTTTGAGTCACTCGGTCAATGTTCGACTCGTCCGAGTCCATTGTACCTGTTCTTGATCTCAGTGGATCAATTGAACAATCGCCCGACTCGTTGGAGTCCACTCGGTCAATGATTGACTTGTATGAGTCCATTGCACCTCTCTTGGTCCCATAGCGACCAATTCGAACCCTTTTACCCTAACGGACGTACCTTTTAACAATTCTAGTGCGATTCACGAACAAACGCTTAATAAGTCTCCCAAGCGCGAGCATACAAGCTACATTTTAATTGCAAGAATTCGGTTAAAACATCGTCCATTTAAAATCAACCAACACATGTACGTTTTTCTACCAAAGAACTACGTACGCTTTGAGTTCTCCGACTACCGGGAGATACGTAGGAGCAAGATCGACATCTTGTCAAGCGCAATAATAAAAAACTTTTTTTTTCTCCTTTCGTTTGTTTTTATCTCTTTTTCCCCCCTTTATTATATTTTGACATAAATAAGCATGCGCGCAAAACATTTAGAAACAATTTAAGCTTTAACCAAATAGAAGGTTCCCGTTGAGTACAACGGACGTGAGGGGTGCTAATACCTTCCCCTTGCGTAATCGACTCCCGAACCCGACAATGGTTGCGATGACCATCCTTTCCTCATCGTCAAAGGGTTTTATTATCGTTTCCCTTTAAACAAAAAAAACTTAAGGGTTTATCAACGTTCCCTTTACACAAAAACTTTGGTGGCGGCTTCACAAAGGCCCTCCGAGCGTTTACGAACGACCTCGGAGGATTTGCGCGTCTTTTTCTCAGGAAAAAAATGAGGTGCGCACAGCTGGCGACTTCACTGGGGAAACTGTTCCCACTAGCGAGTCAAGCCTAACCTATTTGGTTTTTAAGCCAATTGTTTTTATTTTCTTCGCGCGCCATGTTTATTATTTTATTCATACATGTCATATTTATGCTTTATGTTTATATTTGCTTTATTTTGCTTTATATTCATATCATATATATATCAAATGCGGGGGTTACTTGAGTGATGTTACTCCACATTGTTCGGGTTAATGCCGGACGTGTGAGGCTCTCTACCCGAGCTTGAGAAAAAAACTAAGTTAGAAGGAGGTTGTGTGCGGAAGCCCGCGTTGACGTATGTCCGTGAGGTAGGATGTCCAACCCCGCTTAGATGAGATTTTCACGTGGAATTAATTGAAGTCATGTCGACGTATGTCCATAGACAACCCTAATTCCATGTGAGGTCTATGACTCTAAGGACCTCTTCTTAGGAGATTTCACCATTTAGAGCCTACATGTGAGGATGGGGGGAAGTTCCGAACCTTCATAAACCATACCCTTGCATATCATTTGCATTCATGAAAGTAATTTTCGCATCATTTTGCTTTATAGGAATTTAAAAAGAACAATCAAATATTAGCAAAAAGAAATATGGATTCCGGAAATAAAAGTACGCTCGCTTTCAAGATCGAGGCTCCTAAAGTGGAGGAAGAGCTCAAGGCTAGAATTCGAGAGTTAGAATGGAAACACCTCCAAGCTTTGGGAGAAATCACTAGGACGAAGAGAGATCGTGATGAGGTGACAAATTTTCTCCTAGTGTGCCAAAAGCGGCTAAAGATCTCCGAAGGGAAAAGAAATTGGATAGGAGGTGGCTTGGTTAGTGCGGATGCCAACCTTGTGGCCAAGGACGAAGAGTTGGAAAGAATCTTGCATTCCAACCAAGAGCTCAAGAAGTTCGGCGAGCTATCTATCGAAGCCCAATGGAAATGGAGGTTGAAGTTTCAAGAGAAAAATCAACAGCTCCAAGAAGTAGTCAAAGACTACAAAGAGCAGCTTCAAGCCGAACGCGTCCAACGGCAAAGACATGAGAGCCTTTCTCATCAAGGGAGGCTAAAGTGCAATCGTCTCGAAGAAGACATCAAGAAGTTCTAAGAGTACTTCGACAAGATTGCAAGAGCTCACGGGGACCATATTGCACAACTACATGATGAAATTAGAAGTGCAAGAGTCAAGCTAGACCAGCGCAAGGAAGTGATTGAGTATGTATGGCAAGACGCCACCCGATTAAGTGAGGATTTCACTAAATTGGTTGCATTCTCAAATTTGGTAATCACCCAACTTCCAAAGAAGCTAGCGGAGGCCGAGATGGTCATGCCCTACTTTGTCATCCCTATGGAGATCCAGAAGTTTATGAAGTTCTGCAAGGACACCATAGATTTCTATAGGGAGGAGATGAGCAAAGCCGAGAAGCGAGCGGCTATTTGATTTGTAATAGCATTAGTTACACTTTGTAAACAAATGTTATTTAATCAAATATATTTTGAAGCATAATCAATTTCCCGGTCTTTAATATTTCGAATTGCTAATATTAATTGTGCACCTTTAAACTCCTCCATAAAGCAAAATAAAAAAAAAACGCATATTTTGCATACTCATCGCATACATACATCATTCATTTCCCTAAAAACAGTTCTTTCAAAGCAATCATAGCCCGAAAACCCCGAAAGCCCTCGTTCCAAGAATCAGATCTCCAACACTCGTACGGAACACGAGCTAACAAACAAAGGATCATGGACAATTTGGAGCAAACCCAAGCGGCTTTGAGAGAAGAGGTTGATGGAATGAAGGGAAAGATGGATCAGATGCTAGAGCTAATGCAAGCTCTATCGGCTCGAGAAAGTAACCCTCGTCCAACAACGGATGCGGCCAATGTGCAATGGCCTCCTTATGGTTTACCTCTGAATTATACCCCACCATTCGAAAATGAGGGCCAAGGACCACCTCCACCACCGCTCACAATCCCCGTAAGGAATGAAGAGCGTCGTCCTCAAGGAACTTCCACTACTCAGCATGAAGTAATTCCCCATGATGTGGAAAATAGTCAGCTAAGGCAATCTGCTCCCGACACCACCCACCAAGACAACGATACCACCCAAATGTATCGAGTTTTGGAAGAAAGGTTAAAAGCTGTCGAAGGATTCAGTTCATACGGTGCCCACAACGCCTTGGATATGTGCCTAGTGCCCGACGTGGTAATCCCTCCGAAGTTCAAAGCACCGGACTTCGAGAAGTACAAAGGAATTCAATGCCCTCGGAACCATCTAAGGATGTTCTGTAGGAAGATGGCAGCTTACGCAATGAATGAGAAACTCATGGTGCATGTGTTTCAAGATAGTTTAAGCGGAGCGTCCTTGGATTGGTACATGCAGCTCGAGCGTACCCATGTCCAAACTTGGAAGGATCTAGCCGATGCCTTCCTAAAGCAATACAAATATAATTTGGACATGGCTCCAAATAGGATGCAACTACAAAACCTCCTACAAAGAAGTAACGAGTCCTTCAAGGAGTACGCGCAGCGGTGGAGAGAACTAGCTTCTCGTGTACAACCACCACTATTGGAAAGAGAGCTTGTCGACACCTTTATGGGCACACTTCAAGGCCCATATTACGACAAGATGATTGGAAGCACGTCTGCCGGTTTCTCCGATCTAGTCATGGTTGGTGAAAGAATAGAGGACGGAGTAAAGAGAGGAAAAATCCAAGGCTCTCTAGAAGCTCAAAGTGGAGCTAGAAAACCCCCCAGCAACTTTCACAAAAAGAAAGAGGGGGAGACAAATGCCGTTCTAGTGGGACCATCTTGCCCACCACCAAATCAAATGCCTCACTACCACTATCCTTATGTGGCAGCAGCAACGGCTCAAGGGCGTTACTCACCTCAAGTGATTCCCGCAACTCCACCTCGACAACCGGTAGTGTTGCCTCAAAATCAACAGCAACAACAACAAGGCGGATACCCATCAAGGAATCAAGCGGGCTCGAGGAACAATTATTATAATAGGCAGTTTGATCCTGTACCTATGCCTTATGGTCAAATCTTGCCATACCTAATCCAAAAGGGTATGGTCGAGACAAGACTATTACCACCAATGTCGCCACCATACCCACATTGGTACGACGCGAATGCCAAATGTGACTACCACGCAGGAACCGTGGGGCACAATGTCGAGAACTGTAGAGTTTTCAAACACAAGGTGCAGGATCTTATTGACAAGAAGCTGTTGTCCTTCAAAGAGGAAAACCCCAATGTAAAGAATAACCCATTGCCGGGGCATGCGGGTCCCTCTGTAAATGCGGTGGAGGAACAAGAAGACTTTGGTCCAGTCAAAAGGGTAGCCAATGTTAAGACTCCCCTGTCAACCATAAGGGAGCGCTTAACCGGCTTTGGTTTGTTCGAGGAAATGCACGCCAACTGTGAAGCCTGCAAGGTCAACCCGGACAAGTGCGAAGAGTTGAAGAGTTGTCTTCAAGAGCTAATGGACCAAGGTTGGATCCAAATAGGCTATATAAAGGATGGCACGGACGTTGCTACCTTAAAGTCTCACGACCCAAAACCTCTCGAAATCCCATACCAAAGGAGAGAGGTACCAATGCCTATACAGCCCATAATATTCCATGTACCTGCACCCTTCTCTTTTGAAAGTACAAAGAGGGTACCATGGAATTACCAACCTGTGGCCTATGTGGAAGGAAAACCACTAGCCAAAATTGAGCCCAGCATCACTAACATCACCGGTGTTGGAGGAATAACCAGAAGTGGTAGAGTCTTCGCTCCGAAAGAACTCGGGAAGATGTCAGCCGTACTACCAAAAGAGCCGCTCAAAGAAAAGAGCGTGGAGGAAGAAGAAAACCAAGTGGGGCCTTCTCAAAAGTCAACCCCACAAAAAGAGGCCGAAGAGTTCCTAAGGATAATCCAAAAGAGTGAGTATAAAATCGTTGACCAGCTAGGTCAAACTCCCTCCAAGATCTCCATGCTATCCTTACTACTCAGCTCGGAAGCACACCGAGAAGCACTACTGCGGATCCTCAGTGAGGCACATGTCACCAGGGACATTCCTGTAGACCAATTCGACGGGATAGTCGGAAATATTACCTCAAGTAGGTACTTGGGTTTCAATGGCGATGAGCTACCCGACGAGGGGCACATTCATAACCGCGCCTTACATATCTCCGTGAAATGCATGGACCACATCCTCTCAAGAGTGCTAGTGGACACGGGGTCATCATTGAATGTCATGCCCAAGACTACCCTCCTCAAGCTATCATGTGAAGGGACAGTAATGAAGCCCAGCGCCTTGGTCGTAAAAGCTTTCGACGGGTCAAGAAGAGCCGTCATGGGGGAGATCGACTTACCAGTCCAAATCGGGCCTAAGGTTTTCACCATAACCTTCCAAGTCATGGATATTAATCCAACATACAGTTGTCTTCTCGGATGACCATGGATCCATGCGGCCGGAGCCATCACTTCTACTCTGCACCAGAAACTGAAGTTCATCATTGATAACCAAATGATTGTAGTTTCCGGGCAAGAGGACATGATGGTAAGCCATCTCTCATCATTCCGTTACATAGAAACGGATGAAGAAGCTGTGGATGTCCCATTCCAGTCTTTGGAAGTGGCGAATGTCGTGACTTTGAGCTCGAAGCCCAAAGAAGAGGCTAGAACAGCCATGTCATCATGGAGGGCAATAAGAGAGGCCCTAGAAGAAAGCCGACCCACCGGATGGGGCAAGTTAGTGGACATACCGGAGAAGAAGAATCGCTTCGGGTTGGGGTATCATCCATTAGCCGAAACTTTCTCAAAGCCTCCAAAGCAAGGGATCCTCCCCATTTCGGAAACATTCATCAGTGCGGGGTTTATAAATGAAGAGCAAGTGGCTCTACTTGAAGACGTAGATGAAGACGTGCCCGATTTGGTGTACCGTTGCGCTTCGGATGAAGCTTTGAACAATTGGAGGGCTATCGCAATTCCCGAGATCGTTACCAGGATCAAGTAATAAACCATGTTTGTTTGTTTTTTTTCTTTTAAAAAAAATCATTTAGCTCTGCCCAAGGCAAATGATTAGTTGTGTGGGGCCCCCATGTTTTAAAAGTTATTTACAATCATGAATAAAAGCACTCTTTTATGTTCATTTGAGTCTTTTTCTTTTGCATTTGTTTTAAAAAAAAATTTTCTACAAAAAGCCTAAAAAAAAATCATCATACTCATGCAGATCTACAAATCCACCCTCCAAAAACAACAATGCCTTAACCCCTTATGACTTCGATTTCCCGATTAATCAAACGGAAGAGGATGAAGAGGACGATTATGAACCGCCTGAAGAATTGTCCAGACTTGCAAATCAAGGGGATAGGGTAATACAACCTCACCAAGAATCAGTTGAAAAGGTCAACTTGGGGACCGAAGAGGATAAGAAAGAGGTCAAGATAGGAGCCTCCCTACATGAGGATGTGAAAGGAAAGTTGATTAAACTTCTGCAAGAGTACGTGGACGTATTCGCTTGGTCGTACCAAGACATGCCGGGTTTAGACCCTAACATCGTTGTACACAAGCTGCCACTCAAACCGGAATGCCCGCCAGTGAAGCAGAAATTGAGAAGAACTCGACCCGATATGGCTCTCAAGATCAGAGAGGAGGTCAAAAAGCAATTCGATGCCGGCTTCTTAGCCGTAACCAAGTATCCAACATGGGTTGCCAACATTGTGCCAGTTCCGAAGAAGGATGGCAAGGTGAGAATGTGTGTGGATTATCGGGACTTGAATAGAGCAAGCCCAAAGGATGATTTCCCGCTACCACACATCGACATATTGGTGGACAACACAGCCCAATTCTCGGTCTTCTCCTTTATGGATGGCTTCTCAGGATATAACCAAATCAAGATGGCTCCAGAGGACATGGAGAAAACTACATTCATCACTCCATGGGGGACTTTCTGCTATAAGGTAATGCCTTTCGGATTAACAAATGCCGGGGCAACATACCAAAGAGCAATGGTGACTCTTTTCCATGACATGATCCATAAGGAAATAGAGGTCTACGTCGACGACATGATTGCCAAATCCCAAACGGAGGAGGATCATCTAGTCCATCTACAAAAGCTTTTCGAACGCCTAAGAAAGTTCAAGCTGCGCTTAAATCCTAACAAGTGCACATTTGGCGTTAGATCCGGAAAGTTATTGGGCTTCATCGTCAGCCAAAGAGGTATTGAAGTGGATCCCGATAAGGTAAAGGCCATCCAAGACATGCCAGCGCCAAATACCGAGAAAGAAGTCCGGGGTTTCTTAGGAAGATTGAACTACATCGCCAGGTTCATTTCACACATGACAGCTACCTGCGAACCAATCTTCAAACTGCTAAGGAAAAACCAAGCCGTTCATTGGAATGAGGATTGCCAAGAGGCGTTTGACAAGATCAAACAATACCTGCAAGAACCACCAATTTTAATACCTCCGGTTCCGGGTAAACCCCTCATCTTATACCTAACCGTACTTGAAGGATCAATGGGTTGTGTGTTAGGACAACAAGATGAAACGGGAAGAAAAGAGCACGCAATCTACTACCTAAGCAAGAAGTTTACCGACTGTGAAACAAGGTATACTTCACTTGAAAAGACTTGCTGCGCTTTAGCATGGGCTGCTCGACGCCTAAGGCAATACATGTTGACCCATACAACTTGGTTGATATCGAAGATGGATACCATCAAGTACATCTTCGAAAAGCCTGCCCTCACAGGAAAGATAGCCCGTTGGCAAATGTTGCTGTCTGAGTACGACATCCAATATGTTGCTCAAAAAGCCATCAAAGGGAGTATTTTATCCGAGCACCTTGCTCACCAACCATTGGAGAATTATCAACCTATACAATTCGACTTCCCGGATGAAGATGTCGTAGCTTTGAATGACGAAAAGGTCACAAGCGATGATGAAGGGCCAGAACCGAAAGCTCAATGGAAGCTCGCTTTCGATGGCGCCTCAAATGCCATGGGGCACGGAATCGGGGCAGTCTTAATCTCCCCAAGAAATGGATACCAACCCTTCACAGCAAGGTTATGCTTTGACTGCACCAACAACATGGCAGAATATGAAGCATGTATCCTAGGCCTCGAAGCAGCAATTGATCTAAGGATCAAAAACCTTGAAGTATACGGTGACTCAGTCTTAGTCATCTATCAAGTCAAAGGGGAATGGGAGACAAAACATCCCAATTTGATCCCCTACCGAGCCCGGGTTGTTGAGTTGATTAAGCATTTTGATGAAATCAACTTCCATCACATACCTCGAGAAGAAAACCAGGTGGCGGATGCCTTGGCTACATTATCATCAATGTACCAAGTAAATTTCCACAATGAAGCACCAATCATAAGGATGGATCGTAGAGACAAACCAGTTGTATGTGCATCAGTCGAAGAGGGACTTGACGACAAACCTTGGTTCTACGACATCAAGCGATATCTCGAAGAGCAAGAGTATCCAGAAAATGTCTCACACACCGACAAGAGGACCCTCAGAAGATTGGCATCCCAGTTCTTCCTTAGTGGAAATACCCTCTACAAGAGAAACTATGACATGGTCCTGCTCAGATGTGTGGATAAACGTGAAGCGGACATGCTCATCAAAGAAATCCACGAGGGATCTTTTGGAACCCATGCCAATGGGCATGCAATGGCAAAGAAAATCTTAAGGGCGGGCTATTATTGGCTAACCATGGAAGCTGACTGTTTCCACTATGCCAAGACTTGTCATAAGTGCCAGATTTACGCCGACAAGGTGCATGTGCCGCCAACTCCACTGAACGTCATGACTTCACCTTGGCCATTCTCTATGTGGGGCATAGACATGATTGGAATGATCGAGCCCAAAGCGTCAAATGGACATCGCTTCATCCTCGTTGCCATCGACTACTTCACCAAATGGGTAGAAGCTGCTTCGTATGCAAACGTAACCAAACAAGTGGTAGCCCGATTCATCAAGAAGGAAATCATTTGCCGTTACGGCACTCCCCACAAAATCATCACCGATAATGGGGCAAACTTGAACAACAAGACAATGAAAGAGTTGTGCAAAGATTTCAAGATTGAGCACCATAATTCCTCCCCTTACCGACCAAAGATGAATGGTGCGGTAGAAGCAGCCAATAAGAACATAAAGAAGATCATCCAAAAGATGGTGACGACATATAAAGATTGGCATGAGATGCTTCCCTTTGCGCTACATGGCTACAGAACAGCCATTCGCACTTCAACTGGGGCAACCCCTTTCTCCTTAGTATACGGTATGGAAGCTGTTCTTCCCGTAGAGGTGGAAATTCCTTCGTTAAGGGTCTTGATGGAAACCGAGCTAGAGGAAGCTGAATGGGTCCAAACAAGGTTCGACCAATTGAATCTCATAGAGGAAAAGCGTCTGACGGCAATATGTCACGGACAACTCTATCAAAGGAGGCTCAAGAGAGCATTCGACAAGAAGGTCCGTCCTCGAGAATTCAAAGAAGGAGACCTAGTGCTCAAGAAGATATTACCTATCCATAAAGATCCCCGCGGAAAATGGACTCCCAGCTATGATGGGCCGTATGTGGTAAAGAAAGCTTTCTCAGGCGGAGCCCTGATCATCACCACTATGGATGGAGAAGAGTTCCCACTCTCAATAAACTCCGATGCAGTCAAGAGGTATTATGCCTAAGAAAAAAGAAAAAAAAAGAAAAAAAAGCTCGCTAAATCGAAAACCTGAAAGGGCGGTTTAGGCAATAGAGAGCGTCCTGCTAGATCGAAAACCTGAAAAGGCGGTCTAGGCAAAAATTAAGGACATCAAAAAAGGAAATATACCCCGGTGGATTGAAAACTCGAAAGAGCGGTCCAGGCAAAAGTTAGGGGTTAACAAAAGAAGAAAGGCAATGACTGCAGCATCCAAGCTCCGGACAAGATTCAAGAGGAGAAGAATCGGTCTCGTCAGCATCTTCCAAAAACAAAAATCTCGAAGTCATAAGGAAATAGCATGTGTTGTGCCAAAACCAACAATTTTCTTTTTGCTTTTTCTTGTCTTTCTCTATCTCACTTCTCACTTTGTGTATTTTTTACCCATTCAAGAGGTCAAATCTGCATTGAATAAATTTCCTTTTTGTTATCTTGTGTTCTCAGTAGCGCATAAAATTTTGTTTTATTCATGATGAAAATGCTTTAAAACATAGGAAATAAACAAAAGAAATTTCTTCCAAAAAAGAAAAAGCAAACAAACATTGTTTTTATTTTGAATCTTCGTGAATTTCGAAGGAATTGCGGTAATTCCCACCAAATATTGCTCCAAAAGACTTAGGCTTTTCAGCAAAGGCAAGTGCGTAGCTCACGGCACGCGGAACGCAAAAGCCCCAAGGGTCAAGAGGAACATAGTTCCCCAGTAAACACCCCAAACATCAAAACAAGGCTGGATATTGATCATGCTTCCAAAATGATCCCTATATCCCCATGAGCCAAACCTCATTGACACCCCCAGGGAGTCTCAACCCCAAACAAAAGGTCCAATCATTATTGGCAAACCCACACAAATCCCCGGGCCAGGCCCGAACTACACCGGTTTTGATCCCATTCGGGTATGTAGGCAAAGGACCTTGTCCTTCCAAACCAACCAACCGACCAACAAAAAAAAAACCCAAAGAGAGGCCCAACCATCATTGGCACAACCACCACCAAGACCGACTTTGCTCGGCACCCAACCAGCATCCCACATATCATGCATAGCATAATTCATGCATCATGTCATTTTCATTCATGCATGCATATACAAATCATTCATACACATGCATTTCATTTCATAAATCATGCATCCTCAACAAGGATTCTCCTGTGAGTATCACATATTCACCAACATCCATCAACAGTTAAGTGAGCGTTCCCCAGTGAACCTCCTTCACCAACTGTCACCAATTCCCCAGAAGGAATCTTTGTTTGAGTCTATCTCATGTCATATTGCATTGCATATCACACTGCATATCATACTGCATAACATGCATCATACAATCATGTTTTCCGGTTCAACCAGGGGCACCTATTTAGGGTAAGACCATTTCAGCTTAGGTATCGACCTCTAGTGAAAACGCCTAGATGAGATCACCTCCCCCAGTGTATCGACCTTCAGTGTTAGCGGCTGAATAAGATCACAGCTCGTTAGGAATCGACTTTCAGTGAAAGCGCCTGAATTAGATTACCTAGCTTAGGTATCGACCTCTAGTGAAAACGCCTAGATGAGATCACCTCCCCCAGTGTATCGACCTTCAGTGTTAGCGGCTGAATAAGATCACAGCTCGTTAGGAATCGACTTTCAGTGAAAGCGCCTGAATTAGATTACCTAGCTTAGGTATCGACCTCTAGTGAAAACGCCTAGATAAGATCACCTCCCCCAGTGTATCGACCTTCAGTGTTAGCGGCTGAATAAGATCACAGCTCGTTAGGAATCGACCTTCAGTGAAAGTGCCTGAATAAGATTACCTAGCTTAGGTATCGACCTCAAGTGAAAGTGCCTAGATAAAATCACCTCCCTCAGTGTATCGACCTCTAGTGAAAGCGCCTAGATAAGATCACACCCATCCTCAGGAATCTACCTTCAGTGTAAGCGGCTGAATACGATTACCTTCATCCCCCAGTGGATCTACCTCCAGTGTTAGCGGCTGGATACGATCAACCTTTTCAAACCATTGCATTTGCATTCCACGAAGGACAAAATCCGGGTCCTTCTTTTTACTTAATTGATCTTCGCAAAGAGTTCATGAGATGCCCTCGGCACTCACGCACTCTATGCGAAGACACAATTAAGTAGGGGCAGCTGTAGTACCCTAATTTTGTCCTAAGCATTTTAAAACAAAAAATCAAAAAAAAATCAAAGAGGGAGAAAAAAGTCAAAGTCAACAGAAAAGTCAACATTTCAAAAATGCTGACTTCGCACTGCGAAGCTCACTTCGCACTGCGAAGTCTGCGATTTTTCTGCAGATTTTTGATGTTTTTGATTTAATTCCAGAATTTGTTGCATATCATTTCCATATTTATTTTAATCAGCATTCATGGCTAATTGGGCCAAGCAAAACCAGAATTGAAGGACTTGCCATTAATGCCAAGGTTGGAAGCTTTTTCTTCCCACCTAGCATGTGACAAGCAAGTGGGCTTGCCCTTGGGCAGCTCTTGTCTCTCCCATGTGACCTGTTAACCACCCCAAGGTTGCCAGCCACCTGCTTGATGACTTTCCTCCTGCTTGCTTCCCCAAAACCAGTCAGACTAGCTGGATTTTCTCACTTGAAAAGCCATGAGTGCATACCCTGTTTTTTTGCAGCAGCTTTTCACCTCTCACACCAGCCATAGATAGCCTTTTTCATCCCTCAATCTCTGCACATTACAGTGCACGTTTTTATTGATCAACCATTGGGATTGCAAGGATTGATCCCCAAGCTTGGCCATTTGCAATTCAGCCATGTTTCTCATCATTACCTTCTAGAAACCTTTGATTTTGTGGCTGAAATCAGTCAAAGACTTAACCCTTGGCACAAGGCAGAGTTGCCTCTATCCATTAGCATTAAATGCAAAGCCAAATAGCCTGAGATTAGCCCACAAATCAGCTAGGTTCTAGGATTTTTTCATCATTACTTGAGATTGCATTTTGGCCTATAAATAGAACCCAAGGCAAAGGAAAATGCAGCATTGCATAGCATAAGAAAGAGCAGAAAATAGAGCATTAAGAGAGCAAAGAAACACTACTCATTTCAGCCAAACAACCAGAGAAAAAACCAATCAAACACAAAGCTTTACCAAGCTCAAAGTTCATCACCAATATCAAAAACCTTGCAAGAACCTTCAATCAATTCAAATCCACTGCAGCTGGAGCTTTGCTAAGGAGTTCTGTAAGTTTCCAAGTCTTTGTATTGCATTTTTAATTGTGTTTGCATAGCAATTTTGGTTCAAAACCTTTTGGTTCTAAAAAAACCCCTTTTGAATTTCAAAGAAATCCCAAGGTTTTCAAAACACCAAAACTGGTTTGTCCAGCCTTTTTCATCCCAAAAACTCAAAGCTTTTCACTCATCTAAAAGGTCCTGAGTGTGTTCAGAAGTTGTTTCTGAACAAAAGTTCAGAAACAGCTTCTGAACTCAAAAATTCGCATGCTTCGCAGTGCGAAGTCATGGTCGCAGTGCGACCATGACAGAACTCAGAATATGAGTTTAGGTGTCAAAATGGCCAATTTTTGAGGTTCTAGCCCAAGAGCTCAGAACCTAAGAGTTTTTTAACCCATGTTTTTCAAACCATAACAAGGATTTTGCACAATATTTACAAGTTCGTATGACATTTTGTGGATAACTTGCAAAACAAGTTATGTTCTCAAACTTTCAAAACAACATGAACAAACCAGCTATGTTCATCATTTCAATCAAAACTTGAACAATAAATATTGTTCATGATTTTCAAAACCCAAAATGAACATACGCCAAATACGTTCGCTTTTCGCAAAATGAGCCGAACTTGTGCTTTTTCTAGCAAAATTGCTAAATCTTTCCAATTTGGGTTTTCAAACCAAATGTTTTGATATACCTTGGGATTTCTAAAAGAATTCTACCCAAAAACATGAATGAAAAAGGGATGGTGTGACGTATGTCTCTCCATTGCCCCGATTGTACGAATGCGTGACGTATGTCTCGTCGTTCGGACAATCGTCATTCCATTTTAAAACGTATCCAACCATAACCAAACCAAACCTTGGCCCCTTGTGGTCAATCCGAACCTTTTGGTCCCCCGTGGCCATTAGATTCGATCCCTCGACTCGTTTGAGTCACTCGGTCAATGTTCGACTCGTCCGAGTCCATTGTACCTGTTCTTGATCTCAGTGGATCAATTGAACAATCGCCCGACTCGTTGGAGTCCACTCGGTCAATGATTGACTTGTATGAGTCCATTGCACCTCTCTTGGTCCCATAGCGACCAATTCGAACCCTTTTACCCTAACGGACGTACCTTTTAACAATTCTAGTGCGATTCATGAACAAACGCTTAATAAGTCTCCCAAGCGCGAGCATACAAGCTACGTTTTAATCGCAAGAATTCGGTTAAAACATCGTCCATTTAAAATCAACCAACACATGTACGTTTTTCTACCAAAGAACTACGTACGCTTTGAGTTCTCCGACTACCGGGAGATACGTAGGAGCAAGATCGACATCTTGTCAAGCGCAATAATAAAAAACTTTTTTTTTCTCCTTTCGTTTGTTTTTATCTCTTTTTCCCCCCTTTATTATATTTTGACATAAATAAGCATGCGCGCAAAACATTTAAAAACAATTTAAGCTTTAACCAAATAGAAGGTTCCCGTTGAGTACAACGGACGTGAGGGGTGCTAATACCTTCCCCTTGCGTAATCGACTCCCGAACCCGACAATGGTTGCGATGACCATCCTTTCCTCATCGTCAAAGGGTTTTATTATCGTTTCCCTTTAAACAAAAAAACTTAAGGGTTTATCAACGTTCCCTTTACACAAAAACTTTGGTGGCGGCTTTACAAAGGCCCTCCGAGCGTTTACGAACGACCTCGGAGGATTTGCGCGTCTTTTTCTCAGGAAAAAAACGAGGTGCGCACAGACATCGCTTCATCCTCGTTGCCATCGACTACTTCACCAAATGGGTAGAAGCTGCTTCGTATGCAAACGTAACCAAACAAGTGGTAGCCCGATTCATCAAGAAGGAAATCATTTGCCGTTACGGCACTCCCCACAAAATCATCACCGATAATGGGGCAAACTTGAACAACAAGACAATGAAAGAGTTGTGCAAAGATTTCAAGATTGAGCACCATAATTCCTCCCCTTACCGACCAAAGATGAATGGTGCGGTAGAAGCAGCCAATAAGAACATAAAGAAGATCATCCAAAAGATGGTGACGACATATAAAGATTGGCATGAGATGCTTCCCTTCGCGCTACATGGCTACAGAACAACCATTCGCACTTCAACTGGGGCAACCCCTTTCTCCTTAGTATACGGTATGGAAGCTGTTCTTCCCGTAGAGGTGGAAATTCCTTCGTTAAGGGTCTTGATGGAAACCGAGCTAGAGGAAGCTGAATGGGTCCAAACAAGGTTCGACCAATTGAATCTCATAGAGGAAAAGCGTCTGACGGCAATATGTCACGGGCAACTCTTTCAAAGGAGGCTCAAGAGAGCATTCGACAAGAAGGTCCGTCCTCGAGAATTCAAAGAAGGAGACCTAGTGCTCAAGAAGATATTACCTATCCACAAAGATCCCCGAGGGAAGTGGACTCCCAGCTATGATGGGCCGTATGTGGTAAAGAAAGCTTTCACAGGCGGAGCCCTGATCATCACCACTATGGATGGAGAAGAGTTCCCACTCTCAATAAACTCCGATGCAGTCAAGAGGTATTATGCCTAAGAAAAAAGAAAAAAAGAAAAAAAAGCTCGCTAAATCGAAAACCTGAAAGGGCGGTTTAGGCAATAGAGAGCGTCCTGCTAGATCGAAAACCTGAAAAGGCGGTCTAGGCAAAAATTAAGGACATCAAAAAAGGAAATATACCCCGGTGGATTGAAAACTCGAAAGAGCGGTCCAGGCAAAAGTTAGGGGTTAACAAAAGAAGGAAGGCAATGACTGCAGCATCCAAGCTCCGGACAAGATTCAAGAGGAGAAGAATCGGTCTCGTCAGCATCTTCCAAAAACAAAAATCTCGAAGTCATAAGGAAATAGCATGTGTTGTGCCAAAACCAACAATTTTCTTTTTGCTTTTTCTTGTCTTTCTCTATCTCACTTCTCACTTTGTGTATTTTTTACCCATTCAAGAGGTCAAATATGCATTGAATAAATTTCCTTTTTGTTATCTTGTGTTCTCAGTAGCGCATAAAATTTTGTTTTATTCATGATGAAAATGCTTTAAAACATGGGAAATAAACAAAAGAAATTTCTTCCAAAAAAGAAAAAGCAAACAAACATTGTTTTTATTTTGAATCTTCGTGAATTTCGAAGGAATTGCGGTAATTCCCACCAAATATTGCTCCAAAAGACTTAGGCTCTTCAGCAAAGGCAAGTGCGTAGCTCACGGCACGCGGAACGCAAAAGCCCCAAGGGTCAAGAGGAACATAATTCCCCAGTAAACACCCCAAACATCAAAACAAGGCTGGATATTGATCATACTTCCAAAATGATCCCTATATCCCCATGAGCCAAACCTCATTGACATTCCCCAGGGGGGTCTCAACCCCAAACAAAAGGTCCAATCATTATTGGCAAACCCACACAAATCCCCAGGACAAGCCCGAACTACACCGGTTTTGATCCCATTCGGGTATGTAGGCAAAGGACCCTGTCCTTCCAAACCAACCAAAAAAAAAAGAAACAAACAAAAAGACCAATCATCATTGGCACAACCACAACCAAGACCGACCTTGCTCGGCACCCAACCAGCATATCATGCATATCATGCATAACATAATTCATGCATCATGTCAATGTCATTCATGCATGCATATACAAATCATTCATACACGTGCATTTCATTTTATAAATCATGCATCCTCAACAAGGATTCTCCAGTGAGTATCACATATTCACCAACATCCATCAACAGTTAAGTAAGCGTTCCCCAGTGAACCTCCTTCACCAACTGTCCCCTATTCCCCAGCAGGAATCTTTGTTTGAGTCTATCTCATATCATATTGCATTGCATATCACTGCATATCATACTGCATAACATGCATCATACAATCATGTTTTCCGGTTCAACCAGGGGCACCTATTTAGGGTAAGACCACAACTCGTTAGGAATCGACCTTCAGTGAAAGCGCCTGAATAAGATTACCTAGCTTAGGTATCGACCTCTAGTGAAAGCGCCTAGATAAGATCACCTCCCTCAGTGTTCAACCTTCAGTGTTAGCGGCTGAATAAGATCACTTCCCCTTTAGGAATCTACCTTCAGTGTTAGCGGCTGGATACGATTACCTTCATCCCCCAGTGGATCTACCTCCAGTGTTAGCGGCTGGATACGATCAACCTTTTCAAACCATTGCATTTGCATTCCGCGAAGGACAAAATTCGGGTCCTTCTTTTTACTTAATTGATCTTCGCAAAGAGTTCATGAGATGCCCTCGGCACTCACGCACTCTATGCGAAGAAACAATTAAGTAGGGGCAGCTGTAGTACCCTAATTTTGTCCTAAGCATTTTAAAACAAAAAATCAAAAAAATCAAAGAGGGAGAAAAAAGTCAAAGTCAACAAAAGTCAACAGAAAAGTCAACATTTCAAAAATGCTGACTTCGCACTGCGAAGCTCACTTCGCACTGCGAAGTCTGCGATTTTTCTGCAGATTTTTGATGTTTTTGATTTAATTCCAGATTTTGTTGCATATCATTCCCATATTTATTTTAATCAGCATTCATGCCAAGGTTGGAAGCTTTTTCTTCCAACCTAGCATGTGACAAGCAAGTGGGCTTGCCCTTGGGCAGCTCTTGTCCCTCCCATGTGACCTGTTAACCACCCCAAGGTTGCCAGCCACCTGCTTGATGACTTTCCTCCTGCTTGCTTCCCCAAAACCAGTCAAACTAGCTGGATTTTCTCACTTGAAAAGCCATGAGTGCCTACCCTGTTTTTGCAGCAGCTTTTCACCCCTCACACCAGCCATAGATAGCCTTTTTCATCCCTCAATCTCTGCACATTACAGTGCACGTTTTTATTGATCAACCATTGGGATTGCAAGGATTGATCCCCAAGCTTGGCCAATTGCAATTCAGCTTTGTTTTTCATCATTACCTTCTAGAATTAGTTGATTTTGTGGCTGAAATCAGTCAGAGACTTAACCCTTGGCACAAGGCAGAGTTGCCTCTATCCATTAGCATTAAATGCAAAGCCAAATAGCCTGAGATTAGCCCATAAGTCAGCTAGGTTCTAGGATTTTTTTCATCATTACTTGAGATTGCATTTTGGCCTATAAATAGAGACCCAAGGCAAAGGAAAATGCAGCATTGCATAGCATAAGAAAGAGCAGAAAATAGAGCATTAAGAGAGCAAAGAAACACTACTCATTTCAGCCAAACAACCAGAGAAAAAACCAATCAAACACAAAGCTTTACCAAGCTCAAAGTTCATCACCAATATCAAAAACCTTGCAAGAACCTTCAATCAATTCAAATCCATTGCAGCTGGAGCTTTGCTAAGGAGTTCTGTAAGTTTCCAAGTCTTTGTATTGCATTTTTAATTGTGTTTGCATAGCAAATTTTGGTTCAAAACCTCTTGTTTCTAAAAAACCCCTTTTGAATTTCAAAGAAATCCCAAGGTTTTCAAAACATCAAAACTGGTTTGTCCAGTCCTTTTCATCCCAAAAACTCAAAGTTTTTCACTCACCTAAAAGGTCCTGAGTGTGTTCAGAAGTTGTTTCTGAACAAAAGTTCAGAAACAGCTTCTGAACTCAAAAATTCGCATGCTTCGCAGTGCGAAGTCATGGTCGCAGTGCGACCATGACAGAACTCAGAATCTGAGTTTAGGTGTCAAAATGGCCAATTTTTGAGGTTCTAGCCCAAAAGCTCAGAACCTAAGAGTTTTTTAACCCATGTTTTTCAAACCATAACAAGGATTTTGCACAATATTGGCAAAATCACAAGTTCGTATGACATTTTGTGGATAACTTGCAAAACAAGTTATGTTCTCAAACTTTCAAAACAACATGAACAAACCAGCTATGTTCATCATTTCAATCAAAACTTGAACAATAAATATTGTTCATGATTTTCAAAACCCAAAATGAACATACGCCAAATACGTTCGCTTTTCGCAAAATGAGCCGAACTTGTGCTTTTTCTAGCAAAATTGCTAAATCTTTCCAATTTGGGTTTTCAAACCAAATGTTTTGATATACCTTGGGATTTCTAAAAGAATTCTACCCAAAAACATGAATGAAAAAGGGATGGTGTGACGTATGTCTCTCCATTGCCCCGATTGTACGAATGCGTTACGTATGTCTCGTCGTTCGGACAATCGTCATTCTATTTTAAAACGTATCCAACCATAACCAAACCAAACCTTGGCCCCTTATGGTCAATCCGAACCTTTTGGTCCCCCGTGGCCATTAGATTCGATCCCTCGACTTGTTTAAGTTACTCGGTCAATGTTCGACTCGCCCGAGTCCATTGTACCCGTTCTTGATCTCAGTGGATCAATCGAACAATCGCCCGACTCATTGGAGTCCACTCGGTCAATGATTGACTTGTATGAGTCCATTGCACCTCTCTTGGTCCCATAGCGACCAATTCGAACCCTTTTACCCTAACGGACGTACCTTTTAACAATTCTAGTGCGATTCGTAAACAAACGCTTAATAAGTCTCCCAAGCGCGAGCATACAAGCTACGTTTTAATCGCAAGAATTCGGTTAAAACATCGTCCATTTAAAATTAACCAACACATGTACGTTTTTCTACCAAAGAACTACGTACGCTTTGAATTCTCCGACTACCGGGAGATACGTAGGAGCAAGATCGACATCTTGTCAAGCGCAATAATAAAAAACTTTTTTTTCTTTTCTTTCGTTTGTTTTTATCTCTTTTTCCCCCCTTTATTATATTTTGACATAAATAAGCATGCGCGCAAAACATTTAAAAACAATTTAAGCTTTAGCCAAATAGAAGGTTCCCGTTGAGTACAACGGACGTGAGGGGTGCTAATACCTTCCCCTTGCGTAATCGACTCCCGAACCCGACAATGGTTGCGATGACCATCCTTTCCTCATCGTCAAAGGGTTTTATTATCGTTTCCCTTTTTAAACAAAAAAAAACTTAAGGGTTTATCAACGTTCCTTTACACAAAAACTTTGGTGGCGGCTTCACAAAGGCCCTCCGAGCGTTTACAAACGACCTCGGAGGATTTGCGCGTCTTTTTCTCAGGAAAAAAAACGAGGTGCGCACAAGGGCCACTGATTCGACTCAGTCAGCAGAAGAAATTAACTCATCTGTGCGTCAAGACTCTCTTCTGTTAAAACTGACTACAGATTTTGTAATGCAAGATGTGCCCAGCATAATCAAAGCAAATCCCTCTACCGCTTTTGGACATCTCAACTTTTTGAAGAAGCTCCACAATCCCTTGACTACTGACGAAACCTTAGGGAAGGTTATTCAAATCGAGTCAATTATTGATCAACTGGCCAAAACTGTGCAGCATGATGAGGACAGTGCCATGAGACTTGTTGCTCAGCAACGAACACATGACCATTTGCTCGAAAGGGCGAAAACTGCACAAGCTGAAGTTGATCGATTAGCAAATCTCGCCAAAGAAGCGCACCCTGATATTAAGGTTTGCAACGACAACATCTCTGATTGGAAAAACAATATCATCGTGTTGCAGTCGCAGATCGACAACTATAGGCAGAAAATTGCTGATGAGGAAGCCAAACGCAACCGACTCGAAGAGGACGTCAACAATTCGATTAAGGCTCGAATTGATGAGAAGGGACGAGAGGGTCTTAAGGCTTACAGTGCTTCTGCAGTAATCCTTGAAGAGGTTAAGAGTTTGGAAAATGCCCGCCAGGTCTTCGATAAAGAGATCAACAGCTTAACCAAACTGTACTGGGAGTCTGTAAAGCATTTGTAATACCTTAATTATCTTGTAAATTTCGAACATTTTTTGGCATATTTTGATTGTAATGTTCAGGACATGCCCAGTTTGTGGCAGTTTCTTTAACTATCATTTCGAATCTCTTTGGTTTTATTCTGCGCTTATTTTTACTTCGAGTCACTTTGATTATTTTAGCATTTAAAAACGCCAAATATCGAAGTTTTACTTGGTTTTTCATGATACATACTGAAACACCTCTTTTTTAGTAACGGATAAGATTATGCCTATGACAAAACGCGTAACTATTAGGCCATATCTCTGATTGGCTCTAGTTTCAAAACGAGTCAAACATCCGTTTTCAAAACAGTCTTGCTGAACTGGCGTGAATTCTGAGAAAAATTAGGAAACGGTTGAAGAATCATTAATGATTCTACCATTATATATATGGTCATTCTCTATCCATTTTACTTACTCCACTCTGCAAGTCATAATAATATAGCCCCTATCACCAATTTTAAAAGAGAAACATGGGTAAAGGCAAACAAATTGCGAAGAATACCGATAAAAAGAAAGCAACATCTGCAAAGAAGGACAACAAAAAGACTGCTGATTCCTCAAAGAAGACCAAGAAACCCTCTTCCAAGGGCGAAAGCTCAAGAACCTGTAGAGCTCCCCCTCCTCCTGAAGGGAAAACACCTTCAAAGGCTCAACCAGAGATTTCTTCCTCAGAGTCTGATAGTACGGACCCTGATTGGGCAGAATTCCTTTCGACTTATGATGAAAACAAGGAATATCTTCGTTCATCAGACTCAGAAGTGGATTCGAAATGAAGGCCCCTTCAAGATCAACGCGTCACTTTTCTTTTAGATGAAGGCCCATTCAAGATTAACGTGCCACTTTTTCTTTTGTAATTCGAATAAAGTCTTAGCATTTTATGATGGGTAAAAAATCCAAGATAAGATCTTTGTATGATGAGGGATGAAACCCACCATTTTTAATTCGAATATTTGATTTTATTGGCATCTTCGCTAGTTGCCACTTTAGTTATTTATTTTTCGAACTATTCTTGATTTATTCGAATCTCTTGCAGCGCTGGTCTATATCTTTTCAAATACTTACCATTTATGCTCAAGGTACGTTGATCAGGAGTTAATTCCTCTAACTCATAAGCACCGTTCGAATAAATCTGAACTACCTTAAATGGTCCTTCCCAATTTGGGGACCACTTGCCCAGGGTTCGATCTTTTCTATCCATGGGCAGGATGACTTTCCACACCAAGTCTCCAACATTAAAAGTTTTTGACTTTACTTTCTTGTTATAAGCTTTTGCAACTCTTTCCTTTTGCCTAGTCAAGACTTCTAATGCTCTTAATCTCTCCTCATCTAAATCAACCAACTCATCTGACATCATTTCCCAATAATGATCAATTGGTATGTCCATTTGTTTTTGTATTCTGGCTGATTGCAAATGTATTTCGACTGGAAGTACAGCATCATGACCAAACGTTAGTCGAAATGGGGTAGTGCCAGTTGATTCCTTAGGAGAATTTCTACATGCCCATAAAACTTGATCCAACGTTTTATTCCAATTTTTTGGTTTTTGGGCAATATGTTTTTTAATCAAGTTAATGATAATTTTATTGGCTGCTTCGACTTGACCATTTGCTTGCGCGTAATATGGTGTTGAGGTTAATAATCGAAAGCCAGTTTCTTGAGCAAATTCCTGCATCTTTCGTCCAGTAAAGACTGAACCTTGATCAGTGGTAATTGTTTCAGGAATACCATACCTATAAATAATATGGTTTTGGATGAAACTAATTACTGCCTCCTGATCGACATTTGGTAAAGGCACTGCTTCAATCCATTTAGTAAAATAATCTATTCTAACTAAAATGTACCGTTGGTTTTTAGACGAAGCAGGCTTAACCTCACCGATTAGATCCAGAGCCCATCCTCTGAAAGGCCAAGGTTTGATTATGGAGTGTAACTCACTAGCAGGTACATGCTGTATCCCTGCATGCTTTTGGCATTCTTGACAGCCTTTAGCAAATTCTATGCAGTCCTTTAACATAGACGGCCAATATAAACCTTGTCGAAATAAAAGACATTTCATTTTATGGCCTGCTTGATGTGATCCACAAGCACCACTTGTAGTACCCTAATTTTGTCCTAAGCATTTTAAAACAAAAATCAAAAAAAAATCAAAGAGGGGAAAAAAAGTCAAAAGTCAACAAAAGTCAACAGAAAAGTCAACATTTCAAAAATGCTAACTTCGCACTGCGAAGCTCCCTTCGCACTGCGAAGTCTGCGATTTTTCTGCAGATTTTTGGTTTCTTTGATTTAATTCCAGAATTTGTTGCATATCACTTCCATAATTATTTTAAGTAGCATTCATGGCTAATTGGGCCAAGCAAAACCAGAATTGAAGGACTTGCCATTAATGCCAAGGTTGGAAGCTTTTTCTTCCAACCTAGCATGTGACAAGCAAGTGGGCTTGCCCTTGGGCAGCTCTAGTCCCTCCCATGTGACCTGCTAACCACCACCAGGTTGCCAGCCACCTGCTTGAGGACTTTCCTCCTGCTTGCTCCCCCAAAACCAGTCAAACTAGCTGGATTTTCTCACTTGAAAAGCCATGAGTGCCTACTCTGTTTTTGCAGCAGCTTTTCACCCCTCACACCAGCCATAAGTAGCCTTTTCATCCCTCAATCTCTGCACATTACAGTGCACGTTTTCATTGATCAACCATTGAGATTGCAAGGATTGATCCCCAAGCATTAGCCAATTGCAATTCAGCTTTGTTCTTCATCATTACCTTCTAGAATTGGTTGAATTTGTGGCTGAAATCAGGCTGAATCTTGCCCCTTGGTACAAGGCAAGGTTGCCTCTATCCATTAGCATTTAATGCAAAAGGATCCAGCTTGATCTTAGCCACAAATCAGCTGAATTTTGGGATTTAGTAATGATGAAAAAGATTTGGTTTTGGCCTATAAATAGAAGGCAATGCCCAAGGTTTCAAAAAAAATTAAGAACAGCATTTCAAGAGCAGAAACTCTACTCATTTTAGCTTACAAACCCCCACAAATAACCAGAAAAAACCAATCCAACACAAAGCTTTACCAAAGTTCAAGTTCATCACCAATATCAAAAACCTTTGTGAAAGCCTTCAACAAATACAAATCAATTGCAGCTGGAGCTTTGCTAAGGAGTTCTGTAAGTTTCTAAGGCTTTATATTGCATTTACAATTGTGTTTGCATAGCTATTTTGGTTTAAAACCATTTGATTCTAAAAAACCCCTTTTGAATTTCAAAGAAATCCCAAGGTTTTCAAAACATCAAAACTGGTTTGTCCAGCCTTTTTCACCCCAAAAACTCAAACTTTTTCACCCACCTATAAGGTCCTGAGTGTGTTCAGAAGTTGTTTCTGAACAAAAGTTCAGAAACAGCTTCTGAACTCAAAATTTCGCATGCTTCGCAGTGCGAAGTCATGGTCGCAGTGCGACCATGACAGAACTCAGAATCTGAGTTTTTGTGTCAAAATGACCAATTTTTGAGGTTCTAGCCCCAGAGTTCAGAACCTAAGAGTTTTTAAACCCATGTCTTTCAAACCATAACAAGGATTTTGCATAATTTTGACAAAATCACAAGTTCGTATGACCATTATGTGGATAACTTGCAAAACAAGTTATGTTCTCAAACTTTCAAAACCACATGAACAAACAAGTTATGTTCATCATTCCAATCAAAACTTGAACAATAAATATTGTTCATGATTTTCAAAACTCAAGCAATGAACATACGCCAAATTTGTTCGCTTTTCAAAACCGTTCGCAAAACGAGCCGAACTTGTGCATTTTCTAGCAAAATTTGCTAAACCTTCCCATTTTGGGTTTTCAAACCAAATGTTTTGACATACCTTGGGATTTCTAAAAGATTCAACCCAAAAACATGAATGAAAAAGGGATGGTGTGACGTATGTCTCTCCATCGCCCCGATTGTACGAATGCGTGACGTATGTCTCGTCGTTCGGACAATCGTCATTCCTTTTTTCAATATGTACAACCCTAACCAAACCAAACCTTGGCCCCTTGTGGTCAATCCAAACCTTTTGGTCCCCCGTGGCCATTAGACTCACCCCTCGACTCGTTTGAGTCACTCAGTCAATGTTCGACTCATCCGAGTCCATTGTACCCGTTCTTGATCTCAGTGGATCAATCGAACAATCGCCCGACTCTACGGAGTCCACTCGGTCAATGATTGACTCGTATGAGTCCATTGTACCTCTCTTGGTCCCATAGCGACCAATCAACCCTTTACCCTAACGGACGTACCTTTTAACAATTCTAATGCGATTCACGAACAAACGCTTAATAAGTCTCCCAAGCGCGAGCATACAAGCTATACGCTTAATAAGTCTCCCAAGCGCGAGCATACAAGCTACGTTTTAATCGCAAGAATTTGGTTAAAACATCGTCCATCTAAAAACAACCAACACATGTACGTTTTTCTACCAAAGAACTACGTACGCTTTGAATTCTCCGACTACCGGGAGATACGTAGGAGCAAGATCGACATCTTGTCAAGCGCAATAATAAAACTTTTTTCTCTTTTCTTTCGTTTTTTTTTATCTCTTTCCCCCCTTTTATTATATTTTTAACATAAATGAACATGCGCACAAAATATTAAAAAAAAAACAATTCAAGCTTTGACCAAATAGAAGGTTCCCGTTGAGTACAACGGACGTGAGAGGTGCTAATACCTTCCCCTTGCGTAATCGACTCCCGAACCCGACAATGGTTGCGATGACCAAATCCTTATCCTCATCGTCAAAGGGTTTTATTATCGTTTCCCTTTAAACAAAAAAAAAAACTTAAGGGTTTATCAACGTTCCCTTTACACAAAAACTTTGGTGGCGGCTTCACAAAGGCCCTCCGAGCGTTTGCAAACGACCTCAGAGGATTTGCGCGTCTTTTTCCCAAGGAAAAAAACGAGGTGCGTACAGCTGGCGACTTCACTGGGGACCCTGTTCCCACTAGCGAGTCAAGCCTAACCTATTTGGCTTTTAAGCCAATTGTTTTTATTTTCTTTGCGCGCCATGCTTATTATTTTATTCATACATGTCATATTTATGCTTTATGTTTATATTTGCTTTATTTTTGCTTTATATTCATATCATATATATATCAAATGCGGGGGTTACTTGAGTGATGTTACTCCACATTGTTCGGGTTAATGCCGGACGTGTGAGGCTCTCTACCCGAGCTTGAGAAAAAAACTAAGTTAGAAGGAGGTTGTGTGCGGAAGCCCGCGTTGACGTATGTCCGTGAGGTAGGATGCCCAACCCCGCTTAGATGAGATTTTCACGTGGAATTAATTGAAGTCATGTCGACGTATGTCCATAGACAACCCTAATTCCATGTGAGGTCTATGATTCTAAGGACCTCTTCTTAGGAAATTTCACCTTTTAGAGCCTACATGTGAGGATGGGGGGAAGTTCTGAACGTTCATATAACAAACCCCTGCATGTCATAACATTTGCATTCATAAAACGTTTTGCATAAACAAAAAAAAAGGGGCATATTTTTGCATACTCATTGCATTCATACATTTTCATGCATTTCAAAGCAAAACCCTCACATCATTCCCCCACCAAAACACCAAAAAAAAAGAAGTACCCGACCCGGTGTACCTTGGCATTTCTGATGAGATCCAAGCAGCCGGAAGGCCATCGAAATTCCGGAAATCATTTCTTTGTCCAAGTAATTTATTTTGTTTTTCAAAAAAAAAAACAATCATTTTGCTCTTCCCAAGGCAAATGATTAATTTTTATGGGACCCCCATATTTCAAATCATTTCCGTCATTAATAAATTTGCAGTTTATGTTCAAAAGAGTTCGTTTTTCTTTCGTTCTCAAATAAATTTTCGTAAACCCTACAAAAAAAATCATCATAAATACACCACCAAAAATAACACTGCTACGATCCCTTTTGACTTCAATATCCAAATTAACCAAACGGAAGATGATAATAAGGACGATTTTGAACCTCCTGAAGGATTGTCCAGACTTGGGGATCAAGAGGATAGGGTAATACAACCTCACCAAGAGAACCCCCAAAAAAAATAGCACCACAGTTTTCCCTCTGCCGGGACACACTCTATAAGAGAAATCATGGTCTCACTCAGACGTGTGGATAAATGTGAAGCAGTCATGCTCACCAAAGAAATCCATGAGGAGTCCTTCCAAACCCATACCAAGACATATCACAAGTGCCAAATTAACGCCGACAAGGGGCACATACCACAAACACCTCTGAATGTCATGACATCACCCTAACCTTTCTCTATGTGGGGCATAGACATGTTCGGAATTATTGAGCCAAAGGCTTCAAAAGGGCACCAGTTCATACTAGTTGCCATCAACTGTTTCACCAAATGGGTAGAAGCAGCTTCGTATGCAAACGTAACCAAACAAGTGGTCGCCCAATTCATCAAAAAAAGAAACCATTTGCCGTTACGGCACTCCCCACAAATTCCCACAAAAAGCCAAGTCGTCATTGGCATTCCTCACATCACCAATTTCCAAAAAAAAAAAGTCCAATTTTTATTGGCATCCCCAAACAAACAAAGCCCAATTTTTATTGGCATTCCCCCACAAAAAGCCAAGTCGTCACTGGCATTCCTCACATCTCCAACAAGAGACCAATTTTTATTGGCACACACAATTTCCAAACAAAAAGCCCAATTTCCATTGGCAATCACAAACCCCACTTCCAATAAAAGCCCAATTGTCATTGGCATTCCCATCCAAAAAAAAAAACACAAAAGCCCGACCATGCTCGGAAGCCAAACAAAAGTCCGACCTCGCTCGGCATCCCATCATAAAAGCCCGACCTTGCTCGGCATCCAATCTCAATAAAAGCCCGACCTTGCTCGGCATCCAATCTCAATAAAAGCCCGACTTCGCTCGGCATCCAAACACCCAAAAGCCCAATTTTCATTGGCACTCACAAACATATTCCCAAATACCATTTCCAATAAAAGCCCAATTTCCATTGGCCCTTACAAACACAATCACACATAAAGCCCAATTTTCATTGGCATCTCCACTCCAATCACAAAAAGCCCGACCTCGCTCGGCAACCAAACACAAAAAACCATGCTTGTCATCCAATCACAAAAAACCCAATTTCCATTGGCATTCACAAACACAAACAAGGTTCGACCAACTAAACCCCATAAAAGAGAAACACCTCACAGCATTGGGGCATGGACGGTTCAACAAGAAGGTTCATTCTCGAGAATTTAGAGAAGGAGACTTAATGCTTGGAAAAAAAGGTATTACCCGTCCACAAGGTTCCCCCTATCGATAAACTCCGGCGCAGTCAAAAAAATATATATGCCAAAAAAGAAAAGAGCTCGCTAAATTGAAAACCCGAAAAGGGCGGTTTAGGCAATAGAGAGCGTCCTGGTAGATCGAAAACCTGAAAAGGCGGTCTAGGCAAAAATTAAGGACACCAAAAAAGGAAATATACCCCAGTGGACTGAAAACTCGAAAGAGCGGTCCAGGTAAAATTTAGGGGTTTCAAAAAAAAAGAGAAGGCGAAAAGACTGCGGCACGTGAGGTCCGGACAGAATTCAAGAGGGAAAGAATCAACCTCATTATCATCTTTCAAAAAAAGGTTATTTCAAAGTCATAGGGAAAGTAGCACGTGAAACCCAAGCAAATCTTCATTTGCCTTTTTGTTTCTTCCTTTTTCTCTATCTCAGTAATCACCTCTTATAGGGATTACACTTTCACGAATAGTTACCCATACAAGGGACTAAGTTTCGTTGAATCAAAGTCATTTTTAAAACCTTTTCATTGTTATGCGTCCTTACTTGCTCATAAAATGTGTTTTTATTCATGATAGATAATGCATTGAAATATGGGAATAACATAAAAAACAAAAAAATGTGTTTTTTTACTTGGACACTAAATGTCGAAAGAATTTCGTTGGTCCCCGGTATTGCATCAGAGGACTCAAAACTTGAAGCTTTGCATCAGTCATTTTAAGACTCATGCTCTTCAGCAGAAACAAGTGCGTAGCTCACGGCACGTGAAACGTAAAGATCCCGAGGGTCGGAGGAACAAATTTCCCCAAATAAAGCTCACCCCCATACGTCTTTTTTATCCACTAAGGCCGGATATCGATCATGCTTCCAAAATGATCCTGATATCCCCAGTGAGATCACCCAACCAATCAAAAAGCCCGACCTCGCTCGGCAACCAAAACCAAAAAGCCCGACCTCGCTCGGCAACCAATCAAAACCAAAATCCAATTTTCATTGGCAAACCAAAGAACTACGTAAGCTTTGAATTCTCCATCCCACCAGGAGATACGTAGGAGCAAGATCATCATGTTGTCAAGCACAACAAACCAAAGCCCAATTTTCATTGGCCCACAATAAAGCCCAAATTTCATTGACATTCCCCAGGGAGTCTCAACCCCAAACAAAAAGTCCAATCATTATTGGCGAACCCACACAAATCTTCGGGCATAAGCTCGAACTACACCGGTTTTGATCCCATTCGGGTATGTAGGCAAAGGACCTTGTCCTTCCAAACCGACCAACCAAAAAAACCAACAAAACAAAAAAAAAAAGAGCCCAATCGTCATTGGCACAACCACAACCAAGACCGACTTTGCTCGGCACCCAACCAGCATCCCACACATCATGCATAACATAATTCATGCATCATGTCATTCATGCATGCATATACAAATCATTCATACACATGCATTTCATATCATGCCATGCATCCTCAACAAGGATTCTCCAGTGAGTATCACATATTCACCAACATCCATCAAACATTCAACCAGGGGCACCTATTTAGGGTAAGACCACAGCTCGTTAGGAATCAACATTCAGTGACAGTGCCTGAATAAGATCACCTAGCTTAGGTATCGACCTCTAGTGACAATGCCTAGATTAGATCACCTCCCCCAGTGTATCGACCTTCAGTGTTAGCGGCTGAATAAGATCACAGCTCGTTAGGAATCGACATTCAGTGACAGTGCCTGAATAAGATCACCTAGCTTAGGTATCGACCTCTAGTGACAGTGCCTAGAGTAGATCACCTCCATCAATATTCAACCTCTAGTGACAGTGCCTAGAGTACACCTCCATCAATATTCTACCTCTAGTGACAGTGCCTAGAGTAAACCTCCCTCAACGTTCTACCTCTAGTGACAGCGCCTAGAGTAAATCACCATCTTTAGGTATCGACCACTAGTGACAGTGCCTAGAGTAGATCACCTCCCTCAATGTTCGACCTCTGGTGACAGTGCCTAGAGTAAATCACCATCCTCAGGAATCGATCTCTAGTGACAGTGCCTAGATAAGATTACCTTCATACCCCGGTGGATCTACCTCCAGTGTTAGCGGCTGGATACGATCAACCTTTTCCAACCATTGCATTTGCATTTCGCGAAGGACAAAATTCGGGTCCTTCTTTTTACTTAATTGATCTTCGCAAAGAGTTCATGAGATGCCCTCGGCACTCACGCACTCTATGCGAAGACACAATTAAGTAGGGGCAGCTGTAGTACCCTAATTTTGTCCTAAGCATTTTAAAACAAAAATCAAAAAAAATCAAAGAGGGGAAAAAAAGTCAAAAGTCAACAAAAGTCAACAGAAAAGTCAACATTTCAAAAATGCTGACTTCGCACTGCGAAGTCTGCGATTTTTCTGCAGATTTTTGGTTTCTTTGATTTAATTCCAGAATTTGTTGCATATCACTTCCATAATTATTTTAAGTAGCATTCATGGCTAATTGGGCCAAGCAAAACCAGAATTGAAGGACTTGCTATTAATGCCAAGGTTGGAAGCTTTTTCTTCCAACCTAGCATGTGACAAGCAAGTGGGCTTGCCCTTGGGCAGCTCTAGTCCCTCCCATGTGACCTGCTAACCACCACCAGGTTGCCAGCCACCTGCTTGAGGACTTTCCTCCTGCTTGCTCCCCCAAAACCAGTCAAACTAGCTGGATTTTCTCACTTGAAAAGCCATGAGTGCCTACTCTGTTTTTGCAGCAGCTTTTCACCCCTCACACCAGCCATAAGTAGCCTTTTTCATCCCTCAATCTCTGCACATTACAGTGCATGTTTTCATTGATCAACCATTGAGATTGCAAGGATTGATCCCCAAGCATTAGCCAATCGCAATTCAGCTTTGTTCTTCATCATTACCTTCTAGAATTGGTTGAATTTGTGGCTGAAATCAGGCTGAATCTTGCCCCTTGGTACAAGGCAAGGTTGCCTCTATCCATTAGCATTTAATGCAAAAGGATCCAGCTTGATCTTAGCCACAAATCAGCTGAATTTTGGGATTTAGTAATGATGAAAAAGATTTGGTTTTGGCCTATAAATAGAAGGCAATGCCCAAGGTTTCAAAAAAAATTAAGAACAGCATTTCAAGAGCAGAAACTCTACTCATTTTAGCTTACAAACCCCCACAAATAACCAGAAAAAACCAATCCAACACAAAGCTTTACCAAAGTTCAAGTTCATCACCAATATCAAAAACCTTTGTGAAAGCCTTCAACAAATACAAATCAATTGCAGCTGGAGCTTTGCTAAGGAGTTCTGTAAGTTTCTAAGGCTTTATATTGCATTTACAATTGTGTTTGCATAGCTATTTTGGTTTAAAACCATTTGATTCTAAAAAACCCCTTTTGAATTTCAAAGAAATCCCAAGGTTTTCAAAACATCAAAACTGGTTTGTCCAGCCTTTTTCACCCCAAAAACTCAAACTTTTTCACCCACCTATAAGGTCCTGAGTGTGTTCAGAAGTTGTTTCTGAACAAAAGTTCAGAAACAGCTTCTGAACTCAAAATTTCGCATGCTTCGCAGTGCGAAGTCATGGTCGCAGTGCGACCATGACAGAACTCAGAATCTGAGTTTTTGTGTCAAAATGACCAATTTTTGAGGTTCTAGCCCCAGAGCTCAGAACCTAAGAGTTTTTAAACCCATGTCTTTCAAACCATAACAAGGATTTTGCATAATTTTGACAAAATCACAAGTTCGTATGACCATTATGTGGATAACTTGCAAAACAAGTTATGTTCTCAAACTTTCAAAACCACATGAACAAACAAGTTATGTTCATCATTCCAATCAAAACTTGAACAATAAATATTGTTCATGATTTTCAAAACTCAAGCAATGAACATACGCCAAATTTGTTCGCTTTTCAAAACCGTTCGCAAAACGAGCCGAACTTGTGCATTTTCTAGCAAAATTTGCTAAACCTTCCCATTTTGGGTTTTCAAACCAAATGTTTTGACATACCTTGGGATTTCTAAAAGATTCAACCCAAAAACATGAATGAAAAAGGGATGGTGTGACGTATGTCTCTCCATCGCCCCGATTGTACGAATGCGTGACGTATGTCTCGTCGTTCGGATAATCGTCATTCCTTTTTTCAATATGTACAACCCTAACCAAACCAAACCTTGGCCCCTTGTGGTCAATCCAAACCTTTTGGTCCCCCGTGGCCATTAGACTCACCCCTCGACTCGTTTGAGTCACTCAGTCAATGTTCGACTCATCCGAGTCCATTGTACCCGTTCTTGATCTCAGTGGATCAATCGAACAATCGCCCGACTCTACGGAGTCCACTCGGTCAATGATTGACTCGTATGAGTCCATTGTACCTCTCTTGGTCCCATAGCGACCAATCAACCCTTTACCCTAACGGACGTACCTTTTAACAATTCTAATGCGATTCACGAACAAACGCTTAATAAGTCTCCCAAGCGCGAGCATACAAGCTATACGCTTAATAAGTCTCCCAAGCGCGAGCATACAAGCTACGTTTTAATCGCAAGAATTTGGTTAAAACATCGTCCATCTAAAAACAACCAACACATGTACGTTTTTCTACCAAAGAACTACGTACGCTTTGAATTCTCCGACTACCGGGAGATACGTAGGAGCAAGATCGACATCTTGTCAAGCGCAATAATAAAACTTTTTTCTCTTTTCTTTCGTTTGTTTTTATCTCTTTCCCCCCCTTTTATTATATTTTTAACATAAATGAACATGCGCGCAAAATATTAAAAAAAAACAATTCAAGCTTTGACCAAATAGAAGGTTCCCGTTGAGTACAACGGACGTGAGGGGTGCTAATACCTTCCCCTTGCGTAATCGACTCCCGAACCCGACAATGGTTGCGATGACCAAATCCTTATCCTCATCGTCAAAGGGTTTTATTATCGTTTCCCTTTAAACAAAAAAAAAACTTAAGGGTTTATCAACGTTCCCTTTACACAAAAACTTTGGTGGCGGCTTCACAAAGGCCCTCCGAGCGTTTGCAAACGACCTCGGAGGATTTGCGCGTCTTTTTCCCAAGGAAAAAAACGAGGTGCGCACACCACTGTGAACATGGGAAACTGCTAAATATGCTTCTGATTCGCTTAGGCATTTTAATAAAATTCCTTATGCAGTCTTTTTAAATAATTCATTTCCCATAATCACGTAGTTCAAAGCCCTATATTTGATCTTTCGAGCCACATTACCTGTTGGATTTTCCAAATATTCAACAATGGATTTTCTCCAATCATTATCCAACATATTGTCAATGGCCAAAATTTGAATTTTTTCCTGAAGATCATCTACGTTTTCATCTTCACTACCTTGTGGTGTACTTGCCCCCACAAGTTTTGGCATTGATAATGCAGTGCTCAATGGCTCTTGTAACACCAGTTTATCTTTTATTTCGATCAACTGAGTTAATTTTTCCTTCGACAATTTGTACCCTGGAGCTATTTGGGCTAAATCATTTGCTTCTTGGTTTTCTAGTCGAGGTACATGTTCAACATTAATATAATCGAAATGATTCAGAAGAGAACTTGCTATAACAAAATATCTTGCTAAGTGTTCTTTCACACATTTGTATTCTTGTGTTAATTGTCTCAACACTAACTCTGAATCACCCCTTATGTTAACATTTCTTGCCCCCAAGCTAATTAAAATTTCAAGGCCTGTGATTAAAGCTTCATATTCAGCCTCATTATTTGAGCAAAGACCTTTAATCTTATATTTGAACTTAGTTGGGACTTTTGTGGGGGATATTATTAAGATTCCAATCCCAGTTCCATGTTTATGTTTAGAACCATCGAAATACAAAATCCAAGGTTCAGTTTCTACATAGTCTTGAGGCATTTCGATCACTGAGTGATCTACGATAAAATCTGCCACAATTTGACCCTTAACAGATTTCAAGGGCTTGTAAGTTAAAGAATATTCTGTTAATGCTAAAGCCCACTTTCCAATTCTACTGTGTAAAATAGGCTTCGATAACATGTGTTTAATAATATCATAATGAGAATACACATAGACATCAACAGGCTTTATATATTGCTTAAGTTTAATACAAGAGAAATACAAACAAAGACAAAGTTTTTCTATGGCAGTATATCTAGTTTCTGCATCATTTAATACACGACTAAGATAATAAATTGCATGTTCCACGCCATTTTCATCTTCCTGAGCCAACATGCTCCCAATGGTCTTGTCAGACGCAGCAATGTACAACTTCATATCTTTACTTCGACTAGGAGGCATTAGTACAGGAGGCTTAATCAAATACTCTTTAATTTCATCGAAAGCCTTTTGATGCTCTTCATCCCATTTGAATGGTTCATCTTTCTTGAGTCGAAGCAATGGCGAAAAAGTTTGAGCTTTGCCACTTAAATTCGAAATGAATCTTCTCAAGAAGTTGATTTTCCCTAGCAAAGATTGAAGCTGTTTCTTGGTCGAAGGAGGCTTTGTCTCAAGAATAGCCTTTGTCTTGTTCTGGTTTATCTCGATGCCTTTTTTATGCACCACAAAACCAAGGAAATCTCCTGCATGCACACAAAAAGCACACTTTAATGGATTCATTTTTAATCCATGTTTCCTCATCCGTTCGAAAGACTGCCTAAGGTAATCCAAATGGCTGTCTTCGGACGAAGATTTGATGATTATATCATCTATATAAACTTGCATGAATGTGTCTATAAAATCATGGAACATAGAATTCATGGCCCTTTGATAAGTGGCCCCAGCATTTTTCAAGCCAAAAGGCATAACAACCCATTCATAAGTGCCTAATGCACCAGGGCATCGAAATGCTGTTTTTGACACATCATTTTCAGCAATAAATATTTGGTTATAACCAGAATAACCATCTAACATACTTAAAAATTCGAAGCCAGCTGCTGAATCTACTAACATTTCTGCTACTGGCATAGCATATTCATCTTTAGGTGTAGCATTATTTAAATCCCTAAAATCTATGCATACTCTAAGAGTTCCATTCTTTTTAATAACAGGGACTATATTTGCTAACCATTCGACATACCTGGCAGCTCTGATGAATTTACACCTCAGCAGCCTTTCGATCTCATCCTTGATCTTGGACATGATTTCTGGTGCGAACCTTCTTGGTAATTGTTTCACTGGCCTCTTTCCTTCTTTAATAGGTAGTTTCAGTTCGACCATTTCTCTGCTTAGCCCAGGCATTTCGTTGTAATCCCACGCAAAGCAGTCTTTGAATTCTTTAAGAAGAAGCACCAGCTTTTCTTTTAGACTTGAAGTGATATTGGCGCTGATATAAGTTGGCCTTTTAATTGAGCCATCTCCAATATCGATCTCCTCCAAAGGATCTTGCACTTGCATTTTTGGCGCCTCACTCATAGGATCCTTCTCGAACCCCAGCGGCTCATCGTCATAAATGCAGTCAAGTCTTCGATCCTTTGTTTCTTTGACTTCCTGATCTTCGATCTTGGCTTCCACTGCCATATTTTGTTGAAACTCAGCCTCAAGGGCCGTATTTAATCTATTTTCGGCCATATAAGCCGTAATCCTGGCCCATGCAGTGGCCTCAGTCATAGTAATCTTCATATATATTCCACCCAGTTGGTGGAATGACTCCATCTTCAGAAGAAACAGCACTAATTTCTTCTCTCTCCCATATAAAGCCATGGGCAGGATGGAGCTTGACAGAATGGATAACATTGTCACTTGGCTCGAAAGCAGAGTCCTTGTCACCACAAGGTGCTATATTAGCCAAATTTTTGTCAAAGGTTTGTGGAGTGACAATGTCAACCTCTGACTTGTAGAAGCTTTGATCTGCCTCTATGTTTTCAACAATCCCATCCTCCCTCCAAATAATAAGTTTCTGGTGGAGAGTAGATGGTACAGCCCCAACTCCGTGGATTCATTCCCTTCCTAACAGCAAGTTAAAGTTAGCCTTGGATTGTACCACCAGGAATAGAGTTGGTCGAACTATACTGCCTACAGCAACATCAACTTGTATGGCTCCCAACGAATAGCCAGTTTTGCCCTCATAATTAGAGAGCACAATGTTGTGGGCAGATAGATCAGAGTCATATTTCCCAATCCTGTAGAGCGTGGATTGAGGCATCAAGTTGACAGCTGCTCCCCCATCTATGAGCACTTTGTTGATCCCAACATTTTCAACCTTTGCTCTGATGAAAAGGGGTTTGAGATGGCTTTTCATCCCAAGACTTGGCTTCTCGAAAGAGGCTAATTGATCCTCAACGCAGCCATTGTTCATCACATAGTAACATACTGGCTTTGGGTCAGCCATATCAAGATGATCGAATTCACCTTCGATCTCAGTAACTTCAGATTGGACATCATACTCAGATGGCAAGATGGATACCACGCAGATGACATCGAAATCAGGTTCAGAATCCAGCAGATCCTCATCTTCCATCTTATCTTCATCCACTGGAGGAAGGAGTCTTTCTTTTGCTGGCCTCCTAGACACTTCCTTATATTGGCCAGTCTGCAGATTCTGTTCGGCCAATTTCTTTTGACGCTGAAACTTGCGCCATTGGGTCCTTGTCATAGGATTCTTACCCTTGTAATTGTTTCTGTAAGAATACTTATTAGCCTCCTGTGGGCCAACTTGCTTCATTCCACTGGAACCACCTACTTCCATAGTTCCTTTGTTGAACCTTATGAGCCCCTGGTGCATCCATTTTTCGACAGGAATCGAACCAGGAGGAACAAAGGTATTCTTTCGACCAGATTTCTGGTTGTTGTTCGACTGCACCATAATCCTCTTGCCTTTATCGAAACGCTGGTTTTGCGTTGCCCCCTTGTTGATAACCTGGTACTTCTTGAGGCCCTCAGTAGCCTCTCTATCACATACTGCACTGCAGCGAGGACACAGCATTACATTCTTGTTTTCGAGTTTGCATCTGTTCAAGAAATCGACCAAATCCTCTTCAGTCTGAGGATACACAACCTTCATCTTTTCACTGTAGTCTTCTTCAGATATGCCTTGAACTTGCACCTCAGACACCTCCATGGCTTCGACCATCATTATTCCTTGAGGTTCCGCATAGAGAGTTTCAACAGCTTTAGGTGTTTCAACATTCGCCTGAGTGGTCTTTGGTTTCTCACCAAATTTGAGTCTCCCTTCATTGAGAGCCTTTTGGACCAGATCCCTGAAAAGAATACAACGTGAGGTTTTATGGCCAAGGAAATTATGAAATTTACAATAACCCCTTTTCTTCTGTTGTTCGATTGGGGGTACTTTTAAGCCCTTAGGAACAATAATCTGGCCATCTGTAACTAATAAATCAAATATTTCATCACATTTGGTTATGTCAAATGTATAAGTTTTAGACACAAATTTATCATTTTTAGGCTCAACAGGATTTTTCCCATTCGAAGGTTTAAGGAGTTTACAGACATAAGGAGGTCCAGGTTTTAATTCTGCTAAATCAACCTCATTGTCTTCGATATCTTCATAAGTGATATCGAACTCTTGGTCACTGTCATTTGCTTCGACATATGCAACCTTTTCCCTCTTATGAAATTTAGAATTCCTAGCCTTTTCAGCTTTTAGCCGTTCGACTTGTCGAACTCTATCAGCCAACTGAGCCATGTCCCTCAAATACTGAGTGTCTAATTTCTTTCTAATCGAATAGTCTAGGCCACCAGCAGCCATTTCGACTAATTCATGTTCAGGGACTTGGGTGAAGCACCTTGCCTTTAAAAGTCTGAATCTATTGAGATAATCATCAATTGACTCAGGCGCTTTACGTCGAACACTTGCTAATTCTTTAAGGCTTATTTTTTATTGTCCCATGTAAAATTGTTCATGGAAAACTCTCTCTAATTGATTCCAATTATGTATGGAATGTGGAGGGAGGGTTGTGAACCATGTAAAGGCATTTTTTGTTAGAGAATTTGGGAAATACTTCATCCTTAAATTTTCATTATTTGCTATGTCTCCTGCTTCTGTCAGAAATCTTGCAATGTGCTCAACGGTTGATTCGCTAGTGTCACCAGCGAACTTAGTGAATTTTGGGATTTTGACACCCCTTGGTAGTTCAGTCTGAAGCACATACTCTGACAAGGCAGAAACAAAATTTGGTCTATGTAAACCTACATTCAAACCATTTTGGACTAAGATAGCTTCGACCAAATTTGCTATGTTATTTTGTGCCCCTAAATTATTTTGTTGGACATTTCTAACCACTTCATCGGCATTTTGATTTCGATTTACTAAGACTATCCCTGGATTTGGTTCGATTTGTGGTTGGACTTGTGGTTGAACGTGTGGTTCGATTGGACCCACTTGTAATTGTCCTTGATTAGGCTGTACCACTATGTTATTGGGCATAGGCACCATAGCATTATTTGGTATTTGGATGTTTTGTATGGGTGCTAGATTCTGGATCTGGGGGACTGGTTGATTAGGGACATGTGGTGCCCCAAAGAAATCAGCCATCCTACCCATCTGGGTGGCTAACAATTGATAAGACTGGTTAGTATTTTGTATCAAAGGATTAAACACTGTACCAATTTGTTGTGTCAACATATTAACCATATCATGATTACTTTCATCCATTTGCTGCCTTAAAGACATCAAGGATGTATTAGTTAATGGTGGCACTGCATTTCGATTAACAGAACTTGAGGCTAAACGTTGGTTTGTAGGCGAGTAAACGCCAGGCACAGTTTCTGAATATAATGAAGGGCTAGTTTGTAGCCCTTGCATCAGTGTTGTGGGCATACCATATGGTACATTCCTACTGTTGCCTTGATTCATATATTGTGAAAAAGGCATACTGAACGTAGAGCCCATTGTGCCTCCTCCTCTTGCTGGGGATGGCTGGCTCCCTATATTTTGGGGTATCGAAACTGCAGGGCCTGCAGTGGTAAAAGGCATCGTTGTTGATGCAATGATAGGCATAGTAACGCCCAATGTCGAAGAACTGGGAGCGGAGATGGTCGCTCCAGTCACATTCGCAACAACGTCATTCGAAGTGTTCAATGCGCTCGAAGGCGCTGACACATTGTTATCATTCACATTTGCATTTTCCATATTATTTGTGTTTGTATTTCTGGGTGGTGGTCTAACCATTTCAGGGAGTACTTTCCCACTCCTCAAGAACATGCACTAACGCAATTTCCAGAAAGAATGCACAAATAGAAATTTGCAAATCCAAACGAAAATATTTTTTGATAGAAAAGATTCAATTAAAGCACAGGTCCCACCGGGCGTGCCAATTTGTTTACTCTGAAATTTGGTAAACAACCGCTAGTCTGGGTTAATTGCTTGCGAGACCAACTAGTGAATCTCAGGAGCATAGTGCTTTGTTTGAATTCTTTAAGTTATTTGAATGTCCATTACGCATAAACGTTTATTGTAGTTTTGGGGAGAATTAAACATAAAAGTCACTTGGATTGCAAATAACAAGGAAAACAATTTCTTACTAAACAAATCCTCTGTTTCGATCGAAACAAAAATGAACAGAATTTAAATGAGAAGCATTAAACTTTGCATGAAACTTAAAGTTCTTAAAAGATACATTTACATAAAAAAGTAAATTGCATTGAATTGTAAAATATGCTTTACAGAAAAGGATGGTTCACAGATTCATACTTGGATCCCATTTCACTCGTTTCTCTCGATAGCGTGGGTACTTTGAGTTTACAAGGATTTTTGTATAAAATGAATTGCGACCCTTTTTTCTGACTAAAAAACTACTATATATAGACTTTCGAAAATAAACTGCCCTAACGGTCGAACACTATACTACTGCCAAATGTCCTGCCACGTACACCCTGCATGCACTTAACTGCTCCTTAGAACGGTTGTATCTCTCGAAGTCGAACTGAGTTTTGTGAAGTTTGTCAGAATTGTGCTAAGTCCAGAACTTTGTTGCTTTGATTCGATCATACGCTAGGTCGATTTGCCTTCTGGTTCGAAGTCCTCCTTCTTGCCTTAGCCTTGTATTTGTAAATATTCCCTTTGTACCTGTGAACAATTCCAAGATTCTTTCTGCTCTTCGATTAGATAGAATCTTGTAAGATTCCCTTCAGCATTTAATGCATGTTTAGAGCATATTCTTAGTTCATAAAAATATGGGCTAACAATGTTATCTATGTTCTTTCTCTTGAATGTGAAAACATTTGATACCATGTATGTGAAAAAGTTGAATGATTTAAAGTACAATTTTAGGGTTATATAAGTGTCTTCAATGTGATAAATATGGTGTTTGTATGTACGAATGAGAAACTTAATGTTGATGAAAGCTGAAATTAGCCGAGGTCAAGTAAGTTTCCTCGACTGTGATTCTCTTTTCATCAAGCGATTAATGCTAAGGCAGAAACCTTGTCTCTTAACTTTGGGTTTCCTAACTGCTCCAATAGTGCATTACGTTCGATTATTTTATGGTAAATTCAGGCTTAAATCGATCGCTAGAAGAACTAATGTTGACCAAATATTTATTTAATTATCAGCCACTACAACGAATCTTTATTTATTGTAATAAATTAAAAATAATTTTTCCTTTCCTTTTCTGCTTCCCCCTTTTCGGCCATCAGCGTATGACTTCTGCATGTTTTGCTACTTCAAGATCATCAACATGAGTGAGTGTAGGACAAAGCTTATTGAACTTCGATTGTTAGAGCCATTCATCATATTGATAATCGTTTGCCTTCTTTTTTCATGTCCTTTGTTGTTGATTGTTGCAACAAATTAAGTTTCCACATTATATATGCGTTGTTGATTGACAATTCTTTTTTTTTTTTTTTCTAACTTTGTGTAAACAAGAAAAGAATTTATAAGTATAGGAATGTATCACAGTTTGTTCACCAAAACCGGAAGAAGTTATTTATAAGGAAAAACTGCAAAGAATAACATGATGTTTTATTTTCTTAGAAAACATTATTTTTATGAGCTTTAGTAAAAAAAATAAAAAAAAATTGAGCAACTAAATTAAATTGGATGAAGTGTTTGTTTTCCTCAAAGTAAATATTTGTACAATTGGATTTTCTATTTATTATTATTATTATTATTATTATTATTATTATTATTATTATTATTATTATTATTATTATTATTATTATTATTATTATTATTTGATAGGGCATTGATGATATCCTGGCTAGGTTTCCAAAATAATTTCACCGTAAGTATTATAAGTGGACTTTTTCAGCTTAAATGACACATTATGTTATCCCATAGCAACTTTTTCAACTAGTCTTTATAAGTATAATTCATAATATGATTAAAGGTTTTGTAACATTTACCGAAATGTTTGTAACTATCTCCCTCTTCCTTTTCAAGTGTCTCTTTTCAAGAAATTTTTTGTTTCTATTTAACTGTTACTTTCAAAGTTTAATGCAATATTAAATGTTATTTTACCAATATTAACTTTAGTTATTTATTGCGGAGAGAGAAATATATGAAATGAGATATTAAATGAATAAGGTCATTATAGTAAAAGTATATAACTTATTGTATCAAAAGTAGTAACATTTATTGATTGTCTTGGTTTGTGTAAAATGTCAAAAAATAACAATTAAAAAGGAACGGATGTAGTAGTATTTATTCAAGAAGAACTATGGTGCATTAACAATAATTCAAAAAAACTTGATTGTACCCCTATTAATTCCAATTCATCAAATGCACCCATACAACTAACACAAATTACTAACATTAATTAAATGGATGGGTTTTGATATCAAGTAGTGCTCTATGGCACGAAAGCCCATAACACGATCATTGCACGAACTCCTCCTTTTTTTTATTGTTATGTTTTTTTAAAATAGAAAAGAAAATATCAAACAGAATGTTGTCAAGTTGCTGCCTCTCCTCGTCCTTGTTGCGTCTCGCCATCGTCGTCGTTGTCATTGTTGTCAATGTTTTCACAGTCGAGGTTCTCGCTGCACAACCATCACAAAGCCACCCGCCGTCAACCACCCCCGTGTATCTCTCACGATTCTCTGCAACTACCTACCACCTTAATGTATCAGGCTATTAGCACTACAACCACCCTACTACTAACGAGATTAAATTGATTCCTGTGTTCAGCAAATAAATCAAAAAAATGATTGAGAAAGAAGCTCACACTACTTGGTAATGGTGTGGGATTGTCGTGTTGCAGTGGTGTTGCATTATGTGGAGAACGAATTAGCGGCGAGGCATCTACAACGGAAACTGGAAGAGTGAGGATGTCTCTAGTTTCTTCTCGAAAAATTTATTGGCGTCGGAGTTTCTTGTCAGAACAATGTGATACCACAATTTTATCAGTGTCAGAGGCAATTACAGTAGCCATCTGAAAGACGTTTTCTGATCGGAATGAGATTCGTTGGCGGTGAAGACACGACCGACAATGTTGGTGGGTGGTGTGGCGGCGCCGATATAGGGAAGTTCGTCATAGTTGAAGGTTCTGACGAGGTCATGAAGTATATTGTGGTGAAGGAATTACACTCGGTGGAGAGAAAATTACAAGTAATACAAGTTACTTTGAATGCTGGAGAGAAGAGCAGTGAAATTTTAGTCAAACAGAAAGTATTAGTGCCACATCATCGTTCGTGGGGTTTGCACGACAAAATTTGTCGTGCACTTAAGCATTTTCCTTGGAGATTTAGTTAAGTCTAAAAAAGGTGTGAAAGTTATACGTTTAATCTGGCTAGCCATAATTTGCTGCATTTGGAGTTTGAGAAACAACATTATATTTATGTGAGAGTTCGTTAATATTTATAGTTTAGTGCGGAGCAAATTAAGTTCATTTCGTGGTTTTGGTTTATCGAAAAAGCAGACAGGATTTCTAGCTTTGTACTCCCTCTGGTCCTATATATAAGAAAATTTTTAAAAAAACTTTTTGGTCCTATTTATAAGAAAATGTCACAACTTTTAAGGTGTCGTTATTGTTTAAAAGACTTTTCTACCCCTAATTTAATGTTTGTCTTTTTAATATTTGTGAACATATTTAATGCTTCACAATTTTTTATGAGGGTATAGTTATAAAAATATTAAAAAAAGTTATATTAATTAATGATTGTATTGGTTTTGATGTTTTTTGGTTTTTCTTCTTATAATAAGAACTAGAGGGATTATACCTTTGACATGTCTACAAGACATATAAGGATTGTATTTTTTTTTTTGTACGGAAGGATTGTATCTTTTTGAATAGTAAGGGCATGAGTACCACTCATACTCCATATAATTCAATGTTTTGTTTATACAAAAAAAAAGAAAATTGGCAAACTGATATATAGTAAAGATGGGAGGAAAGACTCACCAAAATTTCACCACAAATTTCAACCCTTATTTTCAAATGTCTCCCAAGATTTCTCACGTCATTGTAAGAAATATGCATGGAGAACATGAATTTTTAGGGTCTCAAAAAACAACTATTCATGATTACTAATAATGAAGCCAATCTCTATATGACTTCAATGTTGGATGTGGAAACCAAAATATACCAAAAAATTTAAAATATTTTAGACTTGGACTATCAATCTTAACCCCTACTCTTAAGAAATTGTATTGTTCGAGGGCGAGGTTTTCAAAAGACAGAGAGAGAATCATTTATAAGGCTTTGTTTGAGAGTTTGGAGAGGAGAGGATTGGAAGGCTTTGGAGGGTCAGAAATACAGGAAAAAATCAAGGGTTTATAAAGCCTAACGGAGATTAAGGGAAATTGTAGTTATAAAATGATAGTTCTTCAATTCCAAAACCGTAAAACTAACGAAAACACATAATGGCAATCAAGGGTTTTTCGGGCTATCCTAAAATGAATTTAATTCAAGTTCCATTGTAACTTTTACTACCCCTTTCTCCAGGAGTTCCTTGCTGTATGACTATAAGAAAAATATCAAATGCTCCATCTTTTCGAAGGAATGATGTGATTAAACATAATTGACTTAATCATCATGGCTGCTTCATCAATTGGATCCAAATTCGCACCCACTTTAAAACTTATCTGTGATGCATAAATTCAAGGAATCCATATCATATCTCTAAAGCATGTAGAATTGAATTTAATATTTTTGTTAGAAAAATGAAAGCAAAAACATGGAGTCGGATTGTCTATGGTCCTTTTTGAACAACTCTCAAACGCAATCTGAACCATTTGATTAATCTAACTAGGGGTGGGAATAGACCGGGCCGAGCTGGACTTTGCTTAAATAGGTTGGGCCTAGTTGAAAAAACTAAAGCCTAAGTCTGACCTATTAGCCTGTCAAAGGCTTTATTTAAGTCTGGTCTGGCCTTTTTAAAAGTCCGTCCTGACCTATTAGCCTGTCTAAAAGCCTAATTTCTACTAACAATTTTAAATATAGCATTTGACATTGTACCGTCATCTTATTCCTCTCAGGACACGCGGCAGCCTTCCCCGACAAGCTGGATCCCGTTCCCCACGTGCCCGCCACGTGGGCGTGGTCAAAGCCCCGCTGTAACATTTCGGATAGATGAAGGGCCCCGATAGTGCATCCGGGGCGGGCTGTCCACGTAGAAACCCGAACTAACGGTCCTATTTGGACCCGTTTGCTAAGTCTCCCCCCACGTTCCCAACGTGGGCCAAAATCCTCGGGGAGGAAGACCAAGTCACAGCACCAAGTGGCTTGGGAATCCCGAAAAGATCGCCCCACTTCCCTTAGGTCAAGGGAAGTATAAAAGGAGCTCGGAACGTCCCTCACAAAAAGGACATTCAATATACAGAAAAACCTAGAACCAAGCTCTTAAATTCATCGACTGCTCAGGGGGTTGGTACCATTGTTCTCTTAGCAGGAACAGTTGGCGCCCACCGTGGGGCCCGGTAAAACGTTCCTAGGCCTCAGTTTTCCCAACCTAACATTCAGATAAGCCAAACTGTCCAATTCATAATGGCCGGATCCCGAAACAACGCCGCCGATCCAGACGTCGTTGCCGCTATGCAGCTTCAGCTAGAGGAGCTGCGTCAACAGAACGAGGCGCTTCTGGCCTCCATCCAAACTCTTCAGCAACAACAACATCAGGAGCAACAGGACGACCATGAGGGTCCAAAATTAGAAGACCCCCAGCCTCTATCTGCCGAGATTTGGAATGCGCCTGTTCCGGAGAATTTCAAACCCCCACATCTCGCTTCATTCGATGGGAAGTCAGATCCCACCGAACATCTGACGGCGTTCAACACCCAGATGGCGATTATAGGAGCGGAGGACTCCTTGAAATGCAAGCTGCTCGTGGGGACCCTCAAGGAGGCGGCCCTCAGGTGGTATATGGGCGTGCCCCGATTTTCCATAACCAGCTATCCCGATTTCGCCAGGCGGATGGTACACTAGTTCACAGCAAGTAAGCACCAAAAGGTCCCAACCACCAACCTGTTCAACGTCCGGCAAGGACATCAAGAGTCATTAAGAGAGTACCTCGCCAGGTTCAATGAAGCCACAATCAAGGTCACCAACCCCAACCAGGAGATCTTTGTCGGCGCCTTCCAGAACGGGTTGAAGGCCGGCCAGTTCAACGAGTCCCTGCCCCAAAAACCAGCGGATTCCATGGAAGAAATCCTGGCGCGGGCGGAATGCTACATTAAGGGTGAAGAGAGCAATGCAGAGAAAAAGGCCCGAGATGCTAGAGAAAGGAGTTCTGGGGGGAAATGAATTTCACAGCCCCAGAAAGAACAACTATCTTCAGCCAATGCGAGGGTTTTTCAAGTCCCCTGCAAGGAGACCGCTAGAGAACTTCACGCCCCGGAACCAGAGAGAGAGCGCATTTTGCAGGAGGTTCTTCATACGGGGCTAATTCCTCATCCACCGGCGTCGAGGTTTGAAGTGATGGGAAATGACCCAGAGAAGTGGTGCAAGTACCACAAGGCGAAAGGCCATCACACCGACGACTGCAGAGTCTTGAAAACGGAGATCGAGAAATTGATACAGGAAGGACATTTGAAGGGCTACGTAAGAGGAGGACAAGGTTCCAACCAGAGAGGGAGCCAGTGCGAGCTACAGAACCCCCCACCAAAAGGAGGCGACGACCCCGAAGCAGGCGGAGGCGCCAGCAATCCGCACGCCCGCGTAACCATCAACACCATTGCAGGAGGATTCGCTGGTGGTGGCGAGACCAACTCATCCATGAAAAGGTACACCCGCCACGTGATGCACATAGATAGTTACAAGGGCATGGAGGTGCCCTTCCCAAAGGCTGATCCGGAGCTCACCTTCTCTAAGAAGGATTTTGCAGGGATCCTCCCCCATGAGGATGACCCCTTGGTGATCAGTTTACAACTCTTGAACTGTGTGGTAAGAAGGGTGTTGGTAGATCCTGGAAGCTCGGCGGACAATCTGTATTACGACGCCTTCGAGAAGTTAAACCTGGGTACGGAGTTATTGCAGTCATTCAAGGGATCCCTAGTCGGATTCGTAGGAGAGCAGGTACAGGTTCGCGGATATATTACCATGAGGACAGTGTTCGGCAAGGAGGAGAGCGCCAGGGCCGTTTCGGTTAGATACTTGGTGGTCAGTGCGCCCTCGTCCTACAACATAATCTTAGGGGGTCCTTCACTCAACCAGTTGTCGGTGGCATTATCAACACTCCATCTTACCATGAAGTATCCGCTTCCCAACGACAAGGTTGGCGTGATCAAAGGAGATCAGAGGACGACAAGGAAATGCTATCAGGACAATCTCAGAATTAGAAGGCGGGACCATTCAGCGTTTGGACGGGATCTTAACCCCTCAAACTCCCAGGACGTCAACTTTGTTGATTTGGATCCACGAGAGGAGTACGTCGAGGAAAGGCTGACCCCCATAGAGGACCTGAGGGAGGTACAGATTGGCCCGCAGACCTCTCAAACAACAAAGGTCGGTGCGGCTTTGACAGAGGTCGAAGAAGGGGAGATTGTTCATCTTTTGAGGAGGAATTTGGATTTGTTTGCATGGAGCCCGTTCGACATGCCCGGCATTGATGTAAATGTGGTATGTCTTCTTGGGATGCAAACAAAGTTTGTATCTGTCACTCACCCTCAGGCAAACGGACAGGCTGAGTCCACTAACAAGGTGAGTCTGAACGGACTCAAGAAGAAGCTGGATGACGCCAAAGGCCTTTGGTCGGAACGACTCTACGAGGTACACCCAGTTTTAGTTAAATACATCCTGGTATTCACTTACAGTCGTTGATTATTTGCTTTATTATCTACCCATTTATTATCATTATATAGTGTGACCTGATTCCAATTATTTTTGCTGTACAATATTCTGCCATGCTCACATCACTATTGAGTGTCCAGGTCCTATGGTCGCACCACACGACACCCTACTCATTGCTAAAAGAAACGCCGTTCAGAATGGTGTATATAAGGTAGATATTTTAAAATAGAGAGAGCAAATTAGTATTTTTAAGGTAGATATTTTAAAATAGAGAGAGCAAAAATTAGTATTTTTAAAACACGACACCCCACACGGAGGCAATGTTGCCCGTTGAAGTGGACACGCCTACATGGCGCAGGGAAAACTTCAGTGCGGAAGGTAAAGGTGCGAACTCTTGGTGTGTATATTTCGTCGAGGAAACGCCTATTATATGCATACTGACATGATTTGTTTCTTGAACTAACCGAGGAACCTTTCAACTAACAATGTTTGTTTCTGAAGATAATGAGATAGGTCAGGCATGTGACTTGGATATGCTAGATGAGGTAGGGGAGGCCGCCCACATCCAGGAGTTCGCTGCAAAACAGAGGGCCGCTCGGAGATACAACTCGAAGGTGGTCCCCAGAGACATGAAAGAGGGCGATCTAATCCTCAGACAGGTCATGGTGCCAACTAGGATGGGAAAGCTACTCCCAAACTGGGAGGGGCCATACAAGGTTCGAGAAAAACTACCCAATGGCGCCTATAAACTTGAGGAGTTGTCAGGAAGCCCAGTCCCGAGAACTTGGAATGCCGTCCATTTAAGGCACTATTATAGTTAGTTTATTTTCTGATACATTTGCAAAGTCGGGGCGTTTTCCCGCATGGTTATTTTGTAACATTACATTAATTTCGATTTTTCAATAAAGTTCTGGGGTGGCACTCTTTTCCCCTGCAAGGGCAGGGGTTTTTAACGAGGCGCCTCAATTCTACATTAAACGCGCTTATATGTTGTGTCATTCTTTCCTATTATTTTGAGGCGATAAGACCCCTGTGGCGCTAAGACTTATTATTTTAAGGCGATAAGACCCCTATGGCACTAAGACCTGTTATTTTGAGGCGATAAGACCCCCTGTTGCGCTAAGACCTGTTATTTTGAGGCGATAAGACCCCGGTGGCGCTAAGACCTATTATTTTAAGGCGATAAGACCCCTGTGGCGCTAAGACCTATTATTTTATGGCGATAAGACCCCTGTGGCGCTAAGACCTATTATTTTAAGGCGATAAGACCCCTGTGGCGCTAAGACCTATTATTTTGAGGCGATAAGACCCATGTGGCGCTAAGACCTATAATCAAACAGCGACGGCCCTATGCCAGTGGGCTCGCCCTAGTATGGTCAAAATTAAAATCGGCATACCGGCTTTGTGTTTAAAAAGTTCACGGCGCAACAACGTTTCGCCCCTACAGGGATTAAACTAGGCATATACGCCTGAGCTATTAGCACCAATTACCTCGCCAGGGATAATGGCGCGGCTTACAGACATATTATTAAATTTATGCGGCCTAAAACTGATTCACGAATGTGCAAAATTTTACGAAGTTAAAGAAGGTAGCCACCAGTCGAACTTGATACTTGAAGAAAACACCACAGAATTAGAATTTCTAGGCGAGTAAGTATGTGTTCCAATAGAAAAAGCTAAAAAAGATTAAGATTAAAAAAGCAAGAGAGCACGGTGGCTAAATACAGGAAACGTCAAGGGCATTACAAAACGCTGAAAGGGCATTACAAAATAGCAGACCTAAACCCTAGTGGTTGACAAATAAAGAGAAATGTCTAAAGCTAATCCTCGTCCACAATCTTCTCGTCCATAACAGTCCGGAAGAGGCCGATCTCTTCAAGGGAGGCATCTGGATATAGGCAAGCCACCTGGGCCTTCGCCCGCTCAAAACCTTTCTCCTCGACGAGCATGCTTTCTTATTCCGATGACTCAACTTCGCCTTCAAGTCCGCCACCGCCGCTTGATGGGCCTCAATCAGCGCGGCTTTCTCTTCGGACAAAACTCTGGTCGCTTATTCAGCCTTGGTCTTATCGCTCTCAACCGTCTCAAGTTCCTGGTGTGTTGAGTATTTTGGTGTTGGCTGCATATTTTGGCAAATCCAATGTTTTGAATAGTAGCATCTCCATGTCTAGAACAAATCTTTAGTTGCAAGTTTTTCATTTTGAAGCTGTTCAGAAGCTGAAAATTCCATCAGAAGCTGAATGTATCTTCAGAAGCACTGTAGCACTTCAGAAGCTGAATTCAGAGTTTGATGCCAACGTTGACTTTGGTTGACTTCATCAGAAGCTGATCTTTTTCAAGTTGTTTCTGCGCGAATCTTGGCAAGATTTAAATAGGAATTATCCTCGTATATTGCTTCTAGAATGTTGTTTGTTTTGGAGAAGATCTTATTGAAGATTTGGTTCAGTTTCATGAACTTCATATTTTTCTGTTACAATATTATTAAGATTCTTTCCTGGTTTATTTGTTTCCTTATTGGACCAATCATAATTCAGAAACAAATCAATTTGGAAGATTGGATTGGGTTTTATGTTGTTTGTTGAAGGTTATAAAAGGAGGAGTGCTGCTGCTTTCAAGACTTACGTTTTTAGAGTTATAATTCAGAAATTGAGTCTGTGTTTTTAACTTAGAGTTTTATTTGTGCACCATTCATTGTTTGAGTTGGTTTAGGAGTTTTATTGAGTTGTAAATTCATTCTAAGCCTGTAGGTACGAATGAAGGTTTGTTATTGAAGTTGTTCTTCAAAACAGAGTAGTTTTTGTTAAGGGGTTCAGTAACAGGTTTGTTACTTGAATAGGAAGTTAGAGGTTTTCTAATACTCAACGTGTTGGGTAGAATTCAAGACTAGGAGGAAGTTAATTACTTAGGCTGGGAACTGGGAGTCAGTGTCTTGAGTCATAAGGATTAATTCCTATAGTGGAATTCCTTCCTGTGTTTTGGGTGAGTTCCTGGTGTTTACTCCGAACTGGGTTAACAAACCTTGTGCCTTCTTTAGCTTTCCTGCACTTTTATTTTCTGCTGGTTATTTGCTTTTATATTGTGCTTAGTCTTGTTTAGAACCTGTTGGTTCAGAACCTGTTAGTCTCTTATTGCCTGGCCAGAATTTCAATTGGCATCAGAGGAGGCACCCTGCCTGTGTTTTGGGTGAGTTCCAGGGGTATTAATTTTTGGCAAGCATGGATAGAGAAGGAGGCTATGTCAACAAACCACCCCTACTTGATGGCACAAATTATGAGTACTGGAAATCCAGAATGTGTGCATTTCTAATGTCCATTGACAGCAGAACTTGGAAAGCTGTGCTTAAAGGCTGGGATCATCCTGAGGTTTTGGACAAAGATGGTAACATAACTGGAGTTTTGAAGCCTGAAGAAGAATGGACCAAAGCTGAAGATGACTTGTCTCATGGGAATTCAAAAGCCTTAAATGCTATATTCAATGGTGTTGATAAGAATATGTTCAGATTGATCAAACAATGTTCTGTTGCAAAGGATGCTTGGGAAATATTGAAAACAACCCATAAAGGAACTTCTAAGGTGAAGATGTCCAGGCTCCAGTTGCTGACCACCAAATTTGAGAACCTGAAGATGATGGAAGATGAAACTATTCAGGACTTCTACATGAATGTGCTGGACATGGCTAATTCTTTTGATTCACTTGGGGAAAAGATGTCTGATGAAAAGATAGTAAGAAAAATCCTCAGGTCCCTGCCCAGAAGATTTGATACGAAGGTCACAGCAATTGAGGAGGCTCATGATATTTCTGCTATGAAGGTTAAAGAGCTCATTGGTTCTTTGTTGAACTTTGAGACTGCTTTTTGTAAACAGCCTGAGAAGAAAGGAAAAGGTGTGGCTTTTACTGTGAATTCTGAAGCTGATGATTAACAAGAGTCTGATGAGGATGACTTATCAGAAGCTCTAGTGTTGTTGGGAAAACAATTCAACAAGATTCTGAAGAATGTTGACAGAAGAGCCAAAGCCAAAGGACAGAACTTCAGATTCAACAACAAGAAGCAACAAACTGATGTGAAAAAGACCAAGTCTGAGGAGAAAAGTAATCAAGCTAAAGGTGTGCAGTGCTATGAGTGTGAGGGTTATGGACATATCAAAACTGAATGTCCTACTTTTCTTAAGAAGTAGAAGAAGCAGAGCCTAGCTGTTGCATGGTCTGATGATGATTCTGAAGAAGATGTTGTAAGTGAATCTGGTATGTGTGATACTGGTCTGGTGGTAAGGTCAGGAGCTAATTCAAAGACTGAAGCAGTTTTAGAGTCTGAAACATTTTCAGAGTCTGACTTAGAGTCTGAAGCTTCATCTGTGTCTGAAGCTGCTAAAACCTCATATGATGAACTAGCTGACAACTACAGGAAGCTTTATACCAGAAGTGCTGAGGTTTGCAAACAAGTTCTGGATCAGAAGGAGACTATTTTTCAACTGGAGGCTGAAAAAGGAGAACTTCTAGTGCAGAATTCAGAATTAAAAGAAGAAGTGAACCAGCTAAATTCCCAACTTGAGCATATGAAAAAGCAGGTTAGAATGATGAATACTGCTACTGATGTGTTGGAGGAAATTTTAGATGCTCAGAAACAAGGAAAAACTGGTTTAGGATTTGTGGATGAGAGTCTGAACCTTAAGCAGAAAAGTCCAGTTAAACAGTTTGTTCCTGCTACTCAGACTCATGATCCTATGATTGGAACATCTAAGATGAGACCTCAGAAGGTAGCCCAGATACAAAGCCAGAAGCAAACTTAGATGAGACCTCAGATGCAAGGTCAGAAGCAAGCCCAGATGCAAGCTTATAAGCATGCTCAGAAGCAACCCCAGAAGTTCAACAGAAGGAGGAGAAATCATACCTGGATATGTCATCATTGTGGTAAGAAGGGACATATTAAACCTTTTTGCTTTAAGTTATATGGCTATCCTGAACATTTTCAATATAGAAGAGTGCAACCAGCTGCAACCATAAACAATGTTCAGAAGGTGTGGAAGCCTAAAGTTCAGAATGTTGGCCTTATAGCTCATACTTCATTGAGAGCCGCCTCAAAAGAAGACTAGTATTTTGATAGTGGGTGTTCAAGAAACATGACTGGTGTTAAGAAGTTGCTGAGTAATATAAGACCTTATTCCAGAAGCTATGTGACATTTGGATATGGAGTAAAAGGTCAGATTCTGGGTATTGGTGATTTGATCAGTGAAGGTTTGCCCAGACTTAATGATGTGCTACTAGTGGAAGGATTAACTTCTAATCTGATCAGTATTAGCCAACTTTGTGATCAAGACTTGAAGGTTAATTTCAATAAGCAAGAGTGCTTTGTGACTGATCAAGAAGATAAGATTCAGATGAAGGGCTGTAGATCCAAAGATAATTGTTATCTATGGATGTCTGAAGAAGAAAGAAGCCTGACTTCTTGTCTCATGAGCTCAGAAGAGGAAGTCAAGCTCTGGCACCAGAAACTGGGTCATCTGCATCTGAAAGGCATGAAAAAAATCCTAAGTACAGAAGCTATCAGAGGTGTACCTAATCTGAAGATCAATGAGGACAGTGTTTGTGGTGATTGTCAAATTGGGAAACAAACAAGAAAGTCTCATCCCAGATTAGTTCACCAGGTAACTACTAAAGTACTAGAACTTGTTCATATGGATTTAATGGGGCCTATGCAAGTAGAAAGTATTGGAGGAAAGAGGTATGCATTTGTTATGGTTGATGATTACTCAAGATTCACGTGGGTCAATTTTGTTAGAGAGAAGTCTGATACTTTTGAAGTGTTTAAAGACTTATGCACTCAATTACAAAGAGAGAAGGATTGTGGTATTGTCAGAATCAGAAGTGATCATGGCAAAGAATTTGAAAACAAGAGTTTCTCAGAATTTTGTGCTTCTGAAGGTATAAAGCATGAGTTTTCTGCACCTATAACACCTCAGCAAAATGGTGTAGTTGAGAGGAAGAATAGAACATTAGCAGAATGTGCAAGGGTCATGCTGCATGCTAAGAAACTGCCTTATATGTTTTGGGCTGAAGCCATGAATACTGCCTGCTATATCCATAACAGAGTTACTTTGAAGAAGGGAACAACCTGTACTTTATATGAATTATGGAAAGGGAGAAAGCCAACTGTGAAATACTTTCATGTGTTTGGGAGCATATGCTACATTTTGGCTGACAGAGAAAATAGGAGAAAACTGGATCCTAAGTCTGATGAAGGTAAATTTTTGGGATATTCAGTAAACAGCAGAGCCTATAGGGTGTTTAACTCAAGAACTAAAGTTGTGATGGAGAGCATAAATGTTGTTATTGATGATCTGTCTGCTGAGAATGAAAAAGAAAAGTCTGAAGTTACTCCAGAGTCTGAAGCCTCAGAAGAACAAACTTCAGAAGCAGAGAATCATCCAGATTCTGAAGAAGCAGAAGTGCATCCAGATCATGATCCTACCAATAAAGGGCCATCAATTAGAGTTCAGAAGGATCATCCTAAGGAGCTTATCATTGGAAGTTTGGATCAAGGGGTCAGAACCAGGAGATCAGATTCAGCTGCTACTGATTCTTATTTTGTGTCTAAGTTTGAACCCAAAAATGTAAAAGAAGCCCTAACTGATGAATTTTGGATTGAAGCAATGCAAGATGAGTTGAATCAATTCAAAAGGAGTGAAGTGTGGGATCTAGTTCCAAGACCTGAAGGGCTGAATGTGATTGGCACTAAATGGATATACAAGAATAAAACATATGAAAATGGTATTGTGGTCAGAAACAAGGCAAGGTTGGTTGCTCAGGGTTATACTCAAGTAGAGGGATTGAATTTGGATGAAACCTTTGCACATGTGGCCAGACTTGAATCCATAAGATTACTGTTGGGTGTATCCTGCATTCTCAAGTTCAAGCTATTTCAGATGGATGTAAAGAGTGCATTTTTGAATGGATATCTGCAAGAAGAAGTATATGTTGAACAGCCTAAGGGTTTTATGGATCATCAGTTTCCAGAACATGTGTACAAGTTGAAGAAAGCCTTGTATGGATTGAAGCAAGCACCAAGAGCATGGTATGAAATGCTTACTCAATTTCTTGTGGCTCAAGGTTACAGAAAAGGAGGTTCTGATAAGACATTATTTGTGAAGAATGAACATGGAAGTCTGATGATTGCTCAGATCTATGTTGATGACATAGTATTTGGTGGGATGTCTCAGAAGATGGTCAAATTGTTTATTCAGCAAATGCAGCCAGAATTTGAAATGAGCTTAGTTGGTGAGCTGACATACTTTCTTGGATTGCAAGTCAAGCAAATGGAAGATACCATCTTTATTTCTCAGAGTAAATATGCTAAAAACATTGTGAAAAAGATTGGTATGGAATCTGCTGCTCATAAGAGGACACCAGCTGCTACTCATCTGAAGCTGTCTAAAGATGAACATGGAGTTTCAGTAGATCAAAGCCAATACAGAAGTATGATAGGAAGCCTATTGTAATTGACTGCAAGCAGACCTGATATCACATTTGCTGTTGGAGTATGTGCAAGATATCAAGCTGATCCTAAGATGAGTCATCTGACACAAGTTAAAAGGATCCTGAAGTATGTGAATAGCACAAGTGACTATGGAATCATGTATTCACACAGTTCAAGTTCTGAACTGATGGGATATTGTGATGCTGACTGGGCTGGAAGTGTTGATGACAGGAAAAGCACTTCAGGAGGATGTTTCTTTCTAGGAAATAATTTAATTTCCTGGTTCAGCAAGAAACAAAACTGTGTTTCATTGTCCACTGCTGAAGCTGAGTATATTGCAGCTGGGAGTAGTTGTTCACAACTGGTGTTGATGAAGCAAATGCTTGAAGAATACAACATTGCACAAAGAACTATGACCCTATTTTGTGACAATTTGAGTGCAATTAACATCTTTAAGAACCCTATTCAGCACAGCAGAACTAAACATATAGATATCAGACATCACTTTATCAGAAATCTTGTGGAAGATAAAATCATTCAGCTGGAACATGTGGTTACTGAAGAACAAGTTGCTGACATTTTCACAAAGGCTTTGGATGCTAAACAGTTTGAAAACTAAATAAGCAAGATAGGTGTTTGTTTACATGAAGAATTATAGCAATTACTGTAAACTGGATGTGAGGAAGATAGAGTACCTGCCAGATTTGCTAATGTTGTGTGTGTGTCTGATCCTGAGTCTGAAGTTAATGCTAGAACAGATTTTGTAGATTGTTGTTCAGTGTTTAATCCCGATGTGAAACCTATGTGTTGTCATAATTTTGTGGCTAAAAAGGGGGAGAAAAACCTATGTTTAAGTTCAGACTGGAGTTGTTCAGAATCAGAATGTACTGTGTCTCAGAAGCAGCTGATTATTTTGTTCAGAGTTCAGAATCAATGTAACAAGAGCTGTTCAGAATCTGAAGATAAGATATGATTGAGGGGGAGTATATGGTTATTAAAATCTTGAGTGTTTGTGATCCTGAAGTGTTACTGCAGTTCAGAATTAAGGGGGAGTTTTTAATATTGGATGTTGAGTTGCAGGAGGAGTGTTGTGGAGCTTCAGGAGTATTTGTGATGATGAGGAGTTGATCAGTAATTGGTTTATGTGTGCTTCAGGAGTTCAGAAGCTGAAGCTGTTGTTTAACATAGCTCAGAAAGTGTTTTGTCTGCTGCCTGATTTATGTGCTATGTTATATTGTTGTGAAGTTCTTCATTGATGAGCTAGTGTTATGGGATATTGAAGAACTTGGTTGTGTGAACATTGGTTTTAGCCAAAAATTTGCCAAAGGGGGAGATTGTTGAGTAGTTTGGTGTTGGCTGCATATTTTGGCAAATCCAATGTCTTGAATAGTAGCATCTCCATGTCTAGAACAAATCTTTAGTTGCAAGTTTTTCATTTTGAAGCTGTTCAGAAGCTGAAAATTCCATCAGAAGCTGAATGTATCTTCAGAAGCACTGTAGCACTTCAGAAGCTGAATTCAGAGTCTGATGCCAGCGTTGACTTTGGTTGACTTCATCAGAAGCTGATCTTTTTCAAGTTGTTTCTGCGCGAATCTTGGCAAGATTTAAACAGGAATTATCCTCGTATATTGCTTCTAGAATGTTGTTTGTTTTGGAGAAGATCTTATTGAAGATTTGGTTCAGTTTCATGAACTTCATATTTTTCTGTTACAATATTATTAAGATTCTTTCCTGGTTTATTTGTTTCCTTATTGGACCAATCATAATTCAGAAACAAATCAATTTGGAAGATTGGATTGGGTTTTATGTTGTTTGTTGAAGGTTATAAAAGGAGGAGTGCTGCTGCTTTCAAGACTTACGTTTTTAGAGTTATAATTCAGAAATTGAGTCTGTGTTTTTAACTTAGAGTTTTATTTGTGCACCACTCATTGTTTGAGTTGGTTTAGGAGTTTTATTGAGTTGTAAATTCATTCTAAGCCTGTAGGTACGAATGAAGGTTTGTTATTGAAGTTGTTCTTCAAAACAGAGTAGTTTTTGTTAAGGGGTTCAGTAACAGGTTTGTTACTTGAATAGGAAGTTAGAGGTTTTCTAATACTCAACGTGTTGGGTAGAATTCAAGACTAGGAGGAAGTTAATTGCTTAGGCTGGGAACTGGGAGTCAGTGTCTTGAGTCATAAGGATTAATTCCTATAGTGGAATTCCTTCCTGGATTGGTATCCCCCAGAGTAGGAGGTGTTTACTCCGAACTGGGTTAACAAACCTTGTGCCTTCTTTAGCTTTCCTGCACTTTTATTTTCTGCTGGTTATTTGCTTTTATATTGTGCTTAGTCTTGTTCAGAACCTGTTGGTTCAGAACCTGTTAGTCTCTTATTGCCTGGCCAGAATTTCATGGTGCACGGAGGCGAGTTTCTCCTCCGCCTGCTTCCATTTCGCCTCAGACGCGTTGAGGGCGGCTTGCATCTGCGTCAGTGCGCTCTCGTGCTCCGCCCTCAGGGTTTTCTCCGTCTGCTGGAAGATGGAAAATTCCTCGGTCATCACCTGGCCCAGCAGGGCGCCCCTTAGGAGATGGACGCCCATCATCTTCTGCACTTGGGAGAACGCCATAGTTTTCAGTCTCTTCTTGTCATACTTGAAATCGAAATTCTCCCGCATAAACCCCTCATAGTTGAAATGGGCATCCCATAGCGAAGGAGGGGTATCTGTAACAAGGTCAGATAGCAAAGCTTAGGCAATAGCAAAATACAAGAGGAAATTAAGGTGGAATAGCAAATTTTTGACTTACCAATTTCGGGCTCCTGAAAAGTTCTGGGTTGGCTATGGTGATCCTCCGCAGTCCGATTCCTTTTTCTCTTGGGAGAAACTGTGGCGTCCATGGCAGCCACGACACGGATCGGCACGACATCAGCAGCATTCGCCATCCCTGTTGATACGGTGTCGCCAGTTTCCCCGGTCTTGCGCATCTCCCGCATCATCAGGCCGGCGGGATCGCTCTTCCCGTGAGCGTCGCCCTCATCAGCCCTTTTCTTTTTTGCCCGCTCCAGGGCCAATTTCTTCTCCGCAACTGATTTCGGCGCCATTGAATCTGCAGAAAAGATCATAAAAACCTGCGTTAGCAAGACATAAACTTGATTGTAAAAGGCATCGCCTTCGGTAGATACGAGTGTTACCTATGTACTCCCCAAGAGCCACATGGTCGTGCTCTTTGTTGATGAGTTCCTTCATGTTCAGAACTTCCATGTGTTCCAAGAAGTCGACCACATCCTTCTCAGCATCACTCAACTTGTCGTAATCATACCCCGAAACCGACATGGGCTCGCCAGACCAGTACAAAGGAAACCCCTCATCACCGCCTTGATCCATGAAGACGGGGATAGAGGCGTCCGAACCCCTCACTTTGAAAAATTTCCTCTTCCAGTTTTTGTAATTGTTGGCGAAGAGGGCGAAAAGGCCCTGCCCTTGCTGGGAGTTGATGGACACCTATGTTCCTTTCTTCACTCCCTTGGTGCAGTAAAATGAGAGAAAAGCGCCCACAGTTGGCGCCAAGCCCAAACCTTGGCACAATACTTCGAAGCCCCTCACATTCGCCCAGTCGTTAGGATGAAGCTGAGAAGGCGCCACGTTTATTGCTTTCAGAAGCGCAACTTCGAAGGGCGTGAAGGGGATCCTTACCCCCAAATCCGTTATGACGCAGGCGTACATACAGAACGCCTCGTTTGGCACCCCTCGAGGGCGCCTCATATAAACCTTTTCCCCTTGAACGCAAGGCTCCGTGACGATATCTGCCTCGTCACCCATAGAGGATACCGCCTGCGCCTCCCGAAACTCCCCCACTCTCTTCGCAGTATTGAATAAAGAGGATTGGGCGGCCACAGTCTCGTCCACCCATCCGGCGCTCGTTTTGGACTCTGTCATTTTCCCCTCTCGCTCACCAGATCCTGAAGAAAAGAGAACAGCTACATCACTATCATGGCTACTGCTACTAGAAGCACTCAAGTTTGAGAAGAGATGGGCAGCACCGTCGTCGCTATCAAGGCTAATCTCAGAAGCGACGAGGAGGTGTCCAAAGTAGTGTTGGTCCATAAGCGCCCAATCTATTTTCCCATCCGCCCTTTTGGCGGTTCGAATGGCAGCGCTCCACACCTTACGTCGCTCTTCCAGGGTGGGAGAACCCACCGGATTACCCTCACTGTCGCATTCCCTTATCACTACCATTTCTTTAGAGCGTAAACGAAAATGAGGAAAGGGCGAGGGAGTTACCTGATTTTAAGTAGGAAGTAGGTTGCCAAAAGCGTCGTCGTGTTCGCAAAAGCAGTTTAAGCAAGATTCGTGATAGTGCCAAAACTAAACAAGTAGCCCTTATTTATGGGTGTGGGAACCTCGAGTTACGTGCATGGTCTGAAAAAAGCGCGAGATCAGACAGTTCAGGAATCCTGACTTTTCAGTCCTGAATGGTTGGGATGACAGTGAAGCAGGAAAAAGCAAAGAGATCCTTAGCCGTTCAGATTGTACTCCGAACAGTCGCTACCGGACAAACCGTTGGATCCAGCTTAAGTGCCAAAGGGCTACTGAGGTACCTGCATCCCCAGGATGTTATGCGGGGGACGCCCACATAAACGGCCAGCAGGTCGCCAATTCCCGCTACAGGCTAACTTTCACCCTGCCTTGAGACGTATGTTCATTCCGTCCGACAAGGGGGCTCTGGGGGGTCACCCGCAACGCCAGAACCATACACCTCGTTCAACTCACTTCGCCTCTTTGAGCCTCGTGCTTGGGGGGCTGTGTACCGTCATCTTATTCCTCTCAGGACACGTGGCAGCCTTCCCGAACAAGCTGGATCCCGCTCCCCATGTGCCTGCCATGTGGGCGTGGTCAAAGCCCCGCTGTAACATTTCAGATAGATGAAGGGCCCCGATAGCGGATCCGGGGCGGGCTGTTCACGTAGAAACCCGAACTAACGGTCCTATTTGGACCCATTTGCTAAGTCTTCTCCCACGTTCCCATCGTGGGCCAAAATCCCCGGGGAGGAAGACCAAGTCACAACACCAGGTGGCTTGGGAATCCCGAAAAGATCGCCCCACTTCCCTTAGGTCAAGGGAAGTATAAAAGGAGCTCGGAACGTCCCTCACAAAAAGGACATTCATTATACAGAAAAACCTTGAGTTCATCGACTGCTCAGGGGGTTGGTACCATTGTTCTCTTAGCAGGAACATACATATTTATAAAAAGGCTAATAAACATATATTTTTTAAAATGCTAATAAGTCAATACAATTTTGTAAAGCATCACTACAAGAATTTGTCATTTTAGCGGCCAAAGTTAGCGTCGGCTCCCGACACCGACGCTAATAGTGTCTACCTAGCGTCAGTTATTCCCACTCTAAGCCAAGAAATCCTTTTTGTATTTTTACTACAATTAACGTCGGCCTATCCGAGGCTATCTTTTAAAAAAGATAGTTGTATTTGTTTTATTCCTAACCGTAGCTTCGGTCTCTCCGATGCTATAATTAAATGATAAATTAAAATTAAAACTAAAATATACTTATTATAAGTTTTAACTAGCTCACTCCCTTCATTATTATTAGTTAAAAAAAATTCCCTCATTCATTATCCTCTCGATTTTTCCTTTTCTCCTCACTCCAAACCCTAGCTTGTTCTCCACCGGAAGCCTAGCCGACAGCAGCCATACAGGGATTGAAAGACAACAAGCCCCTACCCTCTCTCCGACCTTCGCACCTGGTTCATCTTTTGCATTAATCACTCAATTTGTTTCAATTTTCAGTCTCAATCTTCATATGGCGATGATTGACAACAAAGATCTCTTATCTTCGAAATTATCCACTGATTCACACTAACTTCAATGTATTCTTCTCTTCTCTTCAATGATCTATGGGCTACCTCAGATCTGGTTTTCCGCCCGGATAACCTTGTTGTTGGACATTCCGGTGCCGGAAATAACTTCAAGGTATTCTTTCTCTAGATTTCTGTTTAAAATTGTATTCGAGAGTTTAGGTTTTTTTTTCTTTTAAAAGTTTGATAAATTTCCTATGCATCTTTTTCTGTTGTTTGTTTTTCCATTGGATTACTACATTTGATAGTGTTTATTTTTTTTTTGTTGTTGTTTGAAATACATTCATGTTATGTAACAATTTAGTGTTGTATTCTTTCAGAAAATAAATCTTGATCTAGAATTTTATGTGCTAGTTTGTGTCCATAGTCAGATCTATTTTTTAGGTGGAATTTTAGTTTAGATTGAAGGTTGATCTATTTTAGTTCAGTGATTTTTTTTATTTTAGGTTTTTTGTCAATGCTTTAGTGAGTGTGATTTGAGAACCCTTGTTTCAATTTTCAGCCGCTGTGGTAAGTGGGTTGCCTTTGTGTTTTCATGTGTGTGTTTTTGTTTGGTGTGTGTTGTTATGTATTTCTGTTTTGGCTTTATAGCAATGTTGCAGAATGCTATAACAACTGTTTTGGGGCCGAATTCAGGTGTGGCTACTTCGCTACTGTAAGACTATGTTTCAGTGTTGTTTGTTTTGTTGCGGTGCCGCATATATACGCTCATGTGTATTGTGGTCTGTTTGGTTTTCCCTATATGTCGTTCAAAAAAAATTACTCAGCCGATGTGACGGGATGGTTTTCATTTTCATTTACAAACGCAGGTTTTGTTGATTGAAAAGAAAACAAAAAGGTTATGGTGTCTAAGAATAGTTTGAATATAGAACAAATTGGTGTCTCTAATTATGGTGTCAATGATTAGTTTCCGTCTTTTTATATAGTGAACTTTCTAGAATTGTTGTTATGGATTTCTTCAGCAATATAATTGATAAATTGAGACTTTTTTGTCAAATAATCATAATGCTTATTTTGCAATTTCTATCTTTTGTATCTTGCAGCATGTTTTATTTCTCCAAGGATAGATGTAGCTCATTATGCGGTAGCCTCTGCTTGTGAAACATAGGTATTTTTACTGATTAAATTTAAATTTTAAGGCAACACTAAATGGAACTGGAGGGTTCTTATGTGATGTATTAGTGACATAAATGTTCATTTCAGCTTGCTTATCATGAAACTATGATCCTATGCATTTGAAACAATACTTTTTTTTGGTGTCACTTCTCTCCATTAATTCTTGCATCTGTTCCAATCAAATTTGTGTATATTGTCTTAATTTAATTTGGAAAGAGGGGAAAAGGAAATAAACTATAACAGAAGCACTAATTAACTTTTTCCATTAATATTTCTACTCTAGTTAGACTGGCATTTGTTACAAGATAGCAATTGCAACGAGATCCTCATATGGGAAGTACTTGTTTCACATTACCTAAAGTCAGTAGAGTCTGCATCTTGAAGTTTTTCTTCACAAATTGAATGAGTTGCATTCAAGTGACTCTATGGAACCCATATAAACAATCTTAGGTTGAATTCACTAATGAAAGTGCTTACAAACATGTCAACTTAAAAACTCATACAATTATAAGAGTCTCTTCTTTTTTTTCTATTGAAGGATTCACTATTATCCCTACGCTATCATAGTGGGCGATGGTATATTATACAGAACCATTTGGATATAGTAAGTTACATATATGCTAAGTCAACATTTTTTTAAAAAGAAACAAAAAATAACATGTTTATGTTAATGCAATATTACATTTTTTGCTGATTTGATGTGTTAATTGGTTTATTAGCATCATAGGCAAAACATGATACGAAGTGAAGCACCGGTTAAATAATTTTTTTTATAAGTTAACTTTAGTGTCGGCCAAACTGACTCTAAGGGATTTTGTTGACTTTGAAAGTTGACTTAAGCAACGGTGTAGCCGCCTCTAAATGTTAATGTTAGCGTCGGTGGAACCGACTCTAAATTATTTAATGACATTTTTGGAAGTTGGATTTATTAGCCTCGGCTGAGTATAGACTCGGACTTAAACTCGGCCGAACCGACGCTACATTAGCCTCAGATGCCAAAGAGCCGATGCTACCCAGTAGCTTCAACTTTTTTAGCATTGTCCCGACCCCGACGCTAAATCTGTGTTAGCGTCCATTTTTACCCTCTTAGCGTGGGTTTTCGGCCGACGCTAAAATGCAGTTTTCTTGTAGTGCATGTAGATCCATTTTCCCCAACTTTTTTTTTTTGGTCTAGCATTTTCCCCAACTTTATTAGCATGTGTGTGTGTGTGTGTGTGTGTGTGTGTGTGTGTGTGTGTGTATATATATATATATATATATTGCATGTATATTCAATAAAATTTTGTAGAGCTACCACATCCATTTTGTAGAGGCTAATACGCGTGTATTATATAATGTATTTTGTAGAGACTAATCGCGTGTATTATATAATGTAGTATATATAATTACACATATATGGACCGGCCTGATAGGTCAGTAGGCTTTTTTATAAGCCTTAGTCTGGACTATTTAAATTAATGAGCTTTTTAAAAAGCTTGAGCCTAACCTATTTAATAAACGAGTTAGGCCGAACTGGGCTTTAAGTAGGCCGGGCCAAAGGCCCCTGGCGGACGGTCTGGCCTATTCCCACCCTTAAATCTAACTAATGTATAAACACTATCTGTATGTAGATTAATCTAATGACCTGTATAGGAAAGGATGGATGGACTAGACGTGATCCAATCCATAAAAAACATAAAATCAAATCATCAATCATTATTTCATTGTAAATAGAAAAATTACATGTGATGAACCTATAATGAAAAAAAAATTACATGAATACTTTTACACAATATCTCTAACCGTGAATGTTGTGATGTGCAACTCGTTATTTTTTTAATGGAGAAATAGAATAATATAAAAATTAAACCAAGTCAATAATACAAACGATTAGGATTCGCAGAAAAACCGCATATCGAAATCGAAAAAAGAAAAGACAACACCCAACCAACACCAAAGGAAAGAGAAAACACCCACACCCAAAAATGAGATAGGAGAAGCACTCTACCCCCGATAAAAGACAAGCAAGGAACACCCCCCCCCCCCCCCCCCCCCCAAAAAAAAAAAAAAAAAAAAAACAGCCCACATCCCGTGGAGATGAACCAAGCCAACTACCTCAAGAGCAGATACAAAGAAAACAAACAAACCCAGAACCCGTGCTCAATGGCACCCAAGCAGAACTCCTCCCCAGAAACCTATCGGTCCCAACTGATCGATGCTTCCACCACCCACTCTTAATGGGAATAAGGATGACCAGAGTGACTCCCAAAAAACCAGTGCCAAGAGGTAAACTGTGATGTGCAACCCTTGCATGGCACTTGTTTGGGCTAAAAGTTTTAATGTAAACTTCCATCAATGATTTCAATATTCGTCTTTGATTAGAACTAAGGTGAGAAGAGTACATCCTAGTTGTTTTCCAACGATGCGAAAACACATTATTTCTCACGGCTTCCGGTGAAATTATAAAAACAGCTAGAAGCACATCATGAATATAAATATATTTTTTTTGGTGAAGAGCACATCATGAATATTCTTGATCAAATCGTCTTCTTCATTCATACTTATAAGTTTTTTCTCTATTACTCCTCCCATTTTTTCCTTTTCTTGTTTTTCTTCTTGTAATATTTCACTAGATGCATTTGGGCTAAAATATGTTCATAAACATTAACATGTGTTAACACCTAAAAATAATTACCCTGTTAACCAAAATTGTTAGATAGGCAATTTAAAGATAGAAGAAATTCTCTCATCTGAATACATGTTAGAAGAGCTCTATATTAGCTAAACAAGAGCCAAGTGATTCTTTCTTGAGTCTATTGAAGAATTTGAAGACATCAAACTGAGTAAAAAAAATACAATAGAGCTGAACAATGAGACATTGTTCTCACACTCCATGTTTGTAGCGCCACTAACTAAAAATGGAGATGAGCACTAATGAACTTTCATTGGAGGATGCGTGTATTGGACCTTATGAAACGTTGGGTTCCACGTTTCCTCTCAAAGAGGAAAATCTCATTCACTACCCACGAAAATAGTTGACAAACTAATTACTACATGTCATGTCGTTTGGCCAACATGATTAGAATTTGCCTATAAATGTTAATCATGTACATTTCATTCAGGCACACAACAAAACAAACTCAAATTATTTATGCATATTTATCCCTTTAATATATATATATATATATATATATATATATATATATATATATATATATATAGTCCTTAATCTTCAATTTTATGCATTTATTAGTTCAATAGATCAAAAAACTAAAAAACAATGTACTTAACATTCTTTGAAGTAGTTAAGGAACCAAAAGCAGAGAAACAAATTTATCTCCTCAACATAATCGTTTGAAGAAAAGAAATCACAATTGATAGCTATCAACTAAAACCTCACCTAAATATCCTGCTCGACAACATGTAACGCTTATTATCCATTGTAAGAAATGATAACAAAACGACAAGTTAAGGAGCATGGATTTTGTTTAGTGACAACTAGAGTTTTAACTTTTTCCACTATCATTTGGGGGTGTTTGTTTCAAGTTTACAAATGACATTCCTGGGAATACATGACTAGGGAATGAGTATACCCATGTTTGTTATAAGGTTGAGAAAAAATATTCCTGGATATAAAGGTTCCTGGGAAAGAAATAACTTCCCTTAACTTCCCTTATTCCCATGAATTTATTCCCATATGAGAAGGTGGGAATGTGCATTCCCATGAAATCCTACATAAATTTTTTTAAAAAAAATTTGTAACTTCCAATTTTCTCAGGAATGTCAACTTATTTGTCAAACACTTTTTTTAAAAAATACCCAGGAATCAAATTTTCATATTTTTATTTCCGGGTAAGTTATTCCTAGGTATAATTTGTCTGTCACCTAAACAAATGCCCCCTAAAAGATTACAAAAACCACACCATAAGCATTTATAAGTGAACCGCATCTTGTATTCAATCCATGGTAAATAGCACAATTTATTACTATTATTATCTGGTCGATTAAATCTATTGTAATTTAATAAATTAAGGGGGCATTTGTTTTAGATTTTTTTAAAAAAAAATCTATTTTCTTATATAAAGAATCACTTTTGTCATTTTTAAGTGTTTGTTTGGATTTTTAGAAAAACCATTTTATAAACAAAGTCTATTTTGACTCTAAAATGAAAAGCTATTAGGATTAGCTTTTCCAAAATCTATCTTTTCAAAACACAAAGAGGTAACACGTGAACTATTTGAAGTTTTTCTAAAGCTATTAGGACTAGGTGAAGTTTTTTAAGTTTCAAATAGATCCTTTAAGTTGTTAATTTAATGCACCTATTTGAAGTTTTTAAGTTTTTAAGTTTCAAATAGGTCCTTAAAAGGGTAACGGTGTAATAAATTAACAACGTAAAGGACCTATTTGAAACTTAAGAACATAAAGGACTAATCCGATATTTTTGTCAAACTTAAAGAACCAAAAGAGATATTTATTATGCATCCTAAGTCTTATTTGTGAAAATTTTAATATAATTAATTAATCTTATATAAAAAATTGATGGGTTTTTAAAATTTTCCTTCTATTTCTTAATGTAAACAAGGAAACGTACAAATGATTTAACTTTTACCAATTTTAAAAAATAAGATGATAAGAACAAAGACTAAGATGCAAGATATTTTCTTATTCTTGTACATAAAAGGTTTTGTTTTGAATGTCCATAGATAGATATCAGTTTAGTGTTAAAAGTATGATCAAGAAATCATAAAAAATAGGCATAATTGATCATTTGGTCCCCTAACTTATTTGTTTTTTTCATTTTGGTCTCATAACTCTAAAAAATTCTTTTTGGTTCCTCAAATATGCTTCTGTTAGTCAGTTTGATCCATGTCAGTTAACTTTAATTCAAAATGTATTAGGTGGACCAACATGTGGTCCACCGTAGACTTTATTAATTTTTTAATTTCAGTCCTTTGATCTTTTTTTCAAAAAGGGGACGACTAGATTATGGAGGTCTATTGTATCTAACGGTGCATCACCAACATCTAATTTTTTTAACATTTCTTCATCTTATTTCCTCCTCATCTTCATCATCATCTTCATACATTCATTAAAACACTAAATCTTCATCTCTTTTACTCTCAAAACCCATAAATTCATCAACTAAAAAGAACAACAACACCTAATCTCTTCACTACACCACCATCATAACCAACAACAACTCTAATTCTCATCTCTCACTTACTTTGGTCTTTCCTCCCTTTTCCAATTGAAGTTGTTGTTGTTGTTATTATTTCTAAATCTGGCGTGACCCAGCATCATCCTTTTCTTCCTTCTTCATTTTTTTTTCTTCTTCTTGCATGTTGTAAACTAATTGAAGCTGGAAAAAAAAATTTGAAGTTGTTGTTGTTGTTGTTATTTCTGGGTTATTTTGAATTTATGTGTTTTTGAGAGAAAAAAAGATGCTGATTTTTTAAAAACATAATGAGTTTTTAATTTTTTATCTTCTGGGTTTTTAATTTTTATGATGAAGATGAAGAAGAACATGAGGGGAGAAGACGAAGAAAAACAAAAAAAATTGGTGTTGGTGGTTCACTGTTACATGCAATGGACCTGGAATCTAATGGTTGAAATCATATCTGAAATATTAAGCATTAAAAAACTAACGGAGAAGATCAATTTAACTGATGGAAGCACATTTGAGGGACCAAAAAGAAAAAATTTAAAGTTATGGTACCAAAATGAAAACAACAAATAAGTTAGGGGACCAAAGGTTCAATTAAGCCTAAAAAATAGTTCAAATTTCATATGAGACAAACTAAAAAACATCGGTTTCACAAACTTTACTCCTAACTTTTCTCTCCTAATCACGTGATTCGCGCTTGTGCAATACCTCTTCAGGGAGACAAATTGAGAGAAAGAAAGAGGCTGCAATAGAGACAGAGAGATGGAAAAGATGGTGGTTATGAGTGATGAGAAACAAGATTTTATCAACAGGCTTCCAAATGATGTCTTAACATGTTGGAACAAGAAGGGTCTTGTACAATTCCTCTAAGGTTTTGATGATAACAAAGTATTGAAGAACAATTGGATATGCTAATATTGTTCAAGCGTGCATGATCATAGATTGTATCCATCAAGTACTGAACATGTATTAAAGTATCAGAAGCACAAGAGAAGCTCAAAAGACTATGGTAGAAGATCTGAAGAAAGGTCAACCAGAAGTCAATACATTAGATCAGAAGAAAAGGACGCCTCTCAGAAGCTAAAGAGATCATCAGACTCTGTGGAGATCACCAGACTCAGAAGACCTAGTTAGACACAGAAGAACCTATCAGACTTGGAAGACCTTCAGGCTTCAGAAGCACCTGAGGGACCCAGACTCGACGTCAGATTTGTCATCTTCTATAGATGTCCACATCAAAGGATCTGAGCACAATTTTGTCTTCTTCTGACCACGTGTAGAAACAAAAAAAAAAAGAACTTCAAGGGCACTAAGAATGAATGGATACTTCCTGTTTCAGCAAAGGATTTTGAATGACCATCCAACGAAATTATCCATATCAGGCAATGGCTCAACGTCCTTTATTTGAAGCTTCTCAACGACTCTTAATGTGTTGGCACTCTTCTCCAATGTCTCTCAAATCCCTGCATATATAAGGAGCTGAAGACCATGAAAAAGATTAACAAGACTCTGCTATTTTAATGTGTCATTACTCAGTCAAATTAAATAGCGCAAAACACTTAGGATCTTTCTTACCAAACTTTGTATCTTAGAAATCCTAGAGTTGTAAAGAGTCTGTTCATTTGTTCAGTTACACCAATCATTTATATATATCCGGTGTAAGAGCAAGTTTGTTTATATTTGATGTAAACAACTAGAAGTCTCTTGCTTGTGAAGCTTTAGCATATAAGTCTCTTGGTGAAACCTTGAGCATCAGAAGTCTCTTGTTTGTGAAGCTTGAGGATATAAGTCTCTTGAAGAAACCTTGAGCATCAGAAGTCTCTTGCTTGTGAAGCTTGAGCATATAAGTCTCTTGGTGAAACATTGATCAATAAAAGTCTTAGGGTTACCCTTTGAGCATTGGTAGTCACTTGCATGCTTGCTTGAGCATCAGAAGTCTTTTGGAGTTGTCCTTGACCATTGGAAGTCTCTTGGTAGTGACCTTGAGCAAAGAAGTCTCTTGCAAGGGTGCTTGAGCATTGAGAAGTCTCTTCGAAGAGTCCTTGAGCAATTGTAATCAATAGTGATTATAGTGAAATCCCTTGGAAGTGCAAGGGGACTGGACTACTTCAAGAACCAATATAAATTGCTTGTGTCTGCTTTATATATATATATCTTTTATCTTTGTGTTTGTATTTCGCTGCATTCAGACTCTATCAGAATCTGTACTCATCAGATTCTGAACAACTTTTTACACTCAGAAAAAGAAAATAAGAAAAAGCCAACACAATTCAACCCTCCTTCTTGTGTTTTTCTCACCTTCAGTTGGTATCAAAGCACGGTTTGTGCTTAACCGTGTCACAGTCAAAGATCCAGTGAGAAAAACATGTCTTCTGATAATGAACCTAGCACTTTAGGGAGAAACCACCATGTAACTGTTTACTATGATTACAATACTCTCAAGGTTGAGAAGAACAACTACTCTAAGAAAGCTCCAATATTCAATGGGAATGTTACTCAGTTTTCCTGGTGGAAAAGCAAGATGTACAACCACATCATGAGTATTGATGATGAGTTGTGTGATATTGTTGAAGATGGTATTGAGATTGAAGTTGATATAGAATGAATGGCACATGACAGAAAAAGTCTGCCTAAGGCTCAGAAGAAGATCTACATACAGCATCATAGGGTGCGTGGAATTCTTGTAGAAACTCTACCTCATTCAGAATACATGAAGATTGTCAACAAATCTACTGCCAAGACTATCTTTGAATCTTTGTGCTATACTTATGAGGGAAACCAACAGGTTAGGGAAGCTAAGGCTAACCAATTGGTAAACCGATATGAGCTCTTTAGAATGAAGGAAGAAGAAGATATTGAAACCAGGTATTCAAGGTTTCAAGTTCTTCAATCTAGTCTTCAGATTCTGAAAAAGAGCTATACTACATCTGATCATGTCAAGAAGATTCTTAGGTGTCTTCCAGCCAGATTCAGGCCAAAGGTAACAACCATTCAGGAATCCAGGGACTTAGATACTCTGAGTCTGGAGGATCTCATAAGCTCTCTAAAAAATCATGAGATTGAGCTTGTTGGAGATAAATCAGATGAGAAATTCAAATCTCTAGCCCTGATAGCCAAGGACAAATCTGCTAAAACTCTTCAGAATACTAAGTCAGTAGAAGAATTCTCTGATGGAGATTCTGACAGTGATTCAGATGTAGTAGAGATAGCATATTTGACCAAAAGATTTCAGTACCTAACTAGAGGAAAGATGCTCTCAAGTAGAAGCAGCAGTTCAGACTTCAAGGACCAGAAGGAAGGTCGGAATGGATGCTTCAACTGCAAGAAGACTGGACATCTCAATGGTGAATGTCCAGACATACAAAAGGTCAAGTCAAGAAAAGGAAACTCTTGGAAGAAAAGCTACAAAATGAAGTTCAAGGAGAGTTGTATGACAACCTGGGAAGAACTTGATGAAGCAAAAGCTGACCTAGATGAAGATGAAGCAGACTTGGGCTTGATGGCCTCATTACCCTCTGATTCTGAATCAGACTCTGAGGAAAAGTACAATGAATATCTCTTCTTATCAAAAGAATAGTTAATTGATAATGTCAAAGAACTTGCTTTAAGATTCTTGAACAAATCACAAGAGTATATAAACTTAAAAGAGAAAGTTGATTTGTTGGAAGCTAACAAAATTGCAATGGAAAGGCAGTATAAACAGCTTCGGGTCAGAAACTATGTTCTTCAAAATCTGAATGGCATTGTGATGAAAAAAATATGACCTTGAAGAATAACTTAGATCAACTTAAAGATAAGGTCAAGATTTTGGAGAAAGCAGTTGTGGATAATGTTGTCAGAACTCTGACAAAGCAAGAAAAAGCCATTCAGGAGTTCCTAGCTAGCTCCATTGAAAGAAGCAGATTGGCCTCCATGATCTATGGCATAAGCAAGAATCATGGAGAAGGAATTAGCTATTCATAAACACCAAGCAAGAAGAAGAATCAATCTTCAGAAGAATCAATGAAGTCGTCAAGTTTTAGCTACACACAGGAAGAATTCTACAATCACTTTGTGTTAGCAGGGGTAGAAGCTCAGAGTCTAAGTTACCTAGAGTCAGAAGCTTCTAAGTCACAGAATCTGACAAAGTCAAAATCTGAGACTGAAAAGTCTAAGGCTGTGATGGAGTCAGATCCACAGACTTTGAAGCCTCATGATTTGAGTCACTCAAGATTAACTGATGAAGACAGTCCAAGGTAAAACACTTATAAATCAAAATCATTGGATAGTCCTCAATAATCAAGCTCTAAACCCAAGACACAATCAGGAGTGACTATAAAGATCAGCTAACCTTTCAAAAATAATATTTGAATCTAATAAGAGAAATTAGCTAGTTATATCTCATTATCACAATCTCAGATGTACTAGTTATATCTGAGTGTAGCATAATCTATTTGAAGCAAAATTTGTGCCCAAGCTTAACAGTGTATTTTGTGGTAAATACTCTAATAGCTTAAGGCATACATTATGCATTATTCTACAACTAATAAAGTTGAGGAATCAATGCATAACATATCTCCAAACAAAAAGGCTTGATAGTACATGTTAAAGCTAGATAAAAAATATTGCAGGTATACAAAGCTCAAAAGATGCCTTAGAACAAATCAGAAAAACATCTTCATAAGGATGAGGTATAATGAGAGGTGTTACTTCAGAAGGCAATCAAAATTGGAATTCTGTTTGATCTCAAAAGAACATTGTTGGAAACAAGTGGTACAATTAACAGAAGATTTTAGTCAGGAGAACATATTTTAGAATGTTCAAAGGTATGACAGACTCTTCTTATTGTCCAACAGTGTGCAGATATGATTAAAGGACAGAATCTGATAGTACTCAGAAGCTGTTTAAATCAGAACCTTTCATGGTTACAGTCTGATAAGAATAAGCATTTGATAACATCAGAACTTTTGAAACCTTAAATCAGATAAGAACTTAGTTTGACCTGTCAAACAAGTGGAAAAGTCTCTAAACTATTTTGGTGCCACCTGGCCTACTAACTTGACAGTTAGACTGGAGAGTTTATCTGACATGTATCTTAACTGTTGGGTAATAATCGTAAGACTATGATGGTTTTGCTTTGAATGATGTGTCTCGCGCCCCCATTAACATTAAAATTTGTCTTCATTCGTATTTGGGTATACAAAACGTTTTGATCAAAAGGCACTTTTTACACAGTGATTCACACACAATCACTTTCACATCCCACACTGTTTGTTCTCAAGCCTCCTCCGAAAAACAACTGTTTTTCAAAGATAACCCTAAAAACCAGATGCCTTCAAAAATTCCAATGGTGTCGTCATCCTCTCAAATTGCTGAGTTCAATCATAAGCTGAAAACGATGAGTACACCAGAAGAGGAGTTATCTGTAATGCCAGAAGACATATTTGATTTATACGGGTTACAAGTGAACGGAATCGACCTGCTAAGCTTAATCGATGCTCACAAATGGCATCACTATGCTGGTCTGCTAAACGGATAAACCTACTCTGAACTTGTAAAATACTTTTGGGTTAGAGCAGAAGTGTTTGATAAAAGGACAACAGAAGAAGAACTCGTAAGAGCAAGGGCAAGGGATCCCAGGAATGCCAAGAAGTCAAGGAAGGAACTTGGCTTGAAAGAGGTTTCTGAGACATAAATCATATCATATGTCTTAGGAGTAGAGTTGGTCATTACAAAAGGTTTGATTGCAAAGTGATAAGTGCCAGAACTAGTTATAAAGCATATTTATTTTAGGCACTTTTCTTACTAGTTTTGCAAGTTATCTAGGTAAAAGCTCCAAAATAAAGGATAAATATCATTTCATGCTTTTTAGACCTAATCCTAAGCATTTTTGTAGGTACATGCTATTTCCTTGGACTTAAAGATCAGACTCTGAAGATCAGACTCTGAAGTTCAGCGTCTGAAGGTCAGAGTTTGAACGTCAGCGTCTGAAGGTCAGAGTCTAAAGGCCAGAGTCTGAAGGTCAGCATCTAAAGTTCAGCGTCTGAAGGTCAGTTTCTGATGAACAGTGTCTGAAGATCAGATTCTGAAGAACAGCAGGACTTTGCTCTGCGAAGTCAGAGAGAAAGTAGGGCGGTTTGGTCTGTTCAGAAGCTGAGGTGGCAGAAACCAAGTAGGGTTGTTTGGCTGTTCAAAGCTGAGGTGGCAGAAACCTCATGGTGACGAATTCATTATAAACAGAACACCTATAAATAGGTTCAAAAGCTGAATGTTTACGTAAGAAGTTGTAATAATTAAGAAGATATATTTTTAGATAGAAAATAGGGATAAAAGTTCTGTTCTTCATAGAGCAAGAGTGATTGAAGTGTGGATTGACTAAGATTCTTTGGGAAATCAAGACTTAGCTTTGGATCTTCATCTTTCTTTACACTTTTGTATAGTTGTCATGACAATGATCAACTAACTCCCCTTTGTTGGGATTGGAAGTACTTTATCTAGCTTAGATGTAATCTTTTGATCTTTCAATTATATGATTCTAGCACCTTATGTGATATTGATCTTATTCTTGCTATTCATTCTTATGCTTGATTTAAATGTTATTGAAAAATACTTTTTTAATCTAGGTTTAGAATAATCTTCTATCAAAATAAGAAATTCTAGACATGGAATTTGGTTTTGATAATCACACAAAGTATAGGAACGTAATGCTTTCGGATCGTTTAATAGATTGGGAAATCATCGATTAAACGATACGATCGATCTCACGACGTCATTTGGACACGAATGATGTTGTCGAGTGATACGTGATAATTTTGCTAAAAAGCTAGAATCCATATGCATGATCATTAGAATATATTTGAGGCTCGATTGACGAACTCTAATTCCAACGCTTTTACGCCCTATTACTCTGTGTTTTTATTACCTCTTTAAAAGTTGAATAGTTTATATGAAACAATTTATAAACGTTAACTTAAAATGATAACAATTGTTGAATGGCTTACGATATCGCACTAGTCTCTGTGGATATGATATAAAAATACTTACTTTTGTCTGATCAACAAAATGGCGCCGTTGTCGGGGACTGGTGTTTAGATATTTTAAGCATCGCAACAATTTGTATTGTTTTGAGCATCTGTATATATCTTGTGAATATTCTTCTTCTCTTTTGTACTGTTAAATTTTGTTTGCATTAACCCTCTTTGTTATACAAAGAAAAGTTTCTTGTTAGTTATACTCGTTTCAGATTCTCCACATAAACGAAATCATGGTTGATCATGATTATATCAACTTCGATACTCCATTTGAGTATGAATGTTATCAACAGTACCAACAATATCCTTCTGAAGATGAACAAATGTCAACAATGGAAAATATTTTGAATCTGTTCATACAACAATCCATGATAAACACGCAAAATACCAACCTAAGATTTAAGACTTTATCAAGCCATTTGGAGATTTTGCAAGTTCAATTAGATTTTTCACCAAGAATCATGGATGTTCAAACCAACAATCAATCCACTCTTGAATTCAGAGAGGTTGTTGAAGAAGATGTTGATGAAATTGAGGAAGCGATAATGTTTGAAGGATGTGGTATAATGAAAATTGTGGAAGAAATAGAGATACTGTGCGCACCTCGTTTTTTTCCTGAGAAAAAGACGCGCAAATCCTCCGAGCGCTCGGAGGGCCTTTGTGAAGTCGCCACCAAAGTTTTTGTGTAAAGGGAACGTTGATAAACCCTTAAGTTTTTTTTTGTTTAAAGGGAAACGATAATAAAACCCTTTGACGATGAGGAAAGGATGGTCATCGCAACCATTGTCGGGTTCGGGAGTCGATTACGCAAGGGGAAGGTATTAGCACCCCTCACGTCCGTTGTACTCAACGGGAACCTTCTATTTGGCTAAAGCTTAAATTGTTTTTAAATGTTTTGCGCGCATGCTTATCTATGTCAAAATATAATAAAGGGAGGGAAAGAGATAAAACAAACGAAAGAGAAAAAAAAGTTTTTATTATTGCGCTTGACAAGATGTCGATCTTGCTCCTACGTATCTCCCGGTAGTCGGAGAACTCAAAGCGTACGTAGTTCTTTGGTAGAAAAACGTACATGTGTTGGTTAATTTTAAATGGACGATGTTTTAACCGAATTCTTGCGATTAAAACGTAGCTTGTATGCTCGTGCTCGGGAGACTTATTAAGCGTATAGCTTGTATGCTCGCGCTTGGGAGACTTATTAAGCGTTTGTTCACGAATCGCACTAGAATTGTTAAAAGGTACGTCCGTTAGGGTAAAAGGGTTCGAATTGGTCGCTATGGGACCAAGAGAGGTGCAATGGACTCAAACAAGTCAATCATTGACCGAGGGGACTCCAACGAGTCGAGGGATTGTTCGATTGATCCACTGAGATCAAGAACAGGTACAATGGACTCGGACGAGTCGAACATTGACCGAGTGACTTAAACAAGTCGAGGGATCGAATCTAATGGCCACGGGGGACCAAAAGGTTCGGATTGACCACAAGGGGCCAAGATTTGGTTTGGTTATGGTTGGATACGTTGAAAAAAGGAATGACGATTGTCCGAACGACGAGACATACGTCACACATTCGTACAATCGGGCCAATGGAGAGACATACGTCACACCATCCCTTTTTCATTCAAGTTTTTGGGTAGAATTCTTTGAAATCCCAAGGTATATCAAAACATTTGGTTTGAAAACCCGAAATGGAAAGATTTTAGCAAATTGTTAGAAAACGCACAAGTTCGGCTCATTTTGCGAACGGTTTTGAAAAGCGAACAAATTCGGCGTATGTTCATGTTTGGGTTTTGAAAATCATGAACAATGTTTATTGTTCAAGTTTAATTTGAAATGATGAACATAGCTTGTTTGTTCATGCTGTTTTGAAAGTTTAGGAACATAACTTGTTTTGCAAGTTATCCACAAAATGTTACCCGAACTTACGAATTTTCCACTATTATGCAAAATCCTTGTTATGGTTTGAAAAAAAACATGGGTTTAAAAACTCTTAGGTTCTGAGCTCCGGGGCTAGAACCTCAAAAATTGGTCATTTGGACACCTAAACTCAGATTCTGAGTTCTGTCATGGTCGCTCTGCGACCATGACTTCGCACTGCGAAGCATGCGAATTTTTTAGTTCAGAAGCTGTTTCTGAACTTTTGTTCGGAAACAACTTCTGAACACACTCAGGACTTCTTGCTTAGGAGATCAAGGATTAGCCCATAGCTTGCCTCGAAAATGTTCTTGTTGACCGAAGAGAGCCTCTTGCTTAGAGCTAATAAGCTTTCCACCCTAGGAGCTTTAATTTTGAAGGCGAGCGTATTTTTGTTCCCGGAATCCATATTTCTTTTTGCTAATATTTATTTGTTCTTTTTAAACTCCTATAAAGCAAAATGATGCGAAAATTACTTTCATGAATGCAAATGATATGCAAGGGTATGGTTTATGAAGGTTCGGAACTTCCCCCATCCTCACATGTAGGCTCTAAATGGTGAAATCTCCTAAGAAGAGGTCCTTAGAGTCATAGACCTCACATGGAATTAGGGTTGTCTATGGACATACGTCGACATGACTTCAATTAATTCCACGTGAAAATCTCATCTAAGCGGGGTTGGGCATCCTACCTCACGGACATACGTCAACGCGGGCTTCCGCACACAACCTCCTTCTAACTTAGTTTTTTTCTCAAGCTCGGGTAGAGAGCCTCACACGTCCGGCATTAACCCGAACAATGTGGAGTAACATCACTCAAGTAACCCCCGCATTTGATATATATATGATATGAATATAAAGCAAAATAAAGCAAATATAAACATAAAGCATATGACATGTATGAATAAAAATAATAAGCATGGTGCGCAATGAAAATAAAAACAATTGGCTTAAAAGCCAAATAGGTTAGGCTTGACTCGCTAGCGGGAAAAGGGTCCCCAGTGAAGTCGCCAGCTGTGCGCACCTCGTTTTTTTCCTGAGAAAAAGACGCGCAAATCCTCCGAGCGCTCGGAGGGCCTTTGTGAAGTCGCCACCAAAGTTTTTGTGTAAAGGGAACGTTGATAAACCCTTAAGTTTTTTTTTTGTTTAAAGGGAAACGATAATAAAACCCTTTGACGATGAGGAAAGGATGGTCATCGCAACCATTGTCGGGTTCGGGAGTCGATTACGCAAGGGGAAGGTATTAGCACCCCTCACGTCTGTTGTACTCAACGGGAACCTTCTATTTGGCTAAAGCTTAAATTGTTTTTAAATGTTTTGCGCGCATGCTTATCTATGTCAAAATATAATAAAGGGGGGGAAAGAGATAAAACAAACGAAAGAGAAAAAAAAGTTTTTATTATTGCGCTTGACAAGATGTCGATCTTGCTCCTACGTATCTCCCGGTAGTCGGAGAACTCAAAGCGTACGTAGTTCTTTGGTAGAAAAACGTACATGTGTTGGTTAATTTTAAATGGACGATGTTTTAACCGAATTCTTGCGATTAAAACGTAGCTTGTATGCTCGTGCTCGGGAGAGTTATTAAGCGTATAGCTTGTATGCTCGCGCTTGGGAGACTTATTAAGCGTTTGTTCACGAATCGCACTAGAATTGTTAAAAGGTACGTCCGTTAGGGTAAAAGGGTTCGAATTGGTCGCTATGGGACCAAGAGAAGTGCAATGGACTCAAACAAGTCAATCATTGACCGAGGGGACTCCAACGAGTCGAGGGATTGTTCGATTGATCCACTGAGATCAAGAACAGGTACAATGGACTCGGACGAGTCGAACATTGACCGAGTGACTTAAACAAGTCGAGGGATCGAATCTAATGGCCACGGGGGACCAAAAGGTTCGGATTGACCACAAGGGGCCAAGATTTGGTTTGGTTATGGTTGGATACGTTGAAAAAAGGAATGACGATTGTCCGAACGACGAGACATACGTCACGCATTCGTACAATCGGGGCAATGGAGAGACATACGTCACACCATCCCTTTTTCATTCAAGTTTTTGGGTAGAATTCTTTGAAATCCCAAGGTATATCAAAACATTTGGTTTGAAAACCCGAAATGGAAAGATTTTAGCAAATTGTTAGAAAACGCACAAGCTATGTTCATGTTTGGGTTTTGAAAATCATGAACAATGTTTATTGTTCAAGTTTAATTTGAAATGATGAACATAGCTTGTTTGTTCATGCTGTTTTGAAAGTTTAGGAACATAACTTGTTTTGCAAGTTATCCACAAAATGTTACCCGAACTTACGAATTTTCCACTATTATGCAAAATCCTTGTTATGGTTTGAAAAAAAACATGGGTTTAAAAACTCTTAGGTTCTGAGCTCCGGGGCTAGAACCTCAAAAATTGGTCATTTGGACACCTAAACTCAGATTCTGAGTTCTGTCATGGTCGCTCTGCGACCATGACTTCGCACTGCGAAGCATGCGAATTTTTGAGTTCAGAAGCTGTTTCTGAACTTTTGTTCAGAAACAACTTCTGAACACACTCAGGACCTTTTAGGTGGGTGAAAAGCTTTGAGTTTTTGGGATGAAAAAGGCTGGACAAACCAGTTTTGGTGTTTTGAAAACCTTGGGATTTCTTTGAAATTCAAAAGGGGTTTTTTTAGAAACAAAAGGTTTTGAATCAAAATTGCTATGCAAACACAATTGAAAATGCAAAACAAAAGCTTGGAAACTTACAGAGATCCTTAGCAAAGCTCCAGCTGCAATGGATTTGAATTGATTGAAGGTTCTTGCAAAAGGTTTGAATGTTGGTGATGGTTTTGAACTTTGTGAGGCTTTGTGTTTGGATTGGTTTTTTTTCTGGTTATTTGTGAGTGTTTGTAAGCTGGAATGAGTAGTGTTTCTGCTCTTGAAATGCTGTTATCAGAAGTGTGTGAAGTGCTTGCAACCTTGGGCATTGCCTTCTATTTATAGGCCAAAACCAAATCAATTTCATCATTAGAAATCCCCAAAATCCAGCTGATTTGTGGGCTAGGATCAGGCTGAATCCCTTTGCATTAAATGCTAATGGATAGAGGCAACCTTGCCTTGTGCCAAGGGGCAAGACTCAGCCTGATTTCAGCCACAAATTCAAAGGTTTTAGGATAGTAATGATGATGAAATAGGGCTGAATTGCAATTGGCCAAGCTTGGGGATCAATCCTTGCAATCTCAATGGTTGATCAATAAAAACGTGCACTGTGATGTGCAGAGATTGGGGGATGCAAAAGCTACAATTGGCTGGTGTGAGAGGGTGAAAAGCTGTTGCAAAACAGGGTAGGCACTCATGGCTTTTTCAAGTGAAAAATCCAGCTGGTTTGACTGGTTTTGGGGAAGCAAGCAGGAGGAAAGTCATCAAGCAGGTGGCTGGCAACCTTGGGGTGGTTAACAGGTCACTTGGGAGGGACAAAAGCTGCCCAAGGGCAAGCCCACTTGCTTGTCACATGCTAGGTTGGAAGAAAAAGCTTCCAACCTTGGCATTAATGGCAAGTCTTTCATTTCTGATTTTGCTTGGCCCAAATAGCCATGAATGCTGATTAAAATAAATATGTAAATGATATGCAACAAAATCTGGAATTAAATCAAAAACACCAAAAATCTGCACTTCGCACTGCGAAGTCATCATTTTTGAAATGTTGACTTTTCTGTTGACTTTTGTTGACTTTGACTTTTTCTCCCTCTTTGATTTTTTTTGATTTTTTTGTTTTAAAAGGCTTAGGACAAAATTGGGGTACTACAGATACCACATGAAGTAGAATTTCCTCAAGGAAGGTCATATACTGAAGAGGCTGAAACTGTTGATAATAAAGAAGTGATGGCTTCTGAGAAAAAGGAACGGTTACTTAACAAGGAAGAAATTTATGAAAAAGTGAGCAAGGCAGAAATAGACAGTGTAATAGATAACATTGGTCCTTGTTCAGCAAACAAAAGTTAGGGAGGATATGGACTCCACATCATCTCTACTTCAAGTTTATGGAATTCCTCCCAAAGCAAAGGAATACAAAGGAGGATGTGTTGTCCGTCTCATTTTGGCCATCTTAACGAAATAGGCGTGGAGCTAACGACGTAAAACAAGTGCTTGTTGGGAGGCAACCGAATTTTATAAGTATTTATGCTTTATTTGTATTAGTACTCTGTTTTTACTGATGATCAGAGTCTGATCTTCAGACTCTGTTATTAGTACTCTGTTTTTACTGATGATCAGAGTCTGATCTTCAGACTCTGTTATTAGTACTCTGTTATTATTTGGCTTTTGAATTATAATTATGGTGACTGCTATTTATATGAATATGCTTTAATGTTCAAATATTCTGTTTTGGCTATGGATCATTAGTAAAAACAAAAGCTTCTCAAATGCTTATTGATCCAAAGCTGAATGATTCAGCAACAGATGTATGGTAATGATAGAAATTGATTGATTTGCTCAAAGCCAAGGTACATGTTTCCTGTTTTTCTAGGATTAAACCATGAATCGTGAATGTGTACTTGGTACAAAGGTTATACCATACAGTTTTCTTCATTAATATGTTTCTTCAACTGCACTGTACTATATGCAGGAGACCAACAATGTTTGATTAACTCAGTCGTTTTATGTTAAATCTGATGATTGTTTGAATTTTATGAAAGCATATAAAGGATCAAGGGCATTTTTGAAATTGAGAAGAAACACTTGACCACAAAAAGCCTACCCAGTGAGTGAGTGAGTATTTGATAATCCCCACTTGAGCCAAATGTATCAGAATCCACAATTTTTGAACTGTCAGATTCACAAGTAAAACTCAAGTGAATTTGCCCTGAAAAATGTCAAAATTCAGTTCATAATTGATTCACTGATGGATTCTGATGATTTTTCTTTTGAACCCTGAAACTTCCAATTTAATCTTATCCCTTGCCTTAGGATAAGGGAACATTCAATTAGGGTAATGTTTTGAACAAGTTGGGGAGAAAAGGGAGGTTGTTTAAAGAGTTAAGTAAAGTGGTGAATATTGTAAATTACTATCTTGACAACAGTGAAGAAAAGAAAGAAAAAAAAAAGAAAAAAAGAAAAGAAAAGAAAAGAAAAGAAAAAAGAAAGATATGTATATATATATATATATATATATATATATATATATATATATACATGTGCGTATGTATATAGAAGAAGTTGTCAAGATTAGTGTGTATTAATTGTTTATCATCAAAAAGGGGATTGTACGAACAGATTGAGAGAGGAAATGCAGTTAAATAAATTTTTCTCTGGTTTTTGACAAATATTCTGTTAGTGAGAAGAATGTTCCTCTAAACTTTGGCCACTTTGAATTCAAATTCCTTTAGATATGACCATTCTTTTGAAGCCAGGCCAAGTTATAACCCTTGAAAGACCTTAGTGATCTATGCTTTCGTGAAACTTTTTACAGTTTGTTAGATGGACACTTAACCTGATCAGGATGTTAGCAAGATTGAAGGATGAGTGTTCATGTCTCATTCTCCATGATATTGCATTGTTTACTTTTTTGCAAAGAAGTGTGTTAGGAGCGGTCCATTGATAACTGTGTTCATGACTTAAAATGTATGATATAAATTTTGTGTTTAGGATTAATTCTCATTCATGGTGTAATCTTGGATTAATGGGAACATCAGAATTGCCCGTGCAAATCTCAAATGAATCATGCATTCTGATTTATCTTTGCTATTTTGCGTCTGACCTGTTGTTTAAAGCTTGTATCTTTATTTATAAAGTCCTTTGTTTGAGGACAAACAAAGATTTAAGTTTGGGAACATCAGAATTGCCAGTGCAAATCTCAAATGAACCATGCAATCTGTTACTGTTTTGCGTCTTATCTGTTGTTGTTTTGCGTCTTATCAGTTGTTGTTTTGCGTCTTATCAGTTGTTGTTTGTAACACCCATAATAAGATTGCCTAGGATCTTATACGAGTATTAAAATTTCGTACTGGATACATTAATTTACAATATATAAATTCATTCAAATATATTACAACACATTGTAATATTACATTCCAAAGTTAATACAATCCTCTTTGATACAAGTACATTAAACATAACCATATAATACATCCAAACTATAAACAGATAACAACAGCACGATCAGTCCGTAGCCTTCTCCTTACCCTTGTTGCGTGCTGATTGCAATCCTGCCTGTGAACCTGCACCAGAAGGAATGGGATGAGACATAATGTCTCAGTGAGCTCTACCCAACCTACTGTTTGGCAACCACAGGGAACCTAGGGTCGCCATGCCTACCTTGGCAATTTAGGGGAAATCTAGAATCGCCAAGTCATATAAACACACCTATAACTTTAACTATAACCTGCCTGTAACTATAACTGTAAAACATAAAGCAATAAAGTGTTTTATGTTAGCTGTTAGCGTTGAACAAACAATTAATCTGAGTTCATTTTACGGAGGGCACCCGGGTGGAGCAACCCCGAGATACGTCTCCCTATAAACCGGTGAAATTCCTATCATATCAGGCTAACACCGGACTCCCTATAAAACGTGTGGACAACCCTCTCGGAGAAGTCCCATCCGGCGAATCCCGAAGTCTGATGAACACGCCACTATAAAACGTGCAAGCACGCCAATGCCTTTAATCTTTAATTCTTTAACTATAACATATAAACTGTCACTTTAATCCTGTAACCACCTTGTAACCTATAAGCTGTAATCCTATAAATCCTGGCTTATCGTTCTCATAAGCCATCTGTAATTGTTGGAGAATCATCACTATGAAATTAAATGAAACTATAATTGTTGAACCATTCCTATTACCTTGTATCCTAAAGTGGATAAACTATGAACTTGCTCTCATCCTATAACTCTTGTTTTCCTATCAAGGAATTAGGCATATCGTTGTCATATGCCACTATAAGAAGTTTGCCTATTCAATAATCCTCAACTCTACATTTCCAAGCTTTGCATAATCCTTACCTCTATACTTTTATGACCTTCAGGAAGCTTTTAGAATGAGTTAAAATGGTGGGCAAGGTTTCCAAAATGTATTTATAAAATCAGTTGCTAAAAAGCCATGCTCGCGCGCACCAAGACCCCCAGAACAGCCCAACTGAGTGTGATATTCTGGCTTGGTCGCTACAAGCGCAGATCCGTCGCTACAAGCGCGGATAGACAGAACCTGGTCGCTACAAGCGCCCAGTTGGTCGCTACAAGCGCAGGCTTGTCGCTACAAGCGCAGATCCGTCGCTACAAGCGCAGACAGACAGAACCTGGTCGCTACAAGCGACAGCCCGTCGCTACAGCGACCGTGACAGCACAGTTATGTGTAAAAATGTGATTTTTCACCATTTTTGACCATTCAATGTTACCCAAGCTTCCAAAACATGATAAAAAATGATTTTCTATCACAAAACATCAGTTGAAAACATGTACAAGCAAGGATTATAGTAAGCAAGGAAATTAGGGTTAAATTTCAAACTTTCTATAACTTTCTCCTATGAAGAAAAACACACAAAACTCACACCATGAGGGTTCTAAAACCCAAGATGAGCTCACCTAATAACTGGTAGCAAGCTTGCTTGGCTTCAATCCAAACTTCAACTTGTAAACTTCCCTTTTCTTGATTTTTCTCTAGTTTTTCTTGCTCCAAGTTCTTACAAAGCTTTGATTGCTTGAAACCCAAAGGTTTAAGGATGAAATGATGGATTAAGAGTGAAGGAAAGGGTGGGTCGAATTTCTAGAGAGAAGGAAGAGAGATTTGTGATTTTTGAGAGAGAAAGTAATGAGATAATTGTGAAAAATTTCATAATTATCCATTTATATACATTATCTCATTATTTACGACTTTGCCATTCCAAAACGTTTAATTCCTGTAACACTGTTAAATGCCTCGCATAAGTGGGTTATTACACTCTACCCCCCTTAAAGAAATTTCGTCCTCGAAATTTAGAATTTACCTGTAAAAAGATGTGGATAACTCTCCTGCATTTCTGATTCCAATTCCCACGTAGCTTCGCCGTAGGGAGAACCTTTCCATATAACTTTAACAATTGGAATCTCTTTGTTCCTCAATGCCTTGACATCACGTTCAATAATCCGTTCCGGTTCGGGCCGAAAGGTCAAATCCGATCTCAAGTCTATGGTTTCCAACTCCACTGGTTGGTAAGGATCAGGAATGAACTTCCTCAACTGTGAAACATGGAAAACATCATGCAATCCTGACATCGCCGGTGGCAGAGCCAATTGATAAGCTGCTGGTCCGACTCGTTTAAGTATCTCAAATGGCCCAATAAATCTTGGACTCAATTTCTTTGTCCTGAAAACACCTCGTAGTCCCAGCTTAGGGGTGACTTTCAAGAAAACATGATCTCCCACTTCAAACTCTAGAGGTCTTCGCCTCTTGTCTGCATAACTCTTCTGTCGACTCTGAGCAGTTCTAATCTTATCCTGAATGGATTTAATCTTTAAAGTGGTCTCTTGAATAATCTCAGGTCCCAGAATACTTTTATCTCCAACCTCTGACCAACAAAGCGGTGTCCTACACCTCCTGCCATACAATGCCTCATAGGGTGCCATTCCAATGCTAGAATGGTAACTGTTATTATACGAAAATTCAATCAAAGGCAAATGATTACTCCAACTTCCCCCATCCTCTAAAACGCATGCACGTAGCATATCCTCTAACGTCTGAATGGTTCTCTCAGATTGCCCATCTGTTTGAGGATGATGGGACGTACTCAACTTTAACCTTGTTCCCAAAGCCTTTTGAAAAGCTTTCCAAAAATGAGAAGTAAAGATAGGATCCCTATCTGACACAATGCTGGTTGGAACCCCATGTAATTTCACAATCTCCGCTATGAACAATTCTGCATACTGAGCAGCTCTATACGTAGTCCTAACCGGTAAAAAGTGAGCAGACTTAGTTAACCGGTCGACAATTACCCAAATCGAATCATGTCCACGTTGAGTCCGAGGTAACCCTGTCACAAAATCCATAGAGATCTCTTCCCATTTCCACTGAGGTATCTCCAATGGTACAAGCATTCCCGCAGGTCTCTGATGTTCTATCTTCACTTGTTGACACACAATACAACGTGAAACAAATTCTGCAATATCGGTCTTCATTCCCGGCCACCAATAATCTTTCTTTAAGTCTTGATACATTTTAGTGGTACCTGGGTGAATACTGAAACTACTCTTGTGTGCCTCTTCCAATATCAACCTTTTTAAACTAGCATCATTAGGAACACAAACTCTATCTTCAAACAACAGAGTACCGTCAGATGCCCTTGAAAATTCTGAATGTCCAATCCTCCTCTGAAGATCCATATCTGATTCCTGAGCTTGTGTGATTCTGGACCACAAATCACAGGTAACATCTAATCTTTGCAACCAAGTGCCATTACCCATCTCAGTAACGCTGAGGTTAAGGTCTCTAAATTTCTCATACAACCCACAAGTGTGCATCAACACTTCTGCTCTAACCAAGGATTTCCTGCTCAAGGCGTCAGCAACAACGTTCGCCTTTCCCGGGTGATATTTTAACTCAAAATCAAAATCCTTTAGGTACTCCATCCATCTCCTGTGTCTCATGTTCAGTTCCCGTTGATCGAACAAATACTTTAAACTCTTGTGGTCACTGAACAAGTCAAATTGTGCTCCATATAAATGGTGTCTCCATACTTTCAGAGCAAAAACTATTGCTGCCAATTCAAGGTCATGAGTGGGGTAATTCTCCTCATGAGATTTAAGCTGTCGCGAAGCATAAGCTATAACATTACCTTCTTGCATGAGCACACTGCCTAGTCCCTTAGAGGACGCATCACAATAAACCACATATTTCTTCTCCGGGTCTGGTATTGCTAAAACTGGGGCTTTGGATAATTTCTTTCTCAAGGTCCGGAAACTTTTCTCACAATCTTCGTCCCAGACGAAAGGCACATCTTTCCTCGTGAGGCGTGTCAACGGTAAAGCAATCTGTGAAAACCTCATAATAAACCTTCGGTAGTAACCTGCTAATCCCAGGAAACTCCGAACCTCTGTTACATTCGTTGGTCTGGCCCAATTAAGGACAGCCTCAACCTTCGACGAGTCAACTGATACTCCTCCTTTAGAAATCACATGCCCCAAAAATTGAATTTCCGATAACCAAAATTCACATTTGCTGAATTTTGCATATAACTGATTCTCTCTAAGGATGTCCAAAACAATCCTCAAATGCTGCGCATGTTCTTGCGAGTCCTTTGAATAAATCAAGATATCATCAATAAAAATCACCACAAACTGATCCAGGTAGGGCTGAAAAATCCTATTCATGTAGTCCATAAACACTGCTGGAGCATTAGTCACTCCAAATGGCATAACCAAAAACTCATAATGTCCGTAACGCGTTCTGAACGCCGTCTTGGACACATCTGACGATTTGATACGAATCTGGTGGTATCCTGATCTGAGATCAATCTTTGAAAACACTGAAGCTCCTTTAAGTTGATCCAAAAGATCATCAATCCTCGGTAACGGATACTTATTCTTTATTGTTACTTTATTCAACCGACGGTAGTCGATGCACAATCTCATACTACCATCCTTCTTCTTAACCAACAACACTGGTGCACCCCAAGGTGACACACTAGGCCTGATGAAATGTTTCTGAATCAAGTCTTCTAACTGAAACTTCAATTCCTTTAACTCTGATGGTGACATTCTATAAGGCGCCACTGAAACTGGCTCAGATCCTGGAATGAGATCAATAGAAAACTCTACTTCCCGTTCAGGGGGTAAATTACTTATCTCTGAAGGAAAAACATCTAAATAATCACTGACAACCGGAATGTCACTGGGACTCAGTTCTGACTCTGAAGTCACAGTAACCATTACATAGAAACCCCTATCCTGAGCACACATGAGCTGAGTAAGTTGATGAGTGCGGTTGATCAACTCTGATAAAGCCACACCTTCGGTCGTATCATCCGTAGGCATAAAGATACACTTCTCCGCACATCCAATGTACACATGATTAGCGGATAACCAATCCATTCCTAGAATCACATCAAGTTGTATCATAGGAAGACACACCAAGTCTATGTAGTATGTCTTACTAGATACTGTAATCGGGCAATTTTCACATATAAAATTAGCTACAACTCCGCCTTCAGTAGCGGTGGATACCGTCATAGGAGGTATCAACGGTGACATAGATAACTGTAACGCTTCTACACACTTGTAAGAAATAAATGAACATGTAGCACCACAATCAAAGAGCACTTTAACTGGAGTTTGGCCTAAGTAACACATACCAGCAATTAAGTCTTCATTGGCCAAAGCCTTCTGGCCATCAAGAGAGTACACTCTACCCTTGCTTGTAGTAGTACCTTCAGCTCCACCTTTACCCTTTTTCTCTGGACAATTTGCCAAAATGTGCCCCGGCTGCCTACACCCGAAACACACTCCTGTTTGCCTCATACACTGACCATAATGCGACTTCCCGCAATATTTACAAGTGACCACCGCCTGTGATGGAAATGACTGCTTACCCCTTTTTGGAGAACCTTTAGGCTTGTTCTCTTGATACCTATCTGGAAATTTGCCTTTCCTCTTTTCATATGCTGCAGCTTTCTCTTTAGCGGCATACTCGTTGTGAGAGGAGTAATACGACAATTCTTCGAACTTCTTTGTAAACTCGGTGACTGACATGTTACCTTGCTTCAACTCAAGAAATTCCTGTTCTTTCTTTACTTTATAGGACATCGGGATATACTTCTCCAGCATAGCTTCCTTGAAGTTATCCCAGTTAATCTCAACATCATTTGCTAACATTCGGCGTTGAGCAGATTCCCACCAATCTTCTGCTGCGCCTCTGAACTGGTTGGTTGCCAATAATACTTTACTCTCTTCTGGACACTCCACCATCCGGAACACTTTCTCTATCTGCTTTAACCATCTCTTGGCCTCTGGTGGCTCACCTTCTCCATTAAACTCTGGAGGGTGGTTCCTGTTAAATTCCCGGTAGGACGGATTCGCCACTGCTGGTGGTGGTGTCTGCTGCTGAGCACCTTGTCCATTATGCATCATCTCCATCCATTCTTGTTGAGTTTGAGCTTGTTGTTGGGCTTGCTGCTGCATCATAAGCATCATCTGCTGATGCTGCAATGCAGCCTGAGCTTGCTGCTCTTGATATTGCTGCTGCAACGCCTGTTGCTGTTGCATCATTTGAGCCCAAAATTGCATATTATGGTCTCCTCCGGCTTCCTCAGCATTTGCCTGATTTGATCTAGGCCTGCCAGGACCTCTTCTCCTCCCAGACATATTATCCTAACTGTCATACACAAGTCAAAGTGATCAGTTTCAACCAGATATAACATTTAGAATAATGTCCCGGATCCAAGAGATCCACAAACTTGTATTGTATCTTAATGACCCAAGGCACAGTCTGAATCGACCTGCTCTGATACCAAATTGTAACACCCATAATAAGATTGCCTAGGATCTTATACGAGTATTAAAATTTCGTACTGGATACATTAATTTACAATATATAAATTCATTCAAATATATTACAACACATTGTAATATTACATTCCAAAGTTAATACAATCCTCTTTGATACAAGTACATCAAACATAACCATATAATACATCCAAACTATAAACAGATAACAACAGCACGATCAGTCCGTAGCCTTCTCCTTACCCTTGTTGCGTGCTGATTGCAATCCTGCCTGTGAACCTGCACCAGAAGGAATGGGATGAGACATAATGTCTCAGTGAGCTCTACCCAACCTACTGTTTGGCAACCACAGGGAACCTAGGGTCGCCATGCCTACCTTGGCAATTTAGGGGAAATCTAGAATCGCCAAGTCATATAAACACACCTATAACTTTAACTATAACCTGCCTGTAACTATAACTGTAAAACATAAAGCAATAAAGTGTTTTATGTTAGCTGTTAGCGTTGAACAAACAATTAATCTGAGTTCATTTTACGGAGGGCACCCGGGTGGAGCAACCCCGAGATACGTCTCCCTATAAACCGGTGAAATTCCTATCATATCAGGCTAACACCGGACTCCCTATAAAACGTGTGGACAACCCTCTCGGAGAAGTCCCATCCGGCGAATCCCGGAGTCTGATGAACACGCCACTATAAAACGTGCAAGCACGCCAATGCCTTTAATCTTTAATTCTTTAACTATAACATATAAACTGTCACTTTAATCCTGTAACCACCTTGTAACCTATAAGCTGTAATCCTATAAATCCTGGCTTATCGTTCTCATAAGCCATCTGTAATTGTTGGAGAATCATCACTATGAAATTAAATGAAACTATAATTGTTGAACCATTCCTATTACCTTGTATCCTAAAGTGGATAAACTATGAACTTGCTCTCATCCTATAACTCTTGTTTTCCTATCAAGGAATTAGGCATATCGTTGTCATATGCCACTATAAGAAGTTTGCCTATTCAATAATCCTCAACTCTACATTTCCAAGCTTTGCATAATCCTTACCTCTATACTTTTATGACCTTCAGGAAGCTTTTAGAATGAGTTAAAATGGTGGGCAAGGTTTCCAAAATGTATTTATAAAATCAGTTGCTAAAAAGCCATGCTCGCGCGCACCAAGACCCCCAGAACAGCCCAACTGAGTGTGATATTCTGGCTTGGTCGCTACAAGCGCAGATCCGTCGCTACAAGCGCGGATAGACAGAACCTGGTCGCTACAAGCGCCCAGTTGGTCGCTACAAGCGCAGGCTTGTCGCTACAAGCGCAGATCCGTCGCTACAAGCGCAGACAGACAGAACCTGGTCGCTACAAGCGACAGCCCGTCGCTACAGCGACCGTGACAGCACAGTTATGTGTAAAAATGTGATTTTTCACCATTTTTGACCATTCAATGTTACCCAAGCTTCCAAAACATGATAAAAAATGATTTTCTATCACAAAACATCAGTTGAAAACATGTACAAGCAAGGATTATAGCAAGCAAGGAAATTAGGGTTAAATTTCAAACTTTCTATAACTTTCTCCTATGAAGAAAAACACACAAAACTCACACCATGAGGGTTCTAAAACCCAAGATGAGCTCACCTAATAACTGGTAGCAAGCTTGCTTGGCTTCAATCCAAACTTCAACTTGTAAACTTCCCTTTTCTTGATTTTTCTCTAGTTTTTCTTGCTCCAAGTTCTTACAAAGCTTTGATTGCTTGAAACCCAAAGGTTTAAGGATGAAATGATGGATTAAGAGTGAAGGAAAGGGTGGGTCGAATTTCTAGAGAGAAGGAAGAGAGATTTGTGATTTTTGAGAGAGAAAGTAATGAGATAATTGTGAAAAATTTCATAATTATCCATTTATATACATTATCTCATTATTTACGACTTTGCCATTCCAAAACGTTTAATTCCTGTAACACTGTTAAATGCCTCGCATAAGTGGGTTATTACATTGTTTAAAGCTTGTATCTTTATTTATAAAGTCCTTTGTTTGAGGACAAACAAAGATTTAAGTTGGGGAGTGTGATAAGTGCCAGAACTAGTTATAAAGCATATTTATTTTAGGCACTTTTCTTACTAGTTTTGCAAGTTATCTAGGTAAAAGCTCCAAAATAAAGGATAAATATCATTTCATGCTTTTTATACCTCATCCCAACCATTTTTGTAGGTACATGCTATTTCCTTGGACTTAAATATCAGACTCTGAAGATCAGACTCTGAAGTTCAGCGTCTGAAGGTCAGAGTCTGAAGGTCAGCGCCTGAAGGTCAGCGTCTGAAGGTCAGCGTCTGAAGATCAGCTTCTGATGAACAGTGTCTGAAGATCAGCTTCTGATGAACTGTGTCTAAAGATCAGATTCTGAAGAACAGCAGGACTTTGCTCTGCAAAGTCTTAGAGAAAGTAGGGCGGTTTGGTCTGTTCAGAAGCTGAGGTGGCAGAAACCAAGTAGGGCGGTTTGGCTGTTCAAAGCTGAGGTGGCAGAAACCTCATGGTTTAAAAACAGAACACCTATAAATAGGTTCAAAAGCTGAATGTTTATGTAAGAAGTTGTAATAATTAAGAAGATATATTTTTAGATAGAAAATAGGGATAAAAGTTCTGTTCTTCATAGAGCAAGAGTGATTGAAGTGTGGATTAACTAAGATTCTTTGGGAAATCAAGACTTAGCTTTGGATCTTCATCTTCCTTTACACTTTTGTATAGTTGTCATGACAATGACAACTAACTCCCCTTTGTTGGGATTGGAGGTACTTTATCAAGCTTAGATGTAATCTTTTGATCTTTCAATTATATGATTCTAGCACCTTATGTGATATTGTTTTTATTCTAGCTATTCATTCTTATGCTTGATTTAAATGTTATTGAAAAATACTTTTGAATCTAGGTTTAGAATAATCTTCTATCAAAATAAAAAATTCTTGACATGGAATTTGGTTTTGATAATCACACAAAGTATAGGAACGTAATGCTTTCGGATCGTTTAATAGATTGGGAAATCATCGATTAAACGATACGATTGATCTCACGAGGTCATTTGGACACGAATGATGTTGTCGAGTGATACGTGATAATTTCGCTAAAAAGCTAGAATCCATATGCATGATCATTAGAATATATTCGAGGCTCGATTGACGAACTCTAATTCCAACACTTTTACGCCCTATTACTCTCTGTTTTTATTACCTCTTTAAAAGTTGAATAGTTTATATGAAACAATTTATAAACCTTAACTTAAAATGATAACAATTGTTGAACGGCTTACGATATCGCACTAGTATCTGTGGATACGATATAAAAATACTTACTTTTGTCTAATCAACACAAAGCTACTTAAAATTAAAGAATCTGGAGGGTATTACAAAGATACCAACAATAATACAATTTTTTGGAACGTCATGAAGAAGACTCTGTATGAGTCAGAAGATGTGATCAAAGAAAAACCCAAAAGGCTTGGGTATGGAAAGTTCATGCATCCCTTGGCAAAGGTAGTTGTCAGATTCATATATGGATGCATTCAACCCAGACAAGAAGGAGAAAGCAAAACAGCAAGTTAGGATCACAGACTCCTTCTAACAATGATCCTAAACCGAGATCCAGTGAATCTACCAAAGTACATCCTCAACTATCTGTGTTATAGCATCAAGGAACAGAAGACAGTTATTCCATATGGAAGACTTCTGTCAGATATCTTCTATCAAAGCAGGATTATCGAAAAGATCAACGAGATATCTTCTATCAAAGCAGTTGAAGATGTTGGAGTCATCTTTGCGAAAACTTTTGATGCTCACACTACAAGAAAATTGTCATTTTGCGACACTCAGATTGCGACATCTTGGCACAACTGTCGCAGTGGTGCTTTTTTAATGACTTTTGCGACGGTTCATACGACAGTTTGCTCAACTGTCGCAATGTTTTAATTCTAAAATAAATAATGGCTTATAGTTATAGCGCCAAATGAAAATAGAGGGCGCTCATTCTAAAAAATTGGCTCCGGTCCTCTCATCTTTATTTTCAGAAAATAAATAAAAAACAAAAACATGAAAAATCCTAAACCTTTATCACTCCCAAATCACTTCTCACTCCCAAACCACTTCTCACAAATCGTTTCAATTCAACAAAACTACAACTATGAGGGAATCCTTCACCCACTCACTCATTTTTTGGTTTCTTTTCCTTTCACTCAACAAAACCCCAAATCGTTCCAATTCTTCACTGTAAATCACACAGCAAATCATTCCAATTCAAATCACTGTAAGTTTCTTTTCATTTCGTTGATTTTATCTTATTGTATGCTTTTTTTTTGCATATTTTTTTCTTCATTGAAAATCCCTAATCGCAAATGTGTGTTCCAATCGCAAATGTTCCAATCCCTAATCGCACACTATTGTTTCATTGAAACGGGTCTGTTGATATCATTTGTTGATATCGGCCGAGATCATTCTTTGCAGAGCTGTGTGTGAGATTTGAAACGGGTCTCCTGAGGGTTTTTTCATTTTAAATTGTTCTATTTAGTGTTTGGGTCTGATGCCACGTTTCTGGTAGCTATATGCTCTTACCAGAAATGCTATGATTAGACCAAAATTAAGAGTGTTTTCATTTGTTTCGCATTTTGATAGGAATCTGCTTATCTAATATTCTATGATTTTGCAGAGCCGATTTGTGCGATTACATTTCTATTTTTTTTCATTTTTTATTTAATTTTTACGGTTATTGTTATAGTGAAGCCAATGATGATGAAATTTGAACTGGAATTACCGTCTGAATAGTTTATTCTTTGATGTAAATATCTTGGCTGTGGTACTGAGGCTTCTAGATTTTTTATTTGTTTTCAATTTAGTTATTCTGAAGCTAACAAACATGTTGCTTAAGGTGTTTCAACAATTTATTGGCTGTGGAGCTTAAGATGTAAATATCTTGGCTGTGGAGCTAACAAACATGTTGCTTAAGGTGTTTCAACAATTTATTGAAGAAATTTAGACACTACAATGGTCCTTGTAATTTTTGCTGTTACGATGTAACCAAAGATCCCCAAACTCATTTTTATACCTTATTATGAATTTAGATGTTCATTGAAACGGGTCTGTTGATTCCAATCCCTAATCGCACACTATTGTTTCATTGAAACGGGTCTGTTGATTCCAATCGCAAATGTGTGTTGGGGATCAGTTGTGGCTGTCTTTTCCTTGTTGCCCCCTGTTTTCCGTGTATGGTATGGGTTTTAGGGTTCAGATGCAGCTGTCTTTGCCGTGATATTATACTGTTTTGCGTATCTCATTTTGTTGGGTTGTGCCTGAGTTTGCTGTGTGAAAGGAGTTTTGTTTTTCTGGCTATGGTTTTGGTTTTGGGTGTTGTCTTGCTAGTTTGTTCTAGTTTGGCTTTTGAGTTACTTGCATAATTGCATTAGTTTGGCTTTTACTTATCTTATGCATCGTTTTGACTTGTTTATCATCAATGCTTGCAGTGTAAGTGTGTTTGGAGTCTCAACCTTGTGAAAAGATGACACCATATGAGTATGCACGGAGCAAAAGAATTGAAGATAATAATAAAAGGATTAACGCTCTCAATCTGCCAACTCTCGCTCAATCCCTTGTCGAATCCTCTTCTGCCACTAAAAATCCTTCATCGGTATGATTTATTGATTCTTAAACTTTAGAACCTTTTTTTATCTACTCGCTTCAGACTAATATACTTTTATTCGGTTACCTATAGACAAATGTTAAGGTGAAAATGTAAGTTTTTTTTGTTTGTTTGTAATTTTCTGCTCTCAAAGAAAAAGATTCATGGTAATTTAGAGTTCAACCAATAGATAATAAAATCTAACTAATAATTGTTTCACCAAAAAATTAAAAAATTAAAGTCAGGAGGTCTTATGATTTCAATTGTTAAGTAGATCTAACCAAGAACGGTTTTTCACTCGGTCAAACAAAATGATCAAAATCCATACTTTTTCATAAACCAAACACAAGTTTTACATTTTTCACTCAATATTTCATCGCTAACTAGATGCTTGTCTTGTTGGTTAGTGCTTTTAATTTCATAAAAAAAAATTAAAAAAAAAATCAACTGATAGATAGTTCAATCAAAAGAAACTTTCATTATATTCAAAAGCTTTTTGAATACACACTATCCTTTGATTAACATGATGTCAAACAGAACAAGACACCACTCACAAACCACACACCATACATGATATACTTGTCTCATTCTACTGAACTATACACACACATTTATTTCATTCAATACATTTCATTAAAGGGTGATATAGTACTATGTTTGTGAGTAGTTTATTCATAATGGTTTCAAATAGTTTGAGAATTATCTATATATTCATAATGTATTGTTGATGTCAGATGTTGTTGATGTCATACTATGATTATGCACATGAAATTGTGATCTTAATTATACTTTTGATTCCTGTAGTTTTTTTTTCTTTTTTGGACCAATCAAATCCCTCCATATTTATGACTGTGATCTTATTTAGTTTGTGAAGGGTCATTCAAGGTTTGTACAACCTGGAGTTCTTGAGGCAATCAACAAGAAGCGCCTTCGTTCGCATGATTTACCACAAGCCCCTCCACCACCTACACATGTGACACCACCACCTGCACCAGTCCAAGAGACATATCCACTAACTAGCAAGGTGACAACACCACCGGCAATAGTCCAGGTGACTGAACTGCCATCTTCCCAGGCCACATCACATCATCATTCTATTCCATTCCCTGATTCTGAAGATGACGTGTTAGACGATGATCCAGAAATTACTCAAAAAAAGAAATCTAAATATTGGGATGTAGAAGTTATAAGTAAGTAATCTAGTTCCAAATTATCTTTAAATAATTTAATTGTTTTACATCGTTGAGTTATGTCATATTTCACTTACTTTCTTATGCGTTAGATGTGGCAGGTCATGTTTCAAACATGCGTTTAATGGTGTATGATGTGTTGCAAGAATCTCCTAATGGAACAAGGATAATAACAAGATGGAATGACCGTCAACCAGTGGGAGCAGTAGCTGGTTTGTTAGCAAATTTTTTGGGTGGACTTGCAAGAATGTTTAGAGACTTTCCGATAGTGTTCGAAAGTTGGGACAAAATTCCAGAGAAACAAAAAACTAACATTTATGATGCGAAAATAAAGGTATCATTGATATACAACTACATATTTTTTTTGATTTATTGTTTCTTTTGTTTAGTAACTATTTTTTTATGTTTATGTTTCAAGACAAAATTTGTTGTTGATGATGGAGACAACAAGAAATATATTCTGACTAGTCTTGGAAGGAAATGGAAGGATGCAAGATGTCGATTGTTCAATACACATTTTAAATGGGGGCTCCCATTAGAAGTGAATCTTGCGAATTATCCACGTTCTATTGACCCAACCGATTGGGTTGTTTTTGTAACATATAGGCGGAAGCCAAAAACGCAGCAGAAGGCACAAAAAAATGCATCAAATAGGCAAAAACTAACAACCCATCATACACTAGGAACTAAGTCTATTGCGAGGAAGAGAGATGAGTTGGTATGATTCACTCAATCTGTCATTGATTAAAGGTATCATTGCACAAGTACTTATTACACGTGGTTATTTGTAGGAAGTGAGAGATGGTCGAAAATACAGTAGGGGAGAAATGTATCCAATTTCTCGTAAGAAGTCTGACGGGTCATTTGTCAATGAAGAGGCCAAGGAAAAAGCTGTAAGTGCAATTATATGTATATAGTCATTTATATGTTTAAACACTCAATCGATCATTGATATTTTTCATATAGTAATAGTAATGTATGCATGTAATACAATTGTGATGCCAATTGTTGCAATATCTCCACTTCATTGCCTCTGTTTGCACCTGTAATTAGTATTGCTTTGTATCTATACATAAAATATAAATGATATGTGGGAAGAAAATGTATTACTTATATAAAGGCTTTTCTAGTTTTGCTTTCTATCCACAGCTCCATATGTTCCTCCTTTCATTTTAATCATGATAATATGAAAACATTTTAGTCATGATAATTTGATAACATGCAGGAACAATTGCAAATTGAAATGCAAAACACTCATTCTGAGAATGAAGCATTTGTCAAAGTGTTTGGAAAAGAACATCCTGGATATGTGCGTTCTATGGGACTTGGGATAACACCATCTCAACTCTCTACTTCTCACCGTGCTAGATCGGCATCTTCCTTTGAGGCTAATGAGAAGATGTTAAAAATGCAAGCTGAAATTGATTCACTCAAGGATAAGGCTTCACAAGTTGATATCTTGAAGGAACAAGTTGCATTCTTGTTGCAAATGCAAAATTCTAGAGAAAAACAGGTAAAATTATATTCTCACAAGTTGCATTCTTATTGTTTGGATTAGGATGATAAATTTTAGGGGCTGGTTAGGTTGTTCTTGTCGACTTCTTTTGAGCTCGACCTTGGGTTTTGTATGTTTTTACTTGGTTGTTTGGTGTTATTTTTACAAGGCCGTTTTTACCTGGTTGTTTTCTTTTACTCTATCCATTTTGAAGATTGTCATTGCTCTTTTGTTATGAGTTTTAATGAGTACTTTGATATTGCTAATCATTGTCTTATTTTTTTTTTTAGCCAACACACGTAGAATCCCCAAGAGATGGCGTGCGCTCCTCTGAGTCTAGTTACCGCCTTGAAGATAATGAGCAACGTCACTAGGGATGTTTAGATATATATTATGAACTAATTATGTAGTTTTTTGTATGGTCAACCACTGAAATTCACTAGTATTTTGGGGTTTGAATATTTAAGCTACTTTATTTATAGTTTTAATTAAGTTCAATGTATGGATCAACATTGTTACTTTTGAATCGTTTATATGAATGAAATTTAGTCGTTTATATTTATATATTCTTGCATTTTAAGTGTTTTATTGATTTATAGTTTTTATTTTAATTTAAGATTAAATGTTATTTAATCAGTTGTGAAAATTGTTTTAAAGAAAAATGTTAAAAAAACAAAATTTTAAAAAATTATCAAAATTTTGCATTTGCGACGGTTTAACCTGTCACTACTAGCCTAAAAGACCCATTCAAAAAATAATTTAAAATGCACTTTGCGGCAGTTAAGAAAATGTCGTAATACCTGCTATGACGGTTGTAACGACGGTTTTAGGAACCGTCGCAAAATGCTTCAGCGACACGCATTTCATCGTCGGTTGAGGAACTGTCGCAGATATCCTATTGCGACAGTTAGAACCGTCGCAAAGCGTCATTTTAACTGTCGCAAAGAGCAGATTTTCTTGTAGTGTCAGACTCTGGTGCAATTGAAAATAATAAAGAAAGCAAGAGCCTCTTACATGCCATTTTGTATCAGAAGGTCAAATCCCATCTATCTTGAAGAGTTCCCAGTTATCACCAATCTAGACAGTGAAGAAGTCATCACGGAATTCATACTCTTGAAATGAGTTGAGGGAGTCTTCATCAACAGAGATCAAATTCCAGATGCTCCACCTAATGTCTACAGAGAACCCAGAAGAAGAAACACTTCAGAAGAAATGACTCCTCCAGTCAAGACACCCAAGAGGAGAGCCAAAACTTTGGTTGAGGAGATAGATGAAATTGTAGATTCAGTACCTGTTGAATCACCTCAAAGAAAAAGTAATAAGGCTAAAATAATGACTTCACCTGAAGCCACTAAGGAATCTAGGAAGAGAAAGGGTAAAGAGGTTCAGACTCAAATCTTACCCACAGTTGTTGTTATTATTATTATTATTATTATTATTATTATTATTATTATTATTATTATTATTATTATTATTATTATTATTATTATTATATATTTACAAATATATATTTATATCAATATCATGATACAAAGCCAAACTCAATCAATATAGTTTGCCTATTAGGGCTTACTCCAACAAGAGAGAAAGAGATATATAGAGAGAGAGAGAGAGAGAGAGAGAGAGAGACTAACTATTCTAGTTTGATTCGTATCAACCTTCATAGCTCCAGTTTCATCCTTTTCTATATGTTTGATATGATCCAAGGTTTTTATGATTCGATTCAACACGTTGTTTTTGACTAAAATTTTGCACTTACCACTCATTTCTATATATAGTGATATCCTCACAACTCCAAAACTATTGAATCAATTGCAACTATCTCTCTTGAGTCTTCAAACCTCTTTTTCCACTAGTTCTTCATAATATACACATTTTCTAAGAATCTTTGTGGTCTTTGAGTCATAGATTAGTGGAGTGCTATATGGATTGTATATTGGTTTCATTCAAGGAACTTGATTGGGAATAAAGGGTCCAAAGTGAATTGAGTGATTTCATTCTACCTCCAAGGGGAGTGGGGATTATTTCTAATCTTCTCAAGTTAAAGAAGATCCAAGCTCCGGACATAGCAAAGAAGAGTTCTAGGTGTAGAGCTTCAAGGATTGCATGGGAGTTTAAGGATTCGAAGATTTGGAGAATCACCAATTTCAATGGTTACTTGAAGATTGGGGGTTGTGGTTGCATAGAAATTGAAAATTAGGGTAATTGGGGGAATTCTTGTAATCATAACATTGTAATCAAATTTCAACAATAGTGGAAGTCCTTGATAGAGACGTTTTCTATCAAGAAGAGTAAACGTACCCCGAAGCAAGGACGAAAAGGGAAACTACTATAAATCCCGTTGTCTTTTCTCTTTCCTTTCCTCTTTAATTTTTCATTAATTGTAGTATATGAATTTTAATAATTGTAGCTAGTTGATTTAATTGTGAACATATTTTAATTGTTAATCTAATCTTAGTTCTTTGAAATAAGATTCCTTTTAAAGTCAATTTTATCACAATCAAAATCCAATTAAGTTTCAATTCATTAGTTCATATATATATTGTGTTCCTTAGTGTTAGCTTGTTTTTATTCCAATTATGTTTGGTTTGAGTTTGTCTAGTTTGTGAATTGTATTGTGGAATATTGATATTTAATTGTATTAATATTTGGCCATTGAATCTCTGAATTCAAAAATAAATCTTAGTGTATTATCATTGTCTTTATATTTTTGTTATCGCTATCATGCACAAATCCAATAAGTCAAACCGTTTTTTAATCACGCTTTCGCTAAACTCGTAAAATATTTTAAAATACTATTCAACCCCCCCCCCCCCCCCCCCCAGCGCGTACTCTTGCTTGCCATATAGACCAACAAATGGAAGTTTGGTTCCAAGATCTGCAAAAAAAATTAATTATCATTCAAGAAGATTTAGTTATTTCCATGATATGCATTTTGATATTTTAAGTAGTTTAAAGGATATGGAATTGACGAACTATCATTTTAGAACTACATTTTCCCCAAATCCCCACTATGTTTCGAACACTCTTACCCCCCAACAATGTGCATGTTGTATCAAATGATTTTGAAGGCATTCTCTCTCAATGTTTGTATCTTGAAAATCTCACCTTTGAGAAATGTGATTTATTAGGAAATGGGGTTAAGATTGTAAGTCCAAGTATCATATATTTTAATTCTTTTGATATGATCATGCACAATATGTTGATTTATGCAGCTCACATTGAAGTCATAGAGATTGAATCCATTATTTGTGATCATGAAAATCTCGTTCTTGAGACCCCAAAACTTCAGGTTCTTCGTACTTACAATGATATGAAAAATCATGGAATGCACTTAGCAATAAGGGATATTGATGAAATTTGTGGCGGCATTTTGGTGAGTCTTTCTTCTCATATCTACTATATTTTAATTGGAAAACTTAAATATAGTGTAGATGAGAAGAAAGACTCGCCAAAATGCCTCCGAAATTTCAATAATATCCAATGTTGCTAAATGTCTCCAAAGATATCACATCAATGTAAGCAGAGAGAACTTGAAGTTTTGGGGTCTCAAGAATCAAATCTTCATGATTACAAATAATGGAGTCAATCTCTATGACTTCAACGTTAGCTTCATAAATAAACCCCGTCTACTAAGAATTCACATTTCCCAAGGGTGAAGTTTTCAAGAGATAAACGACAAGAGATAATATCTTGGAAAATGTTTGATCCAACACACACGTTGGTAAGGGTAAGAGTTTTCAAATCTTGATGGGGATTCGGGGAAGGTGTAGTTAAAAAATGATAGTTCCTCAATTTCAAAACCTTAAAACTATTGAAAACATCAGAAAAATCAAGGTCATACTTAATCTCCTTAAATGAATCTAAATTTTTGTAGATCAGAGAATTCAAGTTCCATTGAAACTTGTATTACCCCTTTAACAAGTAGTTTCTTCGTCCACCTTACAACATCCCTACTTTCGCAAATCTCATATATATGTCTAATGCTGCAGATTTCCAAAGGACCAATGTGATTATTCATATAATTGATTTAATCAACAAGTTTGTTTCTGAAATTGGATCCAAATTTGCATCAATGTTAGGAGATTTTTGTCATGCAAAAATTTTAGAAATCTATATCATATCTCAAGAGTATTTAGAATTGAATTTCATAAAGTTTATTATAAAAAATGGAAGCAAAAACAGGTAACTGGATTCTCTATGGCGCTTTCTAAAAAACAAAAAATCTGAACTATTTGATTAACCTAATATTGATATTTTAAAATTATCTGCCTGTAGATTAATCTAATGGCATGTATTGGAAAGGATGAGAGGACTAGAGTGGATTGAATCCCCAAAAAAATCAAATCATATATCATTGTTTCATTGTCAATAGATTAATTACATGTCGTTAACCTACAATCATAAAACCTAAAACCTATTAGAAAAAATACGTAATTATTTTAAATAATATCTCTGACAGCGTACCTTACGATCCATAGCCCTTACAAGGTTCTTGTTTGGATCAAAAGTTTTAATGTAAACTTTGACGATTTCAACATTTCTCTTTGGTCAAAACTAAGGAGAAAAGAGTACTACCACGTTTTCCCCAAATCCCCACCATGTTTGGAACACTCTTACCCCCAACAATGTGCGTGTTGGATCAAATGATTTTCATGGCATTCTCTCTCAATGTTTGTATCTTGAAAACCTCACCCTTGAGAAATGTGATTTATTAGGAAATGGGGTTAAGATTGTAAGTCCAAGTATCATATATTTTAATTCTTTTGATATGATCATGCACAATATGTTGATTTATGCAGCTCACATTGAAGTCATAGAGATTGAATCCATTATTTGTGATCATGAAAATCTCGTTCTTGAGACCCCAAAACTTCAGGTTCTTCGTACTTACAATGATCTGAAAAATCATGGAATGCACTTAGCAATAAGGGACATTGATGAAATTTGTGGCGGCATTTTGGTGAGTCTTTCTTCTCATATCTACTATATTTTAATTGGAAAACTAAAATATAGTAGAGAAGAGAAGAGAAGAAAGACTCACCAAAATGCCACCGAAATTTCAATAATATCCACTGTTGCTAAATGTCTCCAAAGATATTCACATTAATGTAAGCGAAGATAACTTGAAGTTTTGGGGTCTCAAGAACCAAATCTTCAAGATGACAAATAATGGAGTCAATCTCTATGACCTCAACACTAGCTGCAGAAATAAACATCTTTTGCATGATCATATCAAATTGAGACTTGGACTAACAATCTTAACCCCGTCTACTAAGAAATCAGATTTCCCGCGGGTGAGGTTTCCAAGAGATAAACAATAAGAGATAATATCTTGAATAATGTTTGATCCAACACACGCATTGGTAAGGGTAAGAGTTTTCAAATCTTGATGGGGATTAGGGGAAGGTGTAGTTATAAAATGATAGTTCCTCAATTTCAAAACCTTAAATTTATTGGAAACATTAGAAGGAAAATCAAGGTCACACTCAATCTCCTTAAATGAATCTAAATTTTTTGTAGACCCAGGAATTTAAGTTCCATTGAAAATTTCCCCTTTCACAAGTAGTTTCTTCATCCACCTTACAAGATCCCTACTTGCACAAATCTATATATATGTGTGTGTGTGTAATGCTGCAGATTTTCAAAGAACCAATGCGATTATTCATATAATAGATTTAATCAACAAGTTTGCTTCAGAAATTGGATCCAAATTTGCATCAATGTTAGGAGATATCTGTCATGCAAAAAATTTAGAAATCTATATCATATCTCAAAAGTATTTAGAATTGAATTTCATAAAGTTTATTATAAAAATGGAAGAAAAACAGGTAATTGGTTTCTCTATAGCACTTTTTAAAAAACAAAAAATCTGAACTATTTGATTAACCTAACATTGATATTTTAAAATTATCTGCCTGTAGATTAATCTAATGGCATGTATTGGAAAGGATGAGCGTACTAGAGAGGATTGAATCCCCAAAAAAAATCAAATCATAAATCATTGTCAATAGATTAATTACATGTCGTTAACCTACAATCATAAAACCTAAAACCTATTAGAAAACATACGTAATTATTTTAAATAATATCTCTAACAGCGTACCTTACAATCCATAGCCCTTACAAGGTTCTTGTTTGGGTCAAAAGTTTTAATGTAAACTTTGACGATTTCAACATTTCTCTTTGGTCAAAACTAAGGAGAGAAGAGTACTACCACGTTTCCATTACCGATAGGAAAGAAACCATAGAAGCTAGTAGCACATCAGGAAAATTGTTGATCAATTATGGAGCTTGATATTTAGCTATCGTTTTTTCATCTATTCCTTCTCCCATTTTCCCCTCTTGTAGTTCCTCCTACTTCTTTTTTTGTTATTTTGCTCAATGAATTTGCTCTAAAATAGGGTCTTACAAAGGATAACACATATTATTCTTTGTAAGAATTTGATAAGAAAATTATATGTTAAATAGTGTGAATTTTTTTTACTCTTAGTGTGAATTTGTTTTTCCTCTATCATTTAAAAGATTACAAAAGACATATCATAATCTTTTATAAGTGAAACCATATCTTGTAGTCAAATCCATAGTATAGAACCATTAATTATTATATTTTTATTATTATTTGGTCAACAAAATCACTATTTAATTCAATAATTTACCTAATGAATTTATGTATTTCAAAGTTAATTCTACTCCCTTCATAATAATTATTTATTACTATGACTGTTATTATTTGGTCAATGCAATCAATATTTAATTTATTAAATTCAATTAAAGAATATTTTGTGTATTTTAAATCTGATTATACATCCTTCATAATAATTTATTACTATTATTATTATTATTGTTGTTATTATTATTATTATTATTATTATTATTATTATTATTATTGTCCACTCTTTTTATTACGTTAATGCGTATAGATTATGAAGATTAGTTTTTATGAAATTTTTATTTTAATTAAAATTAAAGGTATAGATATTTTGCACTTTCATATTGTGACAGACTATACTTATTTTTCTCAAAGACACCAACATTATGACATGATATAAATTCTTATCTTTTTGAATGACACCAACAATATAGCATTTTTATAAACAAATTTATTTAAGAGGTTAATTAAAAGTGGAAAAACCACCTCAAAATCATGTATTCCCTATATAGTTATTCTTATTATTATTCTATTTTTCATAGGTTCCCTCCACTTTCAGGGAAGGTGATCCTATTCGAGACGTGTTGGGTGTTAATGTCGATACCTGACTTAGTTGAAATTCAAACATTATATCGTGCTACGTTATGAAAGTTTAACCTCTTCCTTAAGATCCAACACTTGTTGGTCAAAATAGTTATTTTTTTGGTACAAGTTGGTCAAAGTAGTTTATTATTATTATTATTATTATTATTATTATTATTATTATTATTATTTAGTCAATTAAGTTGTCAATTTATTTTAAAATTAAATTCATGAGTGTATGTGTATTTATTTCAAATTTAAATACAAACCTTTATAATATTCTCTTATTATTGTTATTTGGTACATTGAGTGAAAGTTGATTTGAAAATTATGCAACGAATATGTGTTTGTATTTCGAATTTATTTTCACGCCCATCACGAGTCATCATATAGCTAACTTAATAAACATTAACCATTATATGTAATCTACTACTATATATAATAATAATAATAATAATAATAATAATAATAATAATAATAATAATAATAATAATAATAATAATAATAATAATAATAATATAATAAAATTATACTCTAGCAAAATTTCTTAATTTTATGTGTCTAATGGTCATTTTGCAAAATATAAAATTAATTTATTCATTTTTTGAAAAATTAAGTTTTTGTGTTTATCACTTCTAAACCTAACTAATTCCCCTATAAAGTTTGTTTTCAATTCCACGCAACAACTCTAACTAATTCTTTTTTTTTTGTTACTCTAACTAATTCTATATAATTAAGCCAATTTATTATTAAAGACAATATATTATCATGATAATTGTGGACGAGTTTCTTTCCAATTCCACAAAATAAGTTTAACTATCTTTTTTTTGGTTACAAGAGAGAAGGAAAAAAAAACAAAAGAAAAAGAAGCAAAGAAAAACTATGTCCTAATAAAGGACACTCCCATATCATCAGCTAGTAAGGCTGGGGATAGACAAGATAATGGTTGATGTACCATCACAAGACACTCCGAATGATTAGCACCTAGTTTTGCAAGTATATCTGCGCAAGTGTTTCCTTCTCGAAAAATATGATGAATGGAAACTCCTTATCCAAATACATCTGAATGAGTTCCAAGAGGTTCGCATAGTGATGAAGTCTCGACACTTCCTTTGACACTAAGTGTACTACATGAAGAGAGTCAGAAAAACAAACTAGTTTCTTATAACCAGCCTCCCAGCAAAGCTTAATCCCAATCATAAGGGCATGAATTTCTGCATGCAAAATATTGGACAACCACACACTACCATAGAAGGAAAATTGAAATTTTCCCTCAAAATTCCTAACCAATCCACCATATCCTGCTTTACCCGGGTTAGTTAAAGCGTTGCCATCTACATTAAGAATCATTGTATCATTATCTACTTCCTTCAAAAAAAAAGTTTAACTATCTACTACTGATCTGCTACTACTATGAGAAAATCATACCCCAGGAAAATTTCATAATTACTGTAACATCCCGCTTCAGACTCAGATATTTATCAGTGTTGAGACGATGTACCAGAGATATTTTAAGTGAAGGGCAATTTGGTAAAATTGAGGGCTGAGGCTATATAAAGCCCACCAACCCCATTTTCCTTCATTTTTCCTTCTCACTTCTCTCTCTAGAATCAAATCATCTCCCTTCTCTCTACACTCTCTCACGTTTTTCATCCTTCTCCACCCCAATCTTCATTTTAATCATGATTCCAATGGTCTAGTCCATAAACAAGCACAATTTTGGGAACTTTGAGCTAAGGAAACAAGAAAGGAAAGAGGGATTTGAAGCTAAGGGTTTAGGAGAAGCTTAGCAAATAATCAATCAAGTTATTCAGGTGAGTTTCTTAGATTAGAACCCACCTTGTGTGAGTTTTGGGTGAAACCCCTTTATTTAGAAAAGTTATCAAATTGTGCCCTAATTCCTTAATGAATGTTAAATCTTTGTTTATCCATGATTTAAGTCATCAATTAGTAGTTAAAAATCATCCCTAATGTTGTTGGGATGCTTGGGTAAGTTTGGATAGGTCAAAATGGTGAAAAATCACGTTTTTGAGCAATTGTTGTACTGTCATGCTCGCTACAGAGTTAGTAGGGTGGATGGCTGTTAGATTGAGAGAAAAATTCAAGACTCTCAAAACTGAGCTGAAAAGGTGGAATGTTGAGGTTTTTGGTAATTTGAAGTTTAGGATTTCAAAGTTGGTGGAGTAGATTAAGACCTTAGATTTAAAGGCTGGAGATGGGGTCTTTACATTGTAGGAAATAGAGTGTAGGATTAAATCTTGTTCTAATTTATGGAATTTATTAAAAGTAAAAGATGCTCAGGTGTTTCAAAGATCAAGGGTTTGTTGGTTAAAGGATGAATATGCTAATACGGGGTACTTCCATGCTTGCTTGAAAAATAGGGGTAGAAGGAATTATATCTTGCCTTTGCGGGTGGGGGCATCTTGGGTAGAGGATGTAGCAAGTATCACGGAAGAGGTGGTGAATTTTTTCTCCACTCAATTTTCTAAACCTAATTATCACGGGTCTTTGATGGAGGGTTTTGAGTTTAAAAGTCTATCTCTGGAGGATAGTAGTGCTTTGTCTGTTCCATTTACTCAGGAGGAAATAACAGAAGTGGTGACCAGTAGTGATGGAAATAAGAGTCCATGGCATGATGGCTTTAACTTCTCCTTCTTTAAAATATTTTGGGTGCATATTAGAGAGGAGGTTGGTGTTCTTTTCCAGCAATTTTTCTTTAATGCCTCGCTTCCTAAAAGCTTCTCCTCTTATTTTGTGGCTTCAATCCCAAAAGTTGATTCCCCTCAATCTCTTGGTGAGTTTTGTCCTATCTCTCTTCTAGGTTCCCTGTATAAGCTGGATGCTAAAGTGTTGGCTTCAAGGTTGACCTCGGTGATGGATAAAATCATATCTTCTAACTAGCCAGCTTTCCTTAAAGGTAGGCAATTGGTGGATGGAGTGGTGGCGGTCAATGAGGTTGTGGATCTAGCCAAAAAAAACTAAGCAGGATTGCCTTATTTTCAAAGTGGACATTGAGAAATCTTATGAACCAGTGAGTTGGAGTTTCCTACAGTATCTGTTGAAGAGATTTGGTTTCGATGATAAGTGGTGTTCTTGGATGTGAGCTTGTGTTTTTGCACGTAATCTCTTAGTGCTTGTGAAAGGGTGTCCAACCCAGGAAATTAATATTTAACGAGGTCTTAAGCAGGGTGATCCACTAGCACCTTTCCTTTTTGTTCTAGTTGCAAAGGCGTTGGGTATGTTTACAGGTTTAAAAGTTGGTAGATCCGAGTTGTCTGTGACGCACCTTCAATATGCTGGTGATACTCTTTTTATAGGAGAGGCAACAATGGAGAACCTTTAGGCCATTAAGACTATCTTAAGGTGTTTTGAGCTTGCCTCAAGTATTCATGTTAATTTTGCTAAGAATTGCATTATGGAAATTAATGTCGATGCGTCTTTCCTAGGCCTGGCTGCAAATTTTCTCCACTGTAGTATTGGTTCATTTCCTATTAAGTATCTGGGTTTTTTGATTTGGGCTAATTCTAGGTGAGTGTCTACTTGGCAGCCTTTGTTGGATACTCTGGTAACTCGTCTGAGCTCGTGGAGTAATAAGTTTGTTAGTTTGGGAGGGAGTGTGATTCTTTTAAACTTGGTACTTAACTCTATTCCAATCTTTTTCCTCTCCTTTTTGTAAATGCTAAAAGGTATTTGGAGACGGATTATGAGGATTTAACATCGCTTTCTGTGGAGAGGGTCTAAAGGGGGGAGAAAAGTTACATGGGTCTGATGGTCAGATGCCAGTAAACCTAAGAGTGAAGAAGGGTTGGGTATCAGAGATCTAAGATTAGTTAATCTTGCCCTTTTGGGTAAGTGGCGTTGGAGGTTGATCACATGAGGGGAGGTTATGTGGAGAGATATTATTGGAGCGAGATATGTGAAAGGGTCTCTACGGGATCGACGCGGGGGGCGTGAAATGGGTATAAAAGGTGTCTCAAACTGGTGGAAAGAGATCTCCTTATTGGGAACAAGTCAGCCTAAGTCTACTAATTGATTCTCTGATAGTATCCTCAGGAAGGTTAGAGATGGTCGATCTACATATTTTTGGAAAGATCCCTGGTTGGGTGCTATTCCTTTGAGAATTCATTTCCTTTTGAGCAAAGAGGGGACCCAACTTGTATGGAGGAGCTGCAACCGTTCATTTGCCATGGATGTCCACCTCTATGAGAGCTTCCTCAGCAGAATCAGCACACTGTCTCTTATTTTGATTACCAAAAATCCGCTGTGAAGATTTCCCAGCAGAAGGTTCCCCGGGCACGACATGGCCATGTGTAGAAAGGTTCTTGGACGATCTTGAACCCAACGTCCCCCGGGATTTCCCGTACTCCCAAAGAGGTTGATGCTAGACATACTTCATGGAACAATAAAGAGCGAAGTCAAGACTAGCAGAAGTATAATATTAAATGATAGCACAACATATAAAGCTCAACAGAGAAACAAGGAAAGTTTGCGCCTCCTCCAATGAACGGCGCCCTAGTAGGGGTTGGGGATCTATCCATCTCTTCACAAGCTTAACCTCTCCAGAGCGGTTGTCAGGGACTCGACAAGGGTTGAATCCCCCCACGAAGTCCTTCAAAGTGAGATAAACTGTTGTTGGGCTTCAGGAAGCTCACCTCAGTCAATCGGAAATTGGGAGGCTCTCAAAAAAGGATCATTGGACCAGGAGTGGCGGAAGAAAAGAGAGTAACCTTTGGAAACTCGACTACTAGAATCATGGGAAGACCTGGAGAAGTCCTTATAAATGACCTCCCGAGAGGCCACAGCAGCCGGCCTCTCCATGACGTAGCGGCTCCAGCAATTATCAATGGGACATATAAAAGGCTCAAAGAACTTGACGGGTTGAACGAAATATAAGAGTCAACGATGTGAAGACCCGCTCTAATCTTTCCACTAATGGTGGAAGATGAAATTTCTGGCAGGACCTAAATTTGTTCGTAAAACAGAGCACAACTTCTGGTGCAGTAAAACAGAGTGTAACACAGTAACAGTGGTTCAGAAGCAGAAACAAAACAGACAGAAATTAAAAGACTGAAAGTAAAGATGCACAGTTGATTTGTTAACCCAGTTCGGTGACAACCACACCTACATCTGGAGGCTACCAAGCCAGGAAGGAAATCCACTATGATAGTATCAATTCGAAATCCTTTGACAACAGCCCCTGTTTCACAGCCTTCTCACTTAATCACTACCCGTATAGACTTCAACCTAGGAACTTCTAGACCTGAGATCCCATCTCACTTCCCTCAGTCAATCACTGCCCCAGTGATTATCAGACTCTAAACAAACAAAGATGAAGACACTCTTCAAAACATAAACAGTCACTTTTGCTTAAAAGCTTCAAGTGATTACAACTCAATAAAACTAAACCAACTCTAACAAATGAGTGGTGTACAGAACAAAGCACAAAGCTCACAGACTCAAAACCTAAGTATGACTCTCTCTATAATAACTTCTGTTTTGATGTAATTTCTTCAATAACAGCGTCCTCTATTTATAGATTCAGCAGCAACATAATTCTTGAACCAAATCCTTCAAAGATATATTCCCAGAATTCTTTCGAAGCAAATAGAAGCAATTTATTCTCCAGAAATATATTTTCCAAAGATTTCTTTGAAAATATATTCACAAATAAAACAATGTACAATCTTCAATATATCTCACGCAAAATAATCTTCCTTCTAGAAACAAATCCAACAAGGAGAATTCTTCAATTAAATCTTCAATAGATCACATGAGAAAATAAACAGAACGCAGAAAACCAGCTTCTGAAGGTACTTCTGAAGTCTGCGTCTGAACAATTCAGCTTCTGAAGGTTGCTTCTGAAGGTCAGCTTCTGAAGTACTGTTCAGCGTCTGAACATCAGCTTCTGAAGGTTTAGCGTCTGAAGTACTGTTCAGCTTCTGAAGTACTGTTCAGCTTCTGAAGCCCAGCTTCTGAAGTATTGTTCAGCTTCTGAAGTATTGTTCACAAATGAGGATCAGCTTCTGAAGACGCACATATTGCTTGTATATTTGATTTTAGCAAACATGAAGCCAACAACCAAATATCCAATAAAAGATATAGAGGAGGTTTTCACCCAAGCCACAATTCCATAACACTCACACACCCTGGCGAAGGCCTGAATATAGCCCCAACATAAGGGATGCAACTGGCAGAGAGAAACGTTCACTCCAAACACTAGGAACACACTCATACATCATGAAGACACAGGGGATGCAGACGCGGTCCTCAAAGAAAGGGGCCTCCATGATCCAAACACTGGAACATCCGAAAGCACGTCAGGCAGATGTCGGGCATAACCGCAAAGAACCCCGAAGACAGAAACCTGCCCCAGAACTTCTTCGCTAACAAAAGGGAACTAGTCTAAGTGATCGACGGGAATGATCGGCCCGCCTCGCAGATAACTTCCTCTCCTAACCATAGTTATGGACCTGTCCACAAAGAAGAGTCCATGGTTAGACATGAGGCACAACAATCATACCCCTAAAGGCTAGAAGATCGACGCCAAACAAACAAAGAATTCATAAATCTGCGGCTCAAACCGGGTAAACACTACACTAGGAGAATAAACAATATCTTGGGCTCTGGACCGGAATAATCCAAGGAAAGCAAGAAGAGGCAACGGGGGTATCCCCATCGTACTCTGGAGACAATGATGGTAAGCAAAAAAAAACCAGATGGAAGAATTAAGGATGAAGACACCACAAAAAAGACCCTTTATAAGTAGGCTTAATTGCAGTTTTAGCCCCCCTAACTATCACGAACTTGCGATTTTGGCCCCCTAGAAAAAAACAATAACAAACCAGCCCCCTATGTTTAGCCTTTTTTTGCAGTTTTGGCCCCTCAGGCCAATTTTGACCAATTCAACGCAGACGTGGCACCCACATCACTCAAGTGAGGTGCCACGTGTTATATTCTTTTTTTAAAAAAAAAAAATTTAAGCCAGCTGGATTTAATGAAAGAAAAACAATTAAAAAAAAGAAAATAAGGAAGGAAGGTCACGTGAGTTGGAAATCAGCATCCTGCATCCTCCAACGGTTATGAAGCTTAGGGTTTAAAACCCCCCAAATTCCCAAATCTCTACAGATTATTCAATCTTCCTTCTTCCTCCTTCTTCCCCCAAAATTCAATCCTCCTTCTTCCTCCTTCTTCCTCCTTCGATTTCGTTTAACACCCACGTGGAACAGAAGTTGAGTTTTCATCTTCAAAATTGAATTGGTTTTGAAGATGAAAACTCAACTTCTGTTCCACATGGGTGTTAAACGAAATTGAAGGAGGAAGAAGGAGGATTGAATTTTGGTGGAAGAAGGAGGAAGAAGGAAGATTGAATAATCTGTGAAGATTTGGGAATTTGGGGGGTTTTAAACCCTAAGCTTCATAACCGTTGGAGGATGCAGGATGCTGATTTCCAACTCATGTGACCTTCCTTCCTTATTTTCTTTTTTTTAATTGTTTTTCTTTCATTAAATCCAGCTGGCTGAAAAAAAAATTTAAAAAAAAAAGAATATAACACATGGCACCTCACTTGAGTGATGTGGGTGCCACGTCTGCGTTGAATTCGTCAAAATTGGTCTGGGGGGCCAAAACTGCAAAATGGGCTAAACCTAGGGGGCTGGTTTGTTATTGTTTTTTATAGGGGGCCAAAATCGCGAGTTCGTAATAGTTATGGGGCTAAAACTGCAATTAAGCCTTATAAGAATGAACCCACACATTCTACTCCCTCGAAGCGGCATAGCCCCTTCGGGGAGATGATTTTGGCACAACAAATAGGAAGAAAATTGAGGAAAGCCTTACCTGATGAAGAAGCAAAGACGGTGGACGATGAAGAAAACAAGCAGTCCAGCGTTCCTCAACAATTCGCCAAAAGGTTGAAAGTGAAAGAAACTGCAAAAAGAAATCCATGAATTATTTATATAGGCTCTAGAAAAAAAGTTAAAACAACAAAGATCCAACGACTGATCGATCAAGCAGCCGAAATGGCTCGATCCAATGATGTCAAAGCCCATCAAGGAAAGCACCTCAAATAGGCGCGATCATGTTATCTGACATCTCTCTTGAAGGAACCCAACAAAAACAAAAACCGACCATACAAAGACATCATAACTACTAACATGTGGCAGAAGAAGGAAGCTTTGGCCCCATGAGGCCATGTCAGAAGACAAAGCAAGACCAATCCAATGGATGGAACGTTAAAGCGTGAACCCGCGCCTCGTAGGAGGACTAGAAGGGCATCTGGAGATAGACAATCCAGGGATCTCTAATTACTGCCTCCATCCTATCATCGGGTACTAGAACCTCGTCAACACGCAAAAACAGTACCCACGACAACGGACCTCTAAGGCCATCAAATGGAAAATCAAAAAATTTCTCACTGATGGACGACTCAAAGCACCCTCGGGGTCCAGACAAGACCGAACTGGCAGGCAAGACAGCCACAAAAACAAAAACTCCGAGAACCTCACAGGAACACCCTAAAGTCTGGCAAAACTCTTTGAAGTCCAAATCCACGAAGTTAGATAAGGCTTTTATCGGTAAGACAGGTCCTCGGAGAAACTTTATCAAGTTACAGTCTGACTCCCTCATCCTATAGCTTGAGGGGAAACTATTCTGAACTGGGCCAAGGCCCAATTTGAGTTCGATCGGGTTTCCCCGAGCCCACTAAGCATGCGACACCACACGATGGAAACGTCCTAAATCCTCTATATTACGGTGTAGGCTGAGAGTTGCTCACGCTTATGCAGGCCAAGAGTTTCTCACCACCAGGCCAGGAGTTGCTCACGCCCGTACCTCCAGACACAACTGGCAGGATAATGGTTGATACACAAGCCCTTTGACCACTATTTATACCTAGGCTTAGCCTTGGGTCAGGTATGAGATTCTTAACCTCACTATATCTGCATAACTCTTGAACCCGTCATTGACTTGGGTGTCGAAGCGCATGCAGGTACACCCCCCCGCCCCAGTGGAAAATGACCATCAATAGACGGCTCAACATAACTGGCTCTAGACAGATAGATTGATGTTCAATCCCTCTATACATCGGATCTCATCTGACCAACCACCTCTTTAGGTCCAACTGGGTCACCATCAAAAATCAAAGTAACCAAACTAAAAGATAGAAATGTATTGTGTTATATTATATTCTAGTATAATATAATAATAATTATAATAATAATATATAATATAATATAAAGCAAATTATTTCATACATCTTTCCCTCTATTAGTGTACCGCAAAAGTTGTTTGCCATAGAAAAAGTCTCAAAAAGCATTGTTATAGAAGAAGATACGAGTGTTCGACAAAAAATGCAAGCATTTATTTATTTTTATATTTCATCACTTTTAACACAATTGTCTGTGCATTGTTTAAAAATGCAAACTGATTCTTTGTGTTGTTTGAAACGTCCCTCTCTCTTCTTAACTTATTTCTTTGTGAGAGTTTACTTCGGGCAAAATTGTATGCTTAACAAAAGAAGAGATGGATGGGAGATGTTGTTGCAAGAAGTTGGAAGATGAAGGTATGACACTGCGGGAAGGCCCTGGGTGTTGCATGAGTTTCCTCCGACAGCCAACCCGTTTGAACCCACCCGTACAATCCGTTCACCACACAACCCGCCACCCGCCAAAACTGGCACCTTAAGCCGTCGTGAATGGGTGAATTTTTTCAACCAACGGTTTCATCCATATTACCAACTATTGAACCGAACTCGCCCGTAATCGACTGATGCTCTACCCTACATTCTGACATAGTCTACAAGCGTAGATGAGCATAAAAAACACTTAATGATAGTTTTGCAACTCTTAGTAGACAAGAAATTGTACGCAAAACCTGTGAAATTTGAGTTATAGTTTGAGGAGGTGAAGTTTTTGGGGTATATAATGTATAATAAGAGTAATGATATTTGTACAACTATTTTGCAATAACTTTTGAGACAATCTTCTTTTTCTCTCTTCTTTTTGGTCAAAAACAATATAGCGAGGGAGAGAGAGTAAGAACATACTATAGGAAATTAATATAGGGATTTTCTAGAAATGCCTTACCTCTCGCTATGTTAACAAGAAAAGGGAAACTTTTGGTGTGGGACAAATAGTGTGAAGATAGCTTCCATGAGCTTAAGAGAAGATTAGTATCTACACATGTCTTAATTATATCAGATCCTTCTAGAAATTTTGTGATATATTGTGACGCCTATAAGAATGGTTTTGGATGTGTTTTAATGCAAGAAAGGAATCTAGTAGCTTATGCAACTAGACAAATTAGGCCAAACGAGAAAAATCATGATCTCGAATTAGCCGTTGTGGTTTTTACCCTTAAGCCTTGAGTATTTTTTTTTTTTTTTATCAAAAAGGAGTTAAATATATGAGACAAAGAAGGTAGATGGATTTTCTTAAGGACTGATTTTTAGTTGAAATGTGACAATGGGAAATCTAATGTAGTGTCCAATGATTTAAGTAGTAAATCTCTACATGTGTCATGTATGACGATGCAACATTAGAGTTTATTATAGGAATTTAGAGAGATGAATTTCCACATGTTTTTAGTGATTTGATCTTGAATTGAGTATATTAGAGCATCTTTAAAAGAGTGAATTAAAGTGGATAAACTAACTTACTTTTTGTGGGGACAAATAGCCATGTAAGATTTAAATACATCTATAGTCGATTTAAAGAGTTTTTACTTTAATGATATTAATGGTTGTTTATAAAGAACCCAAACTTGACTTCACATGTTTATTTTTTTTATTTATAAGGTAAAAAAAAAATTAAGTTCTTTAATCTCATCACAGATGCTTCACAAGAAGGAAGTAGCTTCCACAAGGTTACAAGTCAAGTTCTAGGGAATCAAAATCAGTGACAAGAAGAAGAGCAAAGTTTAGAAAATTGCTCTTCTCTCAACGAAATTTGCTCACTCTCATATAAACAGACAAAGATACTCTCAGCGTGACTTAAGTCATGCAGGTTATACACCAGCGTGACTTAAGTCACGCTCGCTATATCCACGTGACTTAAGTCACGCTGGTGTATAACCTGCGTGACTTAAGTCACGCTGAGTAGTTACAAAAACAAAAAACATTACAAATTACAAAATAGAAATATTGTAACACAATAGATTTATTATTACATTACATTGAACAAAAATTTATTATTACATTACATTGCAATTCATTACATAAATTAAAGGAATTTTTTTAAAAAAAAATCGATTAATCATAATGACCAATCTTCTTGGGGTAGGGGGCCGGTAGACGAACCCGCCATAATCACCTCTACCGCTAGCGGGAAAACACATTCAGGCCGAATTATTGTCGATTAATCATAACGATCCTAACAGGACTCAAAAATTCTCTCATCGATTAATATAATGATCTCAATCGCCGTCGTAAAAAAACCAGCATAAGATCATTATGATTAATCGACGAAGAAATTTGAGGTCGTTTACGCCTATAGTAACAAAATTTTTTTAAAAAAAATATTTAGAGAAGAGATGGGAGATGGAAGAATAATTAAGAAGAAATGAGAATGAGAAAGAATGAAAGAAAAGGTTTCAATTTATAGATTTTTTGCTTGAATTCTATTGGTCGAAGGAAGTAACTGCTCTTCCCTGATTGGCCACCGTCCAAACCACCGTCCAACCTACGTGAGTTAACTCACGCTTTTAACCTGCGTGAGTTAACTCACGTTGTCCACCGTCCACCTGCAAGACTTAAGTCACGCTCGGCCACCGGACAAAATAGCGAGCGTGACTTAAGTCACGCCCATTACAGGTCAGCGTGAGTTAACTCACGCTGGCTTCTAGTGTAGCAGAAAACAGCATTGAATGCTATCAAAGAAGTCATTAATGACCCCAAACCAATACACACTCATAATTGATCCAAATTACATCATTTCAACACCATAATCACACATAACAACATAATCACACATAACCACCTAATCATACATTATCGATCCAAATTACACAAATTTGTCGTTAATCACACAATAACACAATCGATCCAAATTACAAACAATCGATCCAAATTACACATAATCGATCCAAATACACATAATCGATCCAAATTACACACAATCGATCAAAATTACACAAATTCGTCGTTAATCACGCATAATTGATCCAAATTACACAAAAACGATCTAAATTCGTCGTTAACGATCCAAATTACACATTATCGATCCAAATTTTACAAATTCATCGTTAATCATACATAATTGATCCAAATTACACATAAACGATCCAAATTCGTCGTTAATGATCCAAATTACACATAAACTGTAACATCTCGCTTAAGACTCAGATAATTATCAGTGATGGGATGATGTACCAGAGATATTTTTAAGTATAAGGGCAATTTGGATAATTGCCGCTTCATGGTCCTATAAAAGGGCCAAAGCCCATTTTTCTCTTCATTTTTCCATCCCTTTCTCTCTCTAGAATTCAGAAATCATCTTCCTTCTCTCTACTCCCTCACGCCATCCTCCTCCTTCCCTCCAATATTCTTCAATCTCCATCTCAATCTCTCAATCCCTAAGCAAGCACCAATTTTGGGAGCCAAGAAAGCAAGGAAGGAAAGAAAGATTTCAAGCTAGGGTTTGAGGAGAAGCTTGGCAAGGAATCAAACAAGTTTATTCAGGTGAGTTCGTTTAGATTAGAACCCTCCTTGGGTAGTTTATGAGGTTTTTGTGTGGTGATAAAACTTGGATTATTAGGTTTAATTCTTGTTTTGTTAGTTCCCCTTGTTAATACTTGTTATGTTATGACATTTCTAGCCAAAAACCCTAAATTTTGATATATATATATATATATATATATATACTTGCTAGTGCTGAGAATTGGTTATGGTTCGTGTTAGAATTTTCTGGAAAAGCTACAGGGCCTGGCACCACTGAGATTCTCGTGCCAAGATCATATGCATCGTGCCACGATCATATGTTTCTGGGCACCATCGTGCCACGATAATGCATCTCGTTCCACGAGAATGGCAGTGAGGCACCCCTTAAGGAAATATGTTTTTATGGCTAGGAAATCGTTCTCGCAGCACCAGAATGTCTTTGTACGTACAGTAATGGAAGAAAGGGTCATGAATGTATCATTATATTAACGCATGAGTGTTATACAGTGTTTAAAACACTATCAGAGATTAATATAAGTTGACTTCATGCGTCATTATGAATGATGGGTAGATTTATCCATAGGTATCAGATAAGTTAAGGGTTTAGATTTTCAGGATACATTTGACCAGGAAGATTAGAGTGTACCTTAGACAGTGGTACAAGGTTTTCCCAGTTACAGGTACATTTGCATGTACACCAAAACGTGCCTCAATTGTTCACGTCAAAGTGACATTGAGGATACACGTAGCAGATCAGATAATTAATCATAATTAATTAATTAAAAGGTTAAATTGTGTCTCCTGTTGTTCTCGTCATTTAGAGAGCACGGGGGTTCTGGATACAGCTGGAACTGGACAGGAACCATCCGCGAGGATAACCACACACAGCAGGAGGAGTCCGGTGATTAGCCTTAGATAGGAATTTTCACCGGTTAGCATGGGAATGTACTTCGGGGTTACTCCACTCGGAGGCATTCCATAAAATCAACTCAGATAATCATTGTTTGTTACATGCTAACATACTAACAGTTTAATATCAGGAAAATACTTTAATATGTTCAGGCATATATCAGTTACCAGATAGTGATCCTAGTTTTCCCCTTGATCACTAAGTTTAGCAGAACGTAGTCTAGTTTTCACGACTACACAGTATAGCAGGCACAGACACGTATAAACCTGAAACAGGTTGAGATTATAAAGTGGCAATCGTAGGTTTTCCCCGAGGTTTCCACACAGCCTAGGATAGGTGGAGCTCACTGAGACATTATGTCTCATTCCAATCCATTTGATTCAGTTTCAGGTAAGTAAGAGGTTCGTGATGAAGTTTACCATGGAGGCACTGAGTGGAGTGCAATTGCTCGTCATGTACCAACTCAGGAGTTTATTAATTTTGTATATATGCACACATTAGTGGTACTTTATTAGTGGTATAAATGAGCAAGCTTGTATTCATTCAGTTGTGTTGTATTATTATTGAAAATTTTAATGTATCCAGTATCAAGTTTTAATACACATGCTAAATATTCTAGATAAATTTAGTATGGGTGTTACATAAACGATCCAAATTACACATAAACGACAAAAATTCGTCGTTAAATACACAAATTCATTAAAATGCAACATTACAGACACAAATTCGAACACATTACACTATTACATGTTAATAAATATTACACTTCAATGGATCGGACACAAAGATGTAAAATGTTATTTTGAATCAATAACCTAAACATGTAGTCTACATCGAAATCATTATGGATAATATCTGGATAATAAACCGTCTTCCAAAAGTCTTTCTCCTTATCCTCCCCTAAGTCCACGCATGACACTTGTACAAATACATTTGATGTTCTTTGATTTTCACATATATGGACAAAGTATGTGTCAAGTTGTGCCTTCAAATCATCCAACTTGTCGCTGGGGGTTAAATAGACCCTAACCTTCTTGTTCACGTGGGAGTATCGGACATGAGCTTCAACTTTATCTTGAGATATGTTTCACTTCACAAAATAAATAAATAGTTGAATAATTAGAGACATATAATTTTATAAAATGCGAGCAATAAGAATAACGAATAAAATTGTTGATGTTTTGTCCATCACAAAAAATGTCATATATTTATAAAATCTTATTTACATATTGGCCACAAAAATTGACAATACATAATCGACCACAAAAAAATATGTCGGTGTAATATCGACAAAAAAGGACAAACACCGACTAAAAAGTGTCGTAGCCTATCTAACTAGCTAGCGATAGTGCATAATCTTCATGTTCTTCAATTACTTTAAATTCTCCTTTTGGTTTTTCCGGAGTGGGAGTGTCGCAATATATTAGATTGAGTTGATTTGTTGGTTTTTTCGGCGGCTTCGGCTCCTTAGACATGAGGTCTTTGAACAAAGCTGGTCTATCCATAAATGCAAACTCTCATTGCTCCGCCACACCAATGTTGTGAATCTTTCACTCCGTACAAAGCGGTGGTAATGGACAACCGTCTTTCAAATGAATATGAAGAAAGTGGCCGGGAATTAAGCCAAGACACAAGATGTGGGAATGTGGGTTAAGTGGTGGAGCACCTCGGATTGGGAAATATGTCTCACATATACCTCTTTCCGCCAAAACCAATTGAACAACGGCTCTATAGTAGCAAGTTGCAACAATGTGACCCATATCCGGTAATGTCAACCACTTATCTTCGTATGCAATTCCACCACTATTTGTTGGAGGGTGTAAACCATTCAAGATATATTGAAAACGCTTCTCCGAACCAAATATCGGCAAATAGTCACTCTTATTAGTTTTCAACTCTTGAATAAGTGCACTACGAACCAATACATGATTTTCCTCATCCATACCCATGTGTCTAGCTATGACCTGGAATCCACAATTACCATCTCCTTTAACATTCACAATATTTTCGACGAAAGGTTTCATGAACTTTGGGAAGTGTGATATGTTTGGTAAATTCGGAATATACAGATTCAGGTGTCTAGTAGAGGTTGAAGCTTGTGAGCGGGATGAATTGCCTAAACGTGCACTTTTCTTCCTCTTTGGAAATGTTGTCTTGGCATGTGAAGATTGACTATCGGGATTTTGAGAATCAACATGCTCCCATGTAGAGAGTATTCGACCCGTGGATGACTCTTTCGGTGTAGACCTCGACCTTTTAGGTGCTCCCTTGGTTACCACCTTTCTTGGAGGTGGAGAAAACATTGTGTCTTCCGAAAATGCAAGTTGACGCATCACCTCTTTGATGTGGAGTTTCATCTTGTAAGGGGCTTTTTTGAGCCGTTCTTGAATGTCATTTCACTCCTCCATCACCGAAAAGCCATCATTAACATCTTCTCCGCATACGTTTAACCTTTGCCAATGAGGCTCTTTTTCATCCAATCGAATTGACAATTTTTCATTTCTCTTCATGGAAATAATACATGCACAAGGCAAGTCGTACAATGTCTTTTGAACACAACCACAATCTTTCTTGGCAAACCTGAATGTCTTGGAACGGTTTGCTTCGTCAAAGATAAAGCACAATGCGGGTCTAGATACATAACCCTCCAACTCGGAGTACAAAAAGTCTCATTTGTATCTATGTTCAAAGACGGTACGACTCCTCCCAAAACTTGCTTGGATCTTGGGACAATTGGATAGCCAACATCTTGTCTATTTCATCCTAACATGATGCCAAATCTCCCACACTACTTCTCAAATATTTTTTCAATTTTCCATGAGTCGATTCAACAATGTTGGTGGTTCTACAACCAAGATGCAAGAATTTATCCTGTCCATGCCCTCACAAATTTTTCCTTAACAGTGTTCAATATTGTGGTTTGAACATAGTCAAGGAATTTTGGATATGGGTTGCATACATCTTTCAATCGCATTACCGCACTTGCATATGCATCCTCTGTAGGAGATTCAACCAAATCTTTCCAAGCATCCATGATTTTGTCAACAATTTCATTGCTTTCGCCTTTCACTTCCTTTACTTCTTTGCCATCAACTTTGACATCCTTCGGCTTCGCTTTGACTCTACAATTTATGATGCACTTAGCCCTTACATTCTTCCCAATATGAAAATAACAAAGTAAAGCGGTGGTTTCGGGGAGAAATTTGGCAACGGCATTCATCAAAGCATTGTCCCGGTCCGTGACAACCACCTTAGGCATGTTGAGTTTTGACGATAAAAGACTAACCAACATCTCAAGTGCCCAAGTAAAGTTGTCCTCTTTTTCGGAGGCAAGAAAGACAAAATCAACCGAATATGTCATGGTGGTAGAGGTGACATCAACAATCTCAAATAATGGCATTCTATACAAGTTGTTTTTGTAAGTGAATCCATGACCAAAATGGTCGGAAAAGTGTTAAGCATATTAATTGACTCCGGATGAGCAAAACATATGTCTTCAAGATTTGTTTCTTCACTATTTGCTCATGTGAAATAGACGTATTTATGCTCCTCCAACTTCGATATCAAGAACTGCATCTTCGTCTTGTCACCTCTTATCCCCTTTTTCCATCTTGTACGCGCATTGTACACTTGTTTTATAACCGTCACACTTTCTTGGTTTTTTGCCTTTAAATCCGTTAAAATATTCGTAGGCAACACCAAGCTCTTTGTCATGTCGATTACCCTCTTCTTTTCATCCTCTTTAAGTCTTCCCACAAGAAGGTGGCCGCTTAATCTTGGCTCCAACTCATGGTTGTGAATTGCACAAAGCATTGCCAACCACCAATCACTTGATTTTTTCTCAAAGTAACCACGCAATTTAAACGGGCAATCACATTTCCTTGAGCCCGTGCCTTCAAGCTTCAACTTTTTATTCGTCTTCGGTGGTTTGTATACACCACTTCTTTCACATTGCAAAGTCATCATTGGATTCTTTAGACTAGATTTATCTATAGATATAGTAAATCCAGCCCTTGCCGCTTGTCGACGAACCCAACCAAGCAACTCATCTCGCTCTCGCCATCTTTCCTTTGTTAAAAAAAAATGAGGCGGTGTTTACTTCATAACTGCGAGGCTTGGCAACACCAGTAGGTACCGGTAATAGGTTTTTCTTCAATGTGATCTTGAAATGGAATTTTGACTTTAAGCTTCACATCAACGGTTGGTTTGACATCAACGGAAGCTTCGCCTAAAGCTTCAAGAATGGCCGGTTTCGGCTCAACATCCATCATCCACCATATTATCAACCATCACTATGTCTATTGAATAGAAAATAACAAGGAAAAAAATATAAATAACTTGCGCAACAAGCTAGGAAAGAAAAATAAAATTGGTGCAAAATTTGAAATACTAGGCGCCAATGTGACTTAGGTCACACTGAGCTAACACATGCGTGAGTTAACTCACGCAGAGCTTCAACGTGACTTAACTCACGCCCAGGTCGTGTCCCAGACTGCTAAATATACCACAAAAACCAGCAAAATCAAGAGAGGTTAGATGATACATTACCTAATCTTTGACGTTTGATGAGCGTAGAAATTTGCTTCCTGACGATTTGCAATGATTTTGGCTCAAGATTTTTCACCAAAAATTCGCACTTTTGGGTTTTTTGGAGGTGAAGAGGGAAAGAAATTGTGTTTTGAACTTGGAACTGCTGGGTTTTGTCCCAAAACAGTAATGCATTGCAGCGTGAGTAACTCATGCTGCATTCAGCGTGACTTAAGTCACGCAGAAGATTCCGACGCAAGGGTATTTTCGTCTTTTTCTTTGGTAGTGAGCAAATTTGTTTGTGGGAAGAGCAATTTTCCAAAATTTATGATAAATGTGAAAATGTGCTTTTGAGAATATGCTAACTTTTGAGAACGTGGCCTTGACTGATGTTGTAGTTCTTTAAGGCCATCACAACATCGTACACTTCATCAATTCTTCTTCCTTGAGGCATTATTTCTGCTTCCATTCTTTCATCATCATTAGCACGAGAGGTGGAAGATCCACCTTGCATGCATGCTCTTGGTCATGGTGGTGGGGCTTGGTGCTCTTCAACCTCTTCTTGATTTACTCACTTCAACCTCCAGGAGCATTATGTACAGCTCTTCACGGACTAGTAACATATATGCACCCCTTTCAAATTTTCATAAACTTCATAAAATACATGCCTCCAAATTAACATTGAAGGAACATAGCATCTCGTATTGTTCATCTAACTCCCTCTCATAGCCACAAAATACTCAGCAATATATGTGATAATCACAATACTCTACGACTATCCAACTTATCCACGATATGTTTATCAAAGGAGAAAGCAGCATTCAAAGATTGATTATTTATAGCAGACCAAAAGAAGATAGACTCATGGTGTCCCTCTTCTCCATTGTCACCTCTAAAAAAGATTGTGTTTTCCATCACCATCGGCGCGCATACTAAGCATGGACTTTCTATGAAAGAAGCTTTAGATTGTGCAGAATCATAATCCTCGGATATGGTAAGATGGTTAGAAAAGAAAGGTGCATAAAATTCACCCGCAATCCCTCTACATCTTGGAAGCTTTCCTTCCCCCTCATTGTGTAATTCAAACATTTCACCAAATTGATTAATAGTTAATGTATGTTGCTCATTGAACAATCGAAGAGAGATGGAATATTCAATGACAACCCTAGAGTGCTCAAGAACCCCAAAGTAGTTCTAGCATATGTAGAGTTTCTCAGACATGAAGAATGTTAAATTTAGAATATTTTTTAAAAACAATTCACTGAAAAACAGCTTCGAAAAACAATTTGAGAAAAACTAGTTTGAATGAAAAAACCAGTTAAATAAAAAAAAACTGTTTCAGAACTGGTTCAAGAAAATAAATCGGTTTGCATAATATATCAGTTCCAAATCGGATCGAACTGGTTTTGCAAAAATAAATGTTTTTTTATTGAAACGGATTTGAGGTGCTGAGCCAAACCATAATTTGATCTAATTTTGTTTGCTTTATTAACCATACACACCCCTGATTATATTTACCTATAGCACAAAAGTCATGCTTAACAATATATATTGGTGTGGAGCAGGACTAGTTTGTAAAAAATCAAACAATACAATTACAAGTTGCACATAAGGTACCATCTTTCAATGAATATATGGTCGGTATAAGTAAATCTCTCAGTGGGACACAACTTTTAGTACACTTTAGATACACTCAGTCTAGCAAACTTTACAACTCTTGAAGTGAATATTACCAGTCATCTGCAACATTTGTCGCTCCAAGAACAATCGCAATTGTAGCCACAATTGCCTGCAAAAGCAGTCCCATAAAACTAGTGTTATTGCATGAGAAAACTTAACTACCATTCTCAATTTCTCATACTTTTGGAAGAATTTAATAAAAGTAGTTCAAACAACTTTAAGATATTTAATACAACATAAAAACAGTGTTTGGAATATAGATACATGTATTTATAAAATAACTTGTTAAATTTTCATAAGCTATTATTTGCTTTTTCTCAATAATTTTTTAGAAAAGCTATTTTATGCATTTTTTTTTCAATAACACTTAATTTAACTCTGCAAAATATTTCAATGACAGCAGCTCTTTTCACTTTTCGCGGTGTTTGGAATATAGATACATGTATTTTCGCAGTGTGTGGGAGCAAAAATGGAAGTGAGAAGAGCAATTTTCTATTTCAATAAGCAGTCAAAAATTATATAGCACAAACACTTCAAATTGAAGAGGTAACAACTATACCACACCAACACTTCAGATTGATGGCGTGTACAATACATGTGGGAGTTAGACACCAACATATAGGAAGGAGTTAGACACCAAGGTATATGATTAATCACTTCTATTTACTATATCAAATACACAATGATCTTGTTTATCACTGTTTCCCACTCTCCTTGCTCATATGCTTCTTCTTTCTATAGTGTAATTGGGTAACTAGTGGACTAACAATGACATAGGATGAAATTCAAACAAGTAATGGCATAAAGTATGCTATATATAAACTAAAGATTAGACAGAATTTAAGAACTGAAACAGGCTTCAAGTGAAAAAATGAAAGGATGGAATCACTTACAGCGACTATACAAGCGATGAATCCAGGTTTCTCTCGATAGTCTACTCTAGAACAAAGCATAATTATTGCCCCAACATACCACGGGATAGCAGCGAGAAAGAAACCCATTATAAACCTTCAAAGGACAAAAAATTATAAAGTAAGTGAGTAATGCAAACACCCAATAAAAAAAAGGTAAAAATGACACGAGTACGAATTAAAATTGAAAAGTGGACAACATAAACAGAAAAAATGTCAATTGTAAATGGTTCCAGCATATCAACAAGGTGATACTAAAACTGTTAAAAGGTGCAATGGATTAAAAAAAAACTGAAGTACTTCTTTGGCATGTACTATCCTTACTAAAATCGTGACATGTGATATTATATTTGTGACTTGTCTTATTTTTCAAAATTTATGAGAAAACTGGAAATCGGAAAATTGAAACTCATAGGGGTATACACACTAAATGAACGATATCCACACCATGCCTCTATAGTTAGGTGAATTGAAATGATCCACCTGTTTCAAGTTAGTTGGCACTACAAAAAAAACAAATACCCAACCAAGGCAGGAAATACTACTTTCTACCAATTTTTCTTCACCGATGTGAAGTGAAATAGCATATACAAAAATCTAAACAACGGCATGGTCAATCATGTCATCAATTTATCTGTAAACTGTGTCAAAGAAGTCTGAGATTTAAAAGAAAGGACAATGCTGCTATATAGCTCACATCATTGCACATCAACTTTAATAGCATTATGTTGAATATAACTTGAAATGTTGAAGAAAACAAATATCAGTTCAAAATAGTGGCTATTAGTCTAACCATTTTCATTTGAAATGTAAAGTCAAAGGAGATTAGAAGGGGGCTTAAAAAAAATAAAAATACAAAAGAAGTGTAGACACCAATTGACACAAACTGCTGAAAATTCAAAGCAGATTGCTGGAAGGTGGCCTTTTTCACAAAGCTGTGAGTTGATGTTTGAGATGGGTCTCACGAAATGGCAAATCTTACGCCATTTCCCTCTTCTCTTCCTCTCAAATTGTAATATTCTTCACAGGACAGATGCTTAAAGAAAAGCATAATGAAAAAACTGTGATAAGTCTACTCTTAATAAATAAAATCAGCTATTATAAATTTAATAGGAAAAACTGGATCAGAGGTCCTTTAACTTAAAACATCTCAGTTTTTAGAACAAAAGGGTCCTTTATCTTTCTAAACGACACCAATATTGAATTTTTTAGTGATTTTCCGTTCAAAACCGTGAAAAGAAATATCTGTTTTTAACCAGAATGACTGAAAGCATTACTATACAACCAGAAACAAGGAACAAAAACCCAAATGCATAAAATCAGACAAAAAAAAAATATCTCAGATTTTGGTTTGAGACGGAAAGTTACTAAAGGCTTAACCTTGTTGACATTCAGAAAGATGAATGACATTTTTTATATAAGAAAAAAGATAAAGGAACTATTTGAACCTTGAAATTAAGTTGAAGGACCCCCTGGTGCAGTTTTGCCAATTTAATACTATAATGACCAATTCGCTCAACTCATCATACACTGTTAAAAATAATGATTATATGTCTAATCATTCTCCTTTGAACAGTAAAATCGGAAGATGGAAGGAATTTTAATACAATGTAAATATAAAAAAGGTGTAGGAACCAATTGACACAAACTGCTAAAAATTCAAAGCAGATTGCTGGAAGATGTCCTTTCTCACAAAGCTGTGAATTGATGATTGAGATGGGTCTCATGAAATGGCAAATCTTATACCATTTCCCTCATCTCCCTCTCAAATTGAAATATTCTTCATGGACCAGCTCTTTAATATACTATGATAAATGTTGTCAATCGCAGATCGCAAAATATAGCAATTTGTTCAAATTGTGCTACCCTGTAGCACTGATATTTGACAACACCGACTAGTGACTACGATGACCAATTTCATGAGACCCATCTCAATCATTAATTAGCCAGAACCACCAACAAAATTAATAAATAAGAATGCATTTAACATTTCAATATTCTATTGGTGTATACCCTCGCCCAAAAAGATCAAAACAAAAAAAAAAATTAACATTAGAAAGGAAAGAGTATTTTCCTCATGCAGAACAGACAAATTTGAGAATTCAATTTTCCCCCAGAAAGATAAAATAAAAAGAACTTTTGTCATTGAAACTATACACAAACATAAAATGGTTCAAAGCATTCAAAGTTGACAACCACAGTGAAATATGTATGTGGACAAATATATCTCCTAAGCAAAGAAATACCACAACGACAAACTCTACAGCAAATAGAAAATCAAGAGTCTTCTTTCATCTCATGGATTCAACTTAATAAAAAAAACCAGGCTAGGAGCATAGATTGGAGTTGAAATAAGCTTGAAATATACGTAAATATAGCTTTGGATGCCATATGATGAAAAGAAAAGCCAACTTCATATATAGTTATCTAATTCTTAAAATTGTAATCACGGTCTAATCTTCAACTACACGAGAAATTAATTAATTTACTTACAAGCACCAACCACAACCAATACCACAACACCTAAGTCGCCTTTCTCTCACAGGTCTTCCTTCAGCAACTGCATAACCTGAATCAATCAAACACACAACAAAACAATATCAAAATCTATCCCTCTACTAAACTTAACACTAAAATGACAAATTCCATCGTATTCTACAACATAAAACAGTATAAAAACATATCCATGAATCCCTGATCATTCATCAACCTTCAAAATCAAATATTTTAACCCAGAAATAAAATGTCAACTCAAGCTTAGAAACTTCCTATGTAGCACTGACACTTCTAATCGAAGACGTATCCATTGTCTGACACAGACACGACACCGATACACATTATTACATTCAATTTTGACATTGGCTCAAATTACTACCAGTGTCAATATGTCAGCGTGTGTCCTGGCTTCATAGGAGACTTTTCCCTAAACCTAACATTTCTTTCAAAGAGAGCTGACCTACTACTAAATCTCAGCTGAAAAAAAAATCTCGAAAGTTGCAATCTTTGATCTAACCCACATCCAATATTCGAACCCATAAATTAAAAAAAGAACTCCATTATTCCATTCCGAGCTCAAAATCAAACCAAATAAATCAATAAAATAGACCCTAAACTAAAACCCTAAAATGAAAAATTCCACTGTATTCTACAACACTAAACAGCAAAAAAAAAAAAAAAACATATCCCTGATCATTCATCATCATCAACCTTCAAAATCAAATATATTACAACACAAATAAAAAGTCAACTCAAGCTTATAAACTTTCCCTTAAACCCAAACATTGATCTCACAGCTGCAAAACCAAAACTCACCAAAGCTCTAATCTTTGATCTAACCCAACACACAGATCATCAAAATATATTAACCCACAAAGTAAAAACTTTCAATTTTTCCATTTTCAAGCTCAAAAACAAAACCCAGTAAACGAAATAAGCCCTAAATTAAAACCCTATATAAAAAAAGGAAGAAAAGCCCTAAAAATTCAATTTTTCCATTTTCAAGCAAAAAACCCAATAAATAAGTAAATAAATAAATAAACTCTAAATAAAAAACGAAAAGTACCGGGAAAAGCTTGGTAGCCATGAGGGTAATACGGAGGAGGAGGGGCGGAGGGGTCGGAGCCAGGAGGGGGGACGGGGTGAGGGAAACCGACGGTGGAGTAAGGGTCGGGATGAGTTGGTGGGAAATTGGAGACGCCTTGGAAAGTACCGTACTGAGGAGGTGGAACTGGGAAGGGTTGTGATTGCGACGGCGGTGGAGGAGGGTGGCCGGAGGAAGATTTGGGTTTGTCGTGTTCGGTCATGATTGTTTGTGTTGGTGGTAGTTGGGGGTTAACGTGGGAAGAGTGTGTAATTGAAACAATGAATGAATTGAAGGGAGATTACTTCTTATGCTTGTTATGTGGGCCCAATGATCTTGTGTGTAATAAAAAATGTGGGAAAATTGATTTTCCTACTTCAAAGAAAGCTAAAACACACCAATAATTTACTGTTTTTACCCCGGCAGCAGTTAACTGCCGATGGAAAGGAAATCAGCGGCAATTAGCTCTTGTTGCCATGTTTTGCCTATATTTTTTAAAACTTCACATTTTTTCATCTTAATGTGAGCAAAAACGATAAAATGACATGTGATTAAAGTGAAAAAACTAAAAACAACAAGAAAAATAATAAATAAAACTGATAATAAAAATTTGAAATTATACTCTTAAAAATAACAAAAATTATATTTTCTTTTATTATTATATATATGATATAATTTATTATATATATAAATAATTTGATTTTTTATTTCATTTTTAGTTATTATACTCTTATATTAAAATTATACTCTAAAAAGCAATTTTGATTTATAAATATATATAGAAAAGAATCGAAAAAGAAAAGAAAAAATGGAAAATAATGGAATATAAATAAGTCAATGTGTGGAAAATAATGAAAAAAAAAAAAAGCAAATTCATGTTCCACGGCAGTTAAGTGCGGATGGAGTAGAGATGTGAAACGGCAGTTAACTGCCGAAAAATGTGAAGTTTTATAAAATATAGGCAAAACATGGCAACGGCAGCTAACTGCCGCTGATTTCCTTCCCATCGGCAGTTAGCTGTCGATGGGGTTAAAAACGTAAATTACTGGTGTGTTTTAGCTAATGTTGAAGTGTGAACAGTAACATTCAAAATGTGGACCCAATATGAAAAAATGTGAATGAATGATGTTTCTTTCTTTGAGGTTTTTAATAGAGTGAGAAAAAGAGTTTCTACAAGGAATGATAGATGCACTTTTGTTTTACTTTAGAATGTGAGCTATATGGCGAAGCTCTTGGATTTTTATGAGCTTTAGAATGGGTCTATCAATTACACTTGCGATCTATCGATTTTGAATTTGATGTCAACAAAGTGGTGGATAGTTTTTCATCTGCACATCATGATGTTACATAGTTTGGAATGATTATTCAAAATCTCAAAACTATCTTTAAACAATATTATGTCAACTCTAGTGTGGAGTTTGTGAGGAGATAATTAGCTAAGACGGCCACATTCTTAGCTAATTTCCAGATTTTGGTAGAAATACCCTTATTTAATGCATTTTAAGTAATGAAATAATAAAACTCCTTTCCTTCAAAAAAAACATATGGTCTCGTACTTCCTCGTCTTAAATTAGATGTCTTTTTCATATTTTTCTTTGTCTCATAGTATTTGTCTATTTTATAATATATGTTCAATATTTATTAATTTTTTTCCGCTAACATATCCTTATTTAATGCATTTCAATCATCTTTATATATTTTATTAACTATAATTAATAATAGTAAACGATACACATTTCATCATTAAAATCAATATTATTGATCATTTTTATTAATAACAGTGTAAAACGAAATTGAGACGCCTAATATGAGATGGAGGAAGTATGTAAACAACAAAAAAATTATCATGGTCTCAAATATAAACAAAAGTCTATTATAATTATTATATTTAATGTCACTATTTTAAATTTACTTTTAATTAAGTCTACTACAGCTATTCAATTTCAATGTTTTCAGACCTTTTCAAAGCATGAGTAAATTTGGAAAAGGTGTGCTTTTTATGATGATTTAAATGCACTTAGATCAATTTTTTAAAGGGTGTGTATTTTTTGGTTTTTGCTTACATATGAGACCGGACTCCGGAGGGAGTATATCAATTTGTATTTATTATAAAACAATTTTGGAAAAAATAATTTGATTTTATTATAAGTCACTTCACAACGACAATGCATCGGGAAAGGATTGTCTGTAGTGTTTTTCTCTCATGTGTGATCCTAACCCTTTATTAAAGAGGTGAGAGAATGTGTTTTAATTTTAAAAATAGAAAGAGAACAAAATTAATGGCTGGGATGAATAACGGCATAAAACTGCAGAGTATTCCATTAGTGAGGATCCTCTCTCCAATGTTGGCAATGCATGATTCTATTCCTCAAAAATCAAAAGGAAAATGCTAAACAGTGGCTCTGGGACACTAGTCAAGCAAACATATATAGTATGAATATCTTAAAACTTGTGTGGCAAAGTCTTAAAAGTGTAAAAAATGATATTTTCAATATAAATGTTTCTTCCTTCAAAAAATATAATTTTTTTTTGTTTCTTTAACTAGCGCCTCGGGGGAAGGGTGGCAAAACGGGCCAAACCCGCCGGACCGACCCGTTTAGCCTGATATTTTTTACGGACTGAGTCAAAGTTTTGAATTCGCTTCCTTTAGTTAGCTCGCCTCGTTTAACTCGTTGAAAAAGCGGGGCGGACACGGGGTGGGACGGGCCGGTCCGCTTAACTCGTTTTTTCTTTTGAGAATTGCTTTTTCCACTTCAAAGAAAGCTAAAACACACCAATAATTTACGTTTTTACCCCTGGTGTGTTTTAGCTTTGTTTAACGTGGGAAAATCAATTTTCTTTACTTTCTTTTTTGTGGAGTGGGTAAGACAAAACTAAAAGAAGTGGAGAGGCCCAACATGGCCCAACCCATTAAAATACACACGGTTAAATAAATTTAGGGTTTTGTGACTGAAAAAGAAGTTTTGAGACTTATTTTATGCTCTTGGATTTATTTTGTTGTTGGGTTTATTTTGAAACTTATTTTGTGCTTTTGGATTTATTTTATTGTTGGGTTTATTTTGAGACTTCTTTTATGTTTTTGGATTTATCTTGGTTGCTGAGTTTATTTTGAGACTTATTTTATCTTTTTATATTTAATTTGGTTGTTGGATTTATTTTAAAATTTGTTTTATGTTGTGGATTTGTTTTATATTGGCAGATTTTTCTTATTAAGTATGATGTTGATTTCGACAATTAGTTAATTATCTTGTTTTTACCACAAATTTATTTGCTGCTTATTCTTTATATTTTTTTATGATAAAAACAACATAGTTTTTTGTAACAGTTAAGTTGAAAAAAATGCATTTAAAAAGTTTTTTTCTCTAAAAAAAATGTTTTGTTTGGCGGGCCGGCCCGCCAACTCGTCAGTCCACCACTAAACAGGGCGGGGTATTATTTTTCACTCGGTCACCTAATTATATTTGACTCGTCTCGTCCAGTTTTAAGTGGGCTAAATGGAGCGGGGCGGCCCTCTTTGCCATTCCTACTCAGGGGCACTAGTTAGCTTGGCCCAAATCAAAAATAACAATGTACCATTCCCTTAAAAAAATAAACAATGCATCATTGATGATTTTTTTCCTATCATTTATTACTTTAGATTCTTTCTATTCTTTTAATAAGGGATAATTTTGTAAAATTATTCATGATTTCTCTTTTCAATATAAAATTAACTACATTTCTTATATATGTGAAAATATCAAAACGACTTATAATCAAATATGGAGGGAGTATCTTATTAAGATAGCTAATGTATTTATTATTATGTTTGTCTCATTTTAAATGTCACTTTATCATTTTTTTGTCTCACAATAATTATCACCTTAGAAAATCACTGAAGCATTTATTAATTTTCCACTAATACTCAATATAATTACTCTACTAACTATAATTAATAAGAGTGTTTTAGTAAATAACATTAATTTTACAACTGAAATCAACTCAACTAATCATACCGTGCAAAACCTAAAATCGACAATTAAAATGAGATTGTGGAGGTAGTACACCGTTGGGGTGCATTTGATTTGCTTAAAAATAGAAGATCGGACATAGCACAATTTTGTTGTACCTTGTCAGATTTAGAAATTGATTGTGGGAGTGGACAAAATAGATAGCAAAGGACTCGTTAAAAACATCAATTTTTGTCTCTCACTAAACTATGAGACAACTTTTTGTCGAGAGTACAAACTATCAAAAATATTAAAATACCATTTTTATTTTCCAACATAAAAATTAGTATCTCTTTATCTATCTCTAATAGAGTTCTGTCATGTCATGTATTGCTCTATCTAGGGCCCGTTTGGATTGACTTATTTTAGAGCTTATGTAAAACAGTTTATATAAATAAATAAGCTTTTCTGTATTATTTTTAGGGTCTTGTTAACGAGTGCCCATTGGGCATTCTTTAAGCATTCTAAATTAAGTAATGATTCTTTAAAAAGTCAAAGTTTTCAATTTTCAATGCACTTTATTACACAAACTTTTCATAAAAAGTTATCATTTAAAGTAGTTATCATTTAAAGTAGTTTTCAATGCAGTTTGTGTGAAAGAAACATAAATGAATAATTGTACGATGATTTTAAGGGATAGGAAGACAGGTCCTGCAAATCAATTTTGAATCTTTCACACCCAGTTGGCTAATATGAAGTACGTGATCATACAACCTCTGCATCACTAGGGTTTCTAAAAACCCTTAGCGGTCATAATTTTCTCTAATGGAATATTACTCCGTCCCAAAATATAAGCAAAAATGAGTCAACATAAGTTGATGTATTTGGTACAAATTTTGAACCAAATACATGAATTTTTGTTGACCAATTTTTGCTTATATTTTGGGACGGAGGGAATATTTCTCAAGGGTTAAGACTATAAATAGAACCATGCATGATTGAAGAAACCACTCTTCCGAATCAATTTTCTCAATTTCTTGAGTGGGATCCAAATTTCAAGAATCATCTTTGAGAGCTAGTGAACGAGCCTAAATTTTTTATTATTTCTATTGAATTTTATTTCATTGTATTTTGAGCTTCATTTTATTCTCTCTACCGTGAGACAATCCTATGTGTTTTCCAAACATTTGTACAGTTGTAACATAACCTAGTAGCGTTTTGCTCTTTAAAGTTGTAAACTTAAATTTACAACCATTTGTTTCGATGTCTTTGTTTTTGCGCATCTTTTTTATGGAAATACTCCCCACTATTATAGGGATATCAAGTTGGGATATATAATATGTGTTATACTTTAATTAAATCATTTATTTAAAAAAAATATTGGAAAACTGTTTTTTTACAAGACCATATTGCAAAACTGTTGTAACTAATGATTAGTCGGCCAACAAACAAATTTTTAATTTATCAAATTTGTTTACTATTAACATTGTGATTTTGAGTATATTAAATCATATTCCTTACTGTCGTTATTTTTTTTAATAAAAAAATAGTACTATTTTACCGGTTGGCAGTTTAATTAAGGTTTAAATACACTTTTGGCCCCCTAACTTTGCACTAGTTGCGATTTTGGCCCAAAAAACCACATTCTAGCCCCCTAAGTTTCCCTTCTGTTGCAACTTTCAATTTTGATCATTCAAAATCAACCATTAAGACATTAATAACAAGTGGGGTGTTTTGTTGAGCAAGTTTCAGATTTATAATACAAAGAATGTGTCTTGGAACTGGTTTTTTGATCTTCTATTATCTTGAGTGGTTGATTTTGAATGATTAAAATTGAAAGTTGCAAAAGGGGGAAACTTAGGGGGCTAGAATGTGGTTTTTTAATAGAGGGCCAAAATCGCAACTAGTACAAAGTTAGGGGGCCAAAAGTGTGTTTAAGCCTTTAATTAATTAAGTATAGTTATCATAAATTATACTTTGGGGTTTGGGGTGTCACATTCGTAATTAATAATAATATCTTTCCACTTTCATTTTTTTCTTAAAAAAAAGCTAAAAAAAATTTCAACTAAATCTCTCATAAATCTATGTCTTTTCTTTAACATCTCTATTTTTTTAGGAGATCTCTATTTTTCATTCAAAATCCCCTTTTATTTGATTAGAATATTTCTCGTCTTTTTAATGTTTGTATTTTTTTTCATTTCAATAAATAAATTTTAAATTAAATTTCAAAATAACCCCTATAATGCATGGATATAATAGCAATCCAGTTACAAAATACATACATATAAGGTCAAGCAATAAATCTTTCAAAAAAAAAGGTCAAGCAATAAATGGTTGCCATAATAAATCTTTCACCACAACTTTTAGTACAACTTAGATACACTCTGTCAAGCAACCTTTACAACTCTTGAAGTGAAGATTACTATACAATTTGTTACCATCTCCAAGAATTGATTTGGATTCTCAAATAAAATGAGAAGATTATTAAATAAAATTGATTTAATGAAATATGTAACATGAATGGATTGATCTCAAATATAAATATGGTCGAGATCAATTAATTAACGCTTACTTTTTTAAAAAAAAAACTCGGTATCCGATCCAAGAACCGACTAATCCGAGAACAATTAACCCTTACAATGGGTGGTTTATCGATGACAAATCGTACCGACAAAAACCCAATGGCATGCTCCTCTATAAGTTATCTCTTGAGCAGTAGTCCAAATTGTAGCCACAACAGCCTGCAAAAGTAGTCTCACTAAGTTATTATTATTGTATGACAAAGTCACAACACAAAGAGGTACTATTCTCAATGAATCAATTTATACAAGTATTTTAAACAACTTAAGATTTAATTCTATTTGTAAAAAATAATTAATTCTTAATCTAATCTAATTATTATAATACATGACAAAGTTGATCTTAAAAAACTAGTAACTCTAAACAAAAGGTTGTGTGACTGAAGAGGGTATAAAAAGACTACCAAATTAAAGGAATAGATTAGTGTTTCAAATATGGATGGATATACATTTATAAAGTAACTTGTGAAATTTCCATAAACTAATTTTTTATTTTTTTTCAATTAATACTTTATAAAAACTTATTAAAAAAATTCAAAGGTAGAATCATTTACCAAAATAGTACAAGCAATGTATCCAGGTTTCTCTCGCTTGTCTACTTTGGAAGAGAGGATAATTAACGCCCCAACATACCATGGCACAATGAAAAAGAAACCACATATAAACCTGGGGCAAAAAAAAATTAAGCTAAGTGGTTTATGCCAACACACATGGACAAAGAAATTATGGATATAAAATAACAAGGAAAATTCTACAATTATATGTGTTATAGTTTAGTTTCGGTTCAATTTTTTATAACATAAACGATAGAAAAGTATATTTTTGAAATAAAAATAATTGTTAAAGATTATTGATGATAGACTAAAAAATCACTAATTACTAAGAGCATTTGTAATGAGAAATGTTGTCTAATAATGTAGAGCTTATTAGTTATTTTCATTGGAAAAGAAATAAGAGAGATTCTTATTTAGATCCGATGCTTCTATAAGCTCTCTTTCACACACACTCACATATAAATGCCAGTCTCATTGCATATTTTATTCATCTTCTTTCATCATTTCAAAGGAAAAAAAAAATTAATGCATGAATTCAATGTAAAACTTTGGACCCATTCAGTTTTTATTAAGAGTTGTTGGATTCAAGTAAAGGAATATTTATTAGACATTAACATTAAAAATTGTGTAAATGTGTGATGTGCATGCGTATGAGCCACTTAAGTTACCTCTAAGTAAAAGCATCATTGAAGATGCTCTAAGTGTTCTTTTGTCCTAATAAAATAAGTTGAATGTTGATTTAATAAAGAGGTTATATTTAGAGATAATCTTTTCCAAATGTTACTTTTTTTAGGGTCCAAATGTTACTTTTTTTTTTTAAGAAAGGTCCAAATGTTACTTAAAAATAGTAATAGAGTACCTAATTCTACCTCCAAGTTGGAGTTTTTGACTCAAAATACCTATATTTATTTAGTTTTTGAGAGGAAAATTATTTTACTTACAACACCCAGCCAACACCAATGCCACCACATCCGAGGCGTTTTTCTCCATTTTCAGCAACTGCGTAACCTATATGAATCAATATCAAATAAAAAATATCAGAATATTTCCCTCTACAAAATGAAGTACACTACATAGATAAATTCCATTGCATTCTATGGGTCGTCTAGTATGAATTTGGTTCAAAAGTTGATTTTACTATTTTTGGTAAATTTTAATAAAATATTATATCTGTTTTCAATTTTAATGTTATATTAATTCACTTTTACTAAAGAATACTAAGACTCCACCTTTATACCATTTGAGAGGTCCATATTAACACACTTGTATTCTTTTTTTATAGAAATAAATTCTGGACGAGAGGATATTGTCTCAATCTAACATAGGGAAGATCTTTGGGCTCAAAGAATATTTATAAGAGTTAAATAAGTAAATGATCCCCATAAATATAGCAACATTTGACTTTAGTCCCCCTAAAATTTTCCTTAGGCTTTTGGTCCCTCTAAAATTTTTCATCCATGATATTGGTCCCTGCTGTTAACTCCTCTTTAACGGTGCTGACGTGGCAACGCCACATGGACATACCAAATGATGTGGCACTGCCACGTGGATTTTTTTTACGTGCTGACGTTGAATTTCTTATTTTTTTTTAAAAATAAAAAAAAATATGATTTTTTGTTTGAACATTTTTAGTAAAAAATAAAATAAAGGTTTGATGTTAAAAAATAATTAACCTTAAATTTCTTGTTTTAATTTTTTTTTTTGTTTGTACATGGAACAGTTTTTATTTTTAATGTTTTTTCATTATCAATAAAAATATATTTACTTCCTTAATTATTAAAAAAAAAGGTTATTTACAAAAGAAAGAAAGAAAAACGCGATTACAGAGAAAGAGAAAGAAGAAACGCCCAGATCCATTTTCACTCTCAAAATCCCTCTTCACTAAACCCTAAATTCCTTGTCACTCTTAATCGACTCACTCTTTCTCACCCAGATCCATTTTCGATTCACTCTCACTCGCCCAGAACGAATCAAATGCAATCTCTATCGCCAAAATCTCGTTTTGGTTCGGTCTCTCTCACTAATCTCTCTTGCCGCCATTGTTGAGAAAGCTTTGAGGACGAAAGGGTTGAAGGCGGTGACAAACTATTGACTCTTGTGTGATTCAGTCTCTCTATCTTGAAAAGGTGAGATTTTTAACATTTTTAATGTCGTTTTGGTCCCCACGGTGAGCTTTACAATGTCGTTTGTCTCCCACTGTGAGCTTTACCATTTTTTATGTATTGTGGTGGGGTATAGTTAGATTTTTTGCTTTCTTGCATTGTGAAACACGTGGGTTATATTTTTGTTTGTTCTGTTTTGTATTTAAACATGTGGGTGATATTTTTGTTTGTGTTGTTTTTTTTATTTAATGTTGGACCTTTGGAGTGTGTGTGAGTAGTCTATGTATTTACGTCATATGTATGTTTTATGTGTACGTATGACTGTAATTTTTGTGTATTGTACCCATATGGTATTTTTGTGTGTATTTACTCATATTCTTTTCACATTCTACAGCTTATGGGTTTGTTTAAAGTTGTTTTCTATACAAAGGGTTTTTTTGTCAAAGACCCAAACCTAAGGTATGAAGTAGGTGATGTGTTTGCATATGATAAAATAGATGGTGATACATGGTTTTTGTTTGAGGCACGTGATATTCTGCAGCAAATGTACAATACTTTTGATCTAGATACTGTTAGATCATGGTGGAAACACGACAGTGGATCTTTCAATACAGACCTTAGGTTATTTAGAAGTGATATTGATGCTTGTCTAATGTCAAAATGTGCTGAGAAAAACAAGTGTGATATTGAAATATATGTTGAACAAAAAGTGGGTGAAGAAGATGTTTCTAGTGGTCCTATATGTGTTGAGCAACTAGAGGGGGAAAATAAAGGAAAAGTTGTAGCTAATGGTGATGACACAAATGAATACACAGATGATGATAGCAATGATGATTCAGTTAAAGGCATTCGGTTTGATGATAGTGAAGAAGACAGGATGACTGAATTTGATGATGGTTTTTGATGGGTTTCAAAATATAAGTAAGAGCGTAAGACAAATTGTAGAACTGTAATTGTATTGATTTGGGAATGGAGCAGTTACAATAGATGGAAGACTGAATAACTACTGTAAGAAAAATAACAAGATTGATAGCAAGCTAACAATCCCCCAAAGCACTAAGGCTCCCACAATGCACGTTGTGTGAATTGTTCTGCTAACAGAAAAAACTCAGCTGAGAGACTCTCTCTCCACTACCCCCTTATATAGTGCTAGTCCCATGCATCACATGCATTCCATGCATCATTCCCTCCATGTCATCCCCCTTCATGCCTTTCTTGCGCTTTCTCTCATAGACTCTCCACACTTTGGGCTTTTGGCCAAAGTCAAAGCCCAATTGCTCATTAGCATTTCTATAAATACCACCCCCTTCAGCAAGAACCTTGTCCTCAAGATTAAATTCTGGAAACTGTCCTCTGATCACATCATTGTCCTCCCAAGTAACATCATCTATGGACTTATTTTTCCACTGAATTAAGCTTTGAGGGGTTGAAACACCATTCTGCATAGTAACTCTAGATCCCAACACTTTCACAGGATAATTCTCCTCATCCAGGATGACTTCTAATTCCTTAGGCAACTCCCCTTGCACATGATAGTCCCCAACTGCTTTCTTAAGTAAAGAAACATGAAAAATTGGATGAATTCTGGACTGATCAGGTAGCTGCAGCTTGTAAGCAACTTCACCAATTCTCTCAATTATCTTAAAAGGGCCATAGAATCTAGCTGCCAGTTTCTGATTGATTCTCTTACCCACAGATTGCTGTCTGTGAGGCCTGAGCTTCAAAAACACCCATTCTCCCACCTTGAAATTCACATCCCTTCTCTTCTTATCAACATACTCTTTCATCTGCTGTTGAGCCTTCAGAAGATGAGCTTTCAATTGATTCAACACTTCATCTTTGTCTTGTAGTTCCACAGCTATTGCAGCTACCTTAGTTTCATTACTAAGGAATCTTAACAACTTGGGTGGCTGTCTACCATAAACAACTTCAAACGGGGATTTACCAATTGACACATGAAAGGTGGTGTTGTACCAATACTCTGCCCATGGCACCCAGTGAGACCAGTGCTTAGGTTGTTCAACAGCAAAACACCGAAGGTAACTCTCCAAACATCTATTGATGACCTCAGTTTGGCCATCTGTTTCAGGATGGTAAGATGGGCTCATTTGAGTGTTGTACCCTGTAGTTTGAAAAGCTCTCTCCAAAAATGACTCACAAACAGTGGATCCCTATCACTCACCAATGAATTAGGTATTCCATGAAGCCTGACTACATCTCTAACAAAGACTTCAACCACAGTCTTAGCAGTATAAGGATGCTTCAGTAAAATAAAGTGACTATATTTCGATAGTCTGTCCAGCACCACCATTACAGCTTCAAATCCCTTAGATTTAGGCAACCCTGTGATAAAATCAATGGACAAATCCTCCCAGACTAAGTTAGGTATTGGCAAAGGTTGCAGTAACCCCCCAGGAGTAGTGGCAGCATACTTCTGTCTCTGGCACACATCACACGCCCTCACATAGTCCCTGATAGTTTTCTGCATGCCTACCCAATACAAATTCTCTGCCATTCTTCTATAAGTCCTTAGAAAGCCAGAGTGACCACCCATAGGAGTTTCATGGAATTCCTTCAATAAAGCAGGAATTGAAGGTGAACTTCTGCCTATCACCAAACGCCCTTGATACAATAAGATTCCTTGTATCTCAAATCCAGGATGATTGCCAGGATCTTTCTCTACTTTCTGCATCATTTCCTGAACAGATGCATCTTGTTTCACTTCTTGTAGCAACTGATTACTCCCCAACCAGATAGGTGTATGCAGCATAGCTGTAAATTCTCCTTCATCAAAGCAACGAGATAGGGCATCAGCTGCCTTATTTTCTGGTCCAGGCTTGTACTTAACTTCAAATCGGCTAGCCAACATTGTTGATCTGGTGAAGATATTCTTTGTTGTAGGAAGTGTTTCAGACTCTTGTGGTCTGTATAAACAACAAATTCTTTTCCCAATAAATAGTGTCTCCAATGTTGGATTGAAAGAACCAAAGCCATTAATTCCTTCTCATACACAGATATAGCCAAGTTACTATTAGACAAAGCTTTACTAAAATATGCAATAGGTTGTCTGTTTTGCATTAAAACAGCCCCAATTCCTCTTCCTGCAGCATCACACTCTACTTCAAATGGAAGAGAAAAATTAGGCAAAGCTAACACAGGGGATGTAGTCATCACTTTCTTCAGCTTATTGAAAGCCTCCTTAGCAGCTTCACTCCATGAAAAGTTGTCTTTCTTAGTCAAGTCAGTAAGAGGCCTAGCAATCTTTCCATAATCCTTGACAAATTTCCTATAGTAACCTGTGAGACCTAAGAAACCACGCACCCCTTTCACATTCTTAGGTTCTGGCCATTCTAAGATGCATTTAACCTTCCCAGGATCAACAGACACGCCCTCTCCAGAAATGATATGACCCAGGTAGTCAATCTGTAAGCACCCAAATCTGCACTTTGATTTGTTGGCCACAAAGCAATGCCTGATCAACACCTCCAACACTTGCTTTAAATGCACCAGATGATCTTGCTCATTTTTACTATAGACCAGGATATCATCAAAAAATACCAGGACAAATTGTCTAAGGAAATGTCTGAATATGTCGTTCATTGTAGCCTGAAAGGTTGCAGGAGCATTTATCAACCCAAAAGGCATCACCAAATACTCATAATGACCATTATGATTCCTAAAGGTTGTCTTGTGAACATCCTGTTCCTGCACACGGATTTGGTGATAACCAGCCTTCAAATCAATCTTGGAAAAAACTGTTGAACCAAATAATTCATCTAACAACTCATCCACAATTGGAATAGGGTATTTGTCCGGAATGGTTGCTTTGTTGAGAGCCCTATAATCAACACACATTCTCCACGTGTTGTCCTTCTTCATCACCAAAATAACTGGGCTGGAAAAAGCACTCATACTAGGCCTGATAACCCCAGCCTGAAGCAACTCCTTCACTTGCTTCTCAATCTCTTCCTTCTGGTGATGAGGGTATTTGTAAGGCCTGACATTGACTGGCCCATGATTAGGTAGGAGATTGATCTGGTGCACTTGCTTTCTCTCAGGTGGGAGTGATATTTGCTCCTTGAACACTTCAGGAAACAACTCCAACACTTCCATAATTTCCTCCTGAGCCAGCCCATTGATTTCATGTTTCTTCCCTTCTTGTGGCCACCACCAGTCATGGTTAACCTCCCTTTCTCTACCTTCTAAGAACGAATTCAGACACCCTTGAGGCAACTGTTTCCCTCCTTGACCATGTAAAGTCACCATTTCACCATCATGCCAAAACTGCATGGATAAGTCCTTCCAATCCATAACCACTTTACCCAGCGTACTCAGCCAAGAGACTCCTAAAACCACATCCAAACCTCCTAATTCCAACACCAAGGCATCCACCTCAAAGTTTTTAGACCCAAGTGTAAGTCTAATTCCCCTACAAATTCCATCAGACAACACTTTATGACCATCCCCCAGTTTGATCCACTTGACAGTGGTGGAAGTAAATGTTAACCCAAGAGCAGTAATTAACTCAGGAGAGATAAAACTATGGCTAGCTCCACTATCAATGAGAACCTCTACATTCACATTATCCAATTTCCCTTCAATTTTTATAGTATGGTACTCTCCTATTTTTCCTAGCACTCTAATCACCTTGCAATCTGCCTCCGTATCTTCTTCCTCTTCTGTCTCTTCCATCTCCATAGCCACAATCTCACCCTCTTCGTTCACCGACTCACCTTCACCTTGAATCAGAACACGCAAGGAGCGTTCTGGAAATTTGTGTAAAGTAGGGTGATACTTACCACCACATCTGAAGCACAACCCCTTGGCTCTCTGTTCCTCCATCTCTTCATTTCGCATCCCTTTCCACCTTTCATTCGCACCACCGCGACGGTCGTTGTCAATTTTTTTCCCCGTTGAACTCACAGATGAAGTTGAATTTGAGTTAGATCCAATTGAACCCGTTTTTTGCGTCGGGTTTGGCCAACCCGAATTTGCAGATCTGGTTGTCTTTCTGAGTCGGGTTGAACCCGCTTCGAAATTTAGATCCAAGCCCATTAGTGTCAGTTCGGCCCATGTTCTTCTTCGCGTAAGCTCTGTTCTCATCTTCGTCTTCGTCACACAATTCTTCCTCAACATCTTTAGCAATTATCATCATTTGCATACGATTCTGGGGATTTAACGTTCGCACTCTACGGCGGATTTGTGGCTTCAATCCACTCATGAAGTACCCTAAGTATTGTTCCTCAGGTAAACGCCCCACCTGAGAAGATAACAATTCAAAGGCCTCTACGAATTCTTCCACCGTTCCCGTTTGTCTCAACGTTGACAGTTCTTCAAAGGGATTCTCCAAATGACGGCCACCGTATCTCGCAATCAGAGATTTCTTCAACTTCTCCCAAGTTAACCGATCTTCCGTTTCCATCAACAAATTGAACCAGTGAATGGTTGCACCCTCCATGTTCAATCTAGCCAACTTCACACGCATCTCCTCCGACGTGCTTTGAACATCAAAATAGATCTCAGCTCGCGTGATCCACGCAACTGGATCATCTCCTTCGAAGACCGGAAGTTTCACCTTCTTCCCAGAAAGTCGAGATTCTCCATAGGAATGATCATCCACAGATTTCTCACTTTCATTCGAATGCCCCGTTGCCTTCTGACCGATTTGTTTTCTAAGCTCACTCAACACCAAACTCTGTTGCTGCATCTGTTGAGCTATCAACGTGCTCTGTTGTTGCATCTGCAGCGCCAACGCTTGCAAGGTGGATTTCACTTCATCCATCTGTTCCTCCAAAATATCAATTCGATCACTCATCTTTGGTTTTCGTGACGGCGCCAGTGGTGTGACGATCCGGTAGGTCGGACCAATTGATGGGTTTCAAAATATAAGTAAGAGTGTAAGACAAATTGTAGAACTGTAATTGTATTGATTTGGGAATGGAGCAGTTACAATAGATGGAAGATTGAATAACTACTGTAAGAAAAATAACAAGATTGATAGCAAGCTAACAATCCCCCAAAGCACTAAGGCTCCTACAATTCACGTTGTGTGAATTGTTCTGCTAACAGAAAAAACTCAGCTGAGAGACTCTCTCTCCACTACCCCCCTTATATAGTGCTAGTCCCATGCATCACATGCATTCCATGCATCATTCCCTCCACGTCATCCCCCTTCATGCCTTTCTTGCGCTTTCTCTCATAGACTCTCCACACTTTGGGCTTTTGGCCAAAGTCAAAGCCCAATTGCTCATTAGCATTTCTATCAGTTTTGATGATGGATTTCATCCTAGCTTGAATGAAGAAATAACAGCTTTGGTACCTGGTTTGAATGAAAACAACTCTGATGCAATCCATGTAGTTAATGGTGGGACACCTAATTGTATCAAGGGCATAAGGGATACATCTCCTCAAAAATTACAGCTGGCAATGAACTTGTTTGGCGGTCAAAATCCTGAACAACCAATACGTCGTTTAATTATGCCTGAATTAGACACACAACATGTCATAAATGATGACTATATGACAGATGAGTTGGATAGTGCAGATGAAAATGATACCGATAGTGAAGGAAGACCTCCTATAGTGAGGTACAAAGAGGAAGATATGTGCAAGACATTTAAGTTCAAAGTTGGTATGGAGTTCTCATCACTAGCCCAATTCAAAGAAGCTATTTTGACCCATAATGTGTTGAATGGGAAAGAAGTCAAATTTGGCAAGAATGATGCACGTAGATGTAGGGTGCAGTGCAAGAAAAAATGTGGCTACGTTATATTGTGCAGCAGGGTTGTTAGGTCAACCACATTTAAGGTGAAGACACTATTCTCTAAACACAAATGTGGTCGGAGTTTAACCAACAAAAGTGCCAAGGCTTCATGGGTTTCAAAGGTGATTGAAGACAAGATGAAGATTCATTCAAAAATGAACATAGCTGAGATTGTAAGTGATGTCAAGACCAACTATTCTGTTGAAATTCCAACATGGAGGGCATTGAGGGCAAGACAGCTTGCAAAGAAGGCTGTTGAAGGGGATGCAAGCAAACAATACAGTTTGCTATGGTCATACAGTGCTGAGCTTAAAAAGGTAGGTATTGGAAATACATGCAAGCTGGAAATTGAACGTCATGGTCCAGGTTTGCAGCCACGATTTAAAAGGTATTACATGTGTTTGGATGGTTGTAAAAATGCAATAAAAAATGCTTGCAGACCTTTTATTGGATTAGATGGATGTCATTTGAAGAATAAATATGGTGGGATTTTACTTGTTGCCATTCGAAGAGATCCAAATGACCAATATCTTCCGATAGCTTTTGCTGTTGTGGAAAGTGAATGTAAAGATTCTTGGAGTTGGTTTATGACACTATTACTTGAAGACATTGATGAAAGAAGATGGTGTTTCATATCTGACCAACAAAAGGTAATTATTATTTTAATCAAGCCTCGTCTTTTAATTTGTAATTTAATTGTTAGCACCATTTAATTTGTATTACAATTTCTTACAGGGATTGGTTCAAGTTTTTGAAGAACAATTGCCAGGAGTTGAACACAGATTTTGCTTGAGGCATTTATATGCCAATTTCAAAAAGAAATTTGGTGGGGGTACTTTGTTGAGGGACTTGATGATGGGTGCTGCTAAGTCAACCTATTTTGAAGCATGGATGTTAAAGATAAAAGATGTTAAAGAAGAGGCTTACAACTGGTTAAATGCTATTCCTCCAAAAAAATGGTGTAAGCATGCGTTTCCTTTTTACTCTTGGTGTGAAGTGCTTATGAACAATCTAAGTGAGTCTTTTAATGCTACTATTTTGCTTCAAAGAGACAAGCCCATAATTACTATGTTTGAATGGATTAGAACTTATTTAATGGTTAGGTTTGCTACACTTAGGGAAATGGTTAATGAATATGGATGTGTAATCATGCCAAAACCATTGAGAAGGCTTGATAGGGAGATTGAAAAAAGTGCAAGTTCGGCGGCCATATATAGTGGGGGTATGAGTTTTCAAGTAACCACTTCCCTTATGACAGAAAACGTCATTGTTAATTTAGATAAAAAAAACTTGTTCATGTAATTTTTGGGAGTTGGTGGGAATACCTTGTAGGCATGTTGTTGCTGCAATCACTAAGGTAGTAGAAGATCCAGTGAATTATGTGCATAGGTATTACAACAAGCAAACATATATGTCGTGTTATGATCATGGCATTTCACCTATTAATGGGGAAAAATATGTGGCCTAAAACAAATCACCCTTGCATTCTGCCTCCTCAATATAAGCGTGGGCCTGGAAGGCCAAAATAACTTCGTAGAAGGGAACCTGATGATGGAAACGGGCCAAGATGGAGAAGGTCGTACACCACCCATAGGTGCAACAAATGCTTTGCATATGGACATAATTCTAGGACATGTAAACTGCCAAAACCCAAGGAGTGTGCTACCACTACAAATGTTGATGTTGTACCAACTCAAGCAAGTCAAACAATTGCACACAAAAAAATGGGTATGATTAAAATTGGTTTTGTATTTGATTTTAGTGTTTTTGTCACTATTTTTATTGTGCATTTTTTTTTATGGATTTAGTCGCTGGTTTGTGACTCTATTGTGATGTTATGTTAGGGGAGACCTAAATGGAGCAAGAAATCTAATTCTAAACCAAAGGAACCTATACAGAAAAAATCTAAAAAAAGGAGAAAATGTCACAAATGAGGTGATTGAAACTATCTCAGAACCTGTTCAACAAGAAGTTAGTTCACGTATAGATCAACTTGTCACCGAAGAAATTGATCCCGATGTACTAGCTTCAATATTATTAGAACTTGAAACGGTTTTAACACAAGCAGAAATTGTCCCTGTTGGACCTGTTATTACCGCATCACCTGCTGATCGTGTTGCCGCTGTTTCTGATGTTACCATTGTTTCTGTTGTCACCGCATCACCTGCTGATCGTATTGCCCCTGTTTCTAATGGACAAGTAATGTTTTTTTTAACATTATCTTGACAAAAAAATGGTTAATTGTTTGATTTATATCATAACGTATGTGTTGATTGTTTTTAGGTAAACAAACCAAAGCCACTACCAAAGAAGAGGAAGATGAAGACCTGGGAAGAAATTAGCAAACATCTCACACAATGAATATTGGAATATTATTAGCTTGAAGTTGGTCCTGTAAAATATCATGTGTTTTTTTTTCTTTTGAGACCTAGGTCCAAATACCTCCCTATTTTGAGGTCTATTTTAATGTGATCTATATGTTGGAACCTTGAAGGTACAAACAATTGTATGTGTTAATTTGTTTTTAAGGTTTTGTGATGGAACCTTGTAGGTCCAATACCTTAATGGCATATATTTAAGGCATATGTTCAATCTTAAGGATGCCAATTTTAAGGCATATATTTTGCTTGTTTTCTCTAGCTTATGTCCAATTTTAAGGCATCAATTTTAAAACAAGAAATTTAAGTCAATTATTTTTTTAACATCAAACCTTTATTTTATTTTATTTTTACTAAAAACGTTCAAAGAATAAATCATATTTTTTTATAAAAAAATTAAAAAATTCCACATCAGCATGTAAAAAAATCAAAAAATTCCACGTCAGCACGTACAAAATAAAAAATTTAAAAAAATTTAATTTTTTATTTTTTTTAAATAAGAAATTCCACATCAGCACGTAAAAAAAATCCACGTGGCAGTGCCACATCATTTGGTATGCACATGTGGCGTTGCCACGTCAGCACCGTTAAAGAGGAGTTAACAGCAGGGCCAATATCATGGATGAAAAATTTTAGAGGGACCAAAAGCCTAAGAAAAATTTTAGGGGGACTAAAATCAAATGTTGCTGTATTTAGGAGGACCATTTACTTATTTAACCCTATTTATAAATGTATTTACATTTATCATCCTCTAAAGACACTAATGAGACTCGAACTCGTGACTTTTGAGTTCAAGACTTTTGTTTTTACCTAGACGAAACCCTTAAACTTGGACTTTATTAACACATATATTCTACAACGTAAATTAGTAAAAAAAAAAATCTAGCTGAGTTGACCGTCCATTCCCATCAATACACTTAGATCCATTTCCAAATCTAACCTTCAAACTCAAATATATTGAGTGAAAAATTAGCCAAAACCAAACCCATGACTCCATAATAAAATTAAGTTAACCCATGTCTAGAAACTGTAACTACCACTAAAGGCATACAACGATTTGCTTATTTGAGTTTATTTACTGGTATGAACATTGTTTCTACTCTTTGAGAGAGCTTATGGAATTAAATATCTATGTCCATAAATTATTTTCGACTTGTTTTCATAATCTCTCCAAAAGCGTTCATGAAAATGGTTTGTAGCTTATATAAAAAAGAATTACTTTGTTTTGTATTTTATTATAGAAACAACTATATATACATAAGCTGTTATATAATGAAATTTATTTTATAAATGCAAATTTAAATTATTTAGTGAAACGCAGGTGCTACATTTACACGTAGAGCACAACAGTACCGTCTCAAATCAATACATTCAAATGAGGTTTGTTACAAGATAAGCTGCTAATAAGAGTAGAATTTTCGAGGAGAAACGTAATTTCAAATGTTCATCAACAATGTTATGTGTGCTGGTTTAACGAGTTTGAATCCGCTAGTCGCTTGTTTGCGATGTACCGTGAGACTTGGAAATGGGGAAAAAGATCCTTAATTGGAAAAAAAGTGTCTCATCTTGTGTGGTTGACAACGACTTCTTGTATTTTATTGGAAAGGAAAAATGTTTTATTCAATGAAAAAATGACTAATCTAATGGAGGTGGTTGATAGAATTAAGCGTCTTTTTTGATCTTGGTTCATCTCTAAGATGGATAGTAATCGAAATTTATCTTTTTGAATTGGTGGAAAAATCCACCATTTGCTTATTTTTAATGTATCTAATTATTGATGCTTTGTAATGAGTTTCAAGCACTCCTTATACTCGTTTAATATATTTTTGCTTATAAAAAAAATTGGCTATAAAAATCACATAAAAACAAGCATGCATAAAAAAGAAAGCATAAGTAGCAGAAGTGCATGCAAACGTAATTGAACAAACAAAAATTCACGAAAGTTCCAAATATTTTATCTAACCCATCATAGACATCACCCAATATATTAGTCCAAAATATAAATATAAAAGACTTGTATTTTTCATTTCCAACCTCAAAATTATCAAACCCAATAAATAAACTAAAAAATGAGCTAGAAGGATAGAACAGTACCAGACTCAATGTTTGTAATGGATCTGTCTTGTTCGGTCATGTTTGATACACCATTAGGATTTGCCATGAAAAATGAGTAAGAAGGTTTAGAAATTGAAGAATGAAAAAGAGATAAAGTAAATGAAATGTCTTTTTTTTTTATTTGAGGTGAAAGTAAAAGAAAATCTTATTTATTCATTTAGTAATCATCATGATATTATATATAGGCATTCATAATGTTGTGAAAAACGATGTCAAGAACAAAGTATAACGGAAAAAGGAATGGGAAAAACAAGAAGAACAACAATGATTGGTTATAACTGCTATTCTTTACTTTCTCTTTAAACAAGATTACAAGCGTTACAAGAATAACAAATAACCCTCTCACCCTAAATTAGGATTTGCCGTCTTAGGGTTTTCCGTCACGTCTAAGATGAGAGACTAGTATGCTATTTATAATAAACCTAACATACTAACTAATGGGCTTTTTCACAATTACCCATTACAAGCTAACTTTAAACAATTGGACAGGCCCAATTCGATATGCTAACAAACCTAGCAATATCCACTAATGCATGTTAGAACAACTTCGACTACAACATGCACTACTTCGACAGCAGCATGCGAACACACTTCGACCTCATGCTTCGATCCCTGTCGAACCAGAAACTACCCTAGAGTTCGTTCCAATATTTCACAAATCTCCACCTTGGAACAAACTCTAATATCAATCGAACCAGCTAGCTTTCTTCATGCAGCTTTATCAACTGCATACAGTGGAAAAACTTGCAACTTGGCAATGTCTTGGTGATCATATCAGCAGCATTGTGATCTGTCGAAACCTTCAGCACTTGGACTTCTCCACGCTCGATTACTCCTCTGACGAAATGCAGCCTCACATCAATGTGCTTCGTTCGCTCATGATAGGCTGAATTCTTCGACAGGTGTATTGCACTTTGACTATCACATTTAACAGTGATACTTCGACCTTGAAGTTTCAGCTCCTTAGCAAAACCTTCAAGCCACAATGCTTCTTTCACAGCTTCAGTGAGGGCAATATACTCTGCTTCAGTAGTTGATAATGCTACAACCTTCTGAAGTGTTGCTTTCCAACTAATTGCCGTACCAAACATAGTGAAAACATATCCAGAAATGGATTTTCTGGAATCCATACAACCTGCATAATCAGAGTCGACATATCCTTCGATCACTGCTTTACTATCTTCACCCAAGGCTCCACCATAAATCAGGACTCTGTTCAGAGACCCATTTATGTACCTTAGAATCCACTTCAATGCTTGCCAGTGAGCTTTTCCAGGATTCGACATGTACCTGCTTACAAGACTTACTGCATATGCTATGTCAGGTCTAGTACAAACCATAGCATACATCAAAGAACCTACTATATTAGCATATGGAATGCTATTCATATAAGCTCTTTCGTCATCAGTACTGGGACACTGATCTATACTCAGCTTGAATTGAGGGTTTGTCGGAGTCACAACAGGCTTTGAATTCGACATACCAAACTTGTAGAGAATCTTCCGTAGGTATGCCTCTTGAGATAAGCATAATTTCGACTGCTTTCTATCTCTTCGAATGTCAATCCCAAGAATCCTGGATGCAGCTCCCAGATCCTTCATGTCGAACTCCTTATTGAGTTCAGCCTTCACCCTCATTACATCTTCGACATTGTTGCTTGCTATGAGAATATCATCCACATAGAGCAACAGAATAACAAATGAATTACCAGGTCGAAATCTGAAGTAAACACAGTGGTCGAACTGACTTCTAATGAAACTTATCCGTGCCATGAACTTGTCGAACCTCCTATTCCACTGTCGAGGAGATTGTTTCAGTCCATATAAAGATCTCTGTAGTTTGCACACATAATCTTCCTTCCCCTTTTTGACATACCCTTCAGGTTGCCTCATCAGGATTGTTTCATCTAGATCACCATACAAGAACGCAGTCTTTACATCCATTTGTTCCAGTTCAAGGTCGAACTGTGCCACCATGGCAAGCAACATTCGAATGGATCTGTGCTTCACAACAGGAGAAAACACATCATTGAAGTCGACACCTTCTTTCTGAGTGAAACCCCTAGCGACCAACCTTGCCTTGTATCTTTTCGACGCCACTCCTTCGATTCCTTCCTTAACTTTGAAAATCCATTTACAGCTGACTAACCTTGCTCCAACAGGTTTCTCGATCAGTTCCCAAGTGTTATTATCATGAAGAGATTTCATCTCATCATCCATGGCCTTCAGCCATTCAGTCTTATTTCGACTCCTCAGAACTTCCTTATAGTCTCTAGGTTCTTCATCTAGAACCTCACTTGCAGAGATTAAGGCATAAGCTATGAGATCTGCATACCCAAGTCTCTGAGGTGGCTTGATGACTCTTCTCTGCCTATCTCTTGCCAACAAGTAGTCATCAACAGTTTCCTCAACTTCCTCAGTATCTTCTTCTTCTTCGACTTCATCTGGGATACGCAATTCAGCATCAACATGCTCCACCTCAACAGGAATCTCTCCCTGTTCCAGCTCTTCGACAGAAATTCCTGCACTTCGATCAACATCATCAGTTTTCTCGAAAGCCATTTCAGCTTCATTGAAAACTACATCTCGACTGGTGATACACCTCCTGTGACCTGGCTCTAGGCACCATAGCCTATAAGCTTTGACTCCTTCAGGGTATCCCATGAACATGCATTTTAGAGCTCTAGGTTCGACCTTGTCTTGCCTAATGTGAGCATAGGCTACGCAGCCAAATACTCTCAGTTTGTCGAGATCTGGTGGATGTCCCGACCAAACTTCTTCAGGTGTCTTCATATCTAACGCAGTCGAAGGACATCTATTTATCAGATATGCCGCTGTCGAAACAGCCTCAGCCCAAAACACCTTCTTTAACCCAGCACTGGTCAACATGCATCTAACTCTTTCCAAAATAGTTCGATTGAACCTTTCAGCCAAACCGTTTTGTTGTGGAGTACCTGCAGTAGTTCTGTGCCTTGCAATACCAGAGGCAGCACAAAAACTGTCGAACGCCTCATTGCAAAATTCAAGGCCATTGTCGGTTCTCAACCTCTTGACCTTCCTGCCAGTTTGATTTTCGACCAGAGTCTTCCAACTTTTGAAATTCTCAAAAGTTTCATCCTTAGTCTTCTGGATGAATACCCATAACTTCCTGGAATAATCATCAACTATGGATAGAAAGTACCTCGCTCCTGAATGTGATGGACACCTTGCAGGCCCCCAAAGATCAGCATGGATGTAATCAAGGGATCCATGTGTTCTTTGTTTGCCTTTGTTGAACTTCACTCTACAAGATTTTCCAAGTACACAGGGTTCACAAAACTTCAGCTTTTCGACTTTGTCTCCACCAAGCAGATTTTGTTTCCCTAGTTCGACCAGACCCCTTTCACTGACATGGCCCAATCTCATGTGCCAAATTTCTGTCTTCGACAAAGGTTTCGTGGATGCAACATTTGTCGATCCACTTACAACTTCAGCCTCAAGGGCATACAAGCCTTGTTTCTTCACGCCTCTCAAGACTTCCTTCGATCCCTTCATGACTTTAAGGATACTTTTCTCTCCTTGGAAAACATATCCTTTCTTGTCGAATTCACCAAGAGAAATCAAATTCCTCTTCAAGTCAGGTACATACCTAACTTCAGTCAATAACCTTATTGACTCATCATGGAGCTTGAATCTCACAGATCCAATACCAGCAATCTTGCAGGCTTTGTTGTTTCCCAGCAGTACAGATCCACCGTCTTGTTCACATAGTTCCTCGAACACGTCTTTGTTTGGAGTCATGTGCCAAGTGCAACCTGAATCCATAATCCACTCCTTCGATGAGTTGCTGCTTGAAACCACAAGGACATCAGATGAGTCGAAATCATCTTGTGCAATGGCTACGTTGCCATTATCCTTACCTCCATGATCCTTCAGGCGTTCAGGGCACACCTTTCTTGTGTGACCCTCCTTCTTACAATGATAGCATCGGATGCCAGATGCCTCGCCACTGTAAGACTTCTGCTGACTTTTACCTTTCTTCTTATCGAACTTACCTTTCGACAAGAATTTTCCCTTGACGGCCAAACCTTCACCAACAGTCGAAGGTTTATGCTCCTTTCGTTCGTTCAAGTCCTTCGAATACAAGGCTGATTGAACTTCTTCAAAGGTCAGGGACTCCCTTCCATACAAGAGAGTTTCTTTGAAGTGAGCATGTGTTCTGGGCAAAGCGCACAACAGCAACAGCGCTTGATCTTCATCCTCGATCTTCACATCAATATTTTCCAGATCAAGAATCAGCTTGTTGAACATATCCAACTGCTCAGCCAACACTTTGTCTTCACTCATCTTGAATGAATACAAAGCCTGCTTCAGGTAGAGTCGATTTACCAGCGATTTGGTCATGTACAAACTTTCAAGTTTCACCCATAACCCTGCTGCCGTCGTCTCCTTTGATACCTGTCGTAGAACCTTATCACCAAGGCTCAGCAAGATTGCGCTGTGGGCTTTCTCTATCATGGCCGTCTTCTCCTTCTCCGTTAACGCAGCATCCATGGCTGCGACTCCCTTCAACGCTTCTAAACAACCCTGCTGAACCAGTAGGGCTTTCATCTTCAAGCGCCACAGACCAAAATCGTTCACGCCGGTGAACTTTTCAATCTCATACTTTGTTGAAGGCATCTTCTCCACGCTCACCGCACCAATTTGTTGTGAAAAACGATGTCAAGAACAAAGTATAACGGAAAAAGGAATGGGAAAAACAAGAAGAACAACAATGATTGGTTATAACTGCTATTCTTTACTTTCTCTTTAAACAAGATTACAAGCGTTACAAGAATAACAAATAACCCTCTCACCCTAAATTAGGATTTGCCGTCTTAGGGTTTTCCGTCACGTCTAAGATGAGAGACTAGTATGCTATTTATAATAAACCTAACATACTAACTAATGGGCTTTTTCACAATTACCCATTACAAGCTAACTTTAAACAATTGGACAGGCCCAATTCGATATGCTAACAAACCTAGCAATATCCACTAATGCATGTTAGAACAACTTCGACTACAACATGCACTACTTCGACAGCAGCATGCGAACACACTTCGACCTCATGCTTCGATCCCTGTCGAACCAGAAACTACCCTAGAGTTCGTTCCAATATTTCACACATAACATAAAAATGATTTGTTGCCTATATTTTCGGATGCAATGATGTATGCATCTTGGCTGGCTTTTACAATATTTTAATAGCAATAATAGCAAAACCACTTTCTGTTCTACATGATGTGAGGTAATAACCCAATGAAAATAGAAAATTTCTGTTATTTGTAAACCCTTGAACTTTAAAAAAATTATTAAAAAATATCTAATTTATTGTCTATAATAAACTATTATACTAATTTTTACATTCTTTATATTAAACTATATTCAACATTCACTATCGGTAATAACAAACTTTGAAATTTTTAAATGGTATTATTTCGTTGAGGTTTTCGTGAATGATATTTATTTAGTTCTTATTATAATATTTTTAATGATTTTAAATATGAGTATTGCTATATATATATAGCGAAAGCTCCAATCACGAATCTCTCACGAACAACAGATACGTATCATGCTTTTAATTTTTTTTTCTATTTGTTTTTTTGAAATAAATATTACTACTATAAAGCAAACAGAAAGAACAACAAAAAAACCATCAGTGTTAATACTCCCCAATCTAAACAAGCCATTTTCACAACCCACACAAAGACATCACCATCTATCACAACCCAACATCTACCATGGCGGTGGATTATGCTAATTCGAATTTCTCAAAACTCTATCACCAACGCTTCAACATCTTTTTCCATAAGAAAATACCATAGTTGTTTATGTTGAATACAAACTTGCTCCAGAACACCCCCTTCCTGCATGTTACCATGATTACTTAAAATATAAAAGTTGGAATTTACTCTAATGGGTTGCTTCTAATTCTTCTTCCGAAAACCCCATCTTCCCAAAACTATGGTTAATCAATCATGGATACAAAAGGGAAATCTTAAACATCAATTGAAGGAATGGGTAATTTAGAAAGGATGTGAAATAGTAGAGAGATATGGAGGGTGTAAAACGGATCGAGAAATTTTTACTTATGGGGGCAAGATTTTATATGTTAAATATTTAAACAATTTTTTAGTAATATATCATTATCATTTAACAAAATACTTGAGATTATAAACATTATACTATTATTAATTAGAAATATTAAAAACTTCTTAACATCTAGAGATAAATTGTTCTTTACATGGCTTTATATTTAAAAAGTATGGTAGACATATAATTCAAAATTTCATTTCAAATACATTTACACATTTGATTTGTATAAAATTTATGTGGCAAACTCTTTTTATAGGATACATTTCTATTTAATGGGGGAAATCTATTATTTTAAGAGGGGACAATAATTAAAATATGAAAGATTTAACAAGTATAATATGAATAGTAGTGGGGGCAGTTGCCCCCAATTTCATATAAGTGGATCCGTCACTGTAAAACTAAGTCGAAGGAAAAGATGGGTTTGGGTCGTTTGTGTGAAGTAGTTTTGGAAGAAAACTGTTTTCCCATGAAAGACATGCTCTAACACGCAAGTGGCAGTTCCATGTCACTCGTGAGGGTCTCGTGAAACAAGTCTTCGCAAGATCTAACATTTTCCTTTAAATATTTGTTTTTTAAATAATAACTCATTTAGTTATTGACTCAAATACATGTTGTACCATAACACGTTGATCAAGCACATGTACCATAAAATTCTTAAAAAATATTTTAGTGGGGCTCAAATTTTAATGGTAGGATGACGAGTATGACACCCTCATTTGGCTTTACTATATGATTATGATGATGATGATTTATGATAATTAGTGCTAATAAGAATATAATTATTAGTTAATAAGTTAGTAAGTCATCTTTGTTGGTTAATAAATGATGATGACGATAAGAAGGGGCGGCAACACCACCCAACTAACCCGGGCACAAACCGATAATTTTTTTTTGTTTTTTACCCAACCCAATAGCTCATTAACCCACTTAAAAAAAGGGCAATGTATATAATTTTATTCATTCTTCCTCGTACTCGTTTCTGCTCTGTCTCTCTCAGACTCTCACCACACCACACTGAAGTTGCTGCTTCTGCCTCTCTCACCACACCACTCGCTGGAGGGCATATATATTGAAAGGTCCAATGCAACCAAATTTGCCAAGTTTTCCTCGTACTCAATTTGGGAGTGCTACAAGAGCATTTTATGTTGCTATTGTCAAAATATGTGTGGAGATGGATCACCGCTTTAGTGAAGGAAGTAACATTGTGCTTGATTGCTTCTCATGTCTTGACCCCGAGAACTCTTTCTCCAAGTTTGATGTTGATAAGCTTGCTCATCTTGCTGATATTTATCATGCAGACTTTTCTGATGATGACCGTGGAACAATAAAGGAGCACCTTGGCACTTATGTACTTCAAGTGAAAAGGCATGCTTCCCTTTCTTCTTGTGAAGATGTTCAAAGTTTGGCTATGAAGATGGTTCAAACAGAGAAACATTTGGTATTTCCATTGGTCTACAAACTCATTGAGTTGGCTTTGATATTGCTGGTGTCGACATCATCCGTTGAAAGAGCTTTTTCAACAATGAAGATTATCAAATCTAAATTGCGCAACAAAATCAACGATGTGTGGCTCAATGATTTGATGATATGTTACACCGAGCAGGAGATATTCAAGTCACTTGGTGATGTTGATATTATTCAAACATTCACCGCAAATAGGTCTCAAAAATGGCATTTACCTCCTAATTTTATTTAGCACACTATTGACAGGTTATGTTTCATTTCTCTTATTTAGCACACTATTCGATTTATGACTATTTATATATTATGTCGCAATGTGAATTTACGGTTAAAATTTTACCCATACTATATATAATTCCTGGCTCCGCCACTGACGATAAGTTAATATGTTATGACGTAATCAATCGCAAATATGGATTGAGTAACATTTAATGGTGATTGTGGTGAGGATTAAGTCATATTTATGTTGAATTTGTATTGTGGGACATGTTGGAGGGTTGAACCGTGATTGAGTCAGAGTTGTGATGACTCCTCATAAATTAAGGTTTTCAATGTCTTTTTAGTGTTTGTTTTAAGCATTCAACACGTCTGTTCTTTTACTTTTTGTAGGAATTTTGTGCTTTATTATGATTTTGTGAGTTCAAAGCCAAGTAGACTTGTTATGTTGAAATGTGTTTTATAATTATACAATATTTGGAGTTTTTTGTTTGTTTCAAATGTTTAGATAGACAGGTTGATTATTTGTAGTAATTTAATACAAAGGAATTTAAGGGGAGAAGGAATTATTGTTTCTTGATTATTTAAGCTCTCGTGAATTATATCTTGGGAATTTTTTAAGAAGAAATTGGAAATTCAACTCTTGAAAACATTATTGGTGGATTCATTAACTCTCTTCATGTGTAATTTATATCTTTATGTGTTGTTTTCTTTCAGATTATAAGTATTTAAATTATTTTGATTAGGATGTAGATGAACCTCCTAGTATGTATTTGATTCTCAAAATATTTATGCAATTGAATTTTTATATGTTTATTCTCTAATTCTTATTCTCGTTGCTTTTCATTATTTTGCTAATTTGAATCAAATTTAGGAACACTATTAGGAAATAGGTAGTGGAAACGAAAACTAGAGTTATTGTTCTTATTAATATTATTTTTGCCACCACAAGTTGTTTATGGAACCTAACAACTTTTAACCAATTTTTATGTAAAAATATCTTTCCACTTTCAATTTTTTTATTTTTTTGGTACAAAAGAGGACCTAGCCCAAAAAAGTTTCTTTAACAAAAACTTTAAAAAAAATTCAACTTAATCCCTCATAAATTTATGCCTTTTTTTAGCATCTCTATTTTTATTCCAAATTCCCATTTATGTGATCAATATATTTCTCGTAAAAAAAAATATTTGTATATTTGTCATCTTAATAAATAAATTTTAAAATAACCCTTATGATGCACGAATCTCTCTCTCTCTATATATAAATCTTTCACCAAGACACAACTTTTAGTACAACTTAGATACACTCAGTCAAGCAACCTTTACAACTCTTGAAGTGAAGATTACTGTGCAAGTTGTTACCATCTCCAAGAATTGATTTGGATTCTCACATAAAATGTGAAGATTATTAAAAAAAAAAATCGATTTAATAAAGATGTAACATAAATGGATTGAATCTCAAATATATGGTCGAGATCAATTACCGCTTGTAATGGGCGGTTTTATTGATGATAAGTCCAACTGAAAATAATCATAATTGTATACAGAACAGCCTGCAAAAGAGAGAAGAGTCACTAAGTTATTATTGTATGACAAAAGTCACAAAACAAGGTACCGTTCTCATACATGTTATGGAAGAATTTGATAGAAGTAATTCAAACAACTTTAAGATATTTAATTCTCAATATAATCTAATTATTATAGTACATGACAAAGTTGATCTTAAAAAACCGGCCAGCTCTAAACAAAAGGTTGTATGAAGAGGGTATAAAAAGACTACCAAAGGGATTAATTAGTGTTTCGAATATGGATGGATATACATTTATAAAATAACTTGTGAAATTTCCATAACTAATCTTTGATATTTTTTCCAATTACTAATACTTTAGAAAACCCTAAAAGGTAGAATCACTTACACAAATAAAACAAGCAGCGTAACCAGGTTTCTCTCGCTTGTCTACTTTGGAAAAGAGCATAATTAACACCCCAACATACCACGGGACAGCAAAAAAGAAACCACATATAAACCTGGGGCAAAAAAAAAAAATTAAGTTAAGGATATAAATTAACAAGGACAGTTCTATGATTAATACTCCTCCATCCTAAATATAAGAGGAGATTCTTTTTTCAAGTTTATTGAATAAATTATGTATTTAGTTTATATTATAGTCTAGATATATTAATTGATCAATGAATATGAAAAAAGATTATTCTCTTATATTTATGATCGGAGGGAGTATGTGTTACAATTAAGTTTCAATTGTATTTTTTTTTTAAGATTGCAAATGATAGACTAACAAATCACTAATGTACTTTTTTTTGTAATATTTTTTTTAGTTTTCCACATTTTCTTCGTAGATATTCCACTTTTTACTTTTAGTTTTTTATTTTTTATTTTATTCCTTATTTCAAATGATTAAAAATAGGGTAAATTACACTTTTGGTCCCTTAAATAATTTTGAGGTTTCATTTGGGTCCCTTAATTAATAAAAGTACCGTTTGAGTCCCCTAATTACACTTTCGTTTGTCATTTCGGTCTCTTCTGTTAACTTAAGTCAGAAAACGTTAACAGAAGGGACCAACAATCAGGTTTCATTTTGGTCCCTTCTGTTAACGTTTTCTGACTTAAGTTAACAGAAGGGACCGAAATGACAAACGGAAGTGTAATTAGGGGACTCAGACGGTACTTTTATTAATTAAAGGACCAAAATGAAATCTCAAAATTATTTAAGGGACCAAAAGTGTAATTTACCTTTAAAAATAACTTACAACAATTAATTTTAATAAAAATAAATTTATGAAAACTAAAACAAAAAACATAAAGATGAAAAGCAAAAAGTGATATATATATATATATATATATATATATATATATATATATATATATTCACGGATTAAAAAAAAATCTTTTAATCCGTTGTTGTCGCAAATTTATTTGAACAACTAAATAGTTGTTCAACAACATATTTATATACGGTATAGATATAATTTTTTTTATTAAATTTTTCTTTCTCATCAAATCAAATTAATAGTTATAATGATATATTTTAGTACGGTGTCAAATACATTATTGAATTTTTTTATATTAAATACATTATTGATAGTTGTTCAAAATAGAAGAGAATTTAATTTAGAGAAATGATATTTGTACAAACATTTTGTGACAACTTTTTAACAATTTTATCTCTCATACTTACATGATGTTATTATCCTCTCTCTTCATTTTTCTATCTCTATTGTTTTTGACCAATAAGAAGAGAGAAAAACAAAGTTGTCATCAAAGTTATCATTAAATGAATGTACAAATATCATTGCTCTTTAATTTACTTACAACACCCAGCCAACACCAATACCACCACACCCAAGGCGTTTTCCCTCACCTTCAGCAACTGCGGAACCTACGAATCAATATCACAAAGCAAAAACAAAATCAAAATATTTCCCTCTATGAAATGAAGTACACTAAAGAGACAAATTCCATTCTATTTTACGGGGCTTTTAGTATGAATTTGGTTCAAAGCTTGATCTTAATAGATTTAGTAAATTTTTAATAAAAATGCTAATACAACCATTTGAGAGGTCCATATTAACACACATGTCTTCCTCTTTGATAGAAATAAATTTATGAAGAGAGAATAGTACCCTAGTTCAACATACGGAAGACTTTCGGACTCAAAGAAATGCTTACAAAGGTAAAATGAAATACATTTATCTCCATCTAAAGAAATTAACAAAACTCGAACATGTGATTTTTGAGTTCAAGACTTGTGTTTTACCACTGGACCATGCCCTTGAACTTGAAGTTAGTTAAAAAACATTTATTCTTCAACATGAAATAGTAAAAAAATACGTAGATGAACTGATTGTCCATTCCCCCATCACTACACTTAGTTCCATTTCCAAATCCAATCTTCGAACTCAAATATATTGAGTGAAAAATTAACCAAAACCATACCCGATACTCCATAATAAATTAAAGTTAACCCAAGTTTAGAAACTTTTTTCTATTTTTGACAAAAACCCAAGTTTAGAAACTTTAACTACCACAAAAGGAATGCATTAATTTACTTATTTGAGTTTATTAACTAATATAAACATTTTTCTAGTGTTTGAGAGAGCTTATGAAATTAAATATCTTATCATATGTACATATATTATTTTCAGCTTGTTTTCATAAACTCTTCAGAAGCGTTCAAGAAAACGGTTTGTAGCTTATATGAAGAAAAAAAATACTTTGTTTTATCTTTTATTATAGAAACAACTATATATACATAAGTCTTTATATGATAAAATTTTATTTTATAAGGGCTTAATTAAATTATTTATTGAAACGTGACCTAAATCTACTAGTTGCTACATTTTAACATGGAGCACAACAGTAACGTCTAAAATCAATGCATTCGGATGACGTTTGTTACAAGATAGACTGCCAACAAGAGTAGAGTTGTGGAGGAGAAACATAATTTCATATGTTCGTCAACAATGTTGTGTGTGGTGCTTTAACGACTTTGAAACCGCTGGTTGCTTGTATGTGATGTGACCCAAGATGTTGGAAGTGTGGATAAATAGCCTTTTTTATGAAGTCAAACTAGCCCACCAAAATTGACACCGGGAAAAATCGAAACTAAGACTTTGAGAAGAGAACACTCCAAGGTCTCAAGCCAACCCATGAGGCTAACCTAACTAGGTTGTGAAAAAATATCCTTAATTGGATGGATATTTGACTTGTAGGGTGGACTGCAAATGTGGTGACAAATTTCCTACTCTTCAACAATGTGTGCAATGGCAAAAAAGCAATAAAAGGCGTTTCATCTTGTGAGGTTGACAACAACCGGGTGTATTTGGTTGGAGAGGAACAATATTGATTTATTCAATGATTAAGTGGTTGGTTCCATGGAGATGATTGATAGAATTAAGCGTTTTTTGTTTTGTTTTGGTTCATCTCAAAGGTTTGGTATTAATAAAAATTTAGTCTTTTTAAATTGGTAGACAAATTCAATTTCTTGTTGTCAATGCATCTAATTATTGATGCTTTGTAATATTACTCGTTTACTATATTTTTACTTGTAAAACAAACGTGGCTATACAAATCACATAAAAACAAGCATCCTTAGAAAAAAGATAAAAAAAAAAGTAGCACAAGTGAATCCAAACATAATTGAACAAAACAAAAAATCACGAAAGTTTCAAATATTTTATCCAACCCATCATAGAGATCATCCAATATATTAACCCAAAAAATAAGTATAAAAAATCTGCATTTTTTATTTCCATGCTCAAAATCAAACCCAATAAATAAACTAAAAAAAAAAAGAGCTAGAAAGATAGAACAATACCGGATTCAATGTCTGTTGTAGGTTTGTCTTGTTCCGTCATATTTGATACACCATTCTGATTTTCCATTAAAAATGAGCGAGAAGGTTCAGAAATTGAAGAGGCAAGAAGAGATATAGTAAAAGAAATATCTTATTTATTCATTTAGTAATCATCATGATATTATATATAGGCATTCATAACATAACATACAAAGGATTTGTTGCATATATTTTTGGACGCAACGATGTATGCAACTTGGCTGGTTATTACTATATTTAAATAGCAATAACAGAAAAAACTACTTTCTGTTCTACAAGATGTGAGGTAAGAACCCAATGGAAATTTAAAACTTCTGTTATTTGAAAACGTTGTACTTTAAAAAAATTAATAAAAAAGCATCATTTTATTGTCTATAATCAACTATTATACTAATTTTTTATTTTTTATATTAAACTATATTCAACATTCACTATTGGTAATAACAAACTTTGAAATTTTCAAATGGTATTTTGCTGAGGTTTTGGTAAATGATATTTAGTTCCTTTTATTGGAGGGTTGAACCTTGATTGAGTCAGAGTTGTGATGACCCCTCATCAATTAAGGTTTTCAATGTCTATTTAGCATTTGTTTTAAGCATCCAGTGTGTGTGTTCGTTTAATGAATATTCCGGAAAGCCAAGAGAGAATGAACTACAAATAGACTTGAATGAAAAGCTAAATAGAATAGAATTATTATGACTGCAGAATCAGAGTTGAGACCTAGTTAAGGCAAGAAAGTGTTGAACCAAAGTGAGTTTTAGAATAATGTTTCTATGGTTTTGATGATAAATATGTGTGAAAGAACAATTGGATACTCTAATACTAGACTTTCCACCCGTGCTGCCGCACTGGTCATAAATTTATGTAAAAATCAATTTCAGTAAATATTCAATGTATTAAACAACAGATAAATTTTCGCCTATGTCCTTGGATCTGGTGTGATATTCATTATTCTTGTGTCCCTGTGAGTTGGAGCCATCGATGCTATCAGCTGCAACACGTACACGCTTCAGAACATATTTACCCGAACCAATTGGAGAAAAGTTTCGAAAAGGCTCCCCTCTGACCCGTGTGGCAGTTCAGCTTGATGAATAACTGTACAACAATGTAACAGGGAAATAAGAAGCACTATGATTTACAATATATAAGAATTAAAATGCAAAACATCATAACAACGATACGTTACCATTAGTAATGTCAGTAAACGGCTGATTCCGATTTTGGTTTTTGCGTTTTTTGTTGACCATCATAGTGACATACGTTTGAAGAGAAGGAATAGATATTACAAATTTATAAACAAAGAAAAGGAACACATTTGACAAAGCAACCAGGGAATGAAGCTGAATATCTATCTAAATTGTGTCCATCCAGATTGAATTATGCATGTAAAGTGGAGATTAGCTTGGCAATCAAAGTAGAGTGTAAATTAAATGGCAACTAATGTTACAAAAAAATTGTACCATGAGTGTAGAGCAATTATGACAGACTTGTTGAGGCAATGAATGGTTTTCAATTTGTTTAGCTCAATGACTATACTTGCCTTGGTAATACTCGTAAGCCATCCTTTACCCAATGTGAACTTTATAATTAATGCTCTAATTTCAAACATGCACCGTAAGCTAAAGGGTGTATGTCAGCAGTCACAAATAAACCAATTAAAAATGATCCACTATAATCTGATAACTGCCAACCAATGATAAAATGAAAGGTCATTAATTATGAATTTCCCTTTTTATATATCAATACAAGGAGAAAAACTTACATTTATACAATCTCTATATGTAAAATTACGACCACCAATCACCTTCCCAGTCTTCAGACACTGATCTTCAGACTCTGATCTTCAGACACTGTTATTCAGACACTGTTCCTCAGACACTGTTCTTCAGACGCTGTTCTTCAGACACTGTTCTTCAGACGCTATTCTTCAGACACTGTTCTTCAGACTCTGAACTTCAGACACTGTTCTTCAGACTCTGATCTTCAGATCCGGAATATACAATGCAACCCTAATTGTATAACCCCTTAACCCTAACCCTAATTCAAACAAATAGATTTAATTGTTTTAGTTAAAGCATTGTTTTAGTTAATTCAAATAAATTCATACAAAGTCTAATGCTACTCACTTTAAGGTTTTCTTTATTGTATATATGTGAAGAACAATGGTGAGCTTCATGTCTTTAGAACGAATGCTTTGGTTATAATTGGACAATCTCATTAGAATTATCAAGTTGGCACATCCAGATTGAATTATGCAGGTAAAGTGGAGATTAGCTTGGCAATCAAAGTAGAGTGTAAATTAAATGGCAACTAATGTTACAAAAAATTGTACCATGAGTGCAGAGCAATTATGACAGACTTGTTGAGGCAATGAATGGTTTTCAATTTGTTTAGCTCAATGACTATACTTGCCTTGGTAATACTCGTAAGTCATCCTTTACCCAATGTGAACTTTATAATTAATGCTCTAATTCCAAACATGCACCGAAACCTAAAGGGTGTATGTCAGCAGTCACAAATAAACCAATTAAAAATGATCCACTATAATCTGATAACTGCGAACCAATGATAAAATGAAAGGTCATTAATTATGAATTTCCCTTTTTATATATCAATACATGGAGAAAAACTTACATTTATACAATTTCTATATGTAAAATTACGACCACCTACCACCTTCCCAGTCTTCACACACTGTTCTTCAGACTCTGATCTTCAGACTCTGATCTTCAGACACTGTTCTTCAGACGCTGTTCCTCAGACACTGTTCTTCAGACGCTGTTCTTCAGACACTGTTCTTCAGACGCTGTTCCTCAGACACTGTTCTTCAGACACTGTTCTTCAGATCCTGAATGTACAATGTAACCCTAATTGTATAACCCCTTAACCCTAACCCTAATTCAAACAAATAGATTTAATTGTTTTAGTTAAAGCATTGTTTTAGTTAATTCAAATAAATTCATACAAAGTCTCATGCTACTCACTTTAAGGTTTTCTTTATTGTATATATGTGAAGAACAGTGGTGAGCTGCATGTCTTTGGAACGAATGCTTTGGTTATAGTTGGACAATCTCATTAGAATTATCAAGTTGGCACATCCAGATTGAATTATGCAGGTAAAGTGGAGATTAGCTTGGCAATCAAAGTAGAGTGTAAATTAAATGGCAACTAATGTTACAAAAAAATTGTACCATGAGTGTAGAGCAATTATGACAGACTTGTTGAGGCAATGAATGATTTTCAATTTGTTTAGCTCAATGACTATACTTGCCTTGGTAATACTCGTAAGCCATCCTTTACCCAATGTGAACTTTATAATTAATGCTCTAATTCCAAACATGCACCGTAAGCTAAAGAGTGTATGTCAGCAGTCACAAATAAACCAATTAAAAATGATCCACTATAATCTGATAACTGCCAACCAATGATAAAATGAAAGGTCATTAATTATGAATTTACCTTTTTATATATCAATTCATGGAGAAAAACTTACATTTATACAATCTCTATATATAAAATTACGACCACCTATCACCTTCCCAGTCTTCAGACATTGTTCTTCAGACTCTGATCTTCAGACACTGTTCTTCCGACTCTGTTCCTCAGACACTGTTCTTCAGGCGCTGTTCTTCAGGCGCTGTTCTTCAGACACTGTTCTTCAGACGCTGTTCTTCAGACACTGTTCTTCAGACTCTGATCTTCAGACACTGTTCTTCAGATCCTGAATGTACAATGCAACCCTAATTGTATAACCACTTAACCCTAACCCTAATTCAAACAAATAGATTTAATTGTTTTAGTTAAAGCATTGCTTTAGTTAATTCAAATAAATTCAGACAAAGTCTAATGCTACTCACTTTAAGGTTTTCTTTATTGTATATATGTGAAGAACAATGGTGAGCTTCATGTCTTTATGAAATTCTGGCAAGGCAATAAGGGACAATCAGGTTCTGAACCAGTCAGGTTCTGAACAAAATGCAGGGCACACTAGTTTGCTTAAAACAGAGCACACACTCACACAATGCAAAGCAAGAAAATAAAGTGCAGGAAAGTAAAAGGCACACAAGGTTTGTTAACCCAGTTAGGAGTAAACACCTCCTACTCTGGGGGATACCAATCCAGGAAGGAATTCCACTATTGGAATTAATCCTTAAGACTTAGACACTGACTCCCAGCTCCTATCCTAAGCAATTAATCTCCACCTAGTCTTGAATTCTACCCAACACGTTGAGTATTAGAAAACTTCTAACTTCCTATTCAAGCAACTGCAACCCAGCTACTTGAACTACCCTTTGAACTTAACCCAGTTCTGAATACTAAAACTCCCCTGTTTTTGAATACACCTTCAAAGACAAAACTTCATTCGTACCTAGAGGCTTAGAATGAATTACAACTCAATGACAATCCTAAACCAACTCAAAACATATGAGTGGCGTACAAAAACAAAGCAAAAGCTTAAAAACAACTAAGACTCTATTTCTCTGAATAATACTCTTCAATTCATATCATGAATAGCTGCAGCCCTCCTCCTTATATAGCCTTCAGTCTTGCAAAATAAAACTAATCTTCTGAATTGATTTGTTACTGAAATAAGATTGGTCCAATCAAGTAACAAATAAAACTGTTTTGTATCTTTGAAAGATTTAAAACAGAAAATACGATTTTCATATCTTTGAACCAAATCTTCAATAAAATCTTCTCCAAATAATTCAGCATTCTAGAAGCACTTATACAAAGATAATTCCTTGCTAAATCTCCCAAGATACGCGCAAAAACTAATCTGAAAACCCAGCTTCTGATGTGGTCAACAAAAGTCAACGCTGGCTTCAGAACCTGAAATCAGCTTCTGAACTGCTACAGTGCATTCAGCTTCTGATGACATTTTCTGCTTCTGAATGGCTTCAAAACACAAAACTTGCAACTGAAGAAATGTTCTAATCATGGAGATGCTTCTATTCAATACTTTGGTTTTGCCAAAATATGCAGCCAACACCAAAAGACTCAACAATCTCCCCCTTTGGCAAATTTTTGGCTAAAACCATCCAAGTTCTTCAATCTCCCTTATAATCAACTCAGCAATGAAGAACTCCACAATAATATATCATAGCATAAACATAAGCAGCGGACACAGCTATGAAAAACACAAACCAGCTTCAGTTCTACAAAACATAACAGCTACTGAAGCACACATAACCAAGTACTGATCAACTTCTGATCTCAACCATGGTATCAGAGCTACTGATCAACTCCTGATCACAAACACTCCCCCTTACTTCTGAATCTCCACAACACTCCCCCTGCAACTAATCTTCTCATACAAACTCCCCCTTACTACTGAACACAGAGAATTGTTATCAGAGCATATCAGAAGCACACTTCAGGATCACAGAAACACTCAGGATCATAACAATCTTGTACTCCCCCTGAGACACATATTCCCCCTTGGTCATATCTGGACATATAATGCTTTGGTTTCAGAGCAAAACACCTTCTGAATCAAAGACACATATATCTGAAATGCAGCAATACATCTTCTAACTCTTGGTATCAGAGCCAACAGAGCCAACACATTGCATAGGATTTTCTCCCCCTTTTTAGCCATAAAATTCTGACAAATCATAGTCTTCAAATAGGGAATAAAATCAAAACAGGTAGCACAGATCCTGGAAAAGCTATCAGATTCAGACACAGGATCACACTCAGCATAAGCATAACTGGCAGGTACTCTATCTTCCTCACATCCAGTTTGCATTAATTGCTATAAGTCTTCATGTAAACACACACCTAACTTGCTCCTTAAGTTTTCAAACTGCTTAGCATCCAAGGCCTTTGTGAAAATGTCAGCAACTTGTTCTTCAGTAGCTACATGTTCCAGCTGAATAATCTTGTCCTCCACAAGGTTTCTGATAAAATGATGTCTGATATCAATGTGTTTAGTTCTGCTGTGCTGTATTGGGTTCTTAGAGATGTTAATAGCACTCAGATTGTCACAAAATAGTTTCATGGTTCCCTGTTTAATGTTGTATTCCTCCAGCATTTGTTTCATCCACACCAGTTGTGAGCAACTACTTCCAGCAGCAATATACTCAGCCTCAGCAGTTGACAATGACACACAGTTTTGTTTCTTGCTGAACCATGAAATCAAGTTATTTCCTAAGAAGAAACAACCTCCTGAGGTGCTCTTCCTGTCATCAGCACTTCCAGCCCAGTCAGCATCACAATATCCAATCAGTTCAGAACTTGAACTATGAGAATACATGATTCCATAGTCACTTGTGCTATTCACATACTTCAGGATCCTTTTAACTTGTGTCAGATGACTCATCTTAGGATCAGCTTGATATCTTGCACAAACTCCTACAGCAAATGTGATATCAGGCCTGCTTGCAGTTAAGTACAATAGGCTCCCAATCATGCTTCTGTACTGACTTTGGTCTACTGAAACTCCATCTTCATCCTTAGTCAACTTCAGGTGAGTAGCAGCTGGTGTCCTCTTGTGAGCAGCAGATTCCATTCCAAACTTCTTCACTATGTTCTTGGCATACTTACTTTGAGAAATGAGGATTGTATCTTCCATTTGTTTGACTTGTAACCCAAGAAAGTAAGTCAGCTCTCCAACCAAACTCATTTCAAATTCTGACTGCATTTGCTGAACAAATAACTTGACCATCTTCTGAGACATCCCACCAAAAACTATGTCATCAACATAAATCTGAGCAATCATCAGGCTTCCATGTTCATTCTTCACAAATAAGGTCTTATCAGAACCTCCTTTTCTGTAACCTTGTTTCTCAAGAAATTGAGTCAGTCTGTCATACCATGCTCTTGGTGCTTGCTTGAGTCCATACAAGGCTTTCTTCAACTTGTACACATGATCTGGAAACTTAGCATCCACAAGTCCCTTAGGTTGTTCAACATACACTTCTTCTTGCAGATATCCATTCAGAAATGCACTCTTCACATCCATCTGAAATAGCTTGAACTTGAGAATGCAGGAAACACCCAACAGTAGTCTTATGGACTCTAGTCTGGCCACAGGTGCAAATGTCTCATCAAAATCAAGTCCCTCAACTTGAGTATAACCCTGAGCAACCAACCTTGCCTTGTTTCTGACTACAGTACCATTTTCATCTGTTTTATTCTTGAATATCCACTTAGTCCCAATCACATTCAACCCTTCAGGTCTTGGAACCAGATCCCACACTTCACTCCTTTTGAATTGATTCAACTCATCTTGCATTGCTTCAATCCAAAATTCATCAGTCAGGGCTTCTTTCACATTTTTGGGTTCAAACTTAGACACAAAACATGAATCAGTAGCAGCTGGTTCTGATCTCCTGGTTCTGACCCCTTGATCCAAACTCCCAATGATAAGTTCCTTAGGATGATCCTTCTGAACTCTAATTGATGGCCCTTTATTGGTAGGATCATGTTCTGGATGCACATCTGCTTCTTCAGACTCTGCTTGATTTTCTGCTTCTGAAGGTTGTTCTTCTGATGCTTCAGACTCTGGAACAACTTCAGACTCACTTCTATCTTTCTCAGCAGTCAGATCATCAATTACCACATTAATGGACTCCATCACAACTTTAGTTCTTGAATTAAACACCCTATAAGCTCTGCTGTTCACTGAATAACCCAGGAATATGCCCTCATCAGACTTAGGATCCAGCTTTCTCCTATTTTCTCTATCAGCCAAAATATAGCATCTGCTCCCAAAAACATGGAAATATTTGACTGTAGGCTTTCTCCCTTTCCACAATTCATACAGAGTTGATGTAGTACGCTTCTTCAAAGTAACTCTGTTGTGTATGTAACATGCAGTGTTCATTGCTTCAGCCCAGAACATATATGGCAACTTCTTAGCATGCAGCATCACTCTTGCACATTCTGCCAAAGTCCTATTCTTCCTCTCAACTACACCATTTTGCTGAGGTGTGATAGGTGCAGAAAACTCATGCTTTATACCTTCAGAAGCACAAAATTCTGAAAAACTCTTGTTTTCAAATTCCTTGCCATGATCACTTCTGATTCTGACAATACCACAGTCCTTCTCTCTTTGTAATTGAGTACATAAGTCTTTAAACACTTCAAAAGTATCAGACTTCTCTCTAACAAAGTTGATCCATGTGTATCTTGAGTAGTCATCTACCATTACAAAAGCATACCTCTTGCCTCCAATACTCTCTACTTGCATAGGTCCCATTAAATCCATATGAACAAGTTCTAGTACTTTAGTAGTTACCTGGTGAACTAATCTGGGATGAGACTTTCTTGTTTGTTTACCAATCTGACAATCACCACAAACACTGTCCTCATTGATCTTCAGATTAGGTACACCTCTGATAGCTTCAGTACTTAGGATTTTTTTCATGCCTTTCAGATGCAGATGTCCCAATTTCTGGTGCCAGAGTTTGACTTCCTCTTCTGAGCTCATAAGACAAGAAGTCAGACTTCTTTCTTCTTCAGAAACCCACAAATAACAGTTGTCTTTGGATCTGCAGCCCCTCATCTGAATTTTACCATCCTGATCAGTAACAATACACTCCTGCTTGTTGAAATTAACCTTCAATTCTTGATCACAAAGTTGGCTGATACTGATCAGATTAGAGGTTAATCCTTCCACCAGTAGCACATCATTAAGTTTGGGCAGACCTTCTCTGATCAAATCACCAATTCCCAGAATCTGACCTTTTACACCATCTCCAAATGTCACATAACTTCTGGAGTATGATCTGATATTGCTCAGTAGCTTCTTCACACCAGTCATGTGCCTTGAACACCCACTATCAAAATACCAGTCTTCTTTTGAAGTGGCTCTTAAAGAGGTATGAGCTATAAGGCCTACATTCTGAACTTTAGGCTTCCACACCTTCTGAACATTGTATCTGGGTGCAGCTGGTTCAACTCTTCTATACTGAAAATGTTCAGGATAGCCATAAAGTTTGAAGCAGAATGGTTTGATATGCCCTTTCTTTCCACAATGATGACAGACCCATGGATGATTCCTCCTCCTTCTGTTTCTGAAAGATTTCTGGGGTTGCTTCTGAGGTGGCATCTGAACATGCTTCTGACCTTGCATCTGAAGTCTCTTCTGAGCTTGCTTCTGAGCTGGCATCTGGGCTTGTTTCTGAGGTCTCCTCTTTGATGTTCCAACCATAGAATTTTGAGTAGCAGGAACAAAACTCATCTGTTTAGGAATCTGAGTCTGATCAACAAAACCTAAACCAGTTTTTCCTTGTTGCTGATTCCCCAAAATGTCCTCCAACTTATCAGTAGCAGAGTTCAACATCTTCACTTGCTTCTTCATTTGATCAAGTTGGGAGTTCAGTTGGTTCACTTCTTCTTTTAAATCTGAATTCTGCACTAACAGTTCACCTTTTTCAGCCTCCAGTTGAAGAATAGTCTCCTTCTGATCCAAAACTTGTTTGCAAACCTCAGCACTTCTGGCATACAGCTTCTTGTAGTTATCAGTTAGTTCATCATATGAGGTTTTAGTAGCTTCAGACACATATGAGGCTTCAGACTCTGAGTCAGACTCTGAAAAGGTCTCAGACTCTAAAACAGGTTCCTTCTTCAAGATAGCTCCTGACCTTACAACCAGACCAGTATCACACATATCAGATTCACTAACATCATCATCTTTAGAACCATCATCAGACCATGCAACAGCTAGGCTCTTCTTCTGCTTCTTAAGAAAAGTAGGACATTCAGATTTGATATGCCCATAGCCCTCACACTCATAGCACTGCACACCTTTGGCTTGGTTGCTTTTCTCCTCAGTCTTGGTCTTCTTCTCATCAGTTTGTTGCTTTTTGTTATTGAATCTGAAATTCTGACCTTTGGCTTTGGCTTTTCTGTTAACATTCTTCAGAATCTTGTTGAATTGTTTTCCCAGCAACACTAGAGCTTCTGATAAGTCATCCTCCTCAGAATCTTGTTGATCATCAGCTTCAGTATTCACAGTAAAAGCTATACCTTTCCCTTTCTTATCAGGCTGTTTGCAGAAGGCAGTCTCAAAGTTGAGCAATGACCCAATCAGTTCTTCAAGCTTCATGGCAGAAATATCATGAGCCTCCTCAATTGCAGTTACCTTCATGTCAAACCTTCTGGGCAGGGACCTGAGGATTTTTCTCACCAACTTCTCATCAGACATCTTCTCCCCAAGTGAATCAAAAGAATTTACCATGTCCAGCACATTCATGTAAAAATCCTGAATGGATTCATCCTTCTTCATCTTCAGGTTCTCAAATTTGGTGGTCAGCAGCTGCAATCTGGACATCTTCACTTTAGAGGTTCCTTCATGAGTTGTCTTCAAAATTTCCCAGGCCTCCTTAGCAACAGTACACTGTTTGATAAGTCTGAACATGTTCTGATCAACACCATTAAAGATAGCATTCAAAGCTTTTGAATTTCCTAGTGACAGATCATCTTCAGCTTTGGTCCATTCCTCCTCAGGCTTCAGAACCTCAGTCTTGTTACCATCTTTGTCTGTATACACAGGATGATCCCAGCCTTTAATCACAGCTTTCCAAGTCCTGCTGTCAATAGACTTTAGAAAAGCACACATCCTTGACTTCCAATACTCATAGTTTGTGCCATCTAGTAGGGGTGGTCTATTGACATATCCTCCTTCTCTATCCATGCTTACCAGAAATTAAGTCCTCTGGATCTCACCCAAAATACAGGCAGGGTGCCTGCTCTGATGCCAATTGAAATTCTGGCAAGGCAATAAGGGACAATCAGGTTCTGAACCAGTCAGGTTCTGAACAAAATGCAGGGCACACTAGTTTGCTTAAAACAGAGCACACACTCACACAATGCAAAGCAAGAAAATAAAGTGCAGGAAAGTAAAAGGCACACAAGGTTTGTTAACCCAGTTCGGAGTAAACACCTCCTACTCTGGGGGATACCAATCCAGGAAGGAATTCCACTATTGGAATTAATCCTTAAGACTTAGACACTGACTCCCAGCTCCTATCCTAAGCAATTAATCTCCACCTAGTCTTGAATTCTACCCAACACGTTGAGTATTAGAAAACTTCTAACTTCCTATTCAAGCAACTGCAACCCAGCTACTTGAACTACCCTTTGAACTTAACCCAGTTCTGAATACTAAAACTCCCCTGTTTTTGAATACACCTTCAAAGACAAAACTTCATTCGTACCTAGAGGCTTAGAATGAATTACAACTCAATGACAATCCTAAACCAACTCAAAACATATGAGTGGCGTACAAAAACAAAGCAAAAGCTTAAAAACAACTAAGACTCTATTTCTCTGAATAATACTCTTCAATTCATATCATGAATAGCTGCAGCCCTCCTCCTTATATAGCCTTCAGTCTTGCAAAATAAAACTAATCTTCTGAATTGATTTGTTACTGAAATAAGATTGGTCCAATCAAGTAACAAATAAAACTGTTTTGTATCTTTGAAAGATTTAAAACAGAAAATACGATTTTCATATCTTTGAACCAAATCTTCAATAAAATCTTCTCCAAATAATTCAGCATTCTAGAAGCACTTATACAAAGATAATTCCTTGCTAAATCTCCCAAGATACGCGCAAAAACTAATCTGAAAACCCAGCTTCTGATGTGGTCAACAAAAGTCAACGCTGGCTTCAGAACCTGAAATCAGCTTCTGAACTGCTACAGTGCATTCAGCTTCTGATGACATTTTCTGCTTCTGAATGGCTTCAAAACACAAAACTTGCAACTGAAGAAATGTTCTAATCATGGAGATGCTTCTATTCAATACTTTGGTTTTGCCAAAATATGCAGCCAACACCAAAAGACTCAACACTTTAGAACGAATGCTTTGGTAATAATTGGACAATCTCATTAGAATTATCAAGTTGGCACATCCAGATTGAATTATGCAGGTAAAGTGGAGATTAGCTTGGCAATCAAAGTAGAGTGTAAATTAAATGGCAACTAATGTTACAAAAAATTGTACCATGAGTGTAGAGCAATTATGACAGACTTGTTGAGGCAATGAATGGTTTTCAATTTGTTTAGCTCAATGACTATACTTGCCTTGGTAGTACTCGTAAGTCATCCTTTACCCAATGTGAACTTTATAATTAATGCTCTAATTCCAAACATGCACCGAAACCTAAAGGGTGTATGTCAGCAGTCACAAATAAACCAATTAAAAATGATCCACTATAATCTGATAACTGCGAACCAATGATAAAATGAAAGGTCATTAATTATGAATTTCCCTTTTTATATATCAATACATGGAGAAAAACTTACATTTATACAATTTCTATATGTAAAATTACGACCACCTACCACCTTCCCAGTCTTCACACACTGTTCTTCAGACTCTGATCTTCAGACTCTGATCTTCAGACATTGTTCTTCAGACGCTGTTCCTCAGACACTGTTCTTCAGACGCTGTTCTTCAGACACTGTTCTTTAGACGCTGTTCTTCAGACACTGTTCTTCAGATCCTGAATGTACAATGTAACCCTAATTGTATAACCCCTTAACCCTAACCATAATTCAAACAAATAGATTTAATTGTTTTAGTTAAAGCATTGTTTTAGTTAATTCAAATAAATTCATACAAAGTCTCATGCTACTCACTTTAAGGTTTTCTTTATTGTATATATGTGAAGAACAGTGGTGAGCTGCATGTCTTTGGAACGAATGCTTTGGTTATAGTTGGACAATCTCATTAGAATTATCAAGTTGGCACATCCAGATTGAATTATGCAGGTAAAGTGGAGATTAGCTTGGCAATCAAAGTAGAGTGTAAATTAAATGGCAACTAATGTTACAAAAAAATTGTACCATGAGTGTAGAGCAATTATGACAGACTTGTTGAGGCAATGAATGATTTTCAATTTGTTTAGCTCAATGACTATACTTGCCTTGGTAATACTCGTAAGCCATCCTTTACCCAATGTGAACTTTATAATTAATGCTCTAATTCCAAACATGCACCGTAAGCTAAAGAGTGTATGTCAGCAGTCACAAATAAACCAATTAAAAATGATCCACTATAATCTGATAACTGCCAACCAATGATAAAATGAAAGGTCATTAATTATGAATTTACCTTTTTATATATCAATTCATGGAGAAAAACTTACATTTATACAATCTCTATATATAAAATTACGACCACCTATCACCTTCCCAGTCTTCAGACATTGTTCTTCAGACTCTGATCTTCAGACACTGTTCTTCAGACTCTGTTCCTCAGACACTGTTCTTCAGGCGCTGTTCTTCAGGCGCTGTTCTTCAGACACTGTTCTTCAGACGCTGTTCTTCAGACACTGTTCTTCAGACTCTGATCTTCAGACACTGTTCTTCAGACTCTGATCTTCAGATCCTGAATGTACAATGCAACCCTAATTGTATAACCACTTAACCCTAACCCTAATTCAAACAAATAGATTTAATTGTTTTAGTTAAAGCATTGCTTTAGTTAATTCAAATAAATTCAGACAAAGTCTCATGCTACTCACTTTAAGGTTTTCTTTATTGTATATATGTGAAGAACAATGGTGAGCTGCATGTCTTTGGAACGAATGCTTTGGTTAAATGGACAATCTCATTAGAATTATCAAGTTGGCACATCCAGATTGAATTATGCATGTAAAGTGGAGATTAGCTTGGCAATCAAAGTAGAGTGTAAATTAAATGGCAACTAATGTTACAAAAAATTGTACCATGAGTGTAGAGCAATTATGACAGACTTGTTGAGGCAATGAATGGTTTTCAATTTGTTTAGCTCAATGACTATACTTGCCTTGGTAATACTCGTAAGCCATCCTTTACCCAATGTGAACTTTATAATTAATGCTCTAATTCCAAACATGCATCATAAGCTAAAGGGTGTATGTCAGCAGTCACAAATAAACCAATTAAAAATGATCCACTATAATCTGATAATTGCCAACCAATGATAAAATGAAAGGTCATTAATTATGAATTTCCCTTTTATATATCAATTCATGGAGAAAAACTTACATTTATACAATCTCTATATGTAAAATTACGACCACCTATCACCTTCCCAGTCTTCAGACACTGTTCTTCAGACTCTGATCTTCAGACACTATTCTTCAAACGATGTTCCTCAGACACTGTTCTTCAGAAGCTGTTCTTCAGACTCTGATCTTCAGACACTATTCTTCAGACGATGTTCCTCAGACATTGTTCTTCAGACGCTGTTCTTCAGACACTGTTCTTCAGACGCTGTTCTTTAGACACTATATGTAAAATTACGACCACCTATCACCTTCCCAGTCTTCAGACTCTGATCTTCAGACACTATTCTTCAGACGATGTTCCTCAGACACTGTTCTTCAGACACTATTCTTCAGACTCTGATCTTCAGACACTGTTCTTCAGACTCTAATCTTCAGATCCTGAATGTAAAACCATGTCATAGAAATCAATGCAGATGCAGTTTGTCCAACCATGTCATAGGCCATTGTTGAGGAGACTATAATACACGGCCAGGACCTAATTTTATAAACACATAGATAGAGGTTATGTTATAAAGGGCATTGGATAGAGGAACAAGAAAGATAAAAGCCAAGGGTTGCATGTAAAAGGGCGCAACACTTAAATGGGGGATTGAATGGCTGATAAATGCTAACTTTGAACAAGTTGGTTATAATTAATTCACATTGGAAACTTAATTTTTTTTATATGGGACAGATGCAGTTGTACTTGTATGGGAAAATGATGCATCAGTACCGTTAAGGTGAAAGGGCACGTGTGTGAACATTGGAAATGATTCATTTATGTTGGCACCTGAGTCTGAATTGTTCTCATTGTTATTAAGGAAGCCCAGAAAACGAACAGGCACAACATCAATTATTTTTCCAGCAATAATGGGAAACACATGAAGCCATGGATCAAACATGAACTACAGACACACAAATGGAATCTTGAAAGAGCTACGCATGCATTCTGTGATTGAACATGTTACTAATATGATTGCTATTGTACTTTAACTATCATATAATTTCTTAAGTCCGGCCATTAAAACACTAATAATCATATTGTGTGTATTAACTTCAATCTAGACACTGAACATTTTTTATTTGTCTGGATATAATATGACCTTCTGTTTTTTTGAAACAGTATAATGGACCTTAAGGAACACAAAGGAATCAACTTGCTCTATTAAGAATAAATTTTGAGATGAATAACTGACGTTAGTGTTATGCTGGATTTTTATTTGAACTTCACTTCAGTTTGGAACTCGCATAGCATTTGATGGTGTAATAATAAGCAAGACCTCAGTAACAACATAAACATGCATAATTCATTATATGGTAATGGCTTAGGATTAGACAGTAATACTCCAATATTTTTCATTAGTCTTAATACCATTATGAAGATAAATAAGAAAATATGATATTAAGCAAACACGCCACAACGGCTTTCGTAAATACATTTTTCAACAACACTGAAGTGACAAAAGGAGATTAAAAATTACTGATAAAAAAAATAGATCGAAACTAAACATCTCAATGACAAAAGAAAGCATGCCCACTTATGATGACATGAGATTAAAGACACTGGAATAACATTCTTCTCAACGCTAAACCTCATTGGTGGATTAAAAGTGGGATAACGGATCGTCTTCCCAAACCTATTCTTGACTCTAATATCAAACTTCCCCAAACCTACAAAGACCATCGTCACCCAGGCACCAAAAGTTATATTGTAGAAATCACGGATCGCATGCCAGCCCTTTGTCAAGTAAATGCCTTGGTTGTTCCTTTCCACCAATACCTCAAACTCATTGTTATTTGGATCAACCAAAGTTGCATATAAATCGATCTGATCACCAAAGTCATGCGCAAACATCATGGGCAGCATAATAGCACCCTGTAAATGGTTGGTGGATATTATTAAGCTTCATACAATTGAAAGAAAACAAACGTATAATTGAAGGACATTGTCACACAATTGATATAGAACTTAGATATTCGACATCAAGCTCTATTAGGTATGTCCTATATTTCAACCAGAACTGATTGATAATCTTGTCCAAATCAGACACAGGATTCGGATCAAGGGGCGCTGTTACAAAAACACAACAACAAATAATTAGATCGACAGCAAAAAAAAAACTAAACCCGAAATGAAAGATGGATGCAAACCAGTTAAACAATGGTAGGAGAGAAGAGACTGGATGTTGTTGTGAGCCATGACCTCGCAGGGGTGGTGAATGACGGGGGGCAAGACCAAAGGAATTCAACTTTATATTAAGTTGAATGAAGCACTTCATTGGTATTCAACTTCTTGGAAACAGGCGAGTGATGATTAATGATGGAAAGCCAAGAGTCGTGGAATGTATTTGGTTCACTGTAACCAACATTTGGGAGATTTGAAATTCAAATTCAGCATTTAATGAGGCTTGAATGAAGATTTCCCGCCAACCACGTTAGGGTTTTTGAGAAATAGGGTATACATAGTGAACTTTAGGATTAGATATTAAGATTTTTTCAATTGTGCAGAACCATAGAATAAAATTATGATTTTGAAGTCAATAGTATAGCTCTGATGGAACATGCTCTGAACACAAAAGAAAAACACTGATGCCCAAAGCGGACTCTGATGGTCAACGAAAAGTCAAAGTTTTGATCACAATGTATCAAGTCATGAAGACAAGTTCTGATGGATGAAGTCAACACTCTGAAGATCATCTGACAAATTTTGTCTTCTTCTGATGTTATTTCAGAAATTTATGAGTTCCCTGCACTAGAACCTAATGCTCCTTTAGCTTATTCATGTTCCTCAAGCTCAAGCTTCTACTAGATATGTGTCAGATTCCGAGTTTCAATCTTTCAAGGAGGATATCAAAGATCAAATGCAAGTGAAATCAGAGAATTAGGCTGCCATAAAGACTCGTCTGGATAACAACCAAAAGCTTCATATAGCCTTAGCCAATAAGAATAATTAGGAACCATTTTTTTGTCTTATTCACTTTTTAACTTGTATTTAAATTCTTTTTCTCAATATACTATTAATACAAGTTTCACTTTTTGTTGATGACAATTGGGGGAGTAGAAGTAGTATTTAATAATATGCTGAATTTGATTATCTTGTAGAATTTATATTGCTTTTGAATGATTTTATGTTTATAGATTATTATGTCTTAATTAACCTGGCTTATACTCAGGGGGGCATAAAAACCTCACCATTTGTTGAGTTAAGTTAATTAACAAAGAAAAATGTTATTTAAATACATAAGTTTGTCATCATAAAAAATGGGGAGATTGTTGAACCCAAGTGAGTTTTAGAACAACGTCTCTAGGGTTTTGACGATAACAATGTATGAAAGAACAATAGGATACTCTAATCTTTGATCAAGTGCACAAGACCATAGAATAAAATTATGATTCTTAAGTCAATATTCTAGCTAGGATGGAACACGCTCCAAACAAAAAAGAGAAACTCTGATGCCCAAAACAGACTCTTATTTGTCAAAGAAAAGTCAAATTTCTGATCATAATGCATCAAGTCATGAAGACAAGATATGATGGATGATGTAAATGGTCAACACTCAAAAGATCATCTAACTAGGTTTGTCTTCTTTTGATGAAACATCATTGTCCAAGTTCTGCAGGAACCTGATGATATTACAGAAGTGTATGAGTTCCCTGCACTAGAACCTAATGCTCCTTTAGCTTATTCATGATCCTCAAGCTGAATCTTCTCCTAAATATGTGTCAGCTTCTAAGTTGTAATCTTTCAAGGAGGATATCAAAGCTCGAATGCAAGTGAAATCAGAGAATTAGACTGCCATGAAGACTCGGCTGGATAATATCCAACAACTTCTGATAGCTTTAGCCAATAAGCAGAATTAGGAACCTTTTTTTGTATTAATCACTTTTTAACTTGTATTTGAATTATTTTCCTCAGTATATTACTGATGCAAGTTTCACTTTTTGTTGATTACAAAAGGGGGAGTAGAAGTAGTATTTAATAATATCCTAAATCTGTTTATCTTGGATAATTTTTTTGTGTGTGAATTATTTTATGCTTATATGATTAAATGTCTTAATTAACATGGCTTAGACTCAAAGGGAGCTTAAAAACCCCACCCTTTGTTGAGTTAAGTTAATTAACAAAGAAAATTGTTCTTTAAATACATAAGTTTGTCATCATCAAATATGGGGAGATTGTTAAACCAAATTGGTTTTAGAATAATGTCTCTAGTGTTTTGATGATAACAATGTATGAAAGAACAATTAGGTACTCTAATATTTGTTCAAGTGTGCAGGACCATAGAATAACATTATGGTTCTAAAGTCAATATTCTGGCTCTAATGGAACACACTTTGAACACAAAAGAAAAACCTTGATGCCCAAAACAGACTCTGATGGTCAACAAAAAGTCAAAGTTCTGATCACAATGCATCAAGTCATAAAGACAGGCTCTGATGGATGAATCCAACGGTCAACACTCTGAAGATCATCTAACCAGATTTATCTTCTTCTAATGAAACGTCATTGTCCAAGTTCTGCATGAACCTGATGATATTACAAACGTTTATGAGTTCCCTGCGCTGGAAATTGATGCTCCTTTAACCTACTCTTGTTCCTCAAGCCTAAGCTTTTGCTAAATATGTGTCATCTTCTAAGTTTCAATCTTTCAAAGAGGATATCAAAGATCAAATGCAAGTGAAATCAGAGAATCAGGCTGCCATGAAGACTCATCTGGATAACATCGAACAACTTTTGATTGCCTTAGCTAATACCTTTTTTGTTGAACCAAAATGGGTTTTGAACAATGCCTCTAAAGTTCTGATGATAACAATGTATAAAAGAACGATTAGGTGTATTAATGTGTGTTCAAGTATGCAGAACCATAAAATTAAATTCTGACTCTAAAAGTCAAGTTTTAGCTCTTAAACATCAAGAATCTGAACGCATAAGAAAGTATCTAAAGCAAAAGAGAAACTTATAAAACATGGAACAAGATCTGAAGAAAGGTCAATCAGAAAGCCAACGTCCTGATCAAAAGAGGTTTTTCTCTCAGTAGTATCTGAAGGAATTAAGACTCTAAAGGATGAAGCATCTGAAGGTGACGTTAGAAGCTGAAGACTCTCTCTCAGTTTGTCGTCTTATGAAGGAATGTCGTTATCAGTCTCAGACTACTACACTTTGTCTTCTTCTAACCACGTGCAAAAACAAACAAACAAGTTCAAAGACAAAGAGAATGTAGTGGATCATTCTATTAGAAGCAAAAGAACTTTGCATGACTACACAACGACATGATCCAATTAAGGAAGCATCTCAACGTCTCTGATCAAGATTCATAAGGATTAACATGATGCGCTAACACTTCTTCAACAACGGATCTCTCAATCTTTCTTATATAAAGACCTGAGCAGTTGAAGAATAATAACAAGACTTCTATCATTTTACACATGCCCTTACTCTATCAAATTACATAGTGCACAAACACTTAGAGAATTTCTTACAAACTTTCTTATCTTAGAATTTCTTAAGCATCAGAAGTCATCATAACATAACTTTCTTACACCTTTGATTGTATCTCAAGTGTAAAACACAATCTCTTCGATTTGTTTAAACTTAGATTGTATAAGTCTATTTCTTGTGTGATTGAACAAAGGAAGTCTCTTACTTGTATGTCTGAGAAATTTGTAATCTAGTGAGATTATAGTGAAAAATCCCTTGGAAGTGCAAGGGGAATGAAATAACCTCAGTGTTGTGAGGGGAACCAGGACAATTGTTTGTGTCGTCTCTTTCTCTCTCTTTGTGTTTAAGTTATTTTCGCTGCATACTCTATTTCAGAACTTGATAGAACTTTGTTCCTTATCAGAATCTGAACTATTTTTATAAACACTTATAAAAAGTTTTTTAAAAATAAAACACAATTCAACCTCCCCTTCTTGTGTTTTTCTCACCTTATGTTGGCATCAGAGCGCCTAATCTGTTGCTTTACACTTAACCGTGTGACAGATAAAAGATCATGAGAAAAACATGTCTTCTGATTCTGGTACTTCAAACATCAATTTTGATAATCGTGTTGTAGGTCATGATTACGATGTTTCCACCTCTAATAAAAATACTTACTCAGTTAGACCTCCATCTTTCAGCGGAGATGCTTCACAATTTTCTTGGTGGAAAAGCAAGATGTACTGTCATATAACTGGAGTTGATGATGAACTTTGGGATATCATTGAGGATGGTATCAATTTTCAAGTAGATTATGAGGGAATGGTGACTGACAGAAAAATCGTAAATGATGCTCAGAAAAAAGATCTAGAGAAAGCATCACAGAGTTTGTGGCCTCTAAAGATTTAGAAAGACAATGAATGAAGATGCAAGAGGCCTCTAAAAACATTACAAGAAGGAGAAATTCTGTTCCAAGTCTCAAGACAAGTTATATGGAAGAAAACACCCAAAAGACGAAGAAACAGGTAATTACGCGCGAGAAATTGCATTTCTCCGCCCTTCGGGTGTGAACCATGTGCCTTGTGCACGTAGAATAACACTCATGCGCCCCTGGGTGTTTTTAATGTGCCCCGGGCACTGTTAAGTGCCAGAAAGTGGTTAAAATGCTCATTTAATTAAGGCACTTATGTAACTTGTTTTACAAGTTACCTTAGGATAAGCTCATATTTATGGTTAAATTGCAATATTTGTGATCCTAAGTCTTACCCCATGTTATTATGCAGGAAATTTATGCTTAATCATGCTGAGCAAAGGAACATGAAGTTTTTATCAAAGCCATCGCTAGAAGCGCACGCTTCCTCGCTACAAGCGAGGATAGGCAGGGAATTTGGAGGCTTCATCGCTTCAAGTGCCAGATGCCACGCTTCAAGCGAGCTTAGGCAGGGAAATTGGAGAGTCCATCGCTTCAAGCGATGGACCGGTCGCTTCAAGTGACCAAGGGCGGTTTAAGGTTCCATGCTGACGTGGAGCATTCCCATTGGCCAGAAAACTTCCTCGCTACAAGCGACCAGCTCATCGCTTGTAGCGAGCGTGCAAAAATTCAGATTATAAAAGCATTTTTTAGCTCATTTTTTCTGGGCAATCAGTTGGAGAACTTTGAGAACTTTTACTTCCAATTGTTAGGATTGCTTTAGTAGTAGTTTAGGACTTAGTAAATAGGGCTAGAAGTAATGATCTTCAAGGAGCAAAAGGATTGAATTGTGGAAATCAACCAAGGGCTTTGGGAAATCAAGACTTTGGGTTATGATCTTCATCTTTTCTCTTATCTTTTGTATAGTTGTCATGAAAATGAGCAACTAACTTCTCTTTGTTGGGATTGGAGGTAATCTATCTAGCTTTAATGTAATACATGATTATGTGAATATATGAGTTTAGCAATATATGTGTTTATGAAGTTATTCTTGCTTTTCAATCTCATGCTTGATTCAATTGATATTGACAAATACTTTTGAATCTATGTTTAAGAATAATCTTCTATCAAAATAAGAAAATCTAGAAATGGATTTGGGTTTTGATAATCGCACAAAGTTTCGGATCGTAATGCTTTCGGATCGTTTGATTGATTGGGAAATCGTCGATTAAACGATACGATCGATCTCACGACGTCATTTGGGAAATCAATGACGTTGTCGAGCGATACGTGATATTTACGCTAAAACGCTAAATTCATATGCATGATTCATGAATTATATTCTTTGCAAGATTGATGAACTCTAATCTCAACGCTTTTATTCCCTATTACTTGTCATTTTAATTCTGCTTTTACATTACTTTAATTTATGCAACCAATCGTACAAACCCTTAACTCAAAACGATACCGATTATTGAACGGTTCGAAGTAACGCACCTAATCCCTGAGGAGACGATAATTGAAAATACTTACTTTTGTTGTATGAAATACTGCGACAACAAAATGGCGCCGTTGCCGGGGATTAGTGTTTTGTTATTTTGAGCATCGCAATAATTGATAGTGTTTTGAGCCTTTGTATATATTTTGTTAATATGTTTGTACATATTCAACTGTTTGTGCATTAACCCTCTTTCAAAGCAAAGAAAATTTTCTTGTTAGTTATACTTGTTTCAGATTCTCATCATTGGAACAAATCATGGCTGATCATCATGATTATTTCAACTTCTATGATCCATTCGAGCATGAATCCTATCAACAATATCAACAATATCCGTCTGAAGAAGAACAAATGGCAAGAACGGAAAACACTTTGAATTTGTTCATGCAACAATCCATGATCAACATGCAAAATACCAACCAAAGATTGAGAGCATTATCGTGCCAATTGGAGATTTTGCGAGTTCAAATGAATTTTCTACCAAGAATCATGGAGGTTTAGATCAACAATCAATCCGTTTTGGAATTCGGAGAGATTGTTGAAGACGATATTGATGAGAGTGAGGAAGAGACGTTATTTGAAGGATGTGGTATAAGGACATTAATGGAAGAATTAGAGATACCACACAATGAGGAACTTCCTCAAGAAAGGTCAAATACTGAAGAGGCCAGCGTTGTTGATAGTGAAGAAGTGATGGATATTGAGAAGCCGGAACAGTTTCTTGACAAGGAAGAAACTTGTGAAAATGAGGGGATGAAAGTGAGCAAGGTGGAACTTGAACGTGTACAAGATTGCTTATGTTCCTTGCTCAACTTATTCTGGATAGGGAGGTTATGGACTCCACATCAGCTATATCGCAAGTTCATGGAATTCCTCCCACAACAACGGAGTACTAAAGCTGATGTGCTCTCCGTCTCATTCTGGCCACCCTAACGAATCAGGCGTCGAGCTAACGACGTAAAACAAGCGCTTGTTGGGAGGCAACCCAACTATGTAAGTTTATTGTTTTTAAGTGTTATTTTAGTTTTGTACAGTTATTTATGCATGTAGGGATAGTGGCAAGAACTCAAAATTTTATTTTTTTGTTTCCTGTCATGGTCGCTACAGCGACAGTTCATCGCTATAGCGATGAACTTTGCACTACGTCGCTGTAGCGACGTACTGTCGCTTGTAGCGAGGCCTTTCTGACTTTGCGCTTGTAGCGCCAACCAACGCTTGTAGCGATGGGCTTATAGTCTGTCGCTGTAGCGACAGGTCGCGCGCTTGTAGCGACCGTAGCAGAAACGGCCATTTATAGTTCCCAGGCCACTAGTCTTTTCCTCTACCTCCCAACCACCTCATTTAATGTCCTAGCCGTTTTTGTTTATTATTTTCGCATACAATTACACAGTAACACATTACATTTCCATTTACTTCCTTTTCTGCAATTTATCACTTTACATTTCTGCAAATTCTGCTTATCAATCTCTGTACCTGCAATTTCTTGCGAAGATCTTCAATCAGGTATGTAATTCGTCATTCTCTGTCATTGTTTGTAGCTTTTTACATGATAAATGATGCCTGCATGTGTGTTTCAGAAATTAGGGTTTTAGGGTTTTGAAAAATTTTTGAACTTAGGATATGCCCTGTTGCTATACCCATGATTAGCCATAGATTAAGCTTTAGTAAATGAACTAGAATCACTTAGAAAACTCTCCTTTCATCCTCTTGATTATTCAAATCGTATTTTGAAAAAAAAATTTCAAAAAAATTCAAAATAAGTTTAGGTTTTGAGGAAAAGGAAGTTTTAGTGATTGTTATTCATTTATATTAGCTTTAGGGTTAATTTCGCATGCTACAAGTACGATTGAATCTAGAAAAATCAAAATTTTTTAAATGGGTTTTCCTCGCTACAGTGCGCTTGTAGCGCAGGAAACCAGCAAAATCTGGGTTCGCTCGCTACAAGCGACCAACCTGTCGCTGTAGCGACGAAACCCAGAAATGGTTTTATTTTTCTGTTGATTTGATGCTGACTTGTATCCTACCTATTTTTTGTCTGTTTTAATCTTTGTGTAGGAATGGCACCAAAATCTTCATCGAAAAGACAAAGGAATGTTGAGGGTTCATCATCTCGACCTAGAGCAAACCCTCAACCACATGATGCGAGCCGCTTCTTAAGTTTAAGGAACCAAGAGCGGTATGAGGAGCTGAAAACAAGAAGAATATGGTCCGAGAAGCAATTCCAGATTTCGGAGGAAGGAGAATATGGAGGGATTGCGCACATGCTTAACGAAAGAAAATGGGGAATACTGTGCAATCCGCCGACGAAGATTAACTATGACGTTGTGCGAGAATTTTACGCAAACGCCATCCCAGCTGATCCTTCAGACCCATTCACATGGACGACATATGTGCGAGGGCGCACCATTACCTTTGATAGGATGTCCATCAACAAATACTTGGGTAAGCCTTTGGTGCTTTGTGATTCTGATTCTGATAACCCAATAGCACCGGAGCTGCTTTGTGAATTCCACGAACACCAGAGGGCGAGGAACTGGGATCATGATATGATTGCACGAGACATCTTCCAAGAGGGAAGAACATATGATGTGAGCAAGGCTTCGGGTAAGCCTTTCAGAGCCTTCAGAGATGACATGACCACACCTGCTCAGGTAGTCCTTACCCTCATTCTTTATAATATCAGGCCTAAATCACACACTTCATCTACCACACTCGATGTTACACCCCTTCTCCACTATATCCTTAGCAACCGTCGGGTTGACGTTGCACGGATTATAGCTAACGAGATAAGGGTTGTGGCGGAGAGCGGCATCCTACCCCCAGGCAAACCCAAATGCCCATTGACCTTCCCTGGTTTGATAATGGGATTATGTAGAAAGGCTAGGATACACTTGCCTACGCAAGTAGATGAAGAGATCAAAAATCCTATTGATGACAGGTACATCAATAGGTATTATTCTACCCCCTCACCTCCTGCCCCACCTTCTTCCTCTACCGGACCGTCCACATCAGCTGGACCTTCTACTGTACCACCACCACATGACCCTAGCCACCCTCAGGGCCCGACCTATCCACCATTGGATTTCTCTAGTTGGGACCCATCTCTGGTTAGCTCATTTCTCATGGCGCAGAATGCGTCTAATCATCGTGCTCTCACGACTATTCAGAGTCACTTGCACGACAGCGGCCACAGCACTTGGACGCCAGCCGTCTTCTCAGAGCATATTGCTTGGCCTGGGGACAGGCCTTTCTTTTCTGGAGGGGCAGCTGCTGCAGATGTTGGTGATGAGGATGCCGGTGATGATGGTGATGATGATGCTGATGTTGATGACGACCTTGGCGATGACTCCTCGGAGGCTACTAGGAGCATTGGCCGTATGGCTGCAGACTTGATGGATTCAGAAGACATGGATTCAGATTGATCATGATGCAAGCTGCAGACTTTTGTTTTATCATTCCTTTCATTTTATTTATTATGCTTTGTACTTTATAACATTTTTCATGTTTTGTACTTTGTTTTGATTATGTTTTGTGTACCATGGATAATGTTATTTTGGTTTATGTTATTTATTTTGGTTTTTACATGTTTAGTATATATTGCTTTATTTATGCTTTGTTATTTATTTTTGGTTAAAATTTTTTGAATTATCCCAACAATTTTGAAAGAAAGATGAAAGATTCAAAAGCCAGTGCTTGAGCTTAGAATCATTTGAGTGATAATGATAGAATGAGTGTTAAAGCGCGCAGCTAAGGTACTCGTTTTCTTGTTTTTCTAGGTATATTCTTGAATGTGAATAAGTTCTTTACACACAAGTTAATTTATTCAGTTTTACGCAAGCACTTGTTTAGTTTTGAACCAATTTAGAACTAGCCAAAATGTGAGGTATCCTCAACCATTGTATATATATGCAGGAGACCAACATATCATGTTTAACTCAGTTATTTTATGTTAAATCTATTGTTGTTTTAATTTGTATAAAAGCATTGAAATGATCAAGGCAATTTTTTGAAATTGAGTGAAATACTTGACCAAATAAACCTACCTTGTGAGAAGTGTGAGTATCTGTAAACCCCTCTGAGCCTATTGAATCAGAATTGTTAACTGTGAACTGTCAATTTTAATAAGCTCAATTGCTTATTTAAATTGCCGGAGTTTGTAAAAAAATTCAGTTCATAGTTAACTCTTTATTGAATTCTGATAGTTGTTTTCTTTTGAACCATTATCCATCGTTATTATTGACCTTTGCCATAATGATAAAGGAACATTCGATTAGGGTGTCATTGAACTAAGTTGGGGAGAAAGGGAGGTTGTATTTATGTCAATGTAATGGTGAATGTTGATAATTGATCTTGACAACAAGAAAAAGAAAAGAAAAAGAAAAGAAAAGAGAAAAAAGAAAAGAAAAACAAACCAAGAAAAAGAAAAGAGAAAAAATGAAAAGGTTTGCAATAATTCAAAGAAAAAGTTGTCAAGATCAATCAAGAAAAGAAAAATATGAAGTTCACCAAGAGTTGTATTGGAATAAGGAGGAAGTTTGTAATTAGATTGAATGTTCCTCTTGCTTGGCCATTTGAATTCAAATATCCCACATATGACAATTCTTTTGTAACCTAGCCCAATTACAACCCTTAAAGACCTTTTGATCAATGCCTTTTATGCTTTTGGAAATGATAATTAGATGGACACATAATTTAATTGGGATGTTATCATGTTTGTTGGATGAGTGTTCATACCCTCACAATAGATTTCAAATTGTTCATATACTTTATATAGAAGTGTGTTAGGTTTGGTTCAAATTTAAACATGTTGCTTGTTTAGGATTGTGTGATTTGATTCTTTGTGTTTAGAACTAGTTCACATTCATAGTATGTATCTCGTTTAATGAGAAACTTAACCCTAGCTTGCGCAAACACGTTGAATCATTCATCTGACACTTATTTGCTTCAAACTTTTGATTCTTTTGCATTCTTGCTCAAAACTTTGGTAAAGCTTGTTTCCTTATTTGTTGTGTCCTTTGTTTGAGGACAAACAAAGATTTAAGTTGGGGAGTGTGTTAAGTGCCAGAAAGTGGTTAAAATGCTCATTTAATTAAGGCACTTATGTAACTTGTTTTACAAGTTACCTTAGGATAAGCTCATATTTATGGTTAAATTGCAATATTTGTGATCCTAAGTCTTACCCCATGTTATTATGCAGGAAATTTATGCTTAATCATGCTGAGCAAAGGAACATGAAGTTTTTATCAAAGCCATCGCTAGAAGCGCACGCTTCCTCGCTACAAGCGAGGATAGGCAGGGAATTTGGAGGCTTCATCGCTTCAAGTGCCAGATGCCACGCTTCAAGCGAGCTTAGGCAGGGAAATTGGAGAGTCCATCGCTTCAAGCGATGGACCGGTCGCTTCAAGTGACCAAGGGCGGTTTAAGGTTCCATGCTGACGTGGAGCATTCCCATTGGCCAGAAAACTTCCTCGCTACAAGCGACCAGCTCATCGCTTGTAGCGAGCGTGCAAAAATTCAGATTATAAAAGCATTTTTTAGCTCATTTTTTCTGGGCAATCAGTTGGAGAACTTTGAGAACTTTTACTTCCAATTGTTAGGATTGCTTTAGTAGTAGTTTAGGACTTAGTAAATAGGGCTAGAAGTAATGATCTTCAAGGAGCAAAAGGATTGAATTGTGGAAATCAACCAAGGGCTTTGGGAAATCAAGACTTTGGGTTATGATCTTCATCTTTTCTCTTATCTTTTGTATAGTTGTCATGAAAATGAGCAACTAACTTCTCTTTGTTGGGATTGGAGGTAATCTATCTAGCTTTAATGTAATACATGATTATGTGAATATATGAGTTTAGCAATATATGTGTTTATGAAGTTATTCTTGCTTTTCAATCTCATGCTTGATTCAATTGATATTGACAAATACTTTTGAATCTATGTTTAAGAATAATCTTCTATCAAAATAAGAAAATCTAGAAATGGATTTGGGTTTTGATAATCGCACAAAGTTTCGGATCGTAATGCTTTCGGATCGTTTGATTGATTGGGAAATCGTCGATTAAACGATACGATCGATCTCACGACGTCATTTGGGAAATCAATGACGTTGTCGAGCGATACGTGATATTTACGCTAAAACGCTAAATTCATATGCATGATTCATGAATTATATTCTTTGCAAGATTGATGAACTCTAATCTCAACGCTTTTATTCCCTATTACTTGTCATTTTAATTCTGCTTTTACATTACTTTAATTTATGCAACCAATCGTACAAACCCTTAACTCAAAACGATACCGATTATTGAACGGTTCGAAGTAACGCACCTAATCCCTGAGGAGACGATAATTGAAAATACTTACTTTTGTTGTATGAAATACTGCGACAACAGGCACGCAAAATAACACCTAGGCACCCCCGCGAGTATCGTCTGCGCGCCCCAAGCGTGCTATTTCTGGAAATAACTGCTTTTTGCTACTTTTTGATGGAAAAACCCAATTTTTAGGCCCAAACTCAGTTGGAAATCAAGCTTATAAATACAACTCCTCTTATTCATAATTTTTAATTCAAAATGAAGCGGTTTAAGAGGAAGGCAAGCACTAGGAGTTTCAAGGGAGGAGTCTCTCTCCTCACTTTAAGTCTCTAGGGTATGTTTTATTTCTTTTTGTAATTTGTCTTTAGTTACCATGAGTAACTAAACCCTATTGGGTAGGGTTCTAAGATGAACCTCTATTTTATTTGTTGGATCTATTTAATTTAAGTCTTTTTATTCAGTTATTTTATGAGTCGTGTTTAATTTTATTATGTAAAGATCTTAATGCTTTCACCTGAATTAAGGCATACCTGAGATAATGGTAATTAGGGAGGTGACATAACTAATGTAATGGTGAAAACTTACCCAAATCAAGAAGTAACTAAGATAATGGTGTTAACCACTCGAATTAGGGAAATTGTTATAACAACGGTGAATGAACCTAAATTTAGGCCAAAATTCTCATCAAAACATGGCATAATAAATTTACCCTTTAATCCTTGGTAAGGTAGACGAGATAGAGTTTCCCGTTTGTAGAACTATCAAGAGAAAGAGTAAGATGGTGTACTTCTATGATTCATAGACGAGAGAACCTTTAGGACCATTAAGAATTTATGAACTCTAATTTAAGTCTATGCTTCAATTACTTCTGAGAGAGTAATGACCCCACTTAAAACCACGTAAAAAGGTGCCTTCTTCCTCTTGGATTGACAACCCATATGCCTTTGATGTGTGTAGACCTAGGGTGTAATGGTTGCAACTCGACGGCTGGAGGGAATAAAACCCCACAAACTTATCGCTTAAATGGGAACCATTTAACCTAACCCTGAATAAATTGACTGTTACTTAATTCTAATAAATGAATAGAGGGGATTTGGAGAATCCTAACCGCCGCTAACATTATGTAATAAAAAACATGTTACTTCTAAACTCTCGCTCTGAACAAACATATCAAATTGCACAAACTCCCCCCATTTACTTTATTTTTGTTGTTTTATTTATTTGGTTTCTGCTTCAAATAAGTAATGTGAATTGCCTAGTTGGAACGACAAGTCATGTGGATACAATACTCTACTGACCCTTTATTACTTGGTAACGATTTGATACACTTGCTTAAATTCTTCCATCACTATCCCCCCACATGTGACTTCACCACACCTCATTGAAGGATACTTATTCTTAGAGGAGACAATATCTGACCCTACATCTCAACCTAAACCTGAAACACTTTTAGATGCTGAGACGAACTAGTTTCTGAACGTATCATAATTATTTCAGAAGCTTCAACATCCACTCTTCAACCTCAACCCCTCATGTTCTCAACCTATAACTTGAACCTCTTCAAACCACCACCCTCTTTCACCCATGAACTTGAGGAGTTCAGTACTCAAGTCTATGATAAGGTACATAATATGTTAAAGGAAAGGTTGACAAACTACAGCTTTGAGGGCCATTCTGTAAAGTGGGACAATCTCAGAGCTCAAGTGGACCAAGCTCTACAGGATTTAAAGGAGTCTGGAAAATAAGTAATTGTTGCTAACATAGAAGTGGTCAAGCAATAGCTTACAAAGGTGCTCCATCAGATGGACATGGTGGACCTAAGAGGCAGCTGAAAGCTCCAAAGACTCAGATAATTGCTGATGATTTGGATAAAATATATGAGTTCCCATCTTTTGTTGATGAGAAATATGAGTTTGTGAGACTTGCTCATGAGCATCTGCTCATCAGAAGAGCTGATTTTCTACCTTTCTCCTTCTCTATTGCTTCTGCTTTTGAACTTGAAGCGTTTAAAAAAGAAATCAGGTCTGAGATGGCTGCTAAGAGGGAAAATCAAGAATCCATGTCAGCAAAGCAGGAAGAAATGGATCTGAAGATTGATGCTGAAATTACCAAGCAAGATGTTATGGATGATAAGCTTGCATAGATGTTAAACCTGCTCAGAAGAAACCCATAGGATTTTATTGTTTTTTCCCTCTTTTATTTGCTTTTTGCACAAGCTTTGTATTATTATCAACATTTTAACTTGTATTGATTATATTGTTTCTCAGTATCTTTTATACATAGGCTTGTTATCTCAAAAAGGGGGAGATTGTTGAACCAAAATGGGTTTTGAATAATGTCTCTGAAGTTTTGATGATAACAACGTATAAAAGAACAATTAGATGTACTAATGTGTGTTCAAGTATGCAGAACCGTATAATTAAATTTTGACCCTCAAAGTCAAGTTTTAGTTCTAAAACATCAGGGTTGTGAACCCATAAGAAAGCATCTGAAGCAAAAGAGAAGCTTATAAAACTTGGAACAAGATCTGAAGAAAGGTCAACCAGAAAGTCAACATCTTGATAAGAAACAACTTTTCTCTCAGAAGCATCTAAAGGAATGAAGACTCTGAAGGATGAAGCATTTGAAGACGACGTCAGAAACTAAAGACACTGACTCAATTTGCCATCTTCTGAAGGAATGTCGCTATCAGAGTAGTACATTTTGTCTTCTTCTGACCATGTGCATAAACAAACAAAGAAGTTCAAATACAAAGATAATGTGACAGATCATTCTATTAGAAGCAAAAGAATTTTGAATGACTACAAAACGACATTATCCAATTAAGGCAACATCTCGACGTCTCTGATCAAGCTTCTCAAGGACTAACTTGATGCGCTGGCACTTCTTCAAAAATGGTTCTTTCAATCTCTCCTATATAAGGACCTGAGCAGTTGAAGAATAATAACAAAACTTCTATCATTTTACAAGTGATTTTACTCTGTCAAATAACATAATGCACAAACACTTACATAAATTCTTATAAACTTTCTTATCTTAGAATTTCATAACTATCAGAAGTCATCTGAACATAACTTTCTTACACCCCTGATTGTATATCAAGTATAAAACACAATATCTTTTATTTGTTTAAGCTTAGATTGTAGAAGTCTCTTTCTTGTGTGATTAAGCAAAGGAAGTCTCTTACTTGTGTGTTTGATCAATTTATAATCTTGTGAGATTATAGCGAAAAATCCCTTGAAAGTGCAAGGGGGCTAGACTAACCTCGGTTTGTGAGGGGAACCAGGATAATTGCTTGTGTATAAACTGTTTTGATAAACACTCACAAATAGTTTTTGAAAATAACTCTTCAAACCCCCCTCCTCCACCGCTTGTGTTTTTCTCACCTTAATTTTTTTTGTCTTATGCACTTTTTTATTTGTCTTTGAATTCTTTTTCTCAGTATCTTATTATTGCAAGTTTCACTTTTTGTTGACGACAAAAGAGGAAGCAGAAGAAGTATTTAATAATCTTCTAAATTTGTTTATCTTGCAAAATTTATATTGCTTCTGAATGATTTTATGCATATATGATTATTATGTCTTAATTAACCTGGGTTAGACTTAGGGGGTCTTAAAAACCTCACCCTTTGTTGAGGTAAGTTAATTAACAAAGAAAATTGTTCCTTAAATACATAACTTTGTCATCATTAAAAAGTGGGAGACTGTTGAACCAAAGTAGGTTTTAGAACAATGTCTCTTCCGTTTTGAAGATGACAATGTATGAAAGAACATTTGGGTACTCGAATGTTTGTTCAAGTGTGCAGGACTATAGAATTAAATTTTGATTCTGAAGTCAATATTCAGGATCTGATGGAACACACTCTGGACCCAAAAGAAGAACCTTGATGACTAAAACATACTCTGATGGTCAACGAACTCAAAGTTTTGATAAGAATGCATCAAATCATGAAGAAAAGCTCTTATGGATGAAGTCAATGGTCAACACCCTGAAGATCATCTTTCTAGTTTTGTCTTCTTATGATGAAACTTCATTGTCCAAGTTCTACAGTACATTTTGTCTTCTTCTGAACACGTTGCATAAATGAACAAAGCTCTTTCAATACAAAGAGAATGCAACACATCATTCCAAAAGAAGCAAAGGATACCGCTAGTACCATTCAACAGAATTATCCATTAGAGGAACAAAATTCAAAACTCTGTTCAAAGCTTCTCCAAGAAGATTTACGCGTTGATGATTCTTCCAAAAAATATCTCTTTTAAATCCTCCTATATAAGGACTTTGAGCGTTTGAAGAAAAGTGACAGAACGAAATACTTAAGTTGTGCCAAAACACTGATAAAATCAAAAGTGCAAAAAACTTTGAAGAATTCTTACAAACTTCCTATCTTAGAATTTCTTAAGTGTTTAGAAATCACTATGAGCTTGATTTTAGTTTTCCACTTTTGAATCTTAAGTGTGAACTTCAATAAAATTATCTGTAAACTCTGATCATAAGAAGTCCTCAAGAAGAGGTAGGGAATCTTAGATTTGTATGTCTAAGTAATTTGTAATCTTGTGTGATTACAATAAAAAATCTTAGAAATGCAAGGGGACTGGACTAGCCTCATATTGTGAAGTAAACCAGGATAATTCTATGTGTTGCTCTCTTCTCTATCTATCTTTTCTTTACTCTACTTTGTTTTCAAACATAGAAAAATATTTTCAAAAAAAGCCAACACAATTCAACCTCATCTTCTTGTGTTTTTCTCTCCTTCAAAAGGTTTATCACCCTATTGTTGCTATATATGCTTTCGTTGTTCTCTGCTCAATAGAACAAGAAGAAAAAAATAATTACAATTGGGCTTGATCCATAGCGTTTCTGGTCGAACCAGCCAAACCAACAAACACGGATCAAATCACGTGGCACTTTCAGCTGGCAATAGAGGTCCCTGACTTGGTTGGAGTTGAGGCCACTAGAACGCGTCTTTAATCTAGTTCAGGAAGGAATTCTTGCACTTTTACTTTTTGAAAATTGCTCTTCCCACAAACAACATTGCTCCTTCCCAAAGAAAATGACAGAAATACCCCTGCGTGACTTAAGTCATGTTGTGCCAGCGTGACTTAACTCACGCTCGATACAAACCAGTGTTACATAAGTCACACTGAGTTCTGTTTTAAGAACACAGCAACCAGAACACATTGTGCGCTCTCGGAAAAAAATGCGCGATCCTCGAGACGTGGCGCGAACGCTCGGGATGAAAGTGTGGAGTCGCCACCAAAGTTTTTGTTTAAAGGGAACGTTGATAAACCCTTTGACGATGAGGAAAGGATGGTCATCGCAACCATTGCCGGGTTCGGGAGTCGATTATGCAAGGGGAAGGTATTAGCACCCCTCACGTCCGTTGTACTCAACGGGAACCTCCTAGTTAGTTAAGGCTAAAAGTGTTTTTAAAATTTTGCTTGCATGCTTGAATATATAAAGATAATAAAGGAGGGGGAAAAAGTTTATTTTTTATTGTTATGCTTGACAAGATGATGATCTTGCTCCTACGTATCTCCTGGTGCGATGGAGAATTCAAAGCTACGTAGTTCTTTGGTAGAAAAACGTTTCTTTGTTGGTTGCTTTTAAAGAACGATGCTTTTGATCGTATTCTTACGATTAAACGTAGCTTGTATGCTCGCCCGTGGGCGGCTTAAGCGTTTGTTTAGATCGCGCTAGAATTGATAAAAACATGTTCGTTGGGGAAAAAAGAGGTTTGAATTGACCACGAGGGGCCATAAAGGCTCAAATGACTCAAAGGAGTCGAGAATTGATCCAAATTGTCACGGGGGACCAAGAAAAGGTTCAATGGACTCAAAGGAGTCGAGCATTGATTTAAATGACTCAACGGAGTCGAGAAAGGGTCGATTGATCCAACGGGATCAAGAAAGGGTTCAATTGATCCAACGGGATCAAGAAAAGGTTCAATGGACTCAAAGGAGTCGAGCATTGATTCAAATTGGTCACGGGGGACCAAAAAGGTTCAAATTGATCACGAAGGACCAAGAAAGGTTCGGATTGGCCACGGGGGCCAAAATTGGTGTGTTGGATTTGTTTTATGTTTTTGCATTTTTTGGAAAATAGAATGACGATTGTCCGAACAACGAGACATATGTCAAGCATTCGTGCAACCGGGGAATGGAGAGACATACGTCAAACCACTCCTTTTTCATTCAAGTTTAAAATTGAAATTAAAGAAATCTCAAAGTAAACAAAACACTTGGTTGTTGAAACTCATTGAAAAAGTTTCATGCTCAAATTAGTTGTTGCAACTTATGAAGAAGTTTTGAGAGAAACGAACAAGTTTATGGAGAAATGCACAAGTTTATGGAAAATGCACAAGTTCGTGAAAAATGCACAAGTTCGGCTCAAGTTTGGAAAATGAAATTCATGAACACATTTGTTGTTCAAATTTGTAAAATGAACAAACTCTGTTGAAAATCATGAACAAATTTGTTGTTCAAGTTTGGTTTTGAAACTTATTGAACAAGTTCGGCTCAAGTTCAAGTTTGAAAAAAAAATGAACAAGTTTCTTGTTATTCAAGTTAACTATTTAAACTTGTGAATTTCCCAAACGTATGCAAAAACCCTTGTTATATTTTGAACCAAAATGAGTTTTAATCCTCTTAGGTTCTGAATCTTTAAGTTAGAAACTCAAAAGTTAGCTTTTAAAAGCCTGAATTCAGAAACTGAGTTCTGTCATGGTCGCTAAGCGACCTTAATTTCGCTCTGCGAACTCTGCGAAAATTTGAACTCAGAAGCTGCTTCTGAACTTCTGTTCAGAAGCTGCTTCTGAACAAGCTTCAGAACTTTAAGAGGAGTGAAAAGCTTTTGAAATTAGCAAGGAAATGAGTGCAACACTTTAGTTTGGTGTTTGGCAAACTTGAGATTTCTTTGAAGTTTCAAAATATGTTTTTAGTTTGAAAAATGAAATAAACAAACACTAAAAATGCAGAATTGAGATTGAATCAGTTCAAATGCAAAAACAAATGCAAACAGTATGCAAATGGAATATAAACAGGTTAGAATGACTCACCAACTCCTAGCCCAAAGCTTTTGTTGCAAGGAAATGGAAGAGGCTTTGGATGTTTATGGTTTGCAAAGTTGGAAGTGTTGATGAACACAATCAGGAATGACAATTTGCTTTTATTCTTCACTCTTTGTGTGAGGTTTAGTGGTTGTTTTGATGGCTTGGTTCCTTTGTGCTGGTTTGGGATGATTTGTGCAAGAAAGGAATGGAAATTTTCTCTAAACTTACCCAAAACCAACTCTGTTTTCGTGAAGAAAAAACTGTCTGAAATGTGTATCAATTCACTCAAATTTCACTCTCTAAGAACTGGTTTTTTTCTCTAAAATCTCTGTCTTAAGAACTCTCTCTTTTCTGTCAAAAATCTGTGTGAAATCCATATGCCTTGCATGGCTTTTATAGGCAAAATGAGATCAAAATGTCATGATGAAAAATCCTACAGCAGGGCTGTTTTTGTGAGCTATGATCATGCTAATTGCTTTGCATTTAATGCTAAAGGGAAGAGGTGACATTGCCTTGCTGCAATGGTCAAGACTTTGGCCAATTTCAGAACCCCAAGCAGCTGAATTCTAACAGAAAATTGCTGGAAATCATGAAAACATGGTTGTTTGCAAAACAGGGGCAGCATCTTTGTTGCAATCTTTGAATGGTTTTGAAAAAGCCTATGGCAAGGTGGATGCTGGACAATAGCAGGGTCAGTTGCAGGCCAAATGGTAGGGGAGAAGGGCTGCCCAAGGTCAGCAACTAGCTGAGTTACTTGATTGATTTTGCTTCCTCTTCCTTTCTCTTCTTACTTTGCAATTGGCACATGTTTTTTCTTCTTTCTTTGTTGAATCCAGCATTAATCATGATAATAATAGATGATGATAATAATGGATGATGACAGGAATAATAATAAAAGAAAGGTAAATCAGAAAATCAAAACCTGCAAAATTCGCAGAGCGATCTGGACTTGGCTCTGCGAAATTCATCGCAAAGTTCGCAGAGCGATCACAGCATCGCTTTGCGAAATCCTCCTTTCTTTTTTTTATTTTAAAATAAACGTTGACTTTTTGTTGACCTTGACTTTCTCTTCTTTTTTTGTTGACTCTCTTTTTTTTTTGAAAAAGCTCGGACAAAATTAGGGTACAACACACATAACCATTGTGTTCAAAAGTTCCAAATCGAATTTTCTCCCCCTTTTTGCTATTTCAACCATTCTTGTGTCACTCAACATCAACTTCTATCCAAAATCAAGTAAGTGTTTATTATCCTATTGCATTGGCTTTTTATGGTTTAAGTTTTGGTTTTTTTGGAGAAATTTCACATATTTAGGTTTTTAGGATTTGATTTGCATGTTAGTTTTTAGGATTGTTAATGATGAATTAAGTTAGGAATTGTAGTTTAGATGTTGTTTAGAGTAAGTTTCACTCCAATGTGGTAGTTTATGGTTTAGAAATTGTTAGATTTTATGTTGATTGAATGTTGCACTCTAGGTGTTTGATAAAATGTCTCAATGAAAATTTGTTTGATTTTTGCATTGTTAATGATGAAATTAGTTAGAAATTGGATTGTTAATGTTGATTATATTGAGTTTGAGTGAAATGTGGTAGTTTAGGGTTTAGTTAGAAATTAGATTGTTAATGTTGATTATAGTGAGATTGAATTGTTATTTTTGCATTGATTTTTGTTTTTAAAAATGTTGTGTAGATATGTCTCAGAGACCAGACAGGATTAGAGGTGATAGAGAGAGTATGACCAGTAGTGCACTGGCCGAAAAGGCGGCTGCGCGCCCTCCTACTACTCGACGGAGACAGGGCGTTAGGATATAGCAGGAGGTGGGATCGTCGTCCCAGGCAGGTGCGTCCCAAATAGGAGGCGGCTCACCAGCAGGAGGGTGAGGCCCAACATCAAGCTGAGGAGGTGGGTCAGGCTGAGGAGGAGGAGCGCAGAGTTTTCTCTGGGGTCCTACTACCTTGTCACTCCTACCGGGTTTCGGTAGACACGTGGCATGTCAGCTTTGGAGCGATGCTCAAGTAAGTATAAATGTTTAATTTTATTTAATTACGCGTCAATTACAATTTATTTCATTTAGTGGCATGTCAGTTTTACGATTTATTTATTATGTTAAAATATGTTAATGAACGCTCATAATTAAATTGGCGCGCGTAATTTAAACTGACGCGCGTAATTAAATTGGCGCGCGTAACTAAATTGTCGCGCGTAATTTAAATTAACGCGCTTAATTTAATTGGCGCGCGTAATTAAATTGGGATCGCGTAATTATGCGCAACATAATTACGCTAAGTAAAAGACACTTCAATGTCAACATTTTCAGCAAACTAACAAAAATTAAACTAAAATCCAACAAAATAATGACACAACATAATAATACTACCTAAACATTTTCATCCGGCCGAATCAAACTCTTAAGAATATCTTCATGCGACCTCGGCAATGTAACATCCATCTCGATGGGGATCATGTTGTGCTGAGCAAATAGCGAGAACATGCTCCTCACGTCGTCGTCGTTCGTTAACTCTGGCCGAGTGAACGACAAATTCCCCTCTGAGTGGAACGATGGACTACGGTACCAAACGTATTACACCCTCCTTGTGTCTCCGTGGTTGAGTCGTTGGTTGATTTCATGAAGTTGATCCTTCAATTCTTTTAACGTGACATCGTCCCGAACCTTGAAAAAATGAGAGTTTCCACCGTTGAAGGATACTTGAGTGTATACTTGAGCCATTGTTTCAGATCTACACCATAAGAAATTAAAAACAATCAATGAAAAACTCATTCAAACATTTTATCAAACACTTGGAGTGCAAATTATACATAAACCCTAAAACTAAAAACTACAACATAAATATGCCAACATCTAAACATTTAAGCAACATAAGTCATTAACATGTAAACATTCTATCATTTCTTGCCCAAAAAAATCAAAATTTAAACAAACCCTAAAACTTAAAAATTTCTAATTTAAAAGAAAAAATGTAACATATAAACATAAAATGACAGTGATACTTGGAGTGGTGAGTGATTTGAAGTTGAAGAAATTTGAGGTTGAATGATTTGGGAGATTTTTAGAGATTTGAGAAGTGAAATGGAGAAGTGAGGTTCTACCTGAGCGTGACTTAAGTCACGCTGACATCTCTCGAGCGTGACTTAAGTCACCTGCGTGACTTAAATCACGTTGAGGGTATTTTCGTCTGTTTGTATGGAAGTGAGCAATTTTCGTTGGGAGAAGAGCAATTTTCTTACTTTTTAAGAGTTTTGTGCTATATTCTTATTTTACGAGTTATAAGCCTAATAGACGTGTTATGCCAAAATGTGTTTTAGAATTAGACAAATTTTTTAGTTGTTTGTTTGTTTCAAATGTTTAGATTGATAGGTTGATCATTTGGAGTGATTTAACGCGAAAGAATTTTTGTGATTAACGGGTTGTTTGAATTGTCTTGCACAATGCGAGATTGAGTTTGTTTGATTCAGAAGAGTAATGGCGATAAGGGTTTCCTTGAATCCCCTCTATCTTCTTTGTTGGAATTAATTTCAGTTAATATTAGTTATGACCTAGCCTTGATAAACGAAAGTTTTGATATGACCTCGTGATGTAACGGTGGAATGTGCTAGTATTTGTGCCTATAAAAGGGCTATACTTTTGACCATGGCCGTTCCTATGAAAATGGAGGTCTGACTCTCGAGTAAAAATAGGCCCCTAATAAAATAAAAACACTTTTTTTAAAAGAGCAATAACCTGAAGAAGAAGAAGAAGAAGAAGAAGAAGAAGAAGAAGAAGAAGAAGAAGAAGAAGAAGAAGAAGACGACGAAGAGGAAGAGGAAGAGGAAGAGGAAGAGGAAGAGGAAGAGGAAGAGGAAGAGGAAGAGGAAGAGGAAGAAGAAATTAGATGTTTGCACCCCTTCAAAATCGGCCCTGCTTTTGACTTCCCCTAAAGATGAATCATAACCCTAACAATCATACTCATATTCAATTAAATGATTTAATTAGAAAATAAGCATTTTACTGATGTTATTGTTCAAGCAAAGGCAAGATAGTAAGTATTATACCTTAACATATAGATCAAATCAACCACTAGTTGAAAAGCATTATTATGTTCGAAACATATACAAATTAGATCAGGATACATGAATCATAAACTGAATATAAACTTTTATTAATTTAATCCAAAAAAATAAGTAGAGGTTCATCATGGAACCCTAATCAAGACAGGTTTAGTTACTCATGGTAACCAACATCATTACAAAAGAAAAAAAAAACATACCCTAAAGAAATAGAGAAGGAGAAAACCCTGTCTTGAAGCTATGAATGCTTGAATCATGCCTTGTACCACCAACTTTTTGAATGAATATAAGTTGTGCAATGGTCTCTATTTATAGGCATCTTAGCTTGAAGGTTAAGTTATGATTATGAGCTTTTTCCTCCGATCCAACTTGAAAAACAAGCAAATAGTTCATTTTTCGCATAGCAAAAGTGCTAGGACGCATAACACAATGCCCATGGGTGCATTACACAGCTCCAAAGTTCAGGTGCAATTTTCCCATGCGCAGGGGCACATTACTCTGCCCCTCAGGGGCGAATTCTGCAGTTTTTCATCCTTTTTCGAGCGTTCTTCTGTTAAAATACCTTGGAACTTGGGTTGAATTTTCCTCAATTTGTATTGTATTCAAAAACCTTATAAGAACCATTGATATTCATTCTTCATATCCCTTGATCCTCCATGTGGTATCTTGCTTTGCCGAATTACATGATTTTTCATTAAAAAGACTCAAAACACCTATGGAGTTGCATAATTAGGGAAGAAACTGAATTACAACGAATGGAATGAAAAAAATAAAAAATGTTCATCAAACCATGGTAAAGTCCTCTAAATTACCTCTTGTTTGTCTTCAAATGCAAATAAAATAACTAACAACATAGCCTAAAACATCATATGATGTTTCGTCATCACAACCCAAAACTTAAATGTTTGTTTGTCCTCAAGTAACAAACTCTTTGCTCTCCTCTTAATCCTTACATCCATATCCAAAACTCAATGTTGGGTAGTCAAGCTATCCTCGAGTATGACTTTACAGTCCAAACAAATTTGTTTATCTGGTTTTCTTATAAGTAATAAATCAATCTAAGAACATGCATTCCACTCTTGTATGTGATAAGATGTTTCTCTCTTTTCCTAAGCACGTATTAGCTATCGTGAGTTTAAAAGTCAACAAAAAATCTAGAATAGATTTACCCTCCGTATTTGTCTCCCTAAGATCATGCCCTCGTGTAAGCCCTTAAAACCTCTTGATACACTCCCAACATGTCAATTTCGATCTTCACCTAGAAAAATCTTTTCTCCTAATGTTATATCCTGAATTGATTCTTCTAACTCCTCCCATTACTTTACTTTATGGTGTTCTTCTAACCCTCCATGAGGTGCATAAGCACTAATAACATTAAAGATGTCTTGTTCCACTATAAATTTCAGGGCTATGATTTGATCCCATATCCTTGTAACATCCACAATATCCTCTTTCAATTTCTTATCCACAATAATGCCTACTCCATTTCTCGATCTAACGTTACTAGTGTACCGCAACTTAAATCCCTAAATATCTAATTATTTCGTCTTTTCACCCACGCATTTAGTTTCTAGTATACACATAAATTTAATCCTCCTCCTAATCATAGTGTCGACTATTTCCATAGATTTTTGTCTAAGAGTGATTATTTTCCATGTTCCAAAACAGATCATACTCTCATGAACTAACTTCTTTACCCACAATGGTTCATGAAGATGTGGTACCCCTTGTTTATATTTTCACCACATCCAGACAACGATGCAGCGACCCTTGCTTATTTGACACTGTACTCGAGCTATACAATGTGTTGCTTTTGGGCAACGACCTGACATTCACACAATTACATGTTTAGTCCATATCATAAAAATTCGACAGAAGTTTACGTTGGTTGTCGAGGCCTAACACAACCCTATCATTGTGATACATGTTTAAAAGTTGTCTCCATCAAATATTGGACTTTGATGCATTTGCCCAATAACAAACTCATAACTTTGCACCAAATTGGTAAAAACAAGCAAACAGATTAACTGGCTACAAATTTCATTTAAACATCATTTTTGTTAGATTAATATTTACTCATTCATCCGGGTTTTAATTCATGACCTCTAACTCTTTATCTTCTAACTCAAACCAGTTGATCTACTCAACCTCTCCAAAAGGTAACACAATGAGAAACTAGAAACGTGATAATATTTCTAATTTCCATTTATCCTTTTTTTTCGAAGTCAGCAGCAAAAATGAATCTACTCCAAATGTGAATACTCATGAAAACTACCATTATTCTGAGAAGTTACTTTAATAAATTGCAGCCATGGCCCAGCATTTCAAGTAACTGATTTCCAACTAGTTATTTCCGTATATCCTATTAATTCCAAAAATTAGTAATGAACATGTATGATATTTCCTCATCTATGTATATTCTATAACCAAATAGAACAGAACACAGAGCTTACTATTGAGGCCAATAATCATCAATTTTTTTATTTACAATCTTCATTTTTCTATTCAACACAAAGGACAATTAACATTATATTTTTTTTCTTTACTAGCAACGCCTCCATGTTAAACAACATCGCCATGTGACTGTCGGACAAGAATGTTGAAAGCTCAGCTTGTTTTGGATTGGACTCCACAAACCATATTAGCCGGAACAGCTACGTCAATCATTTTTGGATATGACAAGTTAAGATCTGTTGCGCAAATCAAATGCGCCATCAGTAGATAAAATGGATCGGATAAACATTTGTTTTTTATGATGCATATGTGAAAAAAAAAAAAAAATATAAAATTGACAACGTTTAGGTGAAATTTAGCTAGCACTTACTTGCCATGATGTTCTTGAAAGTTTCCTGCAAAAGAGCGATTAACATTTTCAAATGTGAGATATTACTGAGTTTGGGCTAACCAGCAGATGAAACAGAAATTCAGCATGTTAAAACGTTTTTTTAGCTGGTTGCACCATTGTCAATCGTGGATCACGAAAATTTGAGATTTGTTAAAATTCCATTATGCTACAGCGCTACAGCGTCGCTATTTGTCAACTCTTTGCACTAACAGCATATGGCAGAGGAAGAACAATTTGTTCGAATTTCGTTATGCTATATCTGCTATTTAACAACACTCGCTAGTTGTTTTAAATCCAGAGTCTCTCATCACAATTAAAAGTTCTACTTTCATAAGTTTCATTTAGTGGATTAAGCTTATAAATTATGGATGTAATCAAACATTACCTCATCCTTTGTTAAGCGTGGATTATACTGCATCTCCTCTCCAACTGTGCTTACCTAAAATAATAGTATTTGTATAAGCAAAGAAACTATATAAATTTTGGCAACCAAAAACCATAAAAGGTTTCCTTACAGAGAATCCTTTGTAGTCATGAGCTGGATAGAGTAAGGTATCTTTAGGCAGTGTAAAAATCTGTATCCAGAAAAATGTGAAAGAGTAATACACTATTAATATTCAAATTTAATGAACCAGAAATTTCTTAATCCATTTTCCTAAGTTGCTGTTTAACATTCCAGTCAAAAAGGAAAAAAGTTGTTGTTTAACGTAATACACAAGCAGTGTTAAGTTCATGCCTGTGAATGGATTGATTTGTAAAGCTTCTCTGCACTCCCACCCTGCATAATAATTGACGTGAATTAGATACCAATAAATAAACTTCGTGATGAAGTTACAAAATATCTGGTAAGAGTGAAACTCGGCCTTATATAACTCAATAAAATAGAGGTGACTGTAATATACAATGAAGCACCGACACACACACAGACACCAGACACAGCATTGATACCTGAAAGTCTGTCCTTCCACATCCGCGTACTAATAGGGTATCTCCGGTGAATGCCATTCGAGGTTGAGGTTGGTCAGGTCCATCTCCTGTAACATAGGTAAGGCAGCCTAAGGTATGACCGGGAGTTGCACGAACCTACAGCAATGAAGACAATAATATACATTACAAAGTAGATAATATAATAAACCATTAACATTAACCATTCACACCCATCACAAGAGAAAATAAGATCCATTTGCACAAATTTCCAATTTCATCTAAAATTGATAATAAGAATAAGGTGAAGTTGTCTTTGATTCATTGGCCCATTCCATTTCTTTGCACAAGGTTTACAGCTGTACAGCTGTAACGAGCTAGCTTTCGAAACCATCACCATATTAGTTTAAGATTAATCTAAAATTAAAAACATTTCTATGATCTGTCCATCTGCTTGACTAATCAGATTCAGAGCTCTTATCTTAAATGATATTGTAATACTAGAAGCCGCATTTAATTATATTTCATCCGAATGTTAGAGTTTTGTCGACAAGTTCAAACTTATCAAACAATATAAAGAAATACCGTCCAAGCATAAATAGAGCCACTTCTTCTCTTATAGGCAACAATGAAATGTAGGGTTTATTTGACAATTCCTTGTCAACCAGCCCCAATAAAGAAGCAATTTTTCAAGCAACGATGAAGAAGCAATTTATGATACACATTGACACTAATTATAATGCATTAATATTAGTATTAGTATTACAAAACAAAGCTAAGTGGAAAAAAATCTAGGCATGAAACTGCAGACTTACCTCTAGAAAAAGATCACCAAAACGGATTTTATCACCCTGTTCTACGTAAAGATCTGCTGTTGCACCACTTGCTTTTGAAATAACAGATTTTACATCAGGAACTTTGGTCTATATTAAATATGTGAAAAACAAAACCAAACTGAGTTACCACCACAGAAAAGTTATGTAAAATATTGGGAAAAAAAATAATTCTAGAATAAAGGGACTAAACAAAGGACACCATGCGCAACACCGCGACATGTAGACACCAATAAAAATCTAGGAAAATAGATAGAAGCTATGACAGGATGTCAAGGCCCAATACATGCGATGACCCTTGAACCCAACACATACACACACACAACTTCTAGAAGGTTACAGAAGCAGAGGGAATAAGAGTTAGTTATCATTCTCCTGATTTTTATGGGGGATATTCTGTTATAAGAGAAAAAGGAGGGAAAGTTTAGAGTCATTCAGAAAGTTTGATAGAGACAGTTAGGAGAGAGATTCTCCCTGGTTTAGGAGCAATACTGCTCTGGTGTGAGAGTTCTTGAACTCTGGTGTAGTTTTCTGCTTCCTTTTTTTTCTGTGAAGCTCCATTTTCACTCAATAAATACACAGTTCCAGAGGTCTAAATCATCATTTCTATCAAGTTATTGAATGTAACAAGACGTGTCGGACGCGGTGTCAGATGACAAGAACACTGACACATGTAGGACACTACACATACATTTATCTGAAATGCCAGTGCTACATATTAGCATATATACACCCTTGATTTATATAGGGCTTGTTTGGATTGACTTATTTGAGCTTATCTACTGACATAAGTTTTGCGAGACTGTTTGGGAGAACTTATGATAAAAGCTTATGACAATTTTCACAAGCTTTTTTCGGCTTATTTTCATAAGTTCTCCAATATATCTTATAAAAATAGCTTATAGCATATACAAAAACACCATTTCTATAAGCTATTTTGATAAAATTAAGTTTTTTCACAATTTAAGTTTAAGGACCTATCCTAGCCAATGCCATCAAAATAGCTTATAGTACACAATTTATGTTTTTTCACAATATAAGCTATTTTTAACACCTATTATGACAACTTAAGGACCAATGTAATCATCAAGGTATGTATTTTGATAAAATTAAGATTTTTTACCATTCCTGTGAAGCTGTTTTTGTATATACAAAAACACCTACTATGACAACTTCATTTCACAATTTAAGTTTCATTTTGATAAAGTAAGTTTAAAACATCATTTCTTGCTCACTTTCCTTCAGAGTAAAGTTTAAAACAATAATTTACCATCAGGTGCATACTACATACCTTGATGAGGCCAGTTCCAGTAACATGATCAGCATGTACATGTGTGTTCATAGCATACACAAGCTTCAAACCCAATTCTTGAATTAGTGATAAGTCTCTATCTACTGTCCTATCAACAGGGTCAATCAACTGAAGTTTTCAACAAAAAAATCAAAAATCAAAATCATCAATCAACTAAATTTTTCATAAAAACAACAAAATCATCAAAACAACTGAATTTTTCATAACAAAAAAAAAATCACCAATCACCAAAACAGAAGAAACCCATTATTCAATTCAACAAATAATCAAACAGACACTTCAAAATCACTTTTTTCACAAAAAAGTAAAAATCCCCAATCAACAAAATAGACGAAACCCATCATCAAATTCAATAAATAATTCCGACCCAGATAAAAAATTTCCCACAAATAATCAAACAAACACGTAAAAATCAAATTTTTTCGAGAACGTACAAGTGCTGGTTTATCAGCATGTGAAGCATCAGCAAGAAGGTAAGTGTAAGTAGATGATTCCTTTTCAAAAAGCTGACGAAACAATAGTTTAGAAGAAGAAGAAGAAGAAGAGTAAGAAGCCATTTGTGATTTGAGCTTAATTGAGGTGGAAATTGAAAGAGAAGAAAAAGAGGGTTTATAAGGAAAAAAGGGGGTGAATTTGATGAATTGGGATTTAAGCATTGTGGTGGTTGGAGTATGTAATATAAATAGTGTTAGAGAATAGAGATAGGAGATAAAAGAGAGGAATAAATGACGATGTTGTTGATGTTGGGTTGTGAACATAATAATGGAATGATGAATTCTATGGAGAGGATATAGACAAGATTGTATACATTGTACATAGGAATGGAATGGAGAGACAGACAGAGAAATTATTGATATCAATCCAAATTGGTCGTTATGGGATAATACTCATCATCATGATTCATGATCATAGTGTCCAATATGAATATATAAATTGATATTGCTAAATGTCGAATGCTAATAGGAGAATGGATATTATTGTATATATGTCAGAAAGAAAAATATAGTGGATATGTGGTTTTTTTAATCTATACATTAATTTTTATAAGCTAGCCATGTGAAAGTGTTTTTTATTTTAAAGAATTTTAGTAGTTTTGTTTTGTTAAAAGTTAAATGTTTTCGATGAAATCAAAAACAAATAAATGTTTTCAATGATTAAGTCTACTATTGACGGTAAATATTAAATAATGTTTCACAATATCGACTTTTAAACATATTGGATTTCTCATGCAACTAGCTTAGTGTTCGTGGCTATGAGATTTTAATGAAAGAGAAAGTGAGAATTAAATTATAAAAAAAAATAAAAAATGGTTGTTGTATTTTAGTGTTGGTGGCTAATGTTATGTGGTGTGGGTTGCAAATTAACCAAACACACTAATTTATAAAAGTTTTTGTGTGTTGTTTACCATAGAAATTGTTCATGCACTAAGACCTTAAAAAAAATCTATATTTGACTAGTTTAGATTACATAATCTGAAACGTGTCAAACCCCTTAATGCACAAGTTATTAAATAATTTGGGTATTAGGATATTTACATGTTTTGGATTATATAATTTGAACCCATAAAATAAATTTTTTGGATTATATAATTCGAAAACACTCCAGACTATGAATGGTGTCGTTCCCATCGAGGTTTAAATAATGGGTGTCATTACCATTGAGGTTTTCCGGTGTCTATAAATATCCAACGCAAAAAGGTTTCTTTTTTTTCTTCTTTCTGAATTGCCTTTTTCAGAATGTTGGTGCTACGTGAATCTCCTTGGGGCGCTTATGATGATATGGTTTCACTTTTGGTCATTCATACTATCTTTAGAGTTGTTTAGTGGTAGTTGTGGGTGTAGTATGATGGTCAACAATGACCTTCATATAAGTAGTTGTTGGTGTTGTATGATTGACCAAATAGGGTTATCCTCCATCATCTTGTATTTCTGATTAGCCTGGATATGAGGTTGTTTCCATTCGTACTCCATTTTCTTGTACTACTGATTTAGGTTGTCCTCCATCTTCTTCCTTTATCTTCTTGTAAGACATATTTGGTTTTAGTTGTCAAACATGTTTGTAGTAGTTCTCTGTAGTAATGATAATACAAGATTTCTTCGATGTGTGTTTATATCTTTATTTGATGATGATGTTAATGTAAATAGATTGTTTAGGATATGCCTATTAAGCCACTTATTAGGCGTAAAGGCTCAACTAGAGATCTTTTTTTCGAAATTGTGTTGAGTTAATAAATTATGTTGTCAATTTTGAATTATGTCATCTTTATAAATCGAGTCTACATTGTATCTTCGTGTGTTATGATCATGGTAGAGATAGGAATTTGCATATTGTTCTGTTACTAGGGTATTTCAGATTTTATAATCCTAAAAATATAAAATACGTGTCAGATTATATAATTTGAACATGGACAAAATTGGAAATACGAAGGGCGCGCGAGAATGATGGAGGGTAGGAAGAGCAATTCTTCCATTGTATATTTTTCATAAACAAAAAACAACGAAGAAAATACTGTAACATGAAAACTGCTCTTTAGACACCTATGTTTTGCTCCTAGGAACCCCAAACCGACCAAAATGTCTTCAACGGCAATTAATTACCGTTCGCTGTTGAGTGGTAGTTGATTGACGTTCGCTGCTGAACAACAATTAATTATCATTCCGCTCTGAACATATATCAGAGTGCAAAACAAAACCACCCACATATTCAAAAACACTCAAACATAAATCATTCTCCCTCCAAACTCCAAGAAATCAAGCTCCATCAAATTTCTTCAAACTCAAGTATGTAATCAAGTAAGTGTTCAAAATCCCTAAGTATACTACACATTGTTAATTTTATATGTTTGAGTTTCTTTTTAATTGCTCATATGTTAGATTTTTTTTGTGATATTGATGACTTTTTTAGATAGTTGATTGATTGATTACATGCTTGCTTTGATTGTGATTGTAGTTTAAACTAAGTTTTAGTGTAATGTGGTAGTTTAACAAATAAAATAACACAATGTGCATTGTATTTATATTTTGTGCTTCAAGTATTCGACGAAATGCCTCAAAGAATTTTCATTGATTTTTTCTTGTTGTTTGTGTGTGCAGTTTTCAATTAATGAATGAATGACTTTGTCTAATTTTATGAATGAATTAATTAATGAATGAAGGAAGAAACGAATGCATGAAGCAGCGGCTAAAACACATAAAACTCAGCGTTTGAAATTGTGCATGTTTTCTCTCTAACTGAGAGTTAATTGTCTAGAATGGCAATTAACTACGGATCCTCAACGAATGGTAATTAATTGCCGCTAGAGATATTTTGGTCAGTTCAGGGTGTCTATGAGCAAATCATAAGTGCCTAAAGTTAAAATTTCCCTTAACATTGCATAAGCCCATTTTATCACAAAAAAAAAAAGGAGTTAAGCTCAATATACTCCAAGAGGATATTTGCTACTTATACCCCCATTTTCCCTCACGTCAATAACTCAATATCACTTTTTTAAATTTTTATTCCCACAATATTGCGAAATTTTTACAAAGATCGAACTTCTTAAATCCAAATAAATATTTCTATGAGAAATGATATTTGTACAAACGTTTTTTGACAACTTTTGGACAACTCTCTCTCATACTCACATTTGTTACTCTCTCTTCTTTTTTCTCTCTATTGTTTTTGACCAACAAAAAGAGAGAGAAAAAGGTTATCACACAAGTTGTCGACAAATGATTATACAAATATCATTACTCGGTTTCCCTTGAGTCTCTATTTTGCACCGGTATTTACAATCAATTCATCATAACACACTATTGTTGTAAGTCAAAGACCTTCTTGGTATTTCTATTATAAATTACACTTTAAAATATAAAAGATGTGCAACAAAAGATTGTAAATTTTTACAAAGATTGAACTTCTTGAATCCACATAAATAATAGTATTGAATCTCCATTTTGAATGTGCATTTATAATCAATTAATGACATAGTATTGTTGTGATTCAAAGACCTTCTTGGTGATTTGAAAAAAAAATTATCCTCTATTGAGCAGTGGAAATTTTATTCGTACAAATGCAATCTTTCTAATACTATTTCCTTTTTAAATTTTACTTTTATCTATAACATGGTGGATGTCTTTTTTTTTTTACAAGAACATGGTGGATGTCTTGAAAAGCATCTCTTTTTGTTCAATGATATTTATCTTTTGATTCCTCATACATAAAATATTTTGGAAGCTTGTTTAGTACACTGTAGAAGATGGCTATGTAACATCAATCAAATGATGAATTATAAAAGATATGATATTCTTAACTTCATTTTTGGTTAGTGCATCAAAAGATCAATTTCATAACCAAAAGCATATGATGATTTGAGATCCATAGTCAGATATAAATCTTTGTGAATCAGAAAAAGATGCTGACTTGAAGGCAATAAGCAAACAATGTCCTTTAAGCTTATTTGCTTTGTAGATTTCCACATCTACTTGAATCTTTTATAGATTTTTTGTTATGTGTTGCACACTTGAAGTAATTTGTTAAATAACACACAATCAATTGTTTTTTGGGCAGTCTAGAGCACCTGGAGCTACAACAAGTTAATGACAAAGACTCCGAACAGATTTTAATCACACAAGCCGTATAGTCTGGACCTATTGATGTATTGGTCCATACTAGACCAATTTTTCCCACCATTAGATTAGGCTATCCTACCAAATCTTAACATGTTCATCTACACCAAATATAATCTTTTAACTCTATCTCTCTTGTCTCTCTCTCTCTCTCCGATATCACTAACACCAAGTTTATTTATTATTGTGTATTTCAATTTCGGTCTTGAAAATATAAGTCAAACACATGTAAAAGTCATAACTACACAATTTTATATCTAAAAGTTGCTATTTTTAAATGTTTAAACAATGTCCTAAAGACACTTATTAGCATTTTCCTTCCAAATTTTAGATTTGGGTGGTGATTGTGTTCATTTATGGTTTATTTTGAATTGAACAATAACATTAAACTTACCTTGTTTGCTGCTAAACCTTAAGGTTGAGCAGAAATATCTCTCCCCCTCTGCCGAGTTCCCGAAACTCGAATCTCATTTCTACAACCTTCAACACTCCTACGATCAACACCTATACGTCCTCTCTTATTCGAATTTTTATGATTTATTTTCACAAACTATTTTTTTTTTATTAATTTTAGGCTTAATTGATCATCTGGTCCCTTAACTTAATTTTTTATTTCGAAATGGTCCCTTAACTATAAAATATCTCAATTTGGTCTCTTATCTCTACTTCTATCAATCAAGTTAGTCTTCTCCGTTAGTTTTTTGCAAAATCCATTAACCACTTTCCATGTGTCATTTAGGATGTATGATCAATGGTTGGATATGAAAAGTACACATTGTATACAATGGACTCACACCATATGATAACTTCTTATTCCCATTCCATATTTTTTTTTTTAATTTCCTAAAAATAAAAATTAAAAACTACAACAACCTAAGATTGCTAGGTACACATGTGAGATCACCCATAAACCATTATACTAATAGACACTATTCCTACCGACGGAATCTAAGGAATAGTTTTAACATTTGAAAATTGAAAAATTTAACGTTGATGTCGCTTTCAAATTCGATCATTGATTTCTATTTCAAAAAGTTTATAGGATAATAATGCAACAAAAAGCATGACAATCTAACTTTTTTTTTTTTGAAGGACATGACAATCTAACTTAAATTACGTTACTAACATGGTCATCTCATAATTTTAGGCACTGAAATTGCTGACATTCATGCACTAAAGCACATATCAATAATCAATAATCTACTTCCTTAAAAAAAAATCTACTAATGAAACGTGATATAGCCGTATGATCAGGAATTGGTCGGTTCATCCCAACATGATCCTTTTGTAACAAATGATAAATATTATAATAATATGATCTGTCCACTATTTTTGGAATATTGACTACTACCGTAGTTATGAAAATTATTTTTTTGAGATATGTATGGAAAATTATTGAAGTATACTTTTGACTAAAGATTTAATTTTGGTCCGACTAAAAACAAAGTTGTATGGTATTAAATCCGAGTTTTAGTCTATTACTTTTATAAAAGCAATGTTAGTCAGTTTGGTCTCTAGAGCTCGTTGAGGCAGACCTCAAAGCTTATAGACCACTAACATAAGTGTATAACAAATTATCCACCAATAAGATTCGTAGGCGTTTTTTTATACCTTGTGAGATATATGTATAAGAAAAGGATGTATAGACAAGAATTGATATGGAATGATGTTTTTCTTATTCATGGAAAATGTTATATATACAAGTATACAAGGGATCTATGTAATAAAGTCTAACCTATAATTTGACTATAATATTAAAACTATTAAATCATTACATGAGTTGACTACTGTATAAGGAATGTGTCATGATTTACTTTTTTAATTCCATAATCTGTCATACATTAACATAATGATCTTTGCTTTGATTTTCTTTATTTGATCATATTCCATAACGTACATTTATATGCTAATGATCATAGTTTTGATTCATTAAGTGTTGACCATATTCCATAATATACTCTTAACACCCCCCCTCAAATTGGAGGTGGGATTGAAATATCAAAGACACCCAACTTGCTGAGTATTCGTTTATAAGCGTCACCTCCAAGTGGTTTAGTAAAAATGTCAGCTACTTGGTCAGAAGAACGAACATAGGAAGGAGTTATGAGACCTGATTTAATTTTCTCACGAACAAAATGACAATCAATTTCAATGTATTTGGTGCGTTCGTGAAAAACTAGATTTTCGGCAATGTGAATGGTAGCTTGACTATCTCAATTTATTATCAACTAGATTAATAATTGTTGGCAAAAAGTGTAACATTGTCTAATCTTCTTGGAATGACAATGAAAGTATTGACTCATATGTCAGATTGGTTGCTAAATGTTTGTCTGCAGAAAATTGCTGCCATTTTGCCGTCGAATGATACAAACGGAAGAGATAAGCAAGCTGATTGTGGTGCAACGACTTGTCATTTGTGCGTGGATGTGGCATATTAAAGAGTTAGATGAATATAATTTCCATAGACCATTTGTGCAGCAAGTTTTGAAAATTACTCATGATTATTATCTGGTTGGGAGGGTTAATAGAATTATTACAGAGATTCCTCAATTGATCATTTTTTTTTGGGTTGGAAGCCTCCATGGGAAGGATGTGTGATGCTGAATACATATGGTGCTTGCAAAGAAGAGATGAGCAACGTATGTGGTTGATTTTTTACTGCTTGTCAGGTGATTAAGACCGACTTTATTGATAGTCTTTTGGGTCGTTCTTGTTGAACAATATTTATATGTTTTATTAGTCTTGTCGAATTTTGATTTGACATTTCATGTTAGTTGATGTTATGGAGATCATTTCCCCTCGTTTGATTTCTGTGAAGTTTTTCTTTTTCCGAGCTTAGAATATATATATATATATATATATATATATATTAAAAAAAACATGACATATTGTTGATGTAATCTCGAATTAGTTGAGGTTGGTTGAGTTGTCTCAAGTATGATTCCTTTTGTTTCAAGCAATTAACGCTGAGGGAGGAACTTTCTCCCCTAGTTGTGGGTACAATATTTTTTTTCAATTACACTAATAAATGCATAATTAAAAGCAAAAAGATAAAATGATAATTAAATTATTAAAATAAATTTGTTTGATTGATCAGTGTGTCTGTTGTATTTTTTTTTTGGTAAAAATGTGTGTCTGTTGTTTAATAGCAAAACAACATGGCGTACGGTGCTCATTCTTTTTATAAAAAAAGGATTATGATTGGTCTAAAACAAATTTCATAATAGTGACGACGGCTCATCCTTCTTGTGTAAGTTTTCATGTTGTGATCATGAGAACATTTTCTTAATTATTTTTCAATCATTCTCTTCGGCACATGACTTCTTTTTGAAATGATTTTTTCTATGAAGTTAATTCTTGTCATATTACTGAACTTAACTTATTGGAGTGTCTTTTAAACAAAATGATGTCTTTAAACATGAGAACATTTCTACTTATGGTTAAGAATGATTTGAACAATTTCTATGTGCTTCATGTGTATTTACAAAGACCCCGAGTAAGCAATATTATAATTTGAAACTTGTCTTCTAAATTAGTATTCACTCGAGTACATATTAATAAATAATAGTCTTAAATGTACTTTTTAGTCCCCCATCAGTTTTGATAATTTGTCACTCTCATTAATGACATGACACTTACATGGCAATTACATGACATTTGTGTGTTGGCTTTCTCAACCCAAACCCTTTTGATATCCAAAGAAAATCCAGATGTGATACATGTGTCGTCAATTAATCTAAAATATATACTCTGTCTAGCAGTGACCTTTGGTCTGAACCTGTCAGGGAGACTCCTGAGAATCTTCTTGACATGATCAGGTACACCATAGCTCTTCTTCAGAACTTGAAGACCAGACACAAGAGTTTGAAACCTTGAATACATAGTTTCAATATCTTCGTCCTCCTTCATTCTGAAGAGTTCATATTGGTGAACCAGTTGGATTGCCTTAGCCTCTTTGACCTGTTGATTTCCTTCATAAGTTGAGCAGAGTGATTCAAAGATGGACTTTGTTGTAGATCTGTCAATTATCTTCAAATATTCAGCGTGAGGCAGAGCATCCACAAGTATTCCACGAACTCTGTGGTGCTTCTTGTACGTCTTCTTCTGAGTGGCTGTCAGACTCCTTCTGTCTGCTGTTGAATGAACAAAAGTAAGTATTAGTTTTTATATCGTTCCACAGGGATTAATGTGATATCATAAACCGTTCAACTTCGATTATTGTTTTAAGTTAGGGTTTAGCTTGTTTTTATACTACACTACTCATAATTTTAAAACATAATAAATAAATAGTAGAGTAATCGGATATAAACGATGTTTGATTGATGAAAGTTAATCCTAAACACCTTCTATGTCCTATTACTCTACTATTTATTTATTATGTTTTAAAATTATGAGTAGTGTAGTATAAAAACAAGCTAAACCCTAACTTAAAACAATAATCGAAGTTGAACGGTTTATGATATCACATTAATCCCTGTGGAACGATATAAAAACTAATACTTACTTTTGTTCATTCAGCAAAATGGCGCCGTTACCGGGGATTAAAGTTTTTGATGTTATGTTCATTGCAACTTTAATTATGGTTTTAAGCAATTTTGCATAAAATTCTTTTATGTATATAACTAATACTTCTTATCCATCTTGTTTGCTAATCCTTTGTGGTCAGATTGTTGATATCGTTTATGCGAGGTCAATTTTCAGAGGACCAACTTCTGTTTGATTCCGAGATAGAAAGAACAGCTAGAAGAGCCAATAGTAAGAATCGGAAAAAGAAGCAACAAGCTAAGAGGAGGCAACAAGAGGAGAGTTCTGTTTCTAGTCAATCATCAAGTCCAAATCCAAGCCACGAGTTACAAATGGCTGCAGCAGGAGATGGTTCAGGCGGTCGTGGGATGCCATGTAATAACAGTCCACGTCGTTTCGCACAATTGGGGAAGACACCGCGGACTGCTAAGCAAACAGAGATGAAGACGGGGATATTACAAATCTTATATGCTAATCCATTCTCAGGATTAGACCATGAAGACCCGTATCAACATCTCACAAAATTCTATGAGATCGCGGGAACCCTTGGTGAGACGGAAAATAACGAAGAGGCAATGTGGATGAGGATGTTTCCACATTCATTGATAGGCAAAGCTAAGGAGTGGTACTTGGACCAACCTCCGACGGTTATGACAACATGGAACACGCTTGAGGAGAAATTCCTTGATAGGTTCTTCCCTCAGAATCGGTTCATGGAGGCAAAGACAACCATTGCGGTGTTTTCACAAGGTACAAGTGAAACACTATGTGAAGCCTGGGAGCGTTTCAAGTCAATGCTCAGACGATGTCCGAACCATGGATTTGATGAGTTAACCCAAATTCATCTCTTCCGGAACGGAATGCAACAACAATCCAAGCTTTTGCTTGACGCTGCTGCTGGTGGTTCTTTGATGGCCAAGAGCGCGGAGGATGCTGTTGCTATTATAGAAAGAATGGCGTTGAACGATCACCAAGCTCATCACAACCGGAGCCAAAGCCAAAGGAAGGCGGGAATTCTTGATTTGGGAACAAACGATGCGATCCTTGCGCAAAACAAGTTGCTCACGCAACAAGTGGAAGAGTTGACAAAGAAAATGGCCAACCTTCCCTAACAAATGAAGGACATCCAGAACGAGCAAAGAAGGCAACACCAAGTCGCATCTTGCGAGCTTTGTTCGGGAGACCACCCAACCGGATTCTGTCCGCCCCCCACAGAAGAGGTAAGCTATGTTGGTAATCAACCAAGGCCTCAACAGTTTCAAAACCAATTCCAAAGCCATCCAAACAACTTCCCAAGAGGGAATAATCCGAATTATGGCCAAGGTTGGAGAGGAGAAGCTGGGCAGTACAACCGACAACCTTACCAGAACTATAACCAATATCAACCTCCACAACAAAATCGCAACCAAACCACCGATGAAACCCTCAATCTATTCATGCAGCAGTCAATGGCCAACCAGAAGAACACTGATGCGTCCATTAAAAATCTGGAGACGCAAGTGGGTCAATTGGCACAACAACTTTCTCAAGCTACTCAACAAGGCGGAACCTTTACCGCCAACACACAAACCAACCCTAAGGATCATGCATCATCATCGAAATGACAATTAAGTCATTTTGATGAGGAAGTCCTTGCAACAAGAGACAACGAAAATTGCAAGGCAATAGCTACAAGGAGCGGGAAGGTAATTGGCAAAGGTATAGGGGATAATCTTGAAGTAGAGAGAAGGGTGGTTGAGAATGAGGTGAGGGAGAAGGATGATGATGAAGGACATGAGGAAGAAACGGAAGATGTACATATAGAGGATGTAGTAGAAAAAAATAATAAGGATGTAGTTGAAAATGAAAACATTGTATGGAAGAAGGATGTGGTGAAGGAGAAGAGCAAGAAGCAAGAAATAGTGAAGAATGCACCAACACCGCACCTACCTTACCCAACTACACCAGCCAAAAAAGAGAAGGAGAGGCAGTTTGCTAGGTTCCTTGAAGTATTCAAGAGGTTACAAATCAATATACCGTTCTCGGAAGCCCTAGAGCAAATGCCGACGTATGCCAAGTTCATGAAGGAAATCTTATCCAAGAAGCGGAGATTCAATGAAGAAGAAACAATTTTGCTAGACGCAAATTGTAGTGAGATCATCCAGAACACATTGTCAAGAAAGAAGAGAGATCCGGGCAAAGTTACATTGCTCGTATCCATTGGCAATGTAGATGTCGGCAAGGCACTCATTGATTTGGGTTCAAGCATCAACCTAATACCACTATCCGTTGTCAAAAGGATAGGTGATATAGTTGTGAAAAGAACCAACTTAACCTTGCAATTGGCCGACAAATCCTACACTCGTCCATTGGGAATTGCTGAAGACGTGTTGGTGAAAGTCGACAAGTTCTTGTTCCCCGTCGACTTTGTAGTGATGGACATTCCGGAGGATGATGATGTGCCACTACTTCTTGGGAGAACTTTCATGCAAACGGCACGGATGATGATTGATCTTGACGGAGGCTTAATGAAAGTCCGTGTGGACGATGAAGAAGTCAATTTCAACATCCATGAAGCCATGAGATTCCCTAGTGATAAAGCTGCGTGTTTCAAGATGGATGCAACGGAAGAATTGATAGTTGATACGAGAAACCAGTTGCATGACTTGACACATCTTGAGAGAGTTTTGACAAACGCACTAAGTATCCTAGGAGAAGAAGATGAGCTAGAGCTTGAAGAGTGTTTGAAGGAGCTCGATTCGTTGAAGGAAATTCCTCCTCACAAAGTTAAAATCGAGGAATTGACGAATGAAGCTAAAGTAGAAGAAGTGAAACCGGAGATGAAGATATTGCCCTCACATTTGAAGTATGTGTTTCTTGATCAAGAGGGTACCAAACCGGTGATCATTAGTAGCTCCTTATCAAACCACGAAGAAACAAGATTGGTCGAAGTTTTGAAGTCCAATAAGGAAGCAATAGGTTGGACACTATCCGACTTAAAAGGGATAAGTCATTCCTATTGTATGCACAAGATCATGATGGAAGAGGATTATAAGCCGGTAGCACAACCTCAAAGACGGCTAAACCCAAACATGAAAGAAGTAGTCCGGAAAGAAGTAGTGAAGCTACTTGAAGCCGGCATGATATATCCGATCTCGGATAGCACTTGGGTTAGTCCGGTTCAAGTTGTCCCTAAGAAGGGAGGTATGACGGTTATCACGAATGAGAAGAATGAGCTCATACCGACAAGAACCGTGACCGGTTGGAGGATGTGTATCGACTACCGGAGGTTGAACAAAGCAACTAGAAAGGATCATTTTCCTCTACCATTTATGGATCAAATGCTAGAGAGGCTGTCAGGACAAGCTTTTTACTGTTTCCTTGACGGGTATTCGGGCTACAATCAGATATCGGTGAATCCAGACGATCACGAGAAGACTGCATTCACATGTCCTTTTGGGGTATTCGCATATCGACGCATGCCGTTCGGTTTATGTAACGCTCCAGCAACATTTCAAAGATGCATGCAAGCTATTTTTGCAGACTTGATAGAGAAAAGCATTGAAGTGTTCATGGACGACTTCTCAGTTTTTGGGTCATCATTTGATTTATGCTTGAAGAATCTGGACACGGTACTGAAACGGTGCAAGGAAACCAACTTGGTGCTCAATTGGGAGAAGTGTCACTTCATGGTAACCGAGGGTATTGTCCTTGGTCACAAGATCTCCTCCAAGGGTATCGAAGTTGATAAAGCTAAGGTCGACGTGATAGGAAAACATCCACCACCAGTCAATGTCAAAGGAATCCGAAGCTTCCTAGGCCATGCCAGGTTCTATCGGAGATTCATCAAAGACTTCTCAAAAATCGCAAAGCCATTGAGCAACCTGCTCAACAAAGATAAGTCTTTTGATTTTGATATTGACTGTTTAAATGCTTTTAATAGTTTAAAGGATAGCTTAACATCCGCACCCATAATCACCGCACCAAACTGGATATATGATTTTGAACTTATGTGCGATGCAAGTGATTATGCGGTAGGCGCGGTGTTAGGTCAACGCAAAAACAAAATTTTTCATGCTATACACTACGCAAGTAAAGTTTTAAATGACGCACAAGTCAATTATGCTACCACTGAAAAAGAATTACTTGCCATAGTGTTCGCATTAGAAAAATTTCGTTCGTATCTCATAGGTTCGAAAATTGTTATTTGGACTGACCATGCAGCTATCAAGTACTTAATTACCAAACCCGACTCAAAGCCGAGACTCATCCGTTGGATGTTGCTACTCCAAGAGTTTGATTTGGAGATTAAGGACAAGAAGGGGACTGAGAACCTAGTAGCTGATCATCTGTCCAGATTGGTGAACAAAGAGATAACGAAGAATGAAAGGGACATCCTTGAAGAGTTCCCGGATGAACAGTTGCTTATGGTGCAAGAAAGACCATGGTTCGCGGACATGGCCAACTACAAAGCAACGGGTTTCATTCCGGAGGATTACACTTGGCAAATGAAGAAGAGGTTGTTGAGAGACGCCACTCAATTCATTTGGGATGACCCATACTTATTCAAGATTGGAGTAGACCACTTAATAAGAAGATGTGTTGCTAGAGAAGAAGCCAAGGACATCATGTGGCATTGTCACAACTCGCCATATGGTGGTCACTACAGTGGAGAAAGAACTGGAGCTAAAGTTCTTCAAGCTGGCTTTTATTGGCCCTCGTTGTTCAAAGATTGTTATGAACATGTGAAAGAATGCGAGAGTTGCCAGAAGACCGGAGGGATTTCAAAGAGGAATGAAATGCCTCTACAAAGTATCCTTGAAGTCGAAGTCTTCGACTGTTGGGGTATTGACTTTGTAGGGCCATTTCCATCTTCTTTGAACAACGAGTATATTCTGGTGGCTGTCGACTATGTGTCAAAGTGGGTTGAAGCAATAGCATCTCAAAAAGCCGATAGCAAGACGGTGGTCAAGTTTCTGAAAAGAAACATCTTTTCCCGATTTGGAACTCCAAGAGTGCTAATAAGTGATGGAGGTTCACACTTCTGCAATCAACAGTTAGCAAAAGCACTTGAGCACTATGGAGTAAAGCACAAGGTAGCTTCACCATACCATCCACAGACGAACGGTCAAGCCGAGGTATCCAACCGTGAAATCAAGCGGATACTTGAGAAGACCGTGTCATCCTCAAGGAAGGATTGGGCGATGAAACTGGACGAAGCGTTGTGGGCCTATAGGACCGCATACAAAGCTCCTACGGGTTTCACCCCATTCCAGTTGGTGTATGGGAAAGCGTGCCACTTGCCGGTCGAGTTGGAGCACAAAGCGTTTTGGGCGCTCAAGTTTTTGAACTTTGATCAAGAGCAAGCTGGGGAGAAGAGAAAACTTCAAATGCATGAGTTAGAGGAGATGCGTGACCAAGCCTATCAGTCAAGCAAGCTCTATAAGGAAAAGGTTAAACGGTATCATGACAAGAAGATCATGAAGAGGGAATTCAAGCCTGGTCAGATGGTGTTGCTGTTCAATGCAAGACTACGATTATTTCCGGGTAAATTGAAGTCCAAGTGGTCCGGTCCGTTCATGATAAAGGAAGTGAAACCTTATGGAGCTGTGGAACTTGAGGATCCTATCACCAAGTCGACTTGGACAGTGAATGGACAAAGGCTTAAGCCATATTTTGGAGGTGAAGTTGTTCGGCACACGACGACGATTTCGCTCATCGATTCTTATGCGTAAGTGAATCAGGCGTCGATCTAATGACGTTAAACAAGAGCTTGTTGGGAGGCACCCCAATTTTGTAAGTATGTTGTGTTTTTAGTGTTAGTTTACTTCTGTACAAGTATTTATGCATGTTGGGATAGTGGCTAGAACTCAAAAATTTATTTTTCTGTTTCCTGTCATGGTCGCTACAGCGACCATCTCATCGCTGTAGCGATGGAATTTACACTATGTCGCTGTAGCGACGCACTTGTCGCTTGTAGCGACAGTTTTTGCACTTGCGCTTGTAGCGCCAAAGTACGCTTGTAGCGATGGGCTTTTTGCCTGTCGCTGTAGCGACGGATCGCGCGCTTGTAGCGAGCGTATCAGAAAACAGTTTTATATTACCCAGGCCAGTCCTGTCGCTTCAGCTACTTCTCAACCACCCCATTTATTATTATAGCCGTTTTAACTTATTATTTTCGCATCATTTCACTTCTGTAAACACTCCATCAATTTCTGCATTGTTCACAATTCACATTCTGCACAAATCTGCAAAATCCACTAAGTACCTGTAATCATCTTGTTAAATCAACACTCAAGGTATGTTTTTCGGCCATCTCTGTTCCTATTTTTCAGTTTTTTACTTGCTAATGGTGCTTGCATGCTGATTTCGTAATTCTAGGGTTTAGGGTTTATGAATTTTTGAACTTAAAGCATGCCCTTTTGATTACCCATTGTTATGCCTAGCTTAAGTTGTTATAAATGAACGAAAATCACTTGATAAACTTCCCTGTAATCCTTTTGTTCATAGGATTTCTATTTTGGAAAAACCCTTTGTAAAAATTTCAAATAAATTAGGGTTTTTAAGGATTTAGGAAGTTTAGGTGATTGTTTCTCATTTATTTTAGCTTTAATGTTGATTTCGCATGCTACAAGTAAGTTAAAATCCATAAAAACATGAAAATCTGAAAAGGGTCTTCCTCGCTACAGTACGCTTGTAGCGAAGGAATGAGGCATTTTCTGGGTTTCGTCGCTACAGCGACCAAGCTGTCGCTTGTAGCGAGCGAACCCAGAATTTGTTTTATTTTTGTTTTGATTAAGACTTGACTTGTACCCTACTTAACTTTCATCTGTTTTGATCATTTTTGTAGGAATGGCACCTAAAACATCGTCAAAACGTCAAAGGAATGTTGAAAGCTCCTCGTCACGACCAAGAGTCAACATTCCACCACACGATACAGCTCGTTTCCTAAGCTGGAGGAACCAGGAACGCTACGAGGAGCCGAGGACAAGACGCATTTGGTCTGAGAAGAGGTTCGAAATATCTGAAGAAGGGGAATATGGAGGCTTAGCAGCCATGATTAAAGAGAGGAAGTGGGGGATCCTTTGCACGCCACCTAGGAGGATCAACTATGAAATTGTGCGCGAGTTTTACGCGAACGCGATCCCCTCCGATCCGTCAGATGAGTTTACTTGGACGACCTACGTGCGTGGGCGCACCGTCACATTCGATCGCATGTCCATCAACGCATATCTGGGCAAGCCTTTGGAGCTGGTTGAGGAAGATAATCCGCTTGCACCCACTGCACTTTGTGATTTCTGTGAACGTCAGAGGAGTGGTGATTGGGATCACGACAGCATCGCACAGGATATCTTCCAGGAGGGGAAGAGTTATGACGTGAGTAGGGCTTCGGGTAAGCCTTTCCGAGCATTCCGTGATGACATGACCACTGAGGCTCAGGTAATCCTTACCCTTATTCTATATAACATCCGCCCCAAATCTCACACCTCCTCCACCACCTTAGATGTGACCCCTCTTGTCCATTATATCCTCACTCAGCGTCAGGTTGACGTTGCTAGACTGATAGCAAATGAGATGAGGATAGTTGCTGAGAGTGGCATATTACCCCCGGGCAAACCAAAATGCCCTCTGACTTTTCCCGGGTTGATCATGGGTCTTTGTAGGCGAGCTAGAGTTCACATGCCATCACAGGTTGATGAGGAAATTAAAAATCCTATTGATGATAGATACATCAATAGGTACTGCTCTACACCTGCACCTGTTGCCCCACCACCACCACCTCACACCTCAGCCGGACCATCATCCTCAGCAGGACCTTCTCATGTACCACCACCACCACCTCAGACTACTAGCCACCCTAGCCACCCGACCATTCCACCTTTGGACTTCTCGAGTTGGGATTCTGCTACTGTGAGCTCCTTTTTGTTGGCGCAGAATGCGTCAAATCATCGGGCACTTACTACGATTCAGAGCCATCTGCACGACAGTGGCCAAAGCCCGTGGACACCTGCTTTCTTCTCCGAGCATATCGCTTGGCCTGGGGACAGGTCATTCTTTCCAGGAGGGGCAGATGCAGCTGATGCTGGTGATGATCAGGGTGATGACGACGCTGATGTCGATGATGATCTGGATGATGACTCCTCAGCTGCTACAAATTCTATTGATCGCATGGCAGCTGACTTGATAGACTCTGAGGACGACATGGCCACAGACTCGGATTGATGATGCAGAGCTGCAGATCTTGATTTGTTTTCCCTTTCATTTTATTTATTCAGCTTTGTACTTTAACATTTTGATTTATGCTTTGTATTTTGAGTTTGTTTTATGTACCTTGGATAATATTACATTATGTTTATGTTAATTATATTTTGGGTATTACATGTTAGCATAGTTATATTTTATTTATGCTTTAGTGTTTATGTTACAAATTTTTTTTGAAATGATCCCAACAAATTTTGAAAGAAAGATGAGAGATTCAAAAGCCAATGCTTGAACTGTGAATCATCTGAGTGATAATGATAGAATGAGTGTTAAAGCGCGCAGCTAAGGTACTCGTTTTCTTGTTTTTCTAGGTATATTCTTTAATGTGAATAAGTTCTTTACACACACAAGTTAATTTATTCAGTTTTTAAGCAAGCATGTGTTTAGTTTTGAACCAATATAGAACTAGCCAAAATGTGAGGAATCCTCAACCATTGTATATATGCAGGAGACCAATATCATTGTTTAACTCAGTTAGATTATGTTAAATCTGTTGTTGTTTTAATTTGTATAAGAGCATTGAAATGATCAAGGCAATTTTTTTTGAAATTGAGAGAAATACTTGACCAAATGAACCTACCCTGTGAGATGTGTGAGTATCTGTTAACCCATCTGAGCCTAATGGAATCAGAATTGTTAACCGTGGACTGTCAATTTAATAAGCTCATCTGCTTATTTAAATTGCCGGAGTTTGTAAAAAAATTCAGTTCATAGTTAACTCTTTATTAAATTCTGATAGTTGTTTTCTTTTGAACCCTTATCCATCGTTTTTATTGACCTTTGCCATAATAACAAAGGAACATTCGATTAGGGTATCATTGGAATAAGTTGGGGAGAAAGGAAGGTTTTATTTATGTCAATGTAAGGGTGAATGATGTTAATTGATCTTGACAACAAGAAAAGAAAAAGAGAAGAAAAAAAAAAGAAAGAAAAGCAAACCAAAAAAAAAAGAAAAGAGAAAAATGAAAAGGTTTGCAAGAAAAAGTTGTCAAGAATCAATCAAGAATAGAAAAGAATGAAATTCACCAAGTGTTGTATTGGAAAAAGAAGGAAGTTGTAATTAGATTGAATGTTTCCTTTTGCTTGGCCATTTGAATTCAAATATCCCACATATGACAATTCTTTTGTAACCTAGCCCAATTACAACCCTTAAAGTCCTTTTGATCAATGCCTTTTATGCTTTTGGAAATGATAAATAGATAGACACATAATTTGATTGTATGTTATCATGTTTATTGGATGAGTGTTCATAACCCTTACAAATGATTTTAATTGTTCATATACTTTATCAAGAAGTGTGTTAGGTTTGGTTCAAATTTAAACATGTTGCTTGTTTAGGATTGTATGATTTAATTCCTTGTGTTTAGAACTAGTTCACATTTGTAGAATGTATCTTGTTTAATGAGAAACTGGACTTTAGCTTGCGCAATCACATTTGAATCACTCTTTGGATGTTTAAATCTTCGCACTTTTGAATCCTTTGCTAAATTGCTCAATACTGTGGTTTTAAAAGCTATAAAAATTTCCTTTTGTTCTTTGGTTTGAGGACAAACCAAAATGTAAGTTGGGGAGAGTTTGATAAGTGCCTAAATGTTGTTATATTTTGGTACAAATTAAGGCACTTATGTTTACTTGTTGTACAAGTTACCTTAGGATTAGGGCATAAATGTGTTAAAAATGCAATAAATGTGATCCTAAGCCTTACCCCATGCCATATGCAGGAAATACATGCTTGAACCTGATTGATGCAAAGACATGAAGCTTTTCTTGATGCCATCGCTACAAGCGCAGGACTCATCGCTAGTAGCGAGGATAGGCAGAGATTTTCAGTGATCCATCGCTTGAAGCGCAGCATCCATCGCTAGTAGCGAGCCTAGGCAGGGAATTTCAAAGGCTGGTCGCTAGTAGCGACAGACCTTGTCGCTACAGCGACCAAAGGGGCGGTTTAATGCTGATGGTGACGTGGAGCTCTATGATTGGCCAACTGAAGTCCTCGCTACAAGCGACAGGCTGGTCGCTTGTAGCGAGCGAACATTTTCTCAGCATATTTAAGGAATTTTAAGCTCATTTCTTAGATATATAGTTTTTTATCAGTTATAATATTTTCCAGAGCTTAGAAAACTTGTTATCTTTGAGAGAGAATAGGCATAGAGGGAGAAAAACTTCAAATAGCAATTAGATTTGGATTGAAGAAGATCTTAAGAAGCTTTGAGACATCAAGCTCTCACATATCTTCATCTTCCTTTCTTATTTTGCAAGAGTTGTCATGACAATGATCAACTAATCTCCTTTGTTGGGATTAATAGGTAATCAATCACTCATGTTGTAAACTTTTGATTATTCAATATATGATTCTAGCAATTTTTATATACCATTGAATTTCTTCTTGCTTTTCAATCTTATGTTTGATTTAAATGTTGTTGAAAAAGACTTTTGAATCTAGGTTTAGAATGATTTTCTATCAAGATAAGAAATTCTAGAAATGGGATTTGGTTTTGATAATTACATTATAGTATTGGATCATAATGCTTTTGGATTGTTTAATAGATTGAGAAATCATCGATTAAACGATACAATCGATATCACGACGTCATTTGGGAAATCAATGATGTTGTTGAGCAATACGTAATAATGTCATATATAAGAAAACGCTAGAATTCGTATTTGTAATCAATCGGATATAAACGATGTTTGATTGATGAAAGTTAATCCTAAACACCTTCTATGTCCTATTGCTCTACTATTTATTTATTATGTTTTCAAAATGATGAGTAGTGTAGTATAAAAACAAGTTAAACCCTAACTTAAGACGATAATCGAAGTTGAACGGTTTATGATATCACATTAATCCCTGTGGAACGATATAAAAACTAATACTTACTTTTGTTCATTCAGCAAAATGAAAAACTTTAATCCCCGGCAACGGCGCCATTTTGCTGAATGAACAAAAGTAAGTATTAGTTTTTATATCGTTCCACAGGGATTAATGTGATATCATAAACCGTTCAACTTCGATTATCGTCTTAAGTTAGGGTTTAACTTGTTTTTATACTACACTACTCATCATTTTGAAAACATAATAAATAAATAGTAGAGCAATAGGACATAGAAGGTGTTTAGGATTAACTTTCATCAATCAAACATCGTTTATATCCGATTGATTACAAATACGAATTCTAGCGTTTTCTTATATATGACATTATTACGTATTGCTCAACAACATCATTGATTTCCCAAATGACGTCGTGATATCGATTGTATCGTTTAATCGATGATTTCTCAATCTATTAAACAATCCAAAAGCATTATGATCCAATACTATAATGTAATTATCAAAACCAAATCCCATTTCTAGAATTTCTTATCTTGATAGAAAATCATTCTAAACCTAGATTCAAAAGTCTTTTTCAACAACATTTAAATCAAACATAAGATTGAAAAGCAAGAAGAAATTCAATGGTATATAAAAATTGCTAGAATCATATATTGAATAATCAAAAGTTTACAACATGAGTGATTGATTACCTATTAATCCCAACAAAGGAGATTAGTTGATCATTGTCATGACAACTCTTGCAAAATAAGAAAGGAAGATGAAGATATGTGAGAGCTTGATGTCTCAAAGCTTCTTAAGATCTTCTTCAATCCAAATCTAATTGCTATTTGAAGTTTTTCTCCCTCTATGCCTATTCTCTCTCAAAGATAACAAGTTTTCTAAGCTCTGGAAAATATTATAACTGATAAAAAACTATATATCTAAGAAATGAGCTTAAAATTCCTTAAATATGCTGAGAAAATGTTCGCTCGCTACAAGCGACCAGCCTGTCGCTTGTAGCGAGGACTTCAGTTGGCCAATCATAGAGCTCCACGTCACCATCAGCATTAAACCGCCCCTTTGGTCGCTGTAGCGACAAGGTCTGTCGCTACTAGCGACCAGCCTTTGAAATTCCCTGCCTAGGCTCGCTACTAGCGATGGATGCTGCGCTTCAAGCGATGGATCACTGAAAATCTCTGCCTATCCTCGCTACTAGCGATGAGTCCTGCGCTTGTAGCGATGGCATCAAGAAAAGCTTCATGTCTTTGCATCAATCAGGTTCAAGCATGTATTTCCTGCATATGGCATGGGGTAAGGCTTAGGATCACATTTATTGCATTTTTAACACATTTATGCCCTAATCCTAAGGTAACTTGTACAACAAGTAAACATAAGTGCCTTAATTTGTACCAAAATATAACAACATTTAGGCACTTATCATCTGCCACTATTCCTTCTTCATCAACCTCAAAGTTGATTCCATCTTCAATAATATCCCAGAGTTCATCATCAACATCTATAATATGACTGTACATTTTGCTTTTCCACCAAGAAAGTTGTGTAGCATCTCCATTAAAAGATGGAGGTTTGACATAATAACTGTTTTTATCAATGGTGGAGGTGTTGTTGACAATAGGAGTGGAAGTCTCAATAATTGAAGACATGTTTTTCTCTCTAGATCTTATTTTGTGGTACAATTAAGTGACAGAGCACATATCGTGCTCTGATACCAATTGAAGGTGAGAAAAACACAAGAATGGGGGATTGAATTATGTTGGCTTTTCTGGTTCCTTTTTCTGTGTTTAAAAAGCTGTTCAGAATTTGAGGTATACGAATTCTAATATAGAGTCTGAGTGCAGCAGATAAAGTATAGAAACATAAAGATAAAGGCAGAGAGAGATAAGGCATACACAAAACAATTTTATACTGGTTCCTCCAACAACACAGGAGTAGTCCAGTCCCCTTGCACTTCCAACAAATTTCACTATAATCACGCTGGATTACAAATTGCTCAAGGACCCTTCCAAGAGACTTCCTATGCTCAAGCACACCTGCTCAATACTTCCTGCTCTAGGACTCTTCCTAAAGACTTCTTTTGCTTAAGCACAACTGCTTAAGACTTCCTTTTGCTCTAGGACTCTACCTAAATACTTCCTTGCTCAAGAACAACTCCAAGAGACTTACAAATGCTCAAGCACGCAGGCAAGAGACTTACAATGCTCTAAGGACACTCCTAAGAGACTTCTAATGCTCAAGGTTTCACCAGGAGACTTATAAGCTCAAGCTTCACAAGCTTGAGACTTCTAATTTGTTCTACACTTGATTTAACAGTGATATTCTATAATGAACAAATGAACAAACTCTCTTACAACTCTAGGATTTCTAAGATATAAACTTTGATACAAAAATCCTAAGTGTTTTTGCGTTATATGATTTGACAGAATAATGGCACAATAAAATAGCAAAGTCTTGTTAATCTTCTTCATGGTCTTCAGCTCCTTTTATAGGTAGGGATATGAGAGACGTTGGAGAAAAGTGCCAGCACAAATAGAGTCGTTAAGAAGCTTCAATCAAGAACGTTGACCCTTTGCCGGATATGGGTAATTCCGTTGAATGATCCTTTTTAATTTCCTTTGGTGAAAGAAGAATTATCTGCTGCATTCCTTTTGTTCTTGAGGTCCTTTGTTTGCTTGTGCACGTAGACAGCGGAAGACAAAAGAACTGTACTTATTAGATCCTTGATAGGGAGAATTCACAGAAGAAGACAAAACCTACGTGGATTCTGGGGCCCTCGGGATTTTCTCAAATCAAAGGGGTCATCCAAGTCTGTGGTCTGCTTCTGAGTCTGATGACCTTCATAGAGTCTGTTGAGATAACTCTTCAGCTTCTGTGTGGTATCCGTCTTCTTAAGACGTTGACTTCTAGTTGACCTTCCTTTCGATCTTCTACTATAGTCTTCTTAGCTTTTCTTGGTCCTTCTGATGCTTTTCATATGTATATCCTTTGATGATAGATTCTATCTTTGATTTTGCACACTTGAACATATGTTAGTATTCCAATTGTTCTTCAATACCTTGTTATCATCAAAACCTTAGAAGAATTGTACAAGACCCTTCTTGTTCCAACAGTTTACACAAAAATCACTTATACCAAAATCACATAACTTCACCTTCACTTCCTACACTTTCGTTCTCAAGTCTTCTTATAAAAACAACCATTTTTCAAACAAACCCTTAGAACAACACAAACCCCAGAATTATGTCTTCATCAACATCAACATCTGGACAAGTTTCTGCATCACTCAAGGGAAGAACAATGAAGATTCTGGAATGTGAACTCAAACTGGTAAAGGAGTTCGTTGTGGATTTTGATTCTTTTGTTGAGAATGGGTACGACATGAGAGCGGAGTTCAACAAGCATGGATGGATGAGCTTCTTTGATATTCTGGATGGACCATGTTATACAACGCTTGTTAAGGATTTCTGGGTTAGAGCAGAGATTGTGAAGACTACTGAAGAAGGACAAGAAATGGAGATTAGGTCATCAGTTATGGGGATATAGATTACCATTACTCAATCAATTATAGCCAAGTTAATAGGGCTGGACAATATTGTGTTCTTTGAAACAGATCCAAACTTAATTTCTCTAAAGTTTGGAGATGAAATCAAGAGCACTCTCTACAAGGTTATAGAAGAAAAGAATGATAAGGATGGCAAGAAAAGCAAGACAGACAGAGCCACCAACATGCTTGACATAGAAAGGATTATGTTCAAATTCTTCATTCAGTGCATTTTTCCTAGATCAGGAAGCACATATCAACCTAGCTGGATTCACAACGTGATTCTCCTACATCTACACAAGAATGATAAGGTTAATCTTGTTGGGTATGTGTTCAACCACTTATGCACAACAATTGACAACTCATGGAGGACACAACACAAGAGCATTCCATATCCAAGGCTTCTATCTAAATTTGTTCACCAGAGCAAAGTAGTTCAGAAGCTGGAGAGTCTAGGTCGCCTTGACCTAGGTATATAATTTGGGGAAGTCATGACACGAAAACTTCTGGGAAATATGAGAATTATCCCACGAAATTCTGTAAGAAACCTTCTGCATATGCCATCAAAGAAAACGGAAGACCATTCATTCCAAACTTCGCTGAAATCATCAGAAATCTAAGCCCAGAGGAGCTGGCAGACATGGTGTCAAAGGCCAAGATAGACTTCAATGCACAAGTCAATCTGGAAGATATTCTTGCCGCACCAGAAGTTGCCGAAAAGAAGAAATATAGAAAAGCTTCTAACAAGGCCACTACATCTGCACTTGCGAAGAAGAAGAAGAAAACAGAAGTTCAGAAAGATTTGCAAGAACTTTCTACAGCAGAGGTTAAGGAGACAAGAAGAAGAAGTGGTGCTGCTCCTACTGAGAATCAACCACTGAAACAGACTCCTACTGCTTCTGGAACCAAGAGGAAAGGTCCTGAGAAAGCCTCTGAAGAGACTAAGAGAATGAGGATGTTGGTTGATAATGAGTCAGACTCTGAAACAGAAAGTGATAATCAAAAGTTGTCTTCAGTTTACAAAATCAAGACGTTGGTTCCTGTGAAGGAGGTTGTTGAGACTGCTTCTACACTTGTCAAAGCAATTGTTGAAAATGTTGAGAAAGATGTGGTAGGAGTGGGCTTGATAACTGAGGAAAAACTTGTTGCTCAAAAGAAAGGATCTGATCAAGTGGCAGAAGTTGCTGGTGAAAGGAATCTTCCAGAAAGAAATGCAGAAGTCACTCATGTTCTGCAAAGGTAATGGTTTTGTCTCAAGTGTAAATGTTGTTGATACTTCTTTAAATCCCTCCACCATCATTTCCCCATCTTCATCTCCCCTACATGTGTATAAGGATATTGATGCCTTGTATCATCTGGAAAGGTATTCTGATGGTATCTTATACTCCTCTCTACCATCGTCACCTCAAACTACTCAAATTTCCACACATTCTACTCAAATCAATCCTCAACCTCAAACCCCTCAACCACAAACAACCGTCACCATTCTCACACAACTTCCAAAGCTGAAAATACTAATGTTTCTAGAGCCTTGGGTAGTTGATTGGCTCCAACTTAACATCGACCTTGTTGAGCCAGAACAACCAATCTTCACACTACCTCTACCCGCAGACTTACTACTAGACTCATCTGATGATGAAACATTCGATGAATTTGATGACACCTCCTAGAGATCATTGAAAGCCTCTATGTACCACCCTCTTTTTGTGCCCCTCATTCAACCAATGATCTTGAAGAAGTATTCAATATTATTTATGCAAGAGCTCGCATAACATACTCTAAAAGCGTGAGGGTTGTATGTGCTGAAAAGATCATCTTAGAATGGAAGCTACTGCATAAATCAGTTAATGAGGTTTTTGATCAAATCCAACATTTGTTAGCTGAGAATGTGCAAAGTAACCGGTTCATATGGATAAGTGCAGTCAGAAGGGTAATGGAAACCGTAGATCTCAGAAGAAATGTTTTTAGACAGCTGCAAGCTCCACCTCAGCATGTCATAAAAACCACTCTTGAGATCTCTCATAGTCCACCTCTGACTCAACAACTTATCCTAAAACCTGAGCGGAATGACAAAAGTAATGAATATGTTGATCAAAAGTTGGAGGTTCTAGAGACTGAACAGAAGGCTCTGAAATCTGTAGTGACTTCATTGGCAGCTAAGCAAGGTGATCTGAAGACAAGGGTGGAAGAAATAAGTCTGACCCAGAAAGAGATGAAAGTTGAATCTGCTGAAACAAACATAAATGTCAATACCTTGCTTCAGATGTTGAAAAAAGAAATCTAAGCTTTATTTAATATTTTAATCCCTTGTTTTTACTTGTTTTATACTCTGAATTATACCTCTGTTTAATGTACTCTTGTTTATCGATGTCATATGCATATGTTGATTCATTCTTACTGCTTAAAGTTTTATCTTGCATATTTTTGTTGATGACAAAAGGGGGAGTACAATAGAGTATTTGAACTCTGAGCCTAAGTAAAAAGCTAAGGAACATAACTTAAATTCGAGTTAATTTGTGCTTAATTGAAAATTTATCAGACTCTGAAGAAGTTATCAATTTTAACTAGGCTAATCAAACTTGAATAGTTCTGATATGTCTAAGAGTCTGATACAAGCTAAGATTCTGATAAGTTTATTCTTAATTTAACTTGTGCAATTGAGAACTCATCAGAATTTGAAAGGTGTCATCAAACTTGAGTAAACGAATATGTTTAAGAATCTGATACACTTTGAAACTCTGATTTGTTTATATGTATGTGATCCGATGCATTTTACTATAATTAAAAATGAATTTAATTATCTGGGATAGAACTTAGGGGGAGCTTACAAACCTCACCTTAGGAACTATCATATAGGACTTAGGGGGAGCTTGCAAACCTCACCTTAATGGATTATCACAGACTCAGGGGGAGCTTTCAAACCTCAGACCCTGAGAAAGTCAGACTCAGGGGGAGCTTACAAACCTCAGACCCTGAAGTCTACCTGTTAATTAGATTAACAACAATTGTTTCAAATACTTGTGTTTGTCATCATAAAAAAGGGGGTGATTGTTGAAACAAAAGTGATTTGTACAATTCCTCTAAGGTTTTGATGATAACAAAGTATTGAAGAACAATTAGATATACTAATATTTGTTCAAGTGCGCTGGATCATAGAATGTATCCAACAAAGTACTGAACATGTATTAAATCATCAGAAGCACAAGAGAAGCTTAAAAGACTATGGTAGAAGATCTGAAGAAAGGTCAATCAGAAGTCAACATCTTGGATCAGAAGAAAAGGACGCCTCTGAGAAGTTGAAGATTAACCTCATCAGACTCAGAAGATCCCATCGGACTTGGAAGACCCTCAGACTTAATAGATCATGAGGGTCCCAGAATCCACATCAGATTTGTCGTCTTCTATAGCTGTCGCCATCAAAGGATTTGAGTACAATTTTGTCTTCTTCTGACCACGTGTAGAAACGAACTGACGACAATTTTCGCAAGTGTACGAAATCATTCAAGTAGTAAAGTTAAAACGGTAGACCGAGTGTCGAACTCGATGACTGCTTTATACGGTCGAACTATAATTTCTAGATTTAACTAAACAAAAGGGTACAATATTTGTTTTATAACAATAATGAAAATTGCGGAAAATAAAATTGGTTTGAATTCAAAGATAGAAAACTTGTCAGGGATGAGTTTCACTAGATAATGGACTTAAGCTACTCACTTAGATATGACCAATGAACTTGTTTAACAAATCATAACCTAATTCTCTAAATTACTCTTATCCTAATTCCTTAGTGACAGAATCATTAATTTTAAGATAAACCCTAATTCCGTAGTGAATTTAAAATTAGAATTAAGCATGAACAAACAAGAATTACTAAATGGTTTCACGAGTTTGTATCTATTCCTAGACTACAAAGGCGAGCATTTCTTATCTTAAAGCATTCATGCATTCAACTTTCGTTTCACAATATGAATCATAAAATCAATTTAAAGGTGATCAATCAATAAAAGCATTAAGCCCAAAGATAAGAAATATGATTCAATAAACTTATTCAATGATCAAACTAAGGTCACAAGGAAAAAGTTATCATCTAGCTAACCTCATCCCTAACAATAGAGAAATTAGCTACTCATGTTTCAATTGCAAATAATAGCAAGACTTAGAGACATTACACAATAAGAAAGAAGATGGAATGCTTCAACTCCAGTCTCCTAGAATCGAACAACTCCTTCCCAAGATCAATCTCCAGTATTCTTCTGCAATTTCTTTCTCCAAAAATCCAATCCTTGCGCTAAAAATGCACCTGACTTTTATTGCCCTTGTTTCTGAAACTGACCCATCGTGCCACGACACAGGTCCATCGTGGCACGATGGCCTAATTAAAAAGCAGGTCAACGCACTCAAAGTCTCATCATGGCATGATGCATATCCCATCGTGGCACGAAAATTCCAGTGTTGAAATTCTTCTTCTGGTATTCTTCTCATCGTGCCACGACACAGGTCCATCGTGACACGATAATTCCAGTAGCAAAATACCTCTAAAACTTCTCAAAATCTTGCAAAACTTTCCCATTCCAGAGTCACTTGGCCTTTGACCATTCCTGCTAACCATGTCTAATTCCAGCATGAAAAATCAATAAAAGACTCTCTAATGTGTACAAAAAGATATCAAAAGACGGCTAAACAAAAGCATGACCCACGGTCATCACGAACAAAGGACTTCAAGGACAAAGATAATGAACGAATACTTCAAGTTTCAGCAAAGGATTTTAAAATGACTATCCAACGGAATTATACATATCAGGAAATGACCCAACATCCTTGATTTGAAGCTTCTCAACGACTCTTAATGTGCTGACACTTTTCTTCAACGTCTCTCAAATCCCTGCCTATATAAGGACCTGAAGATCTGAAGAAGATTAACAAGACTCTGCTATTTTACTATGCTATTACTCTGCCAAAATCAAATAGCGCAAAACACTTATGATTTTCATTTAAACTGTTGTATCTTAGAAATCCTAAAGTATTAAGAGTCTGTTCAAACATTGTCCAGTTTCCACCACCAATTGTTTATCTGGTGTAAGAACAAATTTGTTTATATTTGTAAACAAATAGAAGTCTCTTGCTTGTTAAGCTTGAGCACCAGAAGTCTCTTTCACTTGTGATTGAGCAATAGAAGTCTCTTGGAGTTGTCCTTGAGCATTGGAAGTCTCTTGCCTGCGTGTTTGAGCATTATAAGTCTCTTGGAGTTGTCCTTGAGCAATGGAAGTCTCTTGGTAGTGACCTTGAGCATTAGAAGTCTCTTGCAAGTGTGCATGAGCATTTGGAAGTCTTTTGGAAGAGTCCTTGAGCAATTGTAATCTGTGAAATTATAGTGAAATCCCTTGGAAGTGCAAGGGGACTGAAATACTCCTGTGTTGTGGGAGGAACTAGTATAAATTGTTTGTGTATGCTCTTTCTCTATCTCTCTCTTTTTTCTCCGTGTCTGCTATTATCCATTGCACTCAGACTCCGTGGCAGTCTCTGAACCCATCTGATTCTGACCAGTACTAACACTCAGAAAAAGAAATCAGAAAAAGTCAACACAATTCAACCCCCATTCTTGTGTTTTTCTCACCTTCATATGGGTTGGTGAACGGTGATGATGATGCTGGGTTTGCATAAAATTAGGTTATTGATGATGATGAATACTATGTGTTTTGGTATTTTGATTAATTAATAATTGATTTTAATATTTTTTGCTTATTAATATTTAAGGGTTAAATGTGTTTTTGGTTCCTATAAATACATCAACTTTTCGTTTTAGTCGCTCTAAAATTTTTGATAGACTTTTAGTCCCTACAAATTTTTTCATCATTATTTTTGATCCATACTTTTTAGTCAACTCATGTCTAGGCTTCATATTTTTTTAATGAAATTTTCCAAAAATATGTAGAATATTATGAAAATCACTCCAAAAAAATTATTTTTTTTAACCAAACATGAATTAAATATGAATGCTAATTCATGTTTTGTTAAGCACCAAAAAAATAAAAAAAAATCATATTTAATTCATGTTTTGTTAAAAAATTCTATTTTTTTTTTGGAGAGATTATCATAATATTCTACCAATTTCTGAAAAGTTTCGTTAAAAAATGTGAAAGCTAGACATGAGTTGACTAAAAATTAAGAACTAAAAGTGGTGATGAAAAACTTTTAATCGACTAAAAGTCTAACAAAAGTTTTAGAGGGACTAAAATAAAAAGTTGATATATTTATAAGGATAAAAAACTTATTTAACCCTTAATTTAATATTTTAATTTATAATAATAATTTTAACTAAACAATACTATCATAGTATTGTTTTACTTCAAAAAATACATCATAGAAAATTATTTAATATTTTTATTTTTTGCTGTTGTATAGTTGATTCAATATTATTTACTTGATTAAAACTTTTATATATAAAAAAAAAAAAGAGTTTGAGCTCCTATGCTGACTAGTAGCGGTTGAATAACCGATGCCGACACGCTGTAGTTTTCTATAAGGACACGTGGCACCTATCTTTTTCCGTAAAACTATTTATTAAAAATCTTAAAAAGCATTTCTAATTCTCAATTTTTAGAAAAAGTCTTATAATGAATCTTCCGAGACATTCGGTATTCTTAATAAAAAACACTATTCTTTTAAAAATTTAAATAGTATAATTTTTAATACATTAAATTCTTAAATTTTTATAAAAATTTACCTTTTAAGCTTTTTAAAGAATACCTTAATGACAGTTGTTAACATTTTTTTTTTAAAAAGAATAAAGTTTTGATTCATCCCTATTTAAAAATTTTCCTTTTTATAACCCATTTCATTTTCTAAAAATAGAAGAGCAAACGCTCATTCCACAATGTGAATTCATTCCCTTTTTCAACAACTTGGCTTAATTAATTAACCCTAATTACTCACATTTAGGGGTTTCCCACGCGGTTTTTCCGTGTTTTTTGATTAAATATCAAATTTTAATCAAATGGGTTTCATAAAGTTTCAAACTTTATATAAATTAATCACTACTCATTAAAATTCACTTATTGGGTCTTCTTCAGTTTTTGTTATAATGGATATAACGGAAGTTTCAATCTTGCATCATGTTGGAATTGTTTTGATATCTCTATGGTTGCTATCTACATTCGATCGTTGTCATGCTGTTTTTTATTTTGTGGCTTTGATCTATCTTTATCTGGTGAGGATTCATGGTTTTTGCTTTTGAACTTTTGAATAATATTCATTATTATATGCTATGCTTTTTGATTTTGGATAATTAGTTTATGGTGTTAATTATTATATGCTTTGGTTTTTCTTTTGTGTGTTAATTTGTTTGTGTTAACCTGGAGGGCCTGGTAATCCGGAGTTCTGCCGATTACTAAGTACAGTTTAGCAAAAAATTACTTCACTCAGAATCGAACTCGGGTTCTTCTGAATGAATTAGTTGGCAGGTTTTGTAAAGGAAACTAATATGAGAGTACTCATTCTGAGTGATTGGATCTGGAATTTGTAGTTTTGATTTTGTCTGTTTTTTGTCTTATTTATAAAGGGTAAAGAGAAAAGGGTTGTAACCAAAAAAGGAAAGAAAAGGGTAGACAAGAATATTCTATTTTCTGACTCTGTTCTTTTTCTTTGGAAAGGTTCATGAACGCTATGTTACAAGGCTAAGGAAGAAGTTGCAGTTTGAAGAGAGAAAACAGTCTAATCAAAGAAGGGTAATGATTCTGCTTGTTATTTAAGTTATGGATGTTTTAGTTGGAGGGGGAAAATATTATGGTTCAAGTTAATGAACTGTGGTTCTTCTCAAATGATAAACTATTCATTTTAATTGTTGAAGTAGAATCTGAACTTGAGTGGAGATATGAAGTTAAAATTCAAATGTGTCGCCCCTTCTTTTCATGTGTTTTGAATGGATTATTGCTTGTCAATAAGGATTCTATTGATTAAATGATAAAAGGACCTTTAGTGTATGTTTGTATCGGCAGTGAGTTTTGCAAAATCATGGTGTCACTGCGATTTTGTCGAAGCTTCATAGTGTAGCTTTTGCCAAAATTGCAGAGATCACTGCTCACCGTGATTTTGTCAATCTCAACGTGAATGCAAACATGTACTAAGGATTAATGTTCAACTTTTATAGTATCTTTGATTCTTTTTCTTTTATCACTGTCTTGAGAGTTATTGGGGGATGTGGTGTTTATACTGCAGAAGGTTATTTTAAGATGGTTTACTAATAAAACTTGCATGGTGATGGTCTTTCTTGAATATTAGGTACTTTCTGATTCTGAAACAGTTCGGTGGCTGAACCATGCAGTTGAAAACATATGGCCTATATGTATGGAACAGATTGCATCTCAGAAGATTTTACTCCCTATCATACCTTGGTTCTTAGAGAAGTACAAACCTTGGACTGCTGTATGATTCATATACCTTTCAGTTATTTATCTTTGATAGTGCTTGATTAAACCATATGAAGTTCAAACATTTTCTTAATAATTATGTTCAAATGTTATTCCTTTTCCTTTTTGTTCCTTTCATATATTATGGTTTCTTTATGCTTGTGTTTAAGTGTAAAACTTTTCCTTTGATTTTGTGTATGATCAGATATTAATGTCATGTATTATATTTACAGAAAGAAGCTTCTGTTCAGCACCTATATTTGGGAAGAAACCCGCCTTTGATTACCGATATCAGGGTACTTCGCCAGTGTGATGATGACCACTTGGTATGTAATATTCTAAAGCAGAAGGACAATGTATTGTTCAGCATCAGCATATTCAACTGAAAATTTCACATTTTACGCTGTGATCAATGCAGGTTCTTGAGTTAGGAATGAATTTTCTCACGGCTGATGATATGAGTGCAATACTTGCTGTGAAACTAAGAAAAAGATTGGGCTTTGGAATGTCAGCAAAGCTGCATATAACGGGAATGCATGTTGAGGGGAAGGTAGGACTGCGAAATTTCAACTTTACCATGACTCATTTGTTGTATATGTTAAAATAAAAATTCTTTTGCTTATTAAGGTCGGAATACAAGATATGCATGCCTCTGAACTTTTGTTTGAAACTCAAAATATTACTCATGCAGTTCAATTCTGACATAACATTTCAATTATTTTATTTGTATTTGTTTTTTCTAAGGTCTTGGTAGGGGTGAAGTTTCTCAAGACATGGCCTTTTCTTGGTCGTATACGTGTATGCTTTGTGGAGCCTCCATATTTTCAGATGACTGTCAAACCTATTTTTACACATGGGCTTGATGTGACAGAACTTCCAGGAATTGCTGGCTGGCTTGTAAGTGTACATATTTTATTAGACTTATATAATGCACTTTTAAAAAATAAATTATATTATGCAGAATGAGAATGATTGTTTTCATTTTGTTTTCCTTCTCTCGAATTAAGTAATTTCTATTTATCTCGACTTTTCCTTGTTTCAGGATAAGCTTCTGTCCATTGCTTTTGAACAGACCCTTGTTGAGGTGAGTGAAGTCTGTTTTGTTTTAATGTTTTCTTATTGTTGTTATTTTGTATATTTTACATATCTTGGCTTCTTAAGAAAGTAAAATAATGTGTTGATAATATATACATGTTTTAGAGTTCTTCACGTCTCTTATTCGTTTCGAAGTTAGAAACCTGTTATATTTTAATTGTTTAAATTTGCAGCCCAATATGCTGGTTGTTGATGTTGAGAAATTTGTATCACCAGACCAAGGTAAAATATATTTGTCATGTTTTTTCTTAGACTTCCGTTAAATCTTTAGTCGGTGAATAAAGCACACTTCCATAACCCTCACAAGAATCCTTATTAAACAAACATTTTAATAAAATATAATTATAACCTATGCTTGACATAATTATTACAATTTTTTTTATTAAATACTCATCTTTCCATAAATCTTAATGTTATAGAGCCTTGGTTCAAAGTGGATGAGAAGGAACCTGTTGCTTATGCAAAAATAGAAATTGTTGAGGCAGCTGAAATGAAGCCATCAGATCTAAATGGTTATTATCCCTTTCTCTGTGATGATATTTTATCATTCTCTTCTATATGTTGTTTTGTGAGTCACAAATTATAGTATATTTCAGGATTAGCTGATCCTTATGTGAAAGGTCATTTGGGCGGATATAGATTCAGGACGAAGATACAAAAGAAAACACTTTCTCCAAAATGGCAAGAGGAATTTAGAATTCCCATCATAACATGGGATTCTAACAATGTGCTGGTTATTGAAGTTCGTGACAAGGACCATTTCTATGATGACATTCTTGGGTTAGTTCCGTCTGTCTGAACATTGAACTTTTCCTTATGTGGTTTTTAGTATAGTTCAATGGACATCCTATGTTAGTGTAAAACAATTTTACACTGATATCCAATGAGAAACTATCATGTTTCTAATCCCATATTGCTAATTTTAAACTACCCGGACAATAGTGGGTGATGTGGCAAAACTATATTTTCACTGGATGTCGGTGTAAAATGGTTTACACTGACAGTGTAAATCCTTTTTAATATACATTTGCTTTGTTTATTTTTTTTCTTCCTCAGAATCGACTTCATCTCTACCTGCCTTTTCTGCTATTATTATGAAGTCAATCTTGCAATACTTTCTCTTTATTTCTTATTCAACCTTTTCTCTAGCACTTTGGTTGGTTATTGATTGTCTCTGCTATACGATATTCATTGAGTATGACGATTTCCTTCCAATTATTCAATCACTGGGTGTATTCATCAGAACCAATGTTACTCTCTTTTGCAGGGACTGTTCTGTGAACATCAATGATTTTAGGGACGGGCAAAAATATGATAAGTGGCTGCCACTACAGAATGTAAAAATGGGGAGGTTGCACTTGCGAATAACAGTTCTTGATGATAAGGTAAAGGTAACCCCCGTCCCCCACCCCACCTCAATTATACTCATTCCTCGCAATATTATCCAGTAATTTGAAACCTGTATATTAAATAGACTCCCGAGCCTATATGTTGACACCTCAACATTGTTCACTCCACATAAGTATAATAGTGCCTCCTACAATCCCTCCTACTTCTATATTGTATTCTCCATTTTATATACACACAGATTATACTCTCTACAACTTTCACATAATAATAATTGCATGTTAAATATATCATTAATAGCCAAAACATAAAAATATTATAACTTCTAGATTCAAGTATATGTTAAAATAATATAAATATATATGAAATCAAATCCGAACACATTTTTTAACACTCATGATCTGCCCTTAATTGCCAACTAATAAAACAAACACAACAATCATAGTCATCATTTTGATTAGAGCATTATTTTCTACAAAATATTAGTACCAAAAGCCGTGATTTTTTATTTTTTTTAGTACAAGTTTTTCACATATGGAATGTCTTTGCCACACAAAATGAACAAGAGCCAATCGTTTTGGAAATCATTATGTATTAACAGGTATGAAATCATAAATTCATCATCCTTCAAAAACATTGTTGCATTGTTCGAACACATTTCCATTTTCGCAGCATTCACTCTATAAACATTATACTAATAAAACATCAATTTTATTTTAGATGTCATTGGAGTACTTCAAGAAGACAGATAAAAAATAAAATATATGTAGCTGGCAAGCCTACAAAAATGTGCAGACTTCAGTAGAAGATAAAAGACCATTGACCATAATAATAAATATATTTCCAAAACAAGCATATGTACTTATAAAGTACATTATATATTGTGAAGTCACGTTACATTATCATACACAATTTGATATACCAATTCATTCCGTTGTCAAGAATGAAATTGACTCCATAAAAGAGAGAGCATTGGAAATTGACTCCAAGTAAGACTGCAAAATCATTGTCATCATACTTTTATCTTTGAAATTATAAAGCTCTCATATCACAATTTTAAAGAAGTTTGCACAACTACACATCACACTAGCTTTTACACCTAACAATATCTTACAACATCATTGTCTTCAGAAGCCAATCAAACAGTTACATTGTTTCAAACTTACATACTTTAAATTAATAATAACCTATTTCTTTTCTTCAAAATCAAAAGAAAAGAAAGGAGAATAAAGTGGGACAAAAGATGAGAAAGAAGAAAACCCAATTTTCAGAAACAAAAAGAAGATACAATCAAAATATATCTTCTCACTTCACTTGCATATTTTAAATTATCTTATGCTACATTTAAATGTTGAAAATTAACTACATTGTTATCTATATGCTTAAAGTTTATTGTCATTGACTTATGTTGTTTCAATATTTCAATTGTACAAAATAGCTATATATTTACAATGAAAATAAAATGTATCAATACACACGCAACCCATGGGACCAAGTTGCTCCTTTGTTATTTGATCTGTTGTTGATGTTTGATTTCAATTTTGAATTATGTTTACAGGAAGCTGATACTACATGTGACCAAGAGACAATAGACATTGAAGAAAGAAAAGATTCTTTTGCAAATGAGACCATCAACAAAGGTTCCTTCTCATCTGTTTCATCTGAAAAATCTCCAAAATTGGCAGATAACTATGAGCCAATAGAAATTGAAGGCCAAAAGAAGACAGGTGTTTGGGTACATCAACCAGGAAGCGAAGTTCCGCAAATGTGGGAGCCAAGAAAAGGCAAGAATCGACGCCTCGACACAGAAATTCAGAGGGAGCCTAACGATATATCTGGCTGTGATTCAACTGTATCTGGATCCTTGAACAATGACAGCAGCAGTCCCGATGATAATGCTGAAGATAAACATCGAATGAAAACTGTTAGGAAAGGCCTGCACAAAATCGGTTCTGTATTTCGTAGGAGTCGGAAAACGGACGATAATTCAGGTCCTATTGCGCAGGACTTTCCATCTCCACGGGATAACATTAGGTCAGTAAATGCTTCTAAAGGGGTTGGCGTGAAGTTTGTTATGGATGATAACATTGCTGGCTTTCCAACTGGTAAGATTCAGGTAGAAGGTGGATCAACGGAAGGGAGTGGTCCTGATAGCCCGGCAAAGAGAGACGTCAAGGACATGGCAAAGAATATTTTCAAACATGCGGAAAAATCAGCTCGCAGTTTGAAACATGTTCTTTCTGGTAAATCAAGGAAATCGAAAGGTGATTCAGAAGCAACATTTCGTGAAAGAGAAAATGAATCTGACTCGTCTGGTGATGAATCTCTTTCAGTTCACTCCCCAATAGATGAAAGAACTAAAGTTGTTTCACAGGCCATTGCTCCATGTAACATTGGTTCCCCCAAATCCGATGTGAATGAGGTTCACAATGTTCCATCCAACACCACTGTGGTCAACAAGGAGCCTGAAAAGGCATTCTCCCCTGAAAGGTCTGATGAAAAATTTGTTATGTCTGGCGAACATGATAAAGAAGAAATGGTGGCAGATAAAAGGGTTGTCAGCAGTATAGCAGAGTGAAGAATGTGTTTGCAAGTGAACATTAGCATTCTATAGCGCTGTGAAGATCGGACAGATACCGGGCACACTCCTGACATATAAACACTTGTAATAATGTGAGTAAATGGAAATGATTGAATGTAGCTGCATGCATAGTGTCGGTATCGGACATAGTACAACTTTCAAATATGAATTGTTGGTGCTACATAGTTATATAGCAGTGTACAGTTTTTCAAGTTGATGTTTTTGTCGTATGTTATGTTATATTTTGGTTACATCTTAGAGTACTTTTTGTTGTAAAGTAGTGACAGGCCTTGTTTTCATAAACAAGTTTATGCCACTAAGTGCTGTTTGGTGTTGTACTTTTTCAGCTCAGAGGTTTGTACTTTGTAAGTATGTTAATACTTTTTACATATACAAAAGAGAGAAAAAAAGATCTGTTTTTGTCCTCTAGTAACATATATTTGAATGGTGCAACCGTCACTTTCAAGTTTTATGCACTTGTGATTGTGTAGGACGTGATCTTTTTTCACCATAAAATGAAAAGTGTAGGACATGAGATTTTTACCATAAAAAGAAAAGTGTACGACACGAGAACACGATACTATAGTCGGGCTTCATAATTTTGTCAAATTTGATTTTTTTTTTGAAGTAAATAAAGTTCTAAAAGGTATCCTTTTTGATATTAGATTAAAAAAAATGTACACTTAGTTATCAATTTTTTTGGTTACAACACTTAGTTTTCTGTTGAACTTGCTTCCAAATAAAAATATTTAAACATAAATTATTTTACTTTAAATTTATTATGAAATTCAATTGTGAGAACTATGATTATCAAGTGAACATCTCATTCATACATCAAAATTTTCCACTAATGACCGAAGAAATTGAATCGATATTGTAAAATAGTGAAAGGGTAGATTGTTATTGATTCAAGTGGTACGAATGATCATTTTGCAACTTTTTTGGAGAGAATTTGAATTTTACACTTTGAAAGTTAACATTGGGTTAACACATCAAATGTAAAAAAAAATTATTAACTCGTAAAGTATATGAAATTCATCACTTTAGTCTATGATGATATAGATGTAACTGATTTCATATGTGATGGAGGATTTGATTAAGTGATTTCTTGAGTCAAAGTAGCAAATGAAAGGGGAAAAAGAGAAAACATTGATTAGATTAAGAAGATGGATTAGATTGAGAAGATAAAGAAACAATTATAACTTTTAGAAACAAAAATTAAAATCAAATTAAACATAGTTAACCTAACAATTATTATAAAGTCATGATTTGAATCCTAAGGTCACGGCTTGAATTTTATTTTTTGTTTTCCTCCTTATTAGACACTTCTTGGTCCTCACCAATCTATTGTGTGAAGATGCTTTTTTATTTTTTTTTGAGAGAATTGAGTGAAGATGCTGGAGACCCCAACAAAACTGATTTTCATATACCTAATAGTTTACACAAAAGTGATAACTTATATATACTTTAGATAGTAGTATATAATTATCTCTACATACTTTAGCAATTAAATTAAAGACCGATAAATTGTTGATTTATTCTTATAAGAATGCCAACATTCCTACTTTTGTAAGTCTGCACACAAGATATCTCACAGACGATTGAACGGGAGTAGATACACTTCATTTCTTTAACAAAATAGAGGTGTCTATCTATTACTATAATTTTGATGTATACATTAATGTCACTATACTAATAGACACCTCCATTACCTTTGAGAAACGAAGATCACACTTACCACAATATATCCGAGTAAGTATTCCTTTTCCTTCCAATTAAGTTAATCAAAACAAGTTATTGGCTATATAATAATGTACATTAAAAAATAAAACACAACCAACATCATGACCGTACAAAATCGTATCAAGAGAAACACAAACATCATTAGAAACAACAATACACTTAACAATCTGTCTCCACATCCCCATCCTAGGAACAAAACCCATCTTCACCATCTCCCTAACACCCCAATCAACTTCCTCAACCAACCCTTCTCTACAAAACCCAAAAATCAAACCCTTAAAAGAATCATAACTCACCACAAAACCCTTCAAACCCATCTTCTCAACAATCCCTTTAGCCTCCTCAAATCTCTTCAAATCAATCAAACCATACAGAACATGTTGATAAGAACTCTCATTAGGATAACACCCATTCCTCATCATCACATCTTCCAAAACCCTAATCCCTTCATCAACTCTCCCATTTTTCACCAACCCATGTATCAAAACATTGTAAACAACATCAACAACAATCCCTTCCTCTTTCATCCTCTCCAACAATCCAAAACCTTCATCCACCTCTCCTTTCTCACACAACCCATGCATAAGCGTTGCAAAAGTTCTCTCATTCCTCTTCACACCCATCTTAGGAAATTCATCAAACACCTTAAACGCACCTTCTAACTCCCCCTTTTTACACAACCCTTTAATCATAATATTAAGACAACACGCGTCGATTTCGATCCCTAGCTTCAACCCAGAAGCATAGAGATCGAAAACGGCGTCATATAATTTATTATTAACAAGTACATTAAGTACAAAGTTAAAAGTCTTTATACTAGGCCACGTACCGTAATTCGGCATTTCATTTAACATTTGAATGGCTTTATCAATCCGTTGTGCTTTATGAGCATATATCTTGATGAGGTTGAAGAAGAAATCTTCGGTGAAAGAGTAGGGTTTATGGAGGGTTTTAAGGAGGGTGTGAATATAGGAGAAGTTGTGGGATTGGGTGAATTTGGTGATGAGGGAGAGACAGAAGGGTTGAGTTGGGTTGTAGTCTTTGTGGGAAGAGTAGAGACAGATTAGAAGCAAATATCAAAATTTTGTTGAGGATGGGAAGATTTTATCTAGAAACATATTCCATTTGATTACCTTTTCTTCTGGCTACCAACAATAAGAATCTCAAGAACAAATTTCAGTGACTGGTAGCACTCTCTTACAGCATAAAACATGTATTTGTCTTTTGCAATTTTTTTGACAAGAGCTTCTTCCTTTCCTTCAAAATCTGTAGCAATGGTCAAAGCTGTAGAAAACTAGAATGTGCAGCAAGAAAAGTTCATTAATAAATGGACAATGTACATATAATGATTCTTGTTCTACTAAATCAATGTATAGAACATTGGTTGAAGAGTACGTTACCTTGTTTGCCAAGAGGAAAACAGGCCAAAGAACCTTACGAGAAAACAATTCTGAAGATACAGGCATCATCATTAAATCCATTTCTCTGTCGAAAAAAATATTATCAGATGTTGGAACAAGAAAAAGACATATAGTTAAGTTACAACGAAAATCACCTGTTACTAATTAAGTCTTCAAGACGAAGATGGCTTATAATTTGATTCCATATTACCACAAATTTGGCAAGAGCATTTTTTTCATCAGGAAGCTGTGACAGAAAGGTGGTCAACAAAGTGGAATAAATATTGTTGTAAATAGCGTATATTCTGTAATTACATGTAGTAATTGTATTCAGACCATTAATCAGACTTGTTAAGTTTAGTGTAGTTTATATAAGTATATTAGCATATGTACTCTATTCATAATTTTTAAATATATATCATAAATATTTTCTACAAATATATTACTATTACTAACTAGAACAAACCTTTTGAAATATATTGCTGAGGAAACCTTTTCTTCTCTTTTTACCGCGTTTGGAAGATGGTGGATTCAGACAGACATCAAATGCTGCTGGCAAGTTGTCGAATCTACTTAGTATTCCTTGTGTCCTTATCTATTTTCAATTAAAGGTGAGTGAACCATTTCATTTCTGAGGAAAGATATAAAGAAAGAAGTAATGAAAAAACATAGATTACCTCACCAAGGTGATGCAAAACTCCATAAATTCCACCAACTATTGTACAGAAAACAGAATACGAAATTTGTGTGTCCATAAAGTATATCTGGAATAAATGAAGAATTCATGATGTTAACTATTCATCAATAAGCTTTTCTCAAATAAAGGCATCATCACAACACAAGGAATTCTATCTAATACATAAAGAAAGATGGACCTCTTCATTGAAAAAGATTCATGCTTCCATCAAAAGAGTATTATTTTAGGAGATTAATTTTGATGGACCATCAGTGTAAAACTTTTTATACTGCCAACCAATCAGAAAACCTCCTTTGTATGACTTTTAAAGTTGATGTGATTGAAGTACAATTTTTTTAATGATCCAACGGTAATGACTAATTGACAGTGTAAAAATTCTTTACACTGTCACTGCATATCAATTAAATCCATACCTTAGGACTTCAATCTAATGTTAATATCGAAATTTAAGACCAAATAAGTGTATGTTACAAAATATTGATGCAGACTCACCATTACTACAGGGCTCCACACCTCCACAATTGCACCAGCATTATTCTTGACTGTAGCATAAGCAAACCTTTGTCAGAGAAATTACTACCTCAAAACTATAGCTGAACACAAATTTGCATGACAACACCAATATCCCAAACAATGTGTACCTTCATTTGAAGATATTCAACATATTTAGATAGGTTTGGATTCATATACCAATGAAACTAAAGTGAACAATCGGAACAAGTAAACAAGGTAATAGGATATACTTTATAACAGAAGGCTGGTCTTCTTGCATCCCTTGGCCAACATAGATTCTTGGCTGTTACGTCATGAGATACTAGGATTATGATCGAGATTAGACACAAGAAAGGCTGGGTGAGGAAAATACATTGCTTTAAGTAATTTGGCCACAAGACTATCCAGATTACTCATGATGTTCCACCATTGCTTAGCTAACATCGCAGAACTGAACGCCCAGATCCCTAAATCCCATTCCTCCTCTAGATTTGGAACAAGTTATTCTCTCCTGAGCACTGAAAAGCTTTGTAACGATTACCTCTTCCCCACCAAAAAACATTCAACATTCTCTTTTAACAAGTTATTGGTTATAAAATGCACATTAAAAAAATCATCACAAACGTCATATTATTCAATTGTTAACAGAATCCAAAATCTTATCAAAAGAAACACAAACATCTCTAGAAACAACAACACACTTAACAATTTGTCTCCACATCCCCATCCTAGGAACAAAACCCATCTTAACCATACTCCTAACACCCCAATCAGCTTCCTCAACCAACCCTTCTCTACAAAACCCCAAAATCAAACCCTTAAAAGAATCATAACTCACCACAAAACCCTTCAAAACCATCTTCTCAACAATCCATTTAGCCTCCTCAAATCTCTTCAAATCAATCAAACCATACAACACATGTTGATAAGAACTCTCGTTAGGATAACACCCATTCCTCATCATCACATCTTCCAAAACCCTAATCCCTTCATCAACCCTCCCATTTTTCACCAACCCATGTATCAAAACATTGTAAACAACAACATCAACAACAATCCCTTCCTCTTTCATCCTCTCCAACAATCCAAAACCTTCATCCACCTCTCCTTTCTCACACAACCCATGAATAAGAGTTGCAAAAGTCCTCTCATTCCTCTTCACACCCATCTTAGGAAATTCATCAAACACCTTAAACGCACTTTTTAACTCCCCCTTTTTACACAGCCCTTTAATCATAATATTAAGACAACACGCGTCGATTTCGATCCCTAGCTTCAACCCAGAAGCATAGAGATCGAAAACGGCGTCATATAATTTATTATTAACAAGTACATTAAGTACAAAGTTAAAAGTCTTTATACTGGGCCAAGTACCGTAATTGGGCATTTCATTTAACAATTGAATGGCTTTATCAATGCGTTGTGCTTTATGAGCATATATCTTGATGAGATTGAAGAAGAAGTCGTCGGTGAAAGAGTAGGGTTTAGGGAGGGTTTTAAGAAGGGTGTCAATGTAGGAGAAGTTGTGGGATTGGGTGAATTTGGTGATGAGAGAGAGACAGAAGGGTTGAGTTGGGTTGTAGTCTTTGCGGGAAGAGTAGAGATGGAAGATTGTTAAGGAGAGAGATGGGTTTGTTAGGGAGTTTGTTAGGGTTGTTGCTTCTTTTGAGGTTAGCCAGTCTTTGTGGTGGAATCTTTGTAAAATGAGGTTGTCTTTGTCTTTGTCTTTGTTTGTGTTTTTTGATGTTGGGTGTGGTGAAGAAGAAAATAGTGATGATGGGTTTTGGATTTTGTGGGAAGTTAGAGGAAGAAGGAGAGAACGGGTTGTTCGTGAAAACATGTTTGGAGGATTGGTGTGATTGGATGCTCAGTCTAAAACAACATTGATGGTTTTTGGGCGATGTTTTCTCCCCTGCTGCTGATGAAAAATTACATCATAAGTCCTACTACAATAAATTGTTTTTTTTGTTTGAGCTAAATTCAATCCCTCACAATTTTTTTTTTCGAGTCAATTTGGTCCTGGACAAAATGGTTAATTCAGGCATGTCAAAAATGAATAAGAGCATCAATGTAGAGACATCCATTTTTGTTACTTAATTGGCTTTACGTTTACACATTACTCATTTATAATTTTTTTAATAATAGTACCGAATAAACATTTAATCCTCCAAATCCAGCATCTTACATAAGATTCTTAAATGAGACCCACTAATCAACTATCAATGACTTTATATCATTACATATCAATTTTTTAATATTAAAGCAGTGTGGGTCCCACTTAAGAATGAGCTATTCAGTGAGACTTTGGGTCCTGTAGGACTCCAAAAAAAAATTCTCCACAATGGTGGTACTTAATAGGTACCGGGTCCTAAATGTTTAAGACCTCACCATTAGGGATGATCTAAGTTTTGTAAAAAAAAATAATCTAAGTTTTTTTAAGAAGAAAAATAAGTCTAAGTTAGTCTATGATGTTACGAAGTCAAAAGTGTCAAACGTAAATGATATAAAATCAGGTTGATTGTTAGACTTTTTTTTCTTTGGCAAAAGAAATTGATTTGGAAAGTTTTTATTTCAAAGTGTAGGTATGACTTAGACCTCTGGTGTAGCATGGTGTAATTAAAGATTTTTGAAGTTTGGAGGGGCGGAAGATGATGAATATTGTTGTGTTTTTGGTTTAGCATGATGAATATATTTTTTTTATATTCTATTTAATAAAAAAGTTTGATAAAAATTTTAGTAAAGTAAATTTGAAATCATATTAGTCCCTTCCCTCCATTCGTAGAGGGTGGCGTGGAATGAAACATCAACATTTAACGTTGCATGTTAGTATGTCAAACGTCTAGACTTGACGGAGGGATCAATTAGATAGATGTGAATCAAATTGAGAGTTTGACTATTTCAAAAAATTCAAGGATCAAATTGATTGATTTGTACAAATGGAAGGACCAACATACCTAATCCTGTATCTTTTCTGAAATACATTTTTGCAAAATGTCTGTTTATTAAATTAAATTAGTGGTTTATTCAACCACATATATAGAAACAATAGTTCCCTCTATGGCTATGTATGTATATACTCACAAGAATGCAGCTATCTATACATAATGAGTTTTTTCTAGTTCCTAAAATCTTCCTATAGTCCTATAGAATGTTAAAACATTAATTACTATTACATTTTCATTTTTCTTTACAAAAAACAAGCACAAGAATCATGCTACATATGAGATCAAGGTCTATGCTTCTTCTTCTTGACTGAGAGAAGTGGTTGAATTTGCAAGTGTCGTTTGAATGCCTCATTGAAAAGAATACGTGCATGAAAAGCTTTAATTATTGGTAACCATGCCAAAATAGCTATAGGTGCAAAAAGTACTATCCCCATTCCATAGTCAAATTCTCTAGCAAGTGCACGTGTAAAGTCCCATAATCCTGTATGCTCTATTTTTGGCCTTGCAGCTTGTGCTATCTAAATCATCAAAAGTATTATTTGGATTAAGTCTAGGGTTAAAAGCAAGATTTAGATTATATGCGGTCACAATGTCACATAACACATATTCATCACAGTCGGTAAATCCAAACCTTTTGGTAATGATCAGATTGTTCATACGAGTATCTGATCCTTATCGGATGGTTCTGATTGACCGACTGTAGTAACTATGTGCTACTTCGAACACAGGGAATCCATTTTCGAAAAATGTAAAAAAAGGGTTGCTAAAGATTGTTACCTGTATCAGTCCCCATGCAGTTGGCATGAATGCCATACAGCAAACAAAAAGGTCTGACACTGACAGCTGACATATGATTGAAAGAGTAATGATGAGGGCAACAACAGCAACAAATAGGATTGCTTTGAAAAATCTGAATCCAAGTTGATAATTAGCACTAAGTAGGTTCCTTCCTATGTTGACAGCCTGCATTGACATATTTAGATTATGTTATTAACATGCAACAGTACATCATATACTTTTTACTAGTTGTGTTATACTTTTTACCAGTTGTGTTATTTGAACAAGTAAAATTTGACAACTTTTGCGATAATTTTTAAGTGGTTTATATAGTTTAAATACATAGTTAATGAATATATCAAATGTCATAACTCATTAACCATCAACCTAACTTCATTAACCACGAATTTGGACCTGATTAAATAACACTTTCAGGTGTTCAAATCAATTAGTTGAAAACTTAAATTACGGTTAACCACATCAAAATCTGTTGTTAGTAAAGTCAAGTTGGTTATTAATGAGCTTTAATACATGTATATCCATTAATCATCTACTTAATGTAATGAACCATTTATTTGAACTACGTTATCCACTTAAAAAAAGTCGTCGCGAAAGTTGTCTAAATTTAACTGTACAAAAATCATTTCTCCTTTTCCATGTGACACTTTATTTGGTAACTAAGTTTATATTAAAATTTTCGAATCAAAGAAGGCTTAAAACAGAACTTACCTTCACCAAGACGAAAATTCCAAAAATCACAACCCATGAAAAGACATAAACCAGCAAATTTTTGCTTTGCTGAGTAATGTCAAGGTGATAGACCAAACCATACTGATAGATGAAGAAACGAAGCGAAAGCAATATCTCAGCAAACCTCGAACCAAGACTTGAACATCGAAGATGAGCTTGTTCGTCATACCACCAAGAATGCCAACTTTTATCCTGATGGATTCCCAATCCACCCTGTTGTCTAATCCATTTATTCCACTCTTTCCAATCATCTACCGCCTTTGTCCAACTGAAACCGGCAGGGTTGAAAAGAAAAGGCGCGCACAACCAAGTCAAAGACATGAACCAAATCGCGTAAGTTATCAACACATAAGTCATGTTACTTTGATAAGATTTCCTGAACATGTTATAAACAACCAAAAGCAGCATTATCTCGAATGCCTTTACAAAGTGACTTCTCGAATATAATCTATAGTTTTCAGTGAAGCTAGCGTGGAAGACAACTTTGCGTCCGGTTGGTCTGTATTTCGCGCCTCCGTGCAAAATTGTTCTGCCATAGAAATGTGTTTTTGTTCCAAGGGAGAATGTGAAGAAAACAGCTGCAAGCTGTAGCTGCATGAGGATAAAATCTTTGAGGGCTGTTAGGAAACCTCTCTCAAGGCCTATTTCCATCATCATTGGTAAGCCTGTTAGAAGTCCAAGTTGTATGAATGATTGCGAAGCAAGAGCTGTTTCTAAGGACTGTACATTCTTGATTCTTGCTTCAATGATGAGTGCTCTCTCTAAGCCACTAAGAACAAGGTATAACTGTCCGTAGAGAAATACATATATTCCTATTACTGATATCTGTGGCGAAATTCAATAGGAATTTATATCAGTCAAAATTGATGGTACTGATAATTTATGAATTATCTTATGGAAAGCATCTAAACAACAATTGCATCATGTCATCCCTGGAAAACTAACGGAACAATTTAACTATCTATGGAAAGGTAGTTAACATATCATGAAAAATGCATGGCATTTTTCCCCAAAACCATTATGTATAACATTTTATAGTATATTAGGGGCCTTTTTAGATTAACTTATTTGAGCTTATCTACTGACATAAGTACTTGTGAGACTGTTAGAAAAAGGTTATGGAAACAATTTATGACATGTTTATAAGCACTAATATGAAAAGCACTTATAATATGAAAACAATTTGACTTTATTTTATCTATTGTTATAGAAATAGCTTATATGATAAAAGCTTATGATATAAGCGTTTATTAAACTATTTATCCAACCTAGCTATGCTGAAATTTGTTTGCTTTAGCCTTTAGTGAATGGATTTTTATCAATTTCATAATATGATATCACCAGGCTTAACCTAAGGTGCATGGTTATGGAAAATGCAAGATCATAACCCCTCACCCTAAGCTATACATGTCATACTCCTCTCCATATAAGCAACAAGGTAGCGAAATATATCAAAGAGAAGAATATTATGGTTCAGTGAAATTACCAAGCTGCTGAAGTAAAATCCAATTGTAGTGAAATAACAAGATAGCATCCTGAAAAAATCGAATTGTCTTGCAAGGCGAAATATGTCACGGCTTATAGTTTGTTCACTGTTTCCGTTTGCTACCTTGGCTTCAAATTTTGAGATCGAGTTTAGACTTACATCGCGACCTTTGCCAATTTGCAAGTATTCATGGTAGGAAATGCATCCCCTTCTTAAAGTAGAATTAAATCCTGCAATACATAAATAACATGTACTTATCTATATTGTTAACAATCAACATGTGATTAGATTGTATAATGTGATTAGAGTCGTTCATTCCTACCAGCAAAAACATCTTCACTCAAATTAATTGTTTTAGATGCTTTGCTTATTCCTCCTCTTGTAATATGAAAAACTCTGTCGAATACATCTGGATGGCCATAGTGGAACCGTACCCTGAGTGAGTGAAAACATCGATGTTAAAATCAAATCCATATTTTTATTAGTAGGATTATAATCTTACATTTGGATTCGAATTAGCATATCATAACAGTTAGGATTTATTGTATTTATTCTTTATGCTATTATAAATAGTGGTAACTGCGGTCTGATTTATACACAAAGAAATAACAAATTCAACAATTAGAAAAAACAATAAGCATTTGATAGAGTTAAAACATATCATTATTAACAAAAAATAATAATAGGTGATGAAATGAATGTTGTATTACAAAGGAGCAACAAGACCCTTTTAGTCTAACAATAAATCAGAAAGGAAAAACAAGAAAATTAATATGTTATTACCTGAGAGGATTGGCCAGAAGCCTTTGGCCAATAGTGACAAAGCTGGTCTCCTGATATGACATGAACCATGCAAGAGAAGACACACTGAAGTTGAAAAAGAATAGAGGATACCCTGTTAGTGTAATGAACATCTCCAATTCTATATTAACATTTACAAGTACAGAAATGATATTTTGACACAAACATTTGACAACAGTTTGGATGGTTAACCGAGCCTATAGCATGGCATTCTTTCTTAAACTTAGACCATGTTCATGTATTCAAGGAACATTTGATTCACATTGAGCATATAATATGTTACATTATATGAATGTTTATAACTATAAGGACTCTTGCTCAGTTTTCCCATTGTGTCATTATAATATGGTCAGTTTGATTTATTGGAATTAAGAGGACTAACCTTCCTGTGAAAATATGTTCTCTTAAACCAAGTATTGTAGGAGGCCTCCGTCCTTGGCGCTTAAGAAATTCTTGGAGAAGGTTTCTCATTTTTAGAGCTTCTTCCAAGTAGTTATCCTGTAAATAAAGATAATGATAAGAACACAACAGAAATGATTGAGGTTTATGTAAAATGATAGTAATTAGTTAACTTATAAAGAAAATATAAAGAGAAATTAATATACTTGGTTCATATCAATTGTTTGGAGGGCTTCGCCACGAGTGTATATTATTGCATTGTTTTGATTTTCAGGCTTCCCTTCTCCAAGCTGTGGTGGACCTGGAAGTTTTATTTGATATACTGTCTGCAAAGAATATTAAGAATATTAAATTGTTATATCATATAATTTCATTATTTCAATAAAAAATTGGCTTATAACATCTTAATCTATAGCTTCACCATAAACTTAATTTCTGTTGAGGCAGACAACTTCATGCAGAGTGATTGTGATTAGCATAATCTATTGTACATAACTTCTGCTTACAACTCATGATGCTACTGTTTTAGTTAAGTGACATTCTAACCTATTAAAATATGAAAACCAAATTATAAATACTTTCCTTAAATGGTAAACAAAATTATTCTGAGATAATCAATATTTCCAAGACTAATTCTTGTGATGTTGTAAAAAAAATACCTGCTCAAAACCATTGACAGCTTTAACCAGTTTAGAATAATACACTTTGTGAGGTCTACCCTGCATTATCTCCTCCTTTTCCTCAACATAAGCAACACGAAGAGACGGATACCTGCAGGAAATACAAGCATGCATTGGTTGGTTATTGTCTCTATTTATTTTACTTCAAGAAGCTAGATAGTTTTCTCCTTTGTACAAACTCACCTTATCATCAAGTCAATTGTATCTTTGTAACGCGGATCATTCATAGACTTTTGCAATGAAAATGATTGACAGGAAATGACATAGGTGTATTTCATGTCTGCTAGTGCTTCTAGGCGAGCAAATAATGCACGGTTACCCTTTTCAGCGGTCTCATAACCTTCAAGAATATCTGTATTAAAAAGTTCAACTTTAATCATGATTGGTTTGCAATGTAACAAGTCTTACACCAACAGTGTATCAAAATGAAACTCTCCATATTTATTTGCACAACCTAGTATCATATATACTTTGTTACTAACCTTCATCTTCAGCCATGTCGAGAAATGCTTGTAATTTTAACGCTTCTGTGTAGTACATCATCCCTCTAACTGTTACAAATATGATTTCAGTTATCACAAAAATGCCCTAAAATTCCATGAATGTCTAATTTAGAAAATAATACAAAAACCGAACCTGTTCTTCCCAGTGTCTGTCCCCGGAATGAAGCCCACAATCTAAGCTCTTCTGATTTGTTTTCATCTTCTAAACTCCTACGGTCTTCGCAACACATACGTTCCAAAAAGTTTTTCCATTCATCTGTTTAAATTTATATGACAAGCTATGAGACGAGTTCAAATAGAATGTTTTATGATACATAGAAGAAAATTGTTATTTGTAACTGTTCCTTTAATTATTATTCTATTTTAATGATCGTTTATTTTTCATTATGTAACTACTTAATTAAAGAGTTGACCGGTTGTATTCTCTCCTATAAAAGGAGCACCATTCTCATTGAAATAAACAACTCTCAAGTTATAGAGTAATTTCTACATGGCATCAGAGCCCCCGATTTTTGGGGGCCTTGCTTCCGCATAAACACTAGCCGCCATCATTACAGCTCCTTTTTCTTTTCTTTTCTGGTTTTTTATATCCAGCAAACACTGTTCACCGAAGTACGGTTCATTCCGCGACACTGTTCACGTATCTACTATTAATATCACTGGAACTGTTCATACCATGGTTACTGTTCACGTGCGTACTATTCACAGTGACGGTACTGTTCACTACCGCGGTTACTGTTCACGAGAAGAAAAAAACTCAGAATCGTAGCTTGCAGTGTCTAAGTCGGATCAAAAAGTGAAATTCAAAGGGGATGAATAAATCTAAGACCAGAAGAGAGAAGGCGCGGCAAAGGGTAATGATGAGTAAGACAATTTTCAACTCGACAACTGAAGGTCGTGCACTCTAAGATACTTCTGATCAAGGGCAGCAGTCTTCCTCAAACTCACTTCCGTCCACTAATGAACAATTGTACAAGCTTCTTGAGTCTCAAACAACTTCTCGTATGTTTTCTTTCGGTTCCATTGCCCAAAAAGGTAATTTTTTAGAGTCAGCACTCCTTAGTGTCAAACCAAGTCGTACCTGGATTGTTGATTCAGGTGCTACTGATCATATGACAGGAGATTCAAGTATGTTTTCTTCGTATAGTCCTTGTGCAGGTAATTTAAAAATTAAGATTGCCGATGGTTCTCTTTCAGCTGTGGCAGGAAAAGGTTATGTCATTATTTCTCCATTATTAACTCTTCAGGATGTTTTACATGTCCCCAATCTGTCGTGTAACCTATTGTCTGTCAATAAATTAACCCGAGATAAAAGGTATCAAACTCATTTTTTTGATACTCATTGTTTGTTTCAGGATTCAATCTCGAGGAAGACGATTGACAATGCTAAGCAGAATGGAGGACTTTACTACCTTGAAGATGAACTTGAAACTAGACATCAACCTGAACAAATAAGTTCTTTCTCTGAATCTTTTTTTGTTTCAAATAATAAGGATGATGTTATGTTGTGACATTTAAGATTGGGTCACCCAAGTTTCAAATATTTAAAAACTGTATTTCCGAAATTGTTTGTTGATCAAGATTTTTCTTCTTTTCAATGTGAAATTTGTGAACTTGCAAAACATCACCGAAACTCTTTTCCTGCCCAAACATATAAACCTTCAAAACCTTTTTCTATTATTCATAGTGATGTTTGGGGGCCTAATAGAATTAATTCTTTATCCAACAAAAGATGGTTTATCACCTTTACTGATGATCATACTAGAATTTGTTGGGTATATTTATTAAAAGAAAAATCAGAGGTAGGAGAAATTGTCAAAAGTTTTATTAAATTGGTGCAGACTCAGTTTAATTCCACTATACAAGTTTTCAGAACTGACAATGGAACTGAATATTTTAACACAGTTTTGAGAATTTTTTTTATGGAAAATGGGATAGTTCATCAAAGTACATGTGTTAACTCACCCCAACAAAATGGAATTGCAGAGAGGAAAAATAGACACCTTTTTGAAGTGGCTAGAGCCTTACTTTTTTCCACTAAAGTTCCAAAATACTTATGGGGTGAGGCTGTTTTAACCGCTGCACATTTGATAAACCGCATGTCATCTCGTGTTTTAAACCTTAAGACTCCTCTAGAAACTTTTTTAAAATTCTTTCCCATTGCCTCTATTTCAGCCGATTTGCCTCTAAAAATATTTGGATGCACTGCATTTGTCCATGAACACAAACAAATAGGCAAACTTGAACCTCGTGCTATTAAATGTGTCTTTGTTGGATATTCCCCCACTCAAAAAGGGTATAAATGTTTTGATCCCAGTTCTAAACGGTTGCTGGTAACTATGGATGTTACTTTTTTTTTGAAAATAAACCTTTTTTTGAGAGCAATCATCTTCAAGGGGGGAAATCAAATGAAGATTCATCTTATTTTTTTGAGAATTTAATTCTATCAGAAAATATGTTTATATCACATAGTTCTAGGCCGTTTGCACCTAAAGAAAATGCCCCAGATAATGTAAGTGAACCTACTCCTTTCATGAGTGAGGATGTCACAGAATCAGGGGCAACAAACCAAAATTCTAACAAAGACTCTTTGGAAGTTTCTGATAATCAAGAATTAAGTCAAATGTCACTACATGAACATCCTTATAATGAAACAGAAAGAAAGTTTGGAGAAGGTGAAGGAACTTGGAAATGAGTAATTTATGAAAGAAGGAACCATGATAAGGTAGTAGAAGACTTGATTCCTCAGCACAGTCATGGATCTGAACCGAGGGAGAATCAACCTACAAATATAAAGAAAGGTAAAATTCCTCCTGATATTCATGATCCTATTCTTGATGTTCCAATAGCTCATAGGAAACCAGTTAGAGCATGCACCAAGCACCTCAGGTCTAGGTTCGTATCATATTCAAATTTATCCTCCTCTTTTTCTGCATTTACCTCTCACTTGTCTTGTATAAAAATTCCTAAGAATGTACAGGAAGCTCTAAATGTTCCAAAGTGGAAGGAAGCTGTGTTTGAGGAGATGAGAGCACTTGAGAAGAATAACATTTGGAGTGTTATGACTTTACTAGCTGGAAAGAAAACCGTGGGTTGTAAGTGGGTGTTTACAGTAAAATTCAACTCTGACGGTTCAGTAGAAAGATATAAGGCAAGACTGGTTGCTAAAGGGTTTACTTAGACCTATGACATGGACTACTCAAAAACTTTTGCTCCTGTTGCAAAGTTGAACACTGTTAGGATCCTCTTATCTCTTGCTGCGAATTTGGATTGGCCTCTACATCAATTAGATGTAAAAAATACGTTTCTCAATGGTGATCTAGAAGAAGAAGTGTACATGGATGGCCCTCCAGGCTTTAAAGAAAAATTTGGGTCAAAGGTGTGCAAATTGAAAAAATCTCTTTATGGTTTAAAGCAGTCTCCAAGAGCTTGGTTTGAAAAGTTTACTCAATCAGTAAAGAAACTCGGATACACTCAAGGGGAATCAGATCACACTCTATTCATAAAGTACAATCCTAGTGGAAAAATTACTATTTTAATTGTTTATGTCGATGATATTGTTCTTAGTGGAGATGATGTGACAGAAATGGAAAGACTAAAGAGCAACCTCGCAGCAGAGTTTGAAATCAAAGACTTGGGATCCCTAAAGTACTTCCTTGGCATGGAAGTAGCTAGATCAAAGAAAGGAATAACGGTGTCTCAACGAAAGTATGTTCTCGATCTCTTAAAAGAAACAGGTATGAGTGGATGTAGACCTGCAGATACTCCCATGGACCAAAATGCAAAACTTTGGGAAAAAAGGGACACACCTGTCGACACAGGAAGATACCAAAGGTTAGTTGGGAAATTGATTTACTTGGCACATACACGGCCTGACATTGCTTTCCCTGTTAGTGTTGTTAGTCAATTTATGCATGCCCTTTATGAAGAACACCTTGACGCCGTCTATAGAATTCTGAGATATTTGAAGGCTGCCCCCAGAAAAGGCATATTCTTTGGAAAAACTAGTGATAGAAATGTGGCTATTTTTACTAATGCTGATTGGGCAGGATCCATTACAGATAGAAAGTCGAATTCAAGTTACTGTACCTATGTATGGGGAAACTTAGTAACATGGAGAAGTAAGAAGCAAGGTGTAGTTGCTAGAAGCAGTGCAGAGGCTGAGTTTAGAGCAATGGCCCAAGGAATTTGTGAGGGTCTTTGGATTCATCGAGTTCTAAAGGAGCTAAAGATGACAGTAGAACTTCCATTGAAATTATATTGTGACAACAAGGCCGCAATAAGTATAGCCCATAATCCAGTTCAACATGATCGAACAAAACATATTGAAATCGATTGTCACTTTATAAAAGAGAAAATAGATTCTGGAATTCTTTGTCTACCTTTTGTGCCTTCAAATCAACAAACAACTGATATTTTGACCAAGAGCTTAGCAAAGACAAGTTTTGAGCATCTCATAAGCAAGCTGGGCATGATTGATATCTATGCACCAACTTGAGGGGGGGTGTTAAAATATATATTACTTCCTTTAATTATTATTCTATTTTAATGGTTGTTTATTTTTCATTATGTCACTGCTTAATTAAAGAGTTGACTAGTTGTATTCTCTCCTATAAAAGGAGCACCATTCTCATTGAAATAAACAACTCTCAAGTTATAGAGTAATTTCTACGGTAACAACCTGGATAGATCTTTTGCATGTAAAAGATGATGGAGTCCTCCTCTCTTTCTGAACCAAGCTCCTTCATTGAAAAATTGATGTCCTCCATGTAGTGTGGGGTTATAACACTGTCAATCATGCTATGTATCAGAGTTCGGTGACTGAACTATAGAAATATAATAATGTTCACTAAATACTTATTTAAAATTTAAAGGTTTTTATGTTAGTTATCACTGAAAGGTTTGCTTCTTAGTTTGATGTGTCACCAATGAATAATGAAGTTATTAAATTACCTAAATGGCACCATACTATGCACTTTTGGAGCATCTGGCATATCTGTAAACAGAGAAGTAGCAAAGAATGATATGCGTCGACGGGCATCTAAGTTTGCAGGTATGTCCATTGCAGTCTCTTTGACGGTAACCAATAAATGAAATCGCTTGATCTGTCATAATCAGGCTTGGTTATGTTAGTATAACAACAAGAGTAGAGTTCACATCATGCAATATGTTATATTTCAATACTATATGTCGCGAAAGTTGTCTAAATTTGGAGAATGAAAAGTAAGAATCATTGAAGAGAAAATACTACCTTTTCCATCAAAGGGCCTTCTGGCAAGGGAAAATGGACACAACTTTCATTGGAAAATGGGAAGGATTCACTATCAATTTCCTCATTGGCAAATAGTTGATTATCATCTCTAAAATAGACAAAGCCACACTCATTTTCTTCGGGAAAGTGTGATGTATCCAATGTTCTGTACAGATTATGTGAGAAATTTAAAATTTGTAGCGTAGTAATGATGTAAGGAAAACAAATTCTTGAGCATAAATACCTCGAGTCATCCATCATATCGTTTGTTACTAGTTCAAACATATCGAGTAAAGCTTTCGCAACTCTGTGCCGATTGTCTTTACCTCCCTCAATCTTATGGCATTCCATAACAAAGTAGTTAGGACTAAGTTTCTGCTCATATGCATTTGTCAGCATAATATTTGTAACCTTTAGTTTAGTTTGAGGTAATAATTACCAGAAGTTCAGCTAGCTCAATGACCTTAACATGTAGAGCTGGGAGAACTTTCATGTTGAAGTTCTTAAGAAGAGTTGTTTCTTCGATACTGTTTTCGATTTCGCTTAGTATATCACGTATAATCCTAAACATGCACAAGTGACCACAAGATTAGCAGTAAATATCAAAATTGTGTTGAGGATCAGAAGATTTTATCTAGAAACATATTCCATTTGATTACCTTTTCTCCTGGCTACCAACAATAAGAATCTCAAGAACATATTTCAGTGACTGGTAGCACTCTCTTACAGCATAAAACATGTATTTGTCTTTTGTAATTTTTTTGACAAGAGCTTCTTCCTTTCCCTCGAAATCTTTAGCAATGGTCAGAGCTGTAGAAAACTAGAATGTGCAGCAAGAAAAGTTCATTAATAAATGGACAATGTACATCTAATGATTCTTGTTCTACTAAATCAATGTATAGAACATTGGTTGAAGAGTACGTTACCTTGTTTGCCAAGAGGAAAACAGGCCAAAGAACTTTGCGAGAAAACAATTCTGAAGATACAGGCATCATCATTAAATCCATTTCTCTGTTGAAAAAAATATTATCAGATGTTGGAACAAGAAAAAGACATATAGTTAAGTTACAACGAAAATCACCTGTTACTAATTAAGTCTTCAAGACGAAGATGGCTTATAATTTGATTCCATATTACCACAAATTTGGCAAGAGCATTTTTTTCATCAGGAAGCTGTGACAGAAAGGTGGTCAACAAAGTGGAATAAATATTGTTGTAAATAGCGTATATTCTGTAATTACATGTAGTAATTGTATTCGGACCATTAATCAGACTCGTTAAGTTTAGTGTAGTTTATATAAGTATATTAGCGTATGTACTCTATTCATAATTTTGAAATATATATCATAAATATTTTCTACAAATATATTTCTATTACTAACTAGAACAAACCTTTTGAAATATATTGCTGAGGAAACCTTTTCTTCTATTTTTACCGCGTTTGTAAGATGGTGGATTCAGACAGACATCAAATGCTGCTGGCAAGTTGTCAAATCTACTTCTTAGCATTCCTTGTGTCCTTATCTATTTTCAATTATAAAGGTGAGTGAACCATTTCATTTCTGAGGGAAGAAACAAATAAAGAAGTAATAAAAAAACATAGATTACCTCACCAAGGTGATGCAAAACTCCATAAATTCCACCAACTATTGTACAGAAAACAGAATACCAAATTTGTGTGTCCATAAAATATATCTGGAATAAATGAAGAATTCATGATGTTAATTATTCATCAATAAGGTTTTCTCAAATAAAGCATCATCACAACACAAGGAATTCTATCTAACACATAAAGAAAGATGGACCTCTTCATTGAAAAAGATTCATGCTTCCATCGAAAGAGTGTAATTTTAGGCGATTAATTTTGATGGACTATTATTGTAAAACTTTTTATACAGCCAACCAATCAGAAAACCTCATTTATATGACTTTTAAAGTTGATATGATTGAACTACAATTTTTTTAATGGTCCAACGGTAATGACAAATTGACAGTGTAAAAATTCTTTATACTGTCGGTGCATACCAATTAAATCCATATCTTAGGACTTCGATATAATGTTAATATCGAAAGTTAAGACCAAATAAGTGTATGTTACAAAATATTGATGCAGACTCACCATTACTACAGGGCTCCATACAGCCACAATTGCACCAGCATTATTCTTGACTGTAGCATAAGCAAACCTTTGTCAGAGATAATAACTTATCCATCATGTAATGTTATTAATACAATTAGAAATGCTGCATACCTCTTGGAAAAAGCTCATGCCACTCATACTTTCTTACACCAATTTTCATGATTTGTCTAGTTGGTCCTATGAGTGGTTTTATCTGAATGTTTTGACACAGCATTCGTCATCAAGAGTAAGTTTCTAATTACGAAAATCCAATTAACATCATCTGTAACTAAAGTTCTGTTATTGTTTACCTCAAAACTATAGCTGAACACAAATTTGCATGACAACACCAATATCCAAAACAATGTGTACCTTCATTTGAAGATATTCAACAAATTTATATAGGTTTGGATTCATATACCAATGAAACTAAAGTGAACAATCGGAACAGGTAAACAAGGTAATAGGATATACTTTATAACAGAAAGCTGGTCTTCTTGCATCCCCCGTCCAACATAGATTCTTGGCTGTACAATAAATACATGTGACACTAAGTTACAACATGGTAACATGTTTAGTTTATCTTCATTCGTCCTATTTGATAATTTAATTCATATTTCTTTCTCTTTCACCAGGGTTTGAACCTCGGTCATTTAACTCATTCAACCCTTGGCTCAAACAAGTTGAGCTAAATCAACACACATAGTACAAACTTTGATGAACTTACCTGAATCCACCAAGCCAAAACTTTGCATATCTTGTTATTAGAGACCTCAATATATTTTCCCATGGCAGGTACAAAAAATAACACAACTTCAGCTGCATTACTTGTCAAGTATATTGCAGCAGCAATCATATAGGAAGTAAAGCACCATTCTTCAACCAAACTTCCATACTTGGTGGAATAACAAGTATATTTTCTTCTTGAATTAGCATAGCACACAGGAAGAATGATATTCCATATCATGGCAAATGCCAGCTTCACCAAAAGTTTCACTTTTTGTGAATGTTCCAAGGTGTATCTGGCTTTCCACGTAAAGGCGATGTCTGAAATTGCTGTAACACATTATAGATGAGAATTGTTTTAGTGTAGTTCTTATGTAAGAGAGGAAAGAGAAGGAAGACACTGTCTTTATACAATGTTTATATAATCATTGATTAACATGTAGCTGTTATGTTTTTCTTGAGAATCTGTCCATCAAGCAATTTTTTTGGATAGCTTCCCTCTTTCTCAATTATTAAGCAAACTGAAATCTTTTAAAATATTAACCAACTAAGTTTTTTTGTGTTTGGAACATCATATTAAATTCAGTTCCATGTAATGACTTAAATTGACACCATACCTTGAATAAATTTAAGAATTGCTGATGTAATAAAGATGCTGATGATGTCCTCAAATACTGTGGCATCAAACAACTGAAGCGGAGATCCCAAGTCATGGCAGGCAATGATTATTATGGCCTATGAACCAACGCAATGACGAAATATTTTAGATCATCCATCATAAGAAACATAAATTTTTAAGTTATATATCACTAGTATATTTGAAGCAAACCTGAAGGGATAGAATATAAAAACTCCACATTCGATCAAAGCTTCTAAAAATTTGCCAAAATGAACGAATCTCAACAAAATTTGTCTTTCCTAGCCATTGCCGTTCTCTGTTTTCCTCATTTTCGTTGTTTTCTTGATCTTCCTCCACAGTTTCCTGTACAAGGAAAGAAATAAACAAAGCATGTCAGAAGTTCCTTGCAGGTAGAAGGAGTGTAGAACTAATCTAACTTTTTCTACAAATATTCATAACACAGTAAACAAGAGAAATGAAATAATATACTTAAATGCCAATGAAAGTAACCATTGTTCATATTATGTTAGAGCTAAATGGTAGTTTTCTACACAAGAAATTTGTAGTTTCTACTCTAACTGTTCAAGACAAGGAAACTTCATTGTAATTAATTGACACTGCTTAAACCAAATTTACTTGCAATTTAGATGTTAGCATTCAGAAGAATATTTCATTTTCATATATAAGTAAAAGAACCACAGGATGTTGGCATGCCATCTAATAAGATCCTTGAGCTTTAGAAATAATGAATAGTAGCATTATATTTTTAAATTGTTTTCCGCAACTGTAATTTCAGCTGCAATATAACAATTTTAGAGGTATTTGCAACGGTTCACAACTGGAATTGTTATTGCATCGGCCACAGAATTTTACAGCATTATATGACGAAAACACATAAAAGTTAAGTTGAAATTTCATTTAGCTTTATTTTTATGTTTAAAATATCACATAAAAATCTGAAGTACAATGCTTTTGTGAATCACATCATCACCTGTGTTTCTTCTTCAACCTTTGTTTCTTTCTTTTTCTTCTTTTTCTTTTCTTTCTTTTGAGCAGGCGATACAGGTTTATGTTTGGTTTTTACAAAGAAAAAATCGTGGTCCTGATCACGCATGGGCCAACCGATTCCAAAACAATCAGGAGACCTAAACATATAGAAGCAGCAAGAACCTCATGATATATATGGAAAGGAGGACCACATAATATATAGCACTGACGATTCAAATTAAAAGTGTCTAACATGAGTAAGTGTCAAGTGTTTGACACTGACACACGTGGTTACATTCAATCACTCCCATTCTCTTGTGTCAGTGCTTCATAGGCCACATGAAAACAGCTAGAAAATCTTGGTCTAAAGGTTATCCTACTGACCAGAAGTATTCATTCAGATCATCATAGTTTCTCCATGCAGAATGGTCAGTTGTCCCACCTTTGCTATTTTCAACTTCCTATTGTTTGAATATAAATTAGTTAAATTGAAGAAAACAGACAGAGAAACAAAAATAGGATGTATTAGAGAGTACCTTTCTTATAACATTGTATATAGGTGTGACAACATTATTAAGGAAAGATTCTGGTTCTCCTCCATATGCTGGCATGACCTTTTCCCATGTTGTTAAGCTGATAGCACCACTTAAAACTCCATGCATTTCATATGACATCTTTAAAACACGCAATAAATATTACAAGAAATAAGAGAAATAATCATTTAATGTAAGGTTATTTGAAAATTTCAATCATTTATGAAAATAGGTGCATATGGATGACTAAATCAGGCATTCATGTAATCTCAACATACATGCCTATCCATTTCTGGAAATGGATTCATTGCGGTAACTGTGTCATACAGTTTTTAATCTCAACTGACCAATCTAAATCAATGACATAAACTGTTTAAAACTGATTTTGTGAATCTGTAATCAAAGTCATCCAATCTTAAATCAATGGCTGAGATTGTTTACTGTGTGTACATGTGCTTCTCTTATAGCAGGAAATCCAGATCCTCCGTTTATCACATGTAGGAAAAAGACTAAAAGCTATAGGCTTAAATTAGATTTTATCTATCAATCTAAATTTTAATATATGGAATCTTTGAACTTCAAAATCTGAATATGTCATATGCTATTCCTGGTATCATTGAAAATGTAAAAGTTAACTTTGTAAACTAATAAACACTTCTCACAGTGGAATCTAATATTTCTCCTATTATAGAAAAAAGGAAATGATAAAAAGAATATGTTATAGTTTCAACTTACATGGTGAAAGATATAGCAAAGACACTCTGGCATGAACCTCAAATTAGCTGCCTCCCCCCATATGAGCAGGTAAAGACCAATATACAAAATTTTATATTGTTGTGCTTCCTGTTTCACAAAAGGTAAGCTGCAACACAAGTAACAGACTTAGTATGTGTTTGGATTTGCATTCAATTGATGAAACGTGCTGCAGCAATTCACGGCAACACAAAAGCTTAAAAACCCAGCTTCACAATTTTTACGATTGGAGTGCTTTGAGACGTGATATTGTAACGTGATGTGGTTTCAAAATCACATCCAAACACACACTTAATAAGCAAGACAAAAGGTCAAAATACAAATAAAAAAAAAGTTTAAACCAAATGCATTATAAGGTTTGGGGTCTAACTCATTCGTACAAAACCAGCCTATAATGTGGGGATTGTCTGGTTGTATAAGTTCCATTTAGGCCTTATCTTCCGATGCATCCCTTCACACTTAGTACTGTTTGGCTTCAAAGATAGACTCTGATACCTTCTTAGGTTTTGAGTCTAACTCAAGCGTACCAAACCTACTTGTAAAGTAATGATTGCCTTGGCTCTATAAACTTAAAAAACCCTACTCTCCGTAATTGTGAAACTTGAGTTTTCCCAATACAACCGATAAAAATATTTTGAAAAAGAAGAATAATTATTTCAGTCACAGAGATAGAGTGAAATATACTAATTTCTTTTTTTAATCGAATGAATAAACAAAATATAAATTATTGAGAGCAACAGGAGAGTTGGATCAATTAACATACCGGATATTGCTTTTTCTTTCCAAAAACTTGCACCAATTTGTATAATTTTTGAAGAACTTTCTCATTAGTTCATCCACACCTCCTTCTCCTAACTGATAGAACAAGAATGATTTACTTTACATAGTCAACAATGTAATAAAATAAAACCATAATAAGCATGTTTAACAGAAAATTCACCTTCAGAACATATTTCTGGTTGTGAGTTTGCTGCCTAGTCTGCATGTTGGCTAGCAGTAGAATCAGATGTTCCCTTTGGTTTGCCACATTGGCTTCCTAATGAAAGGCACATGATATAGAAAAGGGTAAATATGAAGCAATGTTGACCATAAATTACTATATCATTTACTTTAAACTAGACAAAAGTGGAGTTTCATTTTAAGCAATAATAATAGCGCTTTTGGTCCCTATAGTATGTGTCCAATCTTATTTTATTCCCTACAAAAGAGAAAAAGGTTTTGTCCTAATAAGTAATAATTTCAGATTCCTCCACTTTTAGTCTTCGGTATCATTTGCAGGGTCTGAAATCCGATTGGACCCATATTATAAAGAAGTGAAATGGTAAGTTTGAGTCCAATTTAACTGACCTGAAATCCAAAACAATGTTGAAGAAAATCAAATAAATCTATAAAGGCTCCTTGTTTCTTGAAATCTTGGGCTGGTGGTAGACCTCGAATGTTGTGGATAACTGCAATGGCAGCCTTAATCTGCATCAATTTAGTAGTACAATCAGTCCATCAAATTGCAAACTGAGTCCTTTGTGACACTTCGATAGAATATTGTCAGGACATCAAATTCGACTCTAAACATAATAGATAAATAAAAACACATAAGAAAACTACGATTGATCACGGAGTTCAATTAATTATGCCTACGTCTCTGACAGGTGAGTGACTTATCTGTGAGTATGAGTCATACTCAACAAATATCATTTAAAAAAGGGTAAATGTGAATCATCCAAGAAGTATCGAACCTCGGGCTGCTGCATGATTGCATGCTGAATTCCCCCTTGCTCAAGTGGAAGAATGTTAAACTCAGTTTTTTTGTGGATTGCATTTCCTTCAGTAAGTGCCTATTTTAATCAACAAATTGAGAACTCTAAGAACACAAAAAATACATAGTAAATTGATAATTTATACATACATTTGACTAGAAAAACGAAAAAAGGAAGAAAAGAAATCACCTGATTACTAGGTGTGTTTGTAACTGTTTTTAGCACCTCAAACAGAACAGAAGCAATAAATCTTGCATTTATCAATTTCTCCCTACGACTGTTTAGATAGAACATAACATTAGTTTAAAAGTTTATGGACTATGCGCTGCCAGTGTAACGGTCCTTTAATCAGATGCGATAACATCTATGCGGTAAAATCTGATTGATGATTGTATAAAACATGTTTATGTTGTCGGTGCATAGTTACTCTTTGTTTAAGCAAAGTTACCTTTGTTCTAAATCAAATGCTTTATTATTTCGAGTAAAATAATCCCTGTAGACATGGTAAACTCGCTTAAGTTCACGGATATCGCCTATTCCACCCCTTTTTGTAGCATTCTCATCCTGTATGTTACAATTCACAAAAAACCATATATGTCACAACAAATGAACATGTAAAATAAACTAAGACATAAAATCCAAGTCTTTTTTTTCACTATATGCTTTTGTATTCATTCAGTTACTTCAACATTCTTGTATACCTTTTCAAGTCTATGAAGGAGTGAAGTTTTGAATTGTCTAACACCTCTTCCACTTGAATTCTTGTCCAAGTTGTGTGCAATTACAAAGGCATGAACTCGACCTGCAAAATAGAATTATGATGAATTTGAAACGAAACGAAACAAACACCGTTTAAAATCTAAATAGCAAAAATAAACCAACCAAACACATTAAATAAGAAGCTCAAAAGAGGGTAAACAGTGATTTTAGTGTCTAAAATGTGAGACGGTGTCACTACAATCCTGAATGTATCAAAATTATGAAAACAACATTGCGTGTATCTCATAGTAATCTGATAAACCTAACTGACTAATAGATAGAAGACAGTTTCAATGACCAAGGTAGCTAACGAAAACGAATTAGATACCATATTAACTAACGAAAAACACATTTGAAGACGTTTTTTAATTCAGGGACTAGAGTGATAGCTTGATGGACAAAAATGATTTTTTACTCGAAGAAAGACTTACAAAGGTAAGCAACACGAGGCTCCTCCCTTTCGAGCAAATTAGCAACACGAAGGAACCTTTGAATTTCAGAATCAAAAACAGGTGGCAACCTTTCACTATCAAAGGGACCTGGTTGAAGGTGTTCACCATTACTGCTGCTACTGACACTATTGGTAGTAATAGCCATACTATTATCATATTCATATTCATATTCATGTTCATATTCATATTCATGATGTTGTTGTCTAGATGTTGATGACTCTCCTTGTTCAAAATGAATTGGTTCTGCAGGAACAATCTCTGCCATTTCTTCATAAACCAGCAAAAGAGTGACACGGTTTCATGGTATATATGTGGAATCTTCTTCATTCTTTTGTTTACTTAGTGAGGTATGCTTTGTTGCACTTTAGAGTGTGTGTTTTAGTGCTAGTGGAAAGCTGAATGGTTTCTTTTGCTTTTGCTTTTCAAGCTTTTTTTTTTTGTTTTAAGAGTTTTCTTTCCCTCTAAGGTGAGAAGAAGTGTTGTCAAAATCTGACCATAGATTAAACCTATAACACTTGTATCATTGTTTAACCGATTCAACCACGGGTGAAACTAGACGATTAGAAAATATTTAAAAAGTACAATTTTTTATAAATAAATAAATAAAAATGACAATATTGAACCATGTAGCGATTGAATCGTGGTTTGACATAGTTCAACTTGGTTTAATCCGATTTTTTAGGACAATGTACTGACCATTGTTGAACTAACCACAAACCGGTCGGTTCTTGTTTGAACCGACTGGTCTGGTTTTCACAACACCTGTGAGAAGGGAAGAAAGGGTGTTTGAATGTGTCTTTGTTTATGCATGTGTGTGGGACTAGGAAAGAAAAGTGATTGTGTCTTTTAAAAAATGCTAATGGCACTGTATTTTTAATTCTTAATTGGGTGAGTGTTGTTTTTACGTGTGAGACTTTGTGATTCATGTGTGAGAGACAAAGGGTGACCCATTGTTTAACTATTCTTTAATTAATCCACACTCAATGCTTTTTGGACTTCAATTATTGATCATATGGTTTTATATTTGCTTAATAAATCTTGAGCATATCACTAATTGGGTATCGGCTTAATGGAAGAGTTACCATACTTTTTTAGGTGAGAGGTACTATACTTATTATACAAAAAGTAACTTTTGCCAACATCACAACACATTATAACTTTGTCAAACTCATAGTCAATCCAAACTTACACTAAAATTTGTCACCAAGTTAACATTTTTTGCTACCCTAATGACCTAATATGCAAATGTTTTTCTAAAAATATGCTACTTTTTCTAAAAACAAGTGTAGAAAAACATTTCCATATTAGGTCACTAGTATCAATAATATATTATTTCACCTTCTCTGTTGAAATTTACATGTGGGTGTCTAATCATATAAAAAACACTACTTACATAAATTAAAGAGAAAAATATAAACTTCTTAAAATAATAGAGTACTGAAAAACTTTAACTTGAAAAATATAAGTCAAAACATGTAAATTATCATTTTAAGTTGTTGAAACAATGCTTTAAGATCACTTGTTAGCGTTCATTTCTTAGTTATATTCTAAATTCTAATTAAAAAGGTGAGGAATAATGATACTCCGTCCGTCCCTATTTATAGGAGTAGTTTACAAAAAAGTTTTGTCCCTAAATATAAGATCATATACAAATTCTTAGATGCATTGATTACTCTTTTTCCAAATATACCCCTTATTAATACTATCAACTTGTCTTGGTATATGAAAAGTTAACATTAAATATATATTTAATTAAGGGTAATCTAGTAATAGTCACATCAATTTGAGACAACTTTATTACTCCAACAATTTTTCTTAATACACGTGATTTTTGTAAACTAATCCTATAAAAAGGGACGGAGGGAGTATATACTTTTGTTCCATTCCATTTTTTTTGAGGTTCTTCACAAATTGCATGAATTTTTACTCTTGCAATTAGTAGTGTATTCATGGAAAGAAATACTTGTCTTATGCACATCTACACAAGTAAAAAGTAAAATGTGATTTTAAAATAGTCTCATCAAGTGCTTTGTTGTGTTCTAAATTGTTTTTTTAACATATAGCTTTTGAGTGGTTCCGCAGCCACATTAGACACCTTATTCATACTAGAATGATTCATTCATATATAGCTGAATCATGCATGCATATTCGAAGTCTTGAAGTCAAATTTCATTCCACTTTTTTTTTATAACACAGATTTCATTCCACTCATTCATAGCTCCTCATTTGCTTTTATAAAGTGAACGTGGGCCATAGTACCCATATGTTCTTAATGTGTACCTTTTGATCTTGTTTACAGATACAGTATCCAAGAATATCTGCCACTAAAATCTCTATCATATTTAACATTAGCTACCATGATTTTCATGAACATAAATTGTAAAACTTTCTCTTTTTTAGGAGCATAAATTGTAAAACTTAAATATATATCTTTTTTGGTGGTGACTTAAATATATATATCTATCTATCTATAACAAAAATGAAAATAAAACGGTAACTCATGAAATAAAAATTTAATACTAATTTTTTATCATATAAAGCAAAATGTCTATTAAATTAAACGGTAACTCATATTTAAACAATCGACACATTCATAATTTTACCAATAAATAATATATATTAGAGAACGTGACTTGCTCCAAACATTTTTTTACATACGGGTTCTCTACTTGACTGATAAAACACTGGTACTTTTTTTTTACTTGAGAAAAATATGCACAAGAAAAGAAAAAATTACAACCAACTTGTAGACAAAAATTGATATATAAGGTAGAGGTGTCTATATCACGGGGCCTTGAAATTTTGGCCCCAGCCCACATAGTAAGGGGCTAAAATTTCCAAAAGATTAAGAAAATTGTTTTTCCCACATTAAACAAAGTTGAAACACACTAGTAAATGACATTTTTATCCCGGCGGAAGTTAACTGCCGCTGGGATGGTGCCATCGGCAGTTAACTGCCGCTGTGGGCAATTATGCAGAACAGAACCTGCTATTTTTTCAAGCAAGCCATTTTTCGGCCGATTTATTACCTGTAATCCAAAACAACAATTTCAAAGGCAGTACAAATCATACATCAATTATAATCATTCATAAGCAAGAACATTACATAATCTTTCACAATTGACCAAAACTAAATCAATTCGACATTTCGTTAAAATTACACGAATGTTTGAAATTCACCAAAAACATAAATAGTGTTTGACATTCAACAACACATTACATAATATTACATGAAATCTCTACCGACATTCGTTGCACATACAGTTGGAACGAACACAAAGATATAATACATTATTTTCAACCATATGCCTAAACATAAATCCAACGTCACTATTGTCACGAATAAGTCGAGGCCAATAGATCGTTTTCCACATGTCTTCATCTTTATCTGCCCCCAGGTCATAAATTGGCATCTCAGCAAATACATGACATGTATGATGATTTTCACCAACATGGAGAAAATAACTGTTAAGTTGTGCCTTCAACTCATCCATAGTGTCGGTCGGAGTTAGAAAAACCTTAATTGTCTTTTTGAAAGCAGAGTACCAGACATGAGCTTCAATTTGTGCAACCTCAGACATGTTTAACTTCACAAAAGTTTATGAAATATCAAACATCAGAATAATATTAAATTAAACGTAATAACCAATATATATATCAAATGCGGAAACATTATAACCAATAACAAAGTAGGTGCATATTCCACCACATAAAAGTTATATATTTATATATATTAATATGTTAGTTATATATTGGCCACAAAAAATTGGCGTTACAATATCGACCACAAAAAATATGTCGGTGTAATATCGACCAAAAAAAAGGATGAACACCGACAAAAACAAAAAATCAGTCATATCGCATCAAGTCAATTTGAACCATCTTCATCTTCCGCAATAACTTGAAATTCTTGCTTTTCTTTTTCAGGAGTGTCACACACAATTGGATTGGCTTGGTTTGACTTTTTTGGTGGGAGCGGATTCTCTCTTTTCTCAATGTTCATAAGGTCTCGGAACCTAGCTTGTTGATCCAAAAACTCAAATTCCCAAGCCGATGCCTCTTCACTTCTGTGTATGTTCCACTCCGTAGATGATGGAGGTAGTGGACAACCATCTTTCAAAAAAACAAGAACAAAATGATTGGGAATTAATCCTAGGCACATGATGTGGTTTTTTTGTTTAAGCGGTGGCACCCCTCTAAGTGGGAAAAATGATTCCGAATTTCCGATTTCGTGACTTGTCAACTGAAGGAAAATCGTCATGAAAAAGTGCAGCGGAAGTTTAAAAATTTTTGATTTCCTTTCCTTGGATCATTACGAATTTCACATGAATCAGTGATAGAATTGTTACCTCTTTGCAATGCCGAAACTGTTTCTTTGATCACAGCTGAGCAAGTAAGCAAAGCCTCTACTCGTCCACACGAACGGCTTCCTCTGGTTCCCGGTGCTAGCCAAGCGATCAGAGGTTAGGGAGAGAAGTAGGGAATTCGGTTTAGCCTTTTAGGGTTACATGAAAAATTGCACTCTCTTTTGATTTCAGCACTGGAGCTTCTATTTATAGAGCTCCTTGCTGCACAAAATCAACTTGAGCTTCCATAAGACCATTAACCCATCAGCTTCCGCTAACTAATTAGCGTCAATTGCTAAACGCACCCCATCATATAAGTATTACTTATATTTCTCCTTTTTACCGTTCTATTGTGTGTGACCCTATAGGTTCTTGTAACGTTGGCAATAATATTAAATCCCATATTTAATATTATAAACAGTGAGCGGTATCTAGCAATACATCACTGCTACCCAAGTGACAAGAATGTCAAGTGATCTGACGAAACCTTTTCCATGATAATATCTATGTGTACGATTACTCCTTTGTCCTGATATCTTTATTGAACACAAGGCATAGTTTGCGTCTCCCTTGTTTAGCTCAATATTTATATTTCTTGATCCCGAAATATACTGAATAACGAATAAGTCCAATATCTCATATTGACTTAATTCGGCATGGCCATGCATTTTTCCAGTCATATTTCATCAAGAGGCCTAAAGATATATCTCCTGTTATGAAGGAGGGACAAATCCCATCTAGGACACTCATGTCCCTCAGCATGATTCGTCGAGTGCCCATTAACCAACGTTATAGTTATCTTGTTACAGATAACGTTTGAATGGCAATAAAACACTTGAGTCCACATCTAGGGATCACAATGGTTTCAGGTCTAAGAGTGATATACACTATTATCATTGTGAGAATAACTTATGACGATTTCATAACATACTATGTAGTATTCTCACGACGGGTCAATCCAGTATAAATATTACTCCTAATACTTATACCTATGTATAGACTTAATATCTCATATTCATGACCCATGAGATATGGTCATCAGTCTACATACATAATAGTCTCCATGCTTTATTATTATCCCAATTCATATTAAAGCTCGACTACGGATACCTTTAAGAATAATGTTCTTTTGTTGATGTAATCTCATGATTAAGTCACACTTAATATTCCATCACATGAACCAACTATTCTAGGGACTTTATTTATCTTATAACAAGTGTAATAAAGAACGCCATATCTTATTCAATAATAAAAGTCATGATACATATAAAAGTTTAACATAAACTATTGGCCTCTAGGGCTTACACCAACATCAACTCCACTACAACTCTATTGTAATAAGTTGAAACGATATGACCCATGTCGGGAAAAGTCAACCATAACTATAATAGGTTTTGTCTCGATCGGATCATCATCCGCATTTTCATCCATATAAATAAACAACAAATAACTATGAATAAATAACTTACAATTGCAATAACATCAATATCAAAATTAATTAAACCTAAAAAGAGTTAAAAAAAATCAAAAAATAGGCAGTAAGCCTGTTTTTTGAAGTTAGCCATCGGCACCTAGCTGCCGCTGCATCGGTAGTTAGTTGCCGATGGCCCCATACAGCGGCACTTAACTACCGCTAGCCCCATGTCAGGTTTTCACGAAAATTTACAGAAAAATCAGCAAAAAAAAAAAACGGATTAAATGATGCATTACATGTTTCTTCACGTCAAATGTGTGTTGAATCCTTCTAGTATTGTTGCTTCAATGATTTTGGACAAGATTTGGGTAGAAAAAATTTGGATTTGAGGATTTAGATGGAAGAGGAAATATGAAAAAAGTTGATGTAAAGTATAGAGTAAGTTGCTGTAATCAGCAACATCAAGAACGCAACGGCAGTTAACTGCCGATGAATTCAAACGCGGCGGCAGTTAACTGCCGATGGCATATCCGGCGGCAGTTAACTGCCGCCGGGGTAAAGATGTAATTTTCTGGTGTGTTTTAGCTTTGCTTGATGTGTATAAAGCAATTTTCAAAGATTAAAAGGTCTACATTCATGCAAGCTCACAAATCCAAAAAATTTAGAGGGTTACTATTTAGGCGCCCTAAAAATACGAAAATAACCTTTATAAGATGTTAGGTACATAAACACCTGTAGTTCATTTTAATTTTTCATATTTTGCACCTTCGGTGTGTACATACCGGAGGCACATTTTGCCATTTTCACATTTACACATACGGTAGTTACATTCCGGATGAACATTTTGAAATTTCTTTTGTATATACATACCGGACTCCAGGTAGTTTACATGTAAAAAAGTGCAGTTTTTTAGCAGTTATTTTCTATTGTGCACTCAGCTTCAATATTGTTTTAAACCTTGCATTTTTTTGGCAATTTTGTTGTGTTTTCATCACAATCATTAGAATAAATAGTGTGAATCTTCACTCAATTGTAATCAATTAGCATATAAACCTTACTTTTTCCTCTCTCAACATTGTTATAACGAAATTCCATGGATAAAAGTAAGGTATCAGTTTTGTTGTGGTTCTAACCTCTCTCATTTTTGGCAATTTTGGTGTGTTATATAAAAGTTTGTTAATTTGCCAACAGAGCAGAGCACATACATATGAATAACAAATTCACACTACAATTCATGTGCAACAAAACTGCTACTGTCATATGTACAAAAACAGTCCTAGGTTCAACTAGAAGAGTGTCAAATTCAATGAAAATAACTTCGCTTTCCATGGAGGTATTCTGAAGTGAATACTAATAAAAGACCTGCAACAACAGTTCTTGCCACTACTTTTTTTTAACAGCTAAAGTTTTCATTAAAACCAACTCATGTATAAGGAATACTTGAGATTGAGTCAAAGATACAACATAAAGAAGAAGCAAGGAATTGTTATCAACCCAATTTGCCTACAATAACACAAGCATATACTAACAACAATGCTTATTTTAATGTTAGCAACCCATTTTATTTTTTTATTTTTTTTTAATTTTTTGTCATTTATTTACACATTAGTTAGTATTCTCATGTTTTTTTTACAATATTTTTAAACAATAATGCTTTTGTTTACATTTTAATCATTTTATAATTTTAATGCATTTGTTTACTATATGAGTTTTTTTAACACAATTTATTATTTTAATGCATTGGTTTATACATTTGCTTGGTATTTAAATGTATTTGTTTACACTATAATGAGTTTTTTGTTTACACAATTTTTTTTGTTATGTATACATAGATATGGTTGATCTTGCTGTTGTTCCAAAGCCGGATCCAGAGGTCTATTTCGTTGATATTACGGAATTTTTTGTTACGAAAGAGAAAAAGAAGTATGAAGATAGAGAGGAGATGATTAATTGGGCTCGTTGTCAAGCAATAGAGGCTGGATTTACGCTTATAATAGATAAATCCTATAGTGGTTCCGGACGTAGAAAACCGAAGCTTGTTTTAGCTTGTGAAAGAAGTGGCGAGTATAAAGGAACAAAGAAGTCTAAACGAGAAGGCACAGGTTCAAGGAAATGCGGGTGTCCTTTTAGGTTGCGCGGTTATTTTAGTGCAGTAAAACTCTGGAGTCTGAGTATTGTTTCAGGGCTGCATAATCATAAGATGGAGCCAAAGTTAGAAGATCATATGTTGGCTGGTCGTTTAAATGCATAAGAGTCAAAGATTGTTGGTGGCATGACAAGAAATTTGATAAAACCGAAAAATATTCAGTTGGGTTTGAAAGATAGACGGAAAGACAATATGACAGTTGCCAAACAAATTTACAATGCACGTCACAAATACAAACTGAGTATCAGAGGTTCGAGTACAGAGATGCAGGAGTTGTTCCAAAAATTTGAAGAAAACAACTATGTTTTCAATTACAGAACGGTTAGTGGGTCAAAAACTGTCCAAGATATATTTTTTGCACATCCTGAATCTGTGAAATTGTTTAACACATTTTCTACTGATTGGTGATAGATTCAACTTATAAAACCAATCAATACAAAATGCCGTTGTTTGAGATTGTTGTTTGACCTCAACTGAGATGACATATAATGTCGGGTTTGCTTTTTTAACTAGTGAGAAAGAGGAAAATTTCACTTGGGCTCTACAAGAGTGTGCTAATCTGTTGAAGTGTAAAAAACAAATGCCGAAGGTAATTGTTACTGACAGAGACACCGCACTGATGAATGCTGTTGCCAAATTTTTTTCCAACATCTACTGCTTTAGTGTGTGAATTTCATATTTTAAAGAATGTGAGAGCTAGATGCATTTTGGATTGAAAAGTCAAAGATTCCAAAGGAAAACATGTGAAGTCCTCGAATTTGGTTGACACCATCATGAATGCTTGGGAAATTATAGTCAATTCTCCATCTGAGGAGCTATATGCAGATGCAGTGCTACAGTTCATAAAGGTTTGTGAACAATTTCCAAAATTTCTGAATTATGTTGAAAGTACAATATTGGAACCTTTGAAAGAAAAAAATAGTTAAAGCGTGGACCTACCGTGTTATGCATTTTGGTTGCACAAGAACTAACAGGGTTGAATCCTCTCATGGTACATTGAAAGGATATTTGCAGGATAGTAAGGGTGATTTGGCAAAAGATTGTAAAAAGCATGGACCTGCAATGAACTACATTTATAAACAAGCATCTTGGGTAAAAGATTGTGGTTCAGATAGTAAAAAGTGTGGTTGTGTGATACGATGGACGAATGGGTTACCTTGTGCTTGTCTAATTTCTAAGAAATTGAATTTAGGGAAGTATATATATTCGACTTGATGAAATCAACATTCACTAGAAGAAGTTTTGTTTTGAAGTTGATGATCTTATAAAAGAAAGTAATCGACATGTTTCTATTCAAACTGAGTTGAATGCAATTCAGGTATGTTATAAATTTAAAACAAATTGTATATTCGACTTTATGACACAAGTGTATTATTTTAAATTATTAAGCCTTAATATTTTTTTTTTCGTGTCTGTTTGTAGGAAAGATTCAATAAAGCTGATTACAATATGAAGTTGAATATCAAGGAGCAAATGCGTGAAATGGCATTCCCTGACACAACATCGTTGACTCCGCCAGTTCAAAAGCTTAAGACAAAAGGTGCGCAAAAAGGTGCGCAAAAGAGGAAGAGGTCTACTTTGGATGATAGTTATACTACTCAGGAGCCATCATTTTGGGAGCATGTTGAAGCACAATTTCCAGATAGCCAAGCTTCGCAGACAAAACCTTCATTACAGAAAAAGAAAAGTTGTGTGTAGTCAATCCCTCTCAGACCCCGACACCAACACAATATATTCCTTATATTGATCAGATGCCTAATGTTATGAAACCTTATATTGAAAAGATTGTGGATGTGGATGGTGACAGTTACTGTGGTTATCGAGTTGTAGTTGAAAGTCTTGGTCTTGGTTCTGACAGTTACAGGCTAGTTCGTCTTGCTCTCATTAAGGAATTACTCCATCCGTTTCAAAATACATGTCAATTTTAGAGAAATTGCAGTAACCAAAGACAAGCTAGTTTGACACAAAAGTTCCTATTATACCATTGTCTTTGATTTCCTCCATTTTACATTTATTTACCCCATCTCATAATTACTCCCAATACCAATACCAAAATTAATTAAACAAATTAGTCCATCATTTAAACACCCTTGGTTGGTTCACACGATGGATTAGAGAGTCCAGTAGTCATTTCTTGGGAGAGTGCATGAGTAAATCCACTTAAAATTGGGTCAATATTTATTAGTAGAAAATAATTATTGTGGAGAAAATCTAGAATCCAATTAATTGGTAGGCAAGGGTAAAATAGACAAAATGTATCCTTAAACTATCAAATGGACATGTATTTTGAAACAAAAAATTTCTCCAAAATGAACATGTATTTTGAAATGGAGGGAGTAACATGGAAGATGAATGATTATTTGGGAATATTTGGGGGTGAAGATCGACTAAAATTTCTGATTGACTCACTGTACCCTCCAAAGGGAAAGACTTCAATTGCACCGGAAGAAAAATGGTTGACAGTACCAGATATGGGACACGTCATTGCAACATTATACGGTAAGGTTATAGTTGTGCTGAAACATGGAAATAACTTTTCTGAAACATGTTTTCCTCTTCATGGTCGTCCTCCAACAAATCCATCCTCACGGATTATGTGTCTAGGATTGATTCCTAACCACTTTGTGCATGTGTTTTTGAGACCCAGATGCCCAATACCTCCAACAACACCGCATTGGAAAACATACAAAAGGCCAGATACTCAAGCTTGGGAGGATCACTTTGTTGTGAGGCACTGTTTGTTTAATGAATTAATGGATATTGAAAAAGGCGACCAACCACCCAAAGAAACAAATAAAAATGATCCAATTTTATGTGATGATGATGAGGAAGATATGCTATGCTCAAAGACTATCTGACTTTTATTGTATTACTTTGATTATTTGTTTGGATTTTGGTTATTTGTTTTAATAGTTTGTACTCTTGATGCTCAAGGTTATCTGAACCTTCACACTACCACTCTATGAAATTATTATTTCTTTGGATTTTGATTATTTGTTTTAATAGTATGTCTACAAAATATTTTACAATACAAGGCAAGTCATAACCAATTGCCAGCTACTACTGCTGGTAGGATATGGACAAAAGGAATCCTATGCCTCATCTCCACAAATAACTAGTAGGATAAAACAAAAGTTTACTTATTTTAACTGTGACCTACTGTCACACACACACACATGTAACACAACTTCATGGATGGTACAAAAAGTGCAGCAATAAGCATGAGCTAAAATTCATTCGTAATTCATTCACGTCCTGAGACAAAAGCAACAGCACCCTGTTATCACTTTTTTTGGGATCAATCAGAACTACACTTAACGGTACAAAATTCATTTACAATTCATTCAGTTTGACACGACTCGGTGTATCTTTGGCTCGACTTTACGATGAGCCAAAATTCATGCACAATTCCAGCAGCATAAATAATTGCAAAGTAGAAACAACTCAATGACTGAGAAGAATTACCACTAATTGAACAGTTTCAATACCTGCACATATGTTCATAACAAACTACAATTCCCAACTACATAGGTTCATAAATTGATTCAATTACTAAATAGGTTCATAACAAAGTACAATGCCCAACAACATAGGTTCATATCCAAAGTCTAAATTCCTAAAACAAAAAACAAAATGCAAACATCACTCAGTGCCCTGTGAACTATACATTTCTTCGCTTACGCCTCAACGACTGGTACTGAGTGCCAGGCGTCGCATGAGCTATAATCTGCTCCATAGCAATGTATAAAGGAGTACCTGCAAGCTCTGGATTCTGTTCAATGGAAGTAATTGCCAGGTCATTGATTCTGCAGATGGCAGTCAATGGATCAACACCATGTTCCTCATGTAACAGAACCTCATAATTAGCAGGCCTCGGCGGATTATTGGGAACATCAGGTATCAATTTAGGGAGAGAGACCTTATAGAACCACACCAAGTATCCATTCTCTGACTGCCAATAAGTTTCCAGTAGTCGCCCACGATCTTCTTCAGAAATCAGATGCATATTATAATCCTGAAAAGCCTATTCCATCTGATAAATACTCAATGTGCATGGTGCGCCAAGATCCCGTGGTCTACTTGACCATAATTCGTCTCCAAGAGTGGGTAAAGACCAGATGCCCTGATGACATTCCAGAACCACCCCTACCAGCAACATCTGGAGGTAATGCTGATTTCAAGTCTATTATTCACTTGGCATTGTTAAGCATCCGAGGTATCTTTCACGGCCCTGAGAAAAAAAGAATATATAAATTGTTAATGTCATGAATAATGGCTTGATGCCTTTCTCATTGCTATTCCTTTTGTATATATAGAGGTTACAAGACTATACATGTAATTACGGTGAATAATAACAATTAATGAGAACCAATCAATTTCTGATTTGTGTCCTTATTTCTAGGAACAAACTAATAAATATAATAATGGGAACAAGTCAACTCCTTATTCACATCCCCCCTCAAATTGATGCGGCTGGTCAATGAGCATCAATTTGCCAACAAGAAACTGATGACGAGGACGCGGAACAACCTTGGTAAGAATATCTGCAATTTGCAACTGAGTACTGACATGAGGAAGAGATATTAGTCGGTCATCGTAGGCGTCACAGATAGAATGACAATTTGGATGGCACTTGTATTGTCAGCATAAAGTGAGGTTGGCTCTGTTTGAGGAAATCCAAGTTCAGCCAAAAGACCACGAAGCCAAATTATTTCTGAACAAGCAGCAGACATGGCACGATACTCAGATTCAGTAGAAGATTTAGAGACTCTCGCTTGTTTCTTACTTTTCCATGATATCAATGAAGAGCCAAGAAACATGCACCAACCAGTGACAGAGCGTCGAGTATCAGGGCATCCTGCCCAATCAGCATCACTATAAGCACTCAACTTAAGAGAATTTCCAATGGAAAAGAATAGGCCACGATGAGCGCTTCCCTTCAAGTAACGAATGATACGGCGAACGGCTGCCAAGTGAAGATGGCGAGGAGAATGCATGAATTGACTTACTTGCTGAACAGCAAAAGATATTTCAGGACGAGTAATAGTCAAATAATTAAGACTACCCACAAGTTGTCGATACAATAATGGATCAGGCAAGAGATCACCATCATCGCGATGATATTTAACATTAACCTCAAGAGGAGTATCCACTGGATTAGCCGATTGGAGACCAGCCATAGAAATCAAATCTGTGGCATACTTGTGTTGATGGAGAAAGATGCCCTTCGATGTAGAATGAACCTCAAGACCAAGAAAATAATGCAGGTTACCAAGATCTTTCATATGAAAAGAGGCCTGTAACTGTTCTTTAATTCTCTGAATGGAAGCATTATCAGAACCGGTAATAACCATATCATCAACATACAAAAGAAGCAGGACAATTCTTGTAGATGTGCTATGAATAAATAGAGATGAATCATACTGACTCTGATGAAAAGAGAACCCAAGTAGAGTGGAGCGGAATTTTTCATACCATGCTCGAGGCGCTTGTTTCAAACCGTATAATGAGCGTTTGAGCTTGCATACACCCTTAGATGACGAGAATAGACCTTGAGGAGGAGGAGTCATATAAATATATTCAGTTAGGTCCCCATGAAGAAAAGCATTCTTGACATCCATTTGATGAAGAGACCACCCATTAGAAGCAGCTATAGAAAGTATTGTGCGAACAGTTGTCATTTTGGCAACCGGGGCAAATGTCTCATCATAATCAATTCCATATTCCTGCTTGTTTCCTAAGGCAACCAATCGAGCCTTGTAACGGTTGAGAGATCCATCAGAATTCAGTTTCATAGAATACACCCATTTGCAGCCTATGGGTTTGATATCAGGGGGACAAGAGACAATATCTCATGTAAAATTCTCTTGAAGAGCCTGAAGTTCCTCATTCATTGCTTTAATCCAGCGAACATCTTTAACAGCTTGTGAGTAACAAGTAGGAATGGATATGGTAGAGAGTGAGACACTCAAAGAAGTATGTTTGGAATCATACCTGTCTGGTGAAAATCTATCAGGTGCTCGAGATGTTCGACCAGAACGTCTTGGTTCGACTGGTTCAGAATCAGGTGGCGGATCTGTGTCCGGAGGGGCAGTGGGAACCTGTTTTATGCTTTTTCTGACATATGTAAATCCTGGCTTGTAACGTTCTATAGATTGAGGCATAATAGAAAATTTGGGAAGAATAGCAATATCATTTATGTCAGGAGAAATAGAATGAAACATGAATTGATGATAAAAAAAATGTAACATTCCTCGAAACTCGGAAGCGACGATTAGAGACATCATAACACACAAAGCCCTTATGAGAGTTACTATACCCCATAAATGCACACTGAACATACTGTGCTCCAAGCTTATGCCTTTCAAACGGAGGTAAGTGAACAAAACACACACACCCAAAAGTATGTAAATCACTATAATCAGGCTGAGTTTTAAAAAGGCGAAAGAAAGGAGAATCAAAGTCAATAACTATAGAAGGAAGACGATTAATCAAAAACACAGCTGTGGAAAGAGCCTCCACCCAAAAAACGGGGTGGCACGGAAGCTTGAAGAAGTAAAGAGCGTGTCACATCAAGCAAATGACGATTCTTTCGCTCTGCCAGACCATTTTGTTGGGGGGTATTGGGACAAGATCGTTGAGACAAGATCCCTTTCTGTTGAAGGTACTCCTGAAACTCATGAGACATATATTCACCACCAGAGTCAAAGCGAAAATTTTTAACACTTGCATGAAATTGAGTTTCAACATATGTCAAAAATTTCTTGAACATAGAAAACACTTCAGACTTAGAGCGAAGAAAATATATCCAAGTAAAACGACTATAATCATCAATAAATGTGACAAAATATTTATAGTGAGCATGAGAAGCTATAGGAGACATTCCCCACACATTACTATGAATCATCTCAAAACAATTGGATGCACGATGAGCACCTGACGGAAAAGGAAGTGTTTTACTTTTAGCCAATTTGCAAACAGGACATGAAACAGAAGCAGTGCAAATGACTTGTTTATTTCCAAAAGAACCAGTTTTAAATAAATGAGACAAAACAGTAGAGTTTGGATGACCCAATTTTCTATGCCAATCCTCATAAGAATTCAAAACATTATTACAAGCAAGAGATAAATGACTAGAAATAAACTGAAGCGGAAACAATCTTTCCACTTTAGGCCCCTTCGCGATCACCTTCCCCGACACCTATTCCTGCACAAGACAACCACCACGAGAGAAATTAACATTACAATTGTTATCCACCAATTGACCAACCGACAGTAAATTAGAAGCAAGTCCGGGTGATACAAGCACGTCACGAAAATCGGAGTTTATGTCACCAACATCAGTTATGGAGAGGTTATTACCATCAGCAACTTGAATTTGTTGATTACCATGATAAGAACGTAAATTGTGCAAGTATTCAGAGGAACTCGTCATGTGATTGGATGCACTAGAATCAAGAAACCATGGACAAGAAACATTAGGAGACTTACCATGAATTCCCATGTTTGAAAGAGCAGCAAGTACCATTTGTTGAATCATTTCAGGCTGTAGAGAACCACCATCAGATGCACTAGTAATTGAAGGAGTAACTGCAGAGCTTGTAGCGGCATGTAAAGCCTGCATCGGACTTTGTGTTCACCGTGGAGGACGGATGGGACAGTCAGAGATAAAATGACCTCGCTGTTTGTAGTAGTTGCAAAACTTAACGCTACAGTTGCGAGCAACATGTCCAAATTGTTTGCAGGTGAAACATTGGACTTGTCGCATATCACGTCTCTTACCTCTACTCTGAGCAGCATATGCAATTGGCACAGGTTCAGATATGAAAGCATCATGAGACATGGTTCCTTGAGTAAGGAGACGTTGTTCCTCCCTAAGAAGTTCACCAACACAAGTATCCAAAGAAGGAACAAGATTCCTATTCAGCAAAGCACCTCTAACTACCTCAAAATCCGGACGAAGCTTCATGAGAAATTGATCACGCCTACTAGTGTTGTAGACCTCTTGGACAGCCGCAAGAGAAGCCTTGGGAACATCAGCATGTATAATAGCAGAGTGTTCTGTCCACAAGTTCAAAAAACTAGAATAATACTCTTGAATAGACAAATTACCTTGCTTGTAATTGGCTATCTCCAACTCTAACTGAAAACGCTTGGCTGCATTATCTTGATTGTAAATACGCTTCAAATAGTTCCACATCTCTTGAGCAGTTGAAAAGGAACGTAAATTATTAATCATCTGAGGATCAATAGAACTGAGAATCCAAGTGATAATTTGAGCATCTTTGTATTCCCTCTCTTCTAAAGCAGCTTTTTCTGTCGGTGCCTTAGAAACATCGTCGAGGTGACTCCATAATTTATTTCCTTTGACATACATCCTAAACTGAAATTCCCAAGCAGGATAATTTTTGCCGGTAAAACGGACACAAAAATTATGTTTTTCTTTTTCGGAAGCCATGAAAACGGTGTAGCAAACAACAAGGAAAAAACGTGAGGAAATTACGATTTGCAGGAACCAAACACAACCGAGACTCAAGAATCGTAATTACGATTTGCAACCCAGAGGTGTCCTGACCTAGATGAGATAAACTCAAAACAACTCAACTCAAAAGAGAGAATCGACAGAAAAAATAACCCACAAGGAAGTGGCGGCTAGACCTAGAACCAAGAATGATTTTTGTTTTGATCGGAACTAGGCTGATACCATGTCATGAATAATGGCTTGATGCCTTTCTCATTGCTATTCCTTTTGTATATATAGAGGTTACAAGACTATACATGTAACTACAGTGAATAATAACAATTAATGAGAACCAATCAATTTCTGATTTGTGTCCTTATTTCTAGGAACAAACTAATAAATATAATAATGGGAACAAGTCAACTCCTTATTCACAGTTAAAACTATTATAACTAACAGTCCTACACCATATACCTCACCCTGAGGAAGAAAGTAAATCATGCATAGAAAATTTAAAAATTCAAGTTGACATTGATGATGGATTTTAAAATGTCTAACGTGTAGATCACTAATTATCAATAAAAACAATTCCCCACTTTACAAATGCCACACTGTCACAGTAATCTCACATAGTCGGATACAACTGAGAACAATCAAAAACTCTAAAACCTCTAAGAAGTACTGATTCATGTGTATATCGACAAAAACAATTTTACCTTTACTAACAATTAGTCACATTTGTATTCTTAGTTCTGGCTCCTATATATTGACAAAATTCACTAAACTTATGGGATAAATTCTACTACTAAACTACCACATTCAAAAGCAAATAAAATAAATAAAAGAAATTCTTACCCCTCCATTCCAAATCTTTGCTGCAATATGTTGGCCAAAACTCGGCAACAAAGACGTGTCCGAAGGTCCTCCATCGTATCCCTCCTGAACAACTCCCACGGAAGGAGGCTGTGAACCAGAGGCTGACTGTGATGATGGCATCTCGATATCAATCTGAGACTGGGAACTAGAGCCATCTGGTTTCTCTCTCCGACCATGCCCACGACCACGTCCACGTGTCCTTGGCGGAGCGTTTAGGACTCGCTCTTTGCGGACAGAAGCATGCAATGCCTCCTTACCACGTCGTGTCCTACCAACATCTTCATTATCCATGTCTATAACAACGAAAAAACAAATTTTAATCCTTCAAGCATTTTGTACTTAAATATGGTTCCAAAGTTCATTGCATTAATTTTCACAATGTTCTTAACCTGTAAGTGTAACTTTTGTCTAATGTTATAGAAAAATAGTTCAATTCCAGAATTCAATATGAATCAGTGGTCTTTGTCATTACGTTAGCATGCATTTACTAGACTCAACTACATTATATTTTCGCTCCACTTACACGCTGAACAATACTATTATACACAATAAGCAAATATCAAAAAGAAGCAAAAAGTAATACTATTATACATTTGAAATTAGTCTCACACCTTTGTCATATTAGAGAAAACCACTCCTAATTGGTGAATGTTACAAGCTATCAGCAATGTAAATTGCACAAAATTTCAATAATTTCTGGCACGTCTTTGAAATTTCTACTCAAGCTTAAATTCCTAATATGAATTGAACGTACAATAACCTTTGCTTTTCAGGCAACACAACCACTCATTGTTTATAATTATGCAGCTTATCACCAACTTCATCATAATAGTTTCACCCTGATTAAGCTTAATGCTGAATGTTCTAGTAATATGATCAAATATTTACCTAATCTCCACCAAAGAAACTCCAAATGAAAAGAGTAAATTGAAAAGCAAAAGAAATACATTTATAGTTATTTCATTGACTACACTCTCATATCGACAGGCTTGTGCTTTTCATTACACAACATATATTATCTACTTTTAATAATTAGTACATTTAAATGTGCAATTAGGCCTAAATAATAATCCATTCTCAATAATCACCAAAATTAGCAAACAGAAAATTTAATATTCGAGAATAATCACCTAAATAATAGTACTCGGTTGATCACAAACAGAAAATTCAATATTTGAGAAAACTATTATACTTCAATTTCAACTATAGACATTTTCTAATCATGAATAAAAGGATGTAGTAATAACATCACTCCATAAGATATTCATGTAACAGGCACTTTGATAAAATTATCAGAAAGCACTTACAAAAGACAATTTACGCCCATGTATCAACTGTGTAACGATTATTTTTTAATTCATTCAAAACATGATAATTTGCTTGATGACAATTAAATAAGCATCAAAAACGGTGTTAAACAAGTTTTAAAAAATGATTGCATATTTGAAATTTGATGACCAAAATAAACATGGCAAAGATAGCAGCAAATACAGGCTACAGCATGTTTATCGAATTTGAAGCATACTAGCCCAGTTAAGAGCAAACATGTTTCTAGTGCTAAATACTAAATAATGCTACTGAACTGCTTGATCTCTTGTAAATTGTATTGCATCCTCATACATGTAACAGTACTAACTCAATTTTGTAACATTTTAACTCAAATCAAACAAGGTGTATATTATTAATTTAAGTAACAACCTCCACACAGCAGAAATCCCATGAAAGTTGAAAATGGAAAGAATGAATACATCATCGCAAGTCTATATCTCTAAACTTCATAAATTTTTTTATATGTTTAGTCCCCTCAATCCTTGCTCCTTTTACTTACATGAAGTGAAAATCACAATCTTACTGAAACACAAATCAAAAAAGAAGATTACAGATTACCCTACCTGACCGAGCAGCAACTGCTGATTATCTCCAATGTTTGAATGCATATAATGAGAGATATTGGGGGCTTAAAAAGTAACCCTCAAATTTAAAGCCCCCTAAATTAAAATTGGCCCACAAGTCCTATGTACATTTTTTTTTCAAAAAAAACTAAAAACCGGTCAACGACGACGGTCAACGTCGGAGCTCCGGTGCTGGTGGTGGTTCACAGCGGCGGACCAGAATTTTTCTACGAAAATCCGGTGGTGGACTGCTGCCGGGCTCCGGCGGTGGTTGGCGCGGTGGCTGTCCGAGCTTCGGTGGTGGTTGGTTGTGGAGGGTGATGGATGCAATTTTTAATTAATAAAAAAATAAAAAATATTTGTTTTTTCATAAATTGTTTTATTATGTTTTTTTCTTCAAAAATAATAATTATAATTAATGGACCTTGAAACCTTTATCACTAAGCCCACAAAAAAAAATAATTTAGTGGGCTAGGGCCAAACAAATCAATTTCATTAAGGGGGCCAACATTATAAAGGGCTTGATGTGAATTTTTTATGTGAGACTTTGTCTTTTGGGACTTAATTGACACCTCTAATATAACGAGGAAATTGATGCAGAAAGCTAAAGTCTCCTAGAAGTGGAACAATTTAGGCAGATCAAGGGATTGAGGGTAGACACGTGTTCAAAGCTCATTGGTTTCTTCTGCCAAAATACCTATGTCACACCACCTTCAACTTCCTCTTATATATTGCTTAGCCACAAATACACATGGTACGTCTTTTAAAGATGCATTATTATAACATAATAACTTTCTTATTGTTTAAATCTCTCCTGAAGGAAAGATGGACACAATCCAAAGGTTAATCCCACAACTTGAATGAGGGTATTTCCTTTCTTGTAGTACAAAATTTCTCCAAAATGAAGAGACTCAAAATGTATTGGAGGAAAATTTTGGAAGGTATAAAAAAATTCTTCAACGTTTTCAATATTATATTATGATACACTCAAATGTATAAATATATTAATCATAATTATTCACTAAACATAGAAGAATTCTCTATCTTTTTATGAACCAAAAGTCACACTAGTCACGCATACAGTTAAACAATTTTGGAGTTGTGTTCTATAAAATATAATGTCATAGACTCATAGCTGTACCAACTATTCCAAACCAAGTACTATATATTTTCCGCACATTATTGTTTAGAGACAAATAGAACAAAAGGAAACTGGGACAATGCTATTTTAATCTAACCTTGATTAATTGTTTTTAACACGGGAGGTTAGTGCTTTATTAATACTAGAAGAGGAAAAAAGGGGCCAACTTTCCCACCTACGTTTCAAAAAAGTGAATTTTTTTTCCCTTTCCAAACCTACTTCGGATTATGAAATTCGGAAAAAAAAAATGGAGGGTGGTATAAGGTGTTCTTTATATAATTACCGTAATGTTATGTGACTCATGCGAATGTACGAGTCTTTTACTAGTATTAGTACTAGATCATTTTGGGGTAAAAAAAAAGTTAGGCCCGGAAACAATTAATTGCTTATCTTCAAAACTAAAATTACTAATGAGACAAACAATGTCTTCATACACTGGCTGTCACTCACTCATGTTATTGTAGCCAAAGCAATTAAACAAAGATTCCTCACACATACTCTCCACACATCCAGAAGAATACTTCTAAACAGGTCAAAATGTATATATATATATATATATAGAGAACAAAATTGGAAGTTTAATCAAAATGTATATATGTGTAGAAAGCCACTCCCATATATAATCTGTATTACATGGATAATTAACTCACTATAAGTTTATAACACACCACTCAAACTGTGAGAGTTTAATTTAAAATTGAATTGGCAAAATTAAATGGTACTATATAAAATCTCAAGAGACAAAAGTCATTAGATTGATACATGATAATGGTTGTAAATGCTTTGTGCCATTAAGGATATGGATACACCCTACAGTGGGAAATAAAAAGAAAGAACAGTTGTCAAAATGACAGAAAAAAAAGGATAAACATTTGAATTATGGTTGGACAGAATCAATTGTGTATCTACAATTTTCTTATAGTAGTGTTGAGGTCACCATTCCAATTCCATTCACGTTGCAGATTTACATGTACTGCTCTAACCTTTGGTGCATTCAACACTCCATGTGAGAAAGTTTCCATCATGGGACAATTTATTACATATAACTTCTGCAGTAGTGGAAATTTAAAGCCATGTCTTCCCTTGCAAAAACTTCTTAGCCTTGGTAAGTTCCTTAGTCGCAGATACTCCAATTTCATAAAAGCTAGCTCAGAAGCATCATTTTCATCATCACTTGAAATTATTTCCTCTATCTTTTCACAGTTACTTATGCATAATTTTCGAAGTTTTTGCATATTAATAACCACTGAAGATTTCATAATATTTTCCAATCCAGCGCAATGGCATACCACCAACTGCTCTAAATTCTCAAACAACATTGCAGATGGAAATATATTCTTTAGTCTAGAGCATATGTATACTTCCAATATTTCAATATTTTGAAGAACCGGTTGCACCTCAGATTTCTCTCTACATATAAACTCAAGGTTTTTTAATCCAGCAAGTACTAGTCTTCTCAATTTCATAGTTGTTTCAGAATGTCTAGGGCCAAAGCTTTCACTCGAGAAAATCTCTGTGAAAGAGCTACAAGTCACCTTAAGATTTTCAAGATTGATAAATCTTTGAAGGAAACCAGATGGAAATTTGTCAGATTCATCATGAAAACATCGCAGGCGAAGAGCTTTCACTGTGTAGATAGGCCCATCATTAAGTTCACTGCTGCATAACATGGTGACATCCTTGCAATTCAGAATAAGCTCCCCTGTATTGGTGACAACCTAGGAAACACACGCAATCAGATTCAAAGCTAATAGCCATATAAAGAAAAGAATAATGCTTATCGTTTTCCTGACTGTTGTAAACAGCGCATTTTATATAATTATGCGTGATAGAGTAGCCTATTTAACCATATTAGCATTTGTACTCTATTCATATTTTGAAATTATATTTAGAGACAATCATATAAGCATGAAATGAAACTAACACTCACATTTTGTTTACTTTTTCAACGACAAAAGAACACGTTGCAAGACACCTATAAAAATTGACATTTTTCTTGTGTATAGCAGCAACTAAATGACATTTGCGGGCACAGTATTGAGATGTAAATTGTACCTTTTCAATTGACAGAAGGGGTAGTGTATCAACTGGGACATTGTCTCGGTTATTTAGAGCCTTTGGCTTGAATAGTGGGAGCTCGTCACAATGAAACACATCCACATCTCTTAATACAGGACAATCCAAGGTATGTGATACACGGTAGAAGCTTCGAAGTTGTGTCAATTCTCGAAAACATAGAGACGTTAATTTTGGGAAAATAAACATTGGAATTGTGTCAGCTATTTCATCATGAGCCACAATAATCTCTACGCCACATTTTTCTATATGAATCCCTTGGAGACGTTGAAGCTCTTTAGCCACAGAGAGAGGAAAAACATGATAAAGGCTTTCGCATTCAGTAACTTTCAAGAGGCAGAGGTTTTGAAAGTTGAAGCTTTCATTAGGATTCCCATTCCATATATGTTTCAGAAGTGGTAAATGTTTCAAAGTGAGAGTTCTCAATTTCATATCCAGCCTCATTTGTCTACTCCCGTCTGCTTTTAGACCTTGCGCTTCAAATACAACTTCCAGTGCAGGACAATCACTTATAGTCAATGTCTCCAGATTCTGTAATTTATCAAGCACATAAGATGGAAATACATTTGATAACTTATTGCAGGATTCAATTTTCAACTGCTTTAGTTTGCAGAAGGAATTTGGAGCTAGTTGATTGGGCCAAACGGACTTCAAGTGTTTCACGTGGGAGATTTCCAATGTCTCCAAGTTTGGAAATATAACCTACAATCAGGAATATGCTTAGATCTTTAACGGTTAATTTCACAAGCAGCAGACCTAAAAAGGAAATCATACTATAGTTAATAGTTACAGAGTTGGCGACAATGCTCACCTCATCATCAGAGAATGGTTTCTGAGTTGAAGGAAGACTACCCAAATTTCCATCGGAGACAAATATCTCTTCCAACATTAGGCAATTACTAATGCCAAGATATTGCAGGTTTACAAGTTCTCTAGCCACTGAGGACGAAAATGTGTAAGCTATGCTACCACATTTGTCAATTGTCAAACTCCTCAAGTTTTGAATGCAAGAATGACCTAGAATGTTGTCATCCCACAATCTCCTAGAGGTGATATTAGACAGCTTCAAAAGTTCAAGGTGGGGCATCCCAACCTATTAACAAAAAAATTCTCATAAAGATCTCATTTGTAATATTAATTTATGTTGAGAGAAAAACCAAGATAAAGTGAGATGGTGAGATAATGGAAAGATACGGGATTTGATGAAACAAAAATACTGCACCGTTGGTAAAATCGTTTCTTACCTTTTTATCAATTAGTGCCAAAGGTGTGCATAGTGCAGCTGTCAAAGGTACAGAACAGAAACTAATGAGACTGGGCAAACGTTCAAGTTCAAGAGAACGCAATTTGGGGAACAGAATCTTGTTGATCTCTTTATTAGCTTCCGATGTTTGCACAGCTATTATTTCTGTAATCATTTTGCAATCAGAAATTTTTATTTCAAGAAGTTGAGGAAGGTCACTAACGAGGGAATACCAAAACAGATGCTTCAACTTCTCACAACCTTTGACTTTAATAGATTTTAATCTGGTAAGAGATTGAATTGGAATTGGGCCATGACATATTTTTTCCAGATTAAACAGATTTTGAAGAACCAAAGTCTCTAAGCTGAGGAAAGCAGGATAGGTATGAATCCACCCCATTGAGTTAATGATGAACTTCAGTTCAGCACTGTCCTGAATGCACAAGTGCTTTAATTGTGGAAAGCCTTCTGTGTTTAGTTCTGAAAGGACATCTCTACCACACTGTAATCTGGCTAGGCACATGTCCTCAGCTGAATTTAACAAGAAGTTAAACCTGTGATCCAAAATAATGTTAGAACTCCCTCCCTCCATGAGCTTAAGTGTTCTTGATGATTCGGATGCACCTCCAGCCATATACAAAGACCATTTCCATATATCACCAACAAATATGTTGTATCTTTCAAGCTTTTCAAAGACCTGCAAGTCCCTTGGCCAAACTGAAGCATCTTGAATCATTATGTCTAAAGTAGTTAGATGAGACAAATTACTTATCTCATCTAGACTTGCATTGTTGCTTTCATCATTGCTCCCCTTGACGTTCCATTGGATAAAACAATTTCCCATGTACAACTCTTCCAAGTACTTCAAGCTTGAAATAAGATTTGCAGGAATGAATCTGAGTTTAGAGCAGTTTGTTAGATTCAGCATCCGAAGATTAGCAAGTTGTCCTATTTCTTTTGGAAGGTCAGTAATATCAGATTTCTCAAAGCTGAGAATCTCTAAACTTTTCAGCTCTGCAACTATTGATATGTCACCTAACACACATTCAGAGAGGGCTAATGATTGAATGTTTGTCAAGAGACGGAGGGAAGGAGGTGGAGAAGGTGTCAACATCATCCCATATAATTCAAGAACCTTTAGTTCTCTCATCACAGAAAAAAACTCATCGGGAATTTTCATATGGTCACCTATAGTTTGAAGTACAAGTAGTTTCAATTTTGGGCAATCTAACTTTTCAGGAAGCTCGTGAATATAAGAACAAGGCACAACAATTGCATCTAAGTTTTGAAGCTGATCTATCTTTGGCCATTTTTTCAGTACAGTATATCTTTGCACGCCATAAAAAGGATGAAGCCTAGATGCAATTGATTTAGCCACCTCTCTAACAACATCATGCATTCTAACTAATTCAGCTTCAGACTCAAGTAACAATGAAGAGGCCTTGAGATCATTTATTAATTTGTAGCATCTGTTTCTTGCATCTGTCAATGTGCGAGCATGTCTATATAAGCCAAATCCCCATGAACATGAAAATAGTTCTCCAGTGTGGATATGGTTTACTCCGGATGAACCAATGAATAAGAATAGCAATTTTAGGTCCTCACTCTCTAAATAATTATAACTCAATTCAAGAGTAGAGTAAACTTTCTTATGCAACCCTTCTTCATCAAATCTCTCTAATTCATTTAAGGCATCCTTCCAAGCAGAGACATGTTTTTTCCTCAAAGCCTTTGCCACTGTAACTATCAATAAGGGCAAACCAGCACAACATTTGGCCACTTTTTCTGCAATTGGCTTTATATTGAATTCTTGAACAACATCACCTGCCATTTTCTCAAATAATTTCCAACTATCATCCTCAAGTAAAACTTCAAGTCTAAATTCTTTTTGAGTGCCAATCTCACGGTTCAACACATTAAGATCTCTGGATGTTACCACCAACTTGCATCCTTTGTGATCATTACCAAAAGGAACCCCCAGATCTGCCAAATCAAGTCTCCCCCAAATGTCATCCAGAATAACAAGAATACTCTTCTCCTTGGCTATCCTTTCCCGTAATTGTGTTGCTCTTCCTTCCTTGGTTTCCTTGTTAAAAGTTAGATCCAACGCATCAGCAATTTGGCCTTGAATTTTTTCCACATCTGGAGAATCAGTGATTGTAGCCATGACTACATCACTAAACGACCCATCATTCTTAGCTTGCCAAGCTAACTCTTTCACTAGTGTTGTCTTGCCGACTCCACCCATCCCATAGACACCAATAACGAAGATGTTAGGATTCTTCAATACCAGCATAATCTCATTCAACATTGATGTCCTAGAGTCCAGGGCTTCATAACTTCTACCGAACGGTGTGACTGTGACTTGAGAAGCAGCGCGGTAAGAAATTCTCTCAAATTTTCCTTCCGCTAGGAGATCCGAAATCTCTTGTATTGCCTTTTTGGTTTTCTTGCTCAGCTGGTGCCTTGTGGGCAGATTAGGGAAATGTCCCATGGAACATTGAGCTTGTGCATGGCCTTCTGTGTCAATAAGTTTCTTGGCCTCAGATATGGTGTAGTTTACTTTGTTCAGCCAGTTCTGGACGATATTTTCAATCTCTTCTCCATTCCTTCTAGCCTCATCAACAGTGTGTTGCACACTGTCTTTTATTCCCTCCAGATTTTGGACAGCGGTTGTCATCCTTAAAAGATTGTCCTTGTAATACAGTATGTAACCAAATTGATTTCCAATAGGTGCAACCGTATACTCGACAATCTTAGCAGCAATTGAAATAATAGCATCCATGGCCACCCCTTTGCTAGCTGTCATTTGAAACAAAACAAGGAGTACAATCAAAAAATAATCAACTCTGAAGATAGATGTGAATTGCTCTCAATCATTTCTTGGATTTATTTTATTCCAGCTTATCTTATTTGAATAAATGTTATTTGTAGTAACAAATTGTAGGATTATGCACACAACATTTAAGTTTATAGAATTTTCTCAATTAAAATAAATATTCACATTCTAATTTATGAGAATGATTATATGTAATATCCTCAAATTTGAAACATTTATTTGCAGCACATTAAAGTACTGGAATCAATAATAATTTTTATTATTTTTATCTCATTGGTAAACTTATCATTAAAAGATCATTATTATTAGTATTAATATGTTAAAAATAATAACTAAAAAAATGGATAATACGAAGGAAAAAAAAATATCTATAACTATTAATAACTAATAACTAATAACTATTAATAAAGGCAAAACATTGGTTTGGTGTGGCCTTTTTCCTTTCCAAAATTACCCTTCATCCATAAAACAACTAAAATTAACTTCAGGTCAAAAGAGACTTTTCAGCAAGTTTATTTATAATTTACAACTTTCTATCCTGTCAATAAGGGAGGTTAACGTTTCTTTCAAAAAAAGGGAGGTTGACATTTTATACTTTTAACGGTATGTGATACGGGTTCGAGTATGCGGTTCGTCACTCTCAAAGAATTCGGTACGTGAGGGGGTATACATAGTCGGTACGCTATGAGTTCGTGATTTCCAAATATAATATCGGTGCACTATTTTGAAGAAAATATTCAATTAAAATTAGAATCTAAACCTACGGAAAGTGGTTTTAAAAACATGCTAAACACTGGTTTCCAAACAGTAGAGTTGATGGTTTCCATACAGTAGTCTTGAGTTTTTTAAATCAAGGTGCGTAGACCATAGATGTTATTTCCTCACTCATATCCATACACCATTTTGGAAATTTAGAGGCTTGATGGTAAAATCTAGGTTCATAAACAGATGATACTTGTAGGACAAATTCTTTGTATGGTTGTGATAGTTTGTCATAGGTAAGATAGTTTTAAATTGGATAAGGTGTATGGCATACATAGTTTTGTAATTGTGCATGTGCTCTATTTGGTCTAGAGGATATTTTAAGTGTTGAAGTCTAACATGTAATTGTATCAGAACTAGGATCAATAACATGGGGTTCATGATCAGGTTCAGTATTTGGGACAGTAGTAGGATCTAAACCTAATGGAAACTGGTTTACAAACATTCTAAAAACTGGTTTCCAAAGAGTAGAACTAAAAGTCCTACATCGGGCACTTACTAGACACTGATAGGAAGATGATCTTATAAAGATACAAACTTACCCCTCTTTCTTTCAACAAGCTACAAGCCATGCCTTGCGGTGTATATTGGTGGGGCCAGTGGATATCACTTTTATTATTTGATTTTTGTGTGTGGTACTCTGGTACTCTGCAATCATCGAATTATGTGCGAATTATGGCCGAACCGGTTCGTAAAAGTACTGCGAACCGGTTTGTGTGAACCGGTTTGCGGTTCTCTAGCCTAGGCAGCGAATTCTTTTACTATGCTTTTAACAAAAATAAAAGGAAGTTAACGATTTTCCTCCTAATCCAATTATGTGACTATCAATCTGATTTCTCTTTAGTCTATCAACTCTTTCTTCTTCATTGTGGAAATGGGGCAACTCATCTCTCTCATTCTTGATTACTTTTATTTAGTTAAGTTTATGTTTTTTCTCTTTGATAGGAATAAGGCATGGGTTAAAATTGAAACATAGGTAACTGCTAAATATGCTGATGGGTGAAGATAGTGAAGAACTTAAATGATTATTATAATGTTGATTCTTCTTGGTCTTTTAGTACATAGGAAAACATTCAATTGACATACTTAAAAGTTAGATATTTAATTTATGTTTAAAATAGATTTGCTGGTATAAGAGATCCAAATGAATGATTAATCTCCATAGCATTTTGTATTTTCATGTGTTTAATTTTGTATTTGTTTCAGAGGATCAATTGGTAAAAAAAAATATGAATGACATTGACAATGAACAAATGAAGTGAAGCTGTGATTTTCATCATCGTATGGTTGTTAAGGTAATGCACAGGTTCACCCTCCAATGGGTTTAATTTCAATCTTTCAATGACATAGATGTGAGATTAATGGAACTTTTATGTCCAATTTTAATTTCAATCTTTTGATGAGGCTCGTAAATTGAAAAAAGACTTAATGATGTTCAAAGTTGATTTTGAGAAAGCTTATGACTCTGTTGGTTGGAATAATTTGGATGTTGTTATGGGTAGGATGTCCTTTCCAACTTTGTGGAGGAAGTGGATGAAAGAATGTATAGGTTCAACGACTGCTTCTGTTTTGGTTAATGGGAGTCCGACCAATGAAATCCAGTTGAAGAGGGGCTTGAGACAAGGTGATCCGCTTTCCCCTTTTCTTTTCTTGATAGCTGTAGAAGGGTTGCATGCCATGATGACAACCATGGTGGAGTCAAATATTTTTTCTGGTTATAGTGTGGGTAGGCATAATCCTACTGTTATTTCTCATTTGCAATTGCGGATGATACATTATTGTTGGGGGTTAAGAGTTGGGTCAATGTCAGAGCCTTGCAGTCTGTTCTCATTCTTTTTGAAGCTATGTCGGGGCTGAAGGTTAATTTTCGCAAGAGCATGTTGGTTGGTGTTAATATTGATGAGTCCTGGTTGGTTGAGGCGGCTTCAGTTTTGTCTTGTAAAATTGGGCGTATTCCTTTTTTATACATGGACCTTCCTATTGGTGGTGATGCTCGTCGTATGATTTTTTGGGATCCAGTTATATCCCGCATAAAGGCTAGACTGTCTGAATGGAAGAGTAGAAATTTGTCTTTTGGTGGCCGCATGATTCTCCTTAAATATGTCATGTCTTCTCTGTCTGTCTATGCTCTTTCCTTCTTCAAAGCTCCCTCAGGTATAATCTCCAATTTTTTTAAATAATTTTTTTGGGGAAGGAGCGAGGATCATAGGAAAATTGCTTGGGTTCTTTGGGATTCTATTTGTATGAGTAAGGAGTTTGGTGGTTTGGGGGTGAGGCGGATGAAGGAATTTAATATTGCTCTTTTAGGTAAGTGGTGTTGGAGGTGTTTAGTGGATAAGGATGGGTTGTGGTTTAAAGTGTTGTCATCTTGTTATGGTGAGGAGAGGGCGCGGCTAAAAGAGGGAGGTAGGGACGGGTCTTCTCGGTGGAGGGTGGTTGTGAGAATTCGAGATAGTATAGGTGTTGAGGGAGGAAGTTAGTTTGAGGAGAGCATTCAGAAGAAGGTTGGTAATGGCGTTACTACTTTTTTTTGGACGGATAATTGGATTGGATAGGTTCCTTTACGAGACAGGTTTAGGAGGCTTTTCAATTTGTCTATTAATAAGGATATGACGGTGACGGAGATGTTTTCCTTAGGGAGGGGCAAAGCAGGGGAGGGGTGGTTGTGGAGACGCATATTGTTGGCTTGGGAGGAGGAGTTAGATGGGGAGTGTAGGACATTGCTCGCTGATGTTTCTTTGCAGGATAGTGTTATAGATGTTTGGTTGTGGCGACCAAATGTGGGAGACGTGTATACAATTCATGGTGTGTATGAAATTCTTACGCGACAAGAGATGCACAATTACGATGCAGCGTCCACAGGTATTTGGCATAAAAGTGCTCCTTTGAAGGTCTTTATATGTGTGTGGCGTCTTCTTCATAACAGGTGGCCTACAAAGGATAACTTGGTTAGACACGACATTATTTCAAATGACTCAGCTGTGTGTGGCTGGATGTGGCCATAATGAATCAGCATATCATCTCCTTATCCATTGCCCTATTTTTGGAACTCTTTTGCAGCTTGTTAAGGAATGGATTGGTGTCTACTCAGTGGAACCTCAACATATTTCGGATAATTTTCCTCAGTTTTCTTATTCTACGGGAGGATTTGCATCTAATTTGGCTTTGTTGTGTTTGGGTGTTGTGGGACTGAAAGGAATAATAGGCTCTTTAATAATAAAGCAAAATCAATTCTGCAACTGATGGAAAAAGTAAAAGTTTCTTCCTTTTGGTGGCTGAAAGCTAAAAATGCTAGTTTTCCTTTTGGTCATTACATGTGGTGGCAGCAATCCTTTGTTTGTTTGGGTTTCAGTTGATCTTCTTTTTTTCTCTTTTTCTTTTGGTTGCTTTTGTTGTAATACTGTTTCGCTCTACCTTGCACACCTTGTGCTAGGGAGTAGACTGTTTTTATTGTGGTAATATATCTCATTTTGGTTTGTTCAAAAAAATTTATTTTAATCTATTATTTGTTAGAAATTTTTTTTTTGTAATACTTATTAGTTTAATTTAATTTATAGTTTTTTTACTATTTCATATGTTTCAAACATAATTGATCATTGTTATTCTTTACTGTTAATTTTTAGTATGTTATATTTTGCATCAAACATATTATTTTATAATATTTTATAATATTAATATAATATTTTTCTAATTGTGATTTGAATATCTAAAAATTGATTCCAATTAAATCCCATTAAGTTGAATCATATCAGAGTTTCAATGAAACATCTAAATTAACCTGTGTGTGATTTTACTTTTGAATCGAGTAGTACTTTATCTCAACATCGAACCAAACTAAACTGTGAAACCTCTAATTACTGAGATTTAGTTTTCAAACTTTCAAATTCGTTTCTCACGTTTCAAATCTAAGTAACAAAAATGTTAAATATAAGTAAAAAAATAATTATTTCTCGCATATCTAATATTATAATTTTCATATTTAGTGTTTTTAAAACATCAAATAAAGATGCAATTTTTTTTCTCTTTTTTCTCTTTTCCTTATCAAACCCTTGTCTTCACCACTTTTTTCTTCTTTTTGATCTACTAAAGAGGGATGTTTTTGGTCAATTTTGACCCGAAATCACACCTCCAGATTGTTTTCTTTTCTTTCTCTTTTAGTTAAATAAGTTATTTCCACATATTTCCAATCTATTCTTAGTATGTTTTTGTGATTTTGCCACGATGTTGTTTATTTTTATTTCTCGTCTTTTTGCGGTGTGTTTTTTTTATTTCTCATCTTAGTGTGGTGCTTATTTGATTCAGATTGAATGGTTAACTTTGATCAAGTGCAAATCCAATCAATGATTTTAGCATCTTCAACTGTGTAAATCTAATCAATGACTTTGATATCTTCAACGTTACATATCCGGATGCATGGATATTCTTACACTTGAATATAGTCATATTTGTAGACTTATGTACTTTGTCATTTTATACTATTAACATGAATGTTATGATTTGTTCTTAGATTCATCATTTTTGTTTTTAGAGACTTTGAATTTATATTGAATTGATATACTCTATCAATTTGAATGAATGAGTTCGTAAAATAAAATATAATTCAAATCTATTGTAATATGATGACGATCTTTGATGGTGAGGTCGACGAGTCGTGAAAGCTACATGCAATTAAGAGTATGTTGGCAAAACTAAAATTTTAGATCCTAAAATTTTGGAGGCCCAACTCTGTAGAGTTGTTAGCACCCTCCAAAGGACGGTCTTGAGTTGTAGGTATGGTTGGAGTTTTACGCTGTAGTTGGTGTTGTTCTGACTCTAACTTTTTTATCAACTCTTTGCACTTTGTGCTTAGTGTTGTTATTAATAATATGTTTTTTCATTTTAAAAAAGAAATAAATAATAAATATACAAATATTTCCTCAGCAACTTAACAAAATTTTGTCAAAAAAGAATTAAAAGTTTCAAATACGCCACTGCAATATATAGAGATTTTTAGAAGAAGAAAAACAAAACAAAGAGATACCAGAAGGAAAAAAAAAACATTGATGAGAAAGCGGCACCTTATAGAACTTGAGCTGGTGATAGTATGTCAAGAAGTGATAGGCAAGTGTGTATTTAAGAGAGTAGGTGTGATTACCAAGATTGCTCTGCAGAAACATACGTATAAATAATTCATTGCTAATTTAAATTAGAAAAAAGAAACTAGAAGAAACACAGTAAAATGAAGACAATTACCTCTAAATAAATATTCTCAATTTGAGATATCAAAGAGTGTAAGAGAGTGTGGTTTTTTATGTTGCGTGCTAGCTATTTATGAAGTTGATGCAAGTGCATGCATTTTTTATTATTGATGGGAGACTTCGATTAAAGGCCGGTAAGTCATGTGAGAGTGCAAATGCATAAGATCTATGGTCTTCTTTTTTTACACTACTCTTTTTGTCCGTTATTAATTGTCCCTTTATACTGTTTTCCATATAGATTAAAAATAAGGGTTTGTTGTCCCCACGAGTTTAGCTCAGTTGGTAGGGACATTGCATAATTTATGCAGGGATTGAGGTTCAAACCTCAGACACCCCACTTATTCTCTTTAAATGGAGAATTTCTAGGCACTAGGTACTTGACAAAAAAAAAGGTTTGTTTAATGGGCACAAGAAAATTTGTATACACAAGTTTATTTTCTACAAATAGATAATTAAATTTCAACATATTTTTTTAAAATCTTGTGTATGGTGCAAAACATATGTGTCTCTTCTACACTATAGACTTGGTCTTTTTATTGTACACTACTAAAAAAACATATATTAGTGAGAGAAATTTAGTGAAGGAAAACATGAAATTCCTCTCTAATTCTGTCACTTAATTTTGCGACCAAAGAAATTGTGAGAGTTTTATTTTTTCCGTCACTAATTTCCCTCCTTAATTTTGCTTTTCCTAGTAGTGGTACCATGTCCTTATTAAGATTATTTTTATTGTTTTAAAGTATGTTAATGGAAAAAAAACAGTCAAAAAATATATATTAGAAAGGAAAAACAGGGTGTGTTGGACCTCTAAAACATTGGTCAATGGTAGACTCTTGTCATTTTTAATAAAAATGTATTTCATAACAATAAAAAATATAGGAGATATGTCATATTTCATTAAAATTTACTAAAATAGTAACAATACATTTTCAATAATGGTGGATGGTGTGAGGGTGGAGGGCGTGCAACCTATTCGCCAAGTTGTGTTCTCGCATTTTTCCTCTCATTTTAAAGTGCCTATCATGGATCGACCTAGGGTGGATGATTTGCAGTTTCGTTCATTGTCAATTTCAGAAGGTGGTAGTTTGGTCAAGCCTTTCTCAGTTGAAGAAGTTAAAGCAACGGTGTGGGATTGTGATAGCTACAAGAGTCCGGGTCCTGATGGTATTAATTTTGGCTTCTTGAAAGAGTTTTGGCATGTTATGAAAGATGACATTTTGCGGTTTATTTCGGAGTTTCATCGGAATGGTAAATTGACAAAAGGTATTAATTCTACTTTTATAGCTCTTATTCCTAAGGTAGAAAGTCCGCAAAAATTAAATGATTTTCGGCCTATCTCTCTGGTGGGAAGTCTTTATAAAATTCTGGCTAAAGTTCTTGCAAATAGACTTCGGTTGGTTATCGGAAGTGTTATTTCTGAGGCTCAGTCAGCGTTTGTTAAACATAGACAAATTTTAGATGGGATTTTGATTGCGGATGAGGTGGTGGATGAGGCTCGTAAATTAAAGAAATAGCTTATATTATTTATGGTTGACTTTGAAAAAGCCTACGATTCAGTGGACTGGGGGTATCTCGATGCAGTTATGAGAAATGTGTCCTTTCCAACTTTGTGGCGGAAATGGATTAAAGAATGTGTGGGATCAGCTACAGCTTCTGTTTTAGTTAATGGCAACCCTACTAATGAGTTTCCTTTACAAAGGGGCCTTAGACAAGGTGATCCTCTCTCACCTTTTCTCTTTTTATTAGCAGCAGAGAGCTTGAATGTTATGATGAGTGCTATGGCTCAGTCTAATATGTTTACAGTCTATAGTATTGGTTCTGCAAATTCTACAGTCATCTCCCATCTTCAGTTTGTGGATGATACGTTATTGTTGGGTGTCAAAAGTTGGGCTAATGTTCGTGCTCTACGGGCAGTGCTTGTTCTTTTTGAGGCTGTGTCTAGGCTGAAGGTGTATTTTAATAAAAGTATGTTGGTAGGGGTGAATATTGTTAATTCTTGGTTGGTTGAGGCGGCATCAGTTTTGGGGTGTTATGTGGGGAAGGTGCCTTTTATGTACTTAGGCCTTCCTATTGGTGGTGACCCTCATCATTTGTCATTTTGGGATCTTGTTCTGACTCAAATTTGTAATAGATTGTCTGGGTGGAAGAGTCGTTTTCTTTCTTTTAGTGGTCGTTTGCTCCGTCAGGTATAATTTCTTCTATTGAATCTTTATTGACAAACTTTTTTTGGGAGGGTGTGAGGATAATAGGAAAATGTCTTGGATCAGTTGGAAAAATGTTTGTTTACGAAAGGAGTTTGGAGGGTTGGGTGGGGTTCCTCTATGTGTGAAGTATAAGCGCCTATTCGACTTGGCTAATAATAAGTTGAGTACGGTAGCGGTTATGTGTGAGTTAGGGTGGGAGGAAGGTGGGCGGCTTGGCAGTGGCGTCATCAGTTGAGGGTGTGGGAGGAGAAGTTGTTAGGGGAGTGCAAGAGTTTACTTTATGCTTTTTCTATGCTGTCTAACATTTCAGATTTGGTTGTGGCGGCACGACCTTTGTGGAGGTTACTCCGTGAAGGGTGCATACAATTTACTTAGTTTTCAGGACTCGATTGTTGTGGATGCTACTTCCGACTATATTTGGCACAAATAGGTCCCTTTGAAGGTTTATATTTTGGCTTGGAGGCTTATCTGAAACAGGTTATCGACTAAGGACAATCTGGTGATGCGTAATATCATTCCTCAGGACTCCCAACTTTGTGTGACTGGCTGCGGCGGTTTGGAAACAGCTCATCACTTGTTCTTTGAATGCCTCGTCTTTGCCCCTTTGTGGAATTTGGTTAGGTCTTGGATTGGTATATCTTCAGCTGATCTGGGTTTGTTACCTGACCATCTAGTTCAGGTTATTCATTCTTCTGGAGGATCGCGAGCTTGCCGTTCCTTTTTGTAGCTTAATTGGTTATGTTGTGTGTGGGCTTTGTGGAACAAACGGAACAACAAAATCTTCAAGGCAAAGGAAAGCACTATTTACCAATTGTTAGATAAAGTTAAAATTAATTCTTTTTGGTGGCTGAAAGCCTATAATGTTAATCTTGGTTTAGGCTCTCGTATGTGGTGGTCGAGCCCTTTTGTTTGTATGGGTATCGATTAAGTTTGATTGTTTCTTTGTTTTTGTTGTTGGTTGTTTGTTGACTGTACACTTTTGAGGTTCTTTCTGGCACACTTTGTGCTAGTAAGGACTCTCAGTTTTTGTTAATATATTTCATTTCGGCTTGTTAAAAAAAAAGAAAACAATACATTTTTTATTAAATATTTACTAGTGGGCCTTTCTTTTTTAATAGGCTTAAATGTATTTTTCACCCCCTATGTTTTAAAAAGTTGTGATTTTGGCCCCCTTTAAAAAAAAAGGATTATTAGACCCCCAACTTTGGCCCCTTTTACAAAAGTGGCCCCATCCCTCAATTTTGACCAAGTCAACGTATATGTGGCAGCTGACTTAGCTGAGTTAGATGCCACATGTGTATTTATTTAATTAAAAAAAATAAAAAAGCCAAATAATCATTTAAGAATTAAATAAATGAAAAATAAAAAACAAATCTCTCTCTCTTGCCAACAACCCAGAAAATTATCAACTCTTTTTCTTCTTCTTCCGATCCGGTCTATTCCACCCACGTTCTTTGTTTCTCTCTGTCTCCTTCAATTTCTCAACCATTCTTACGTTTTCTATTTTTTTTAATTTCCCTAAATTATCTACAAATAGAAATTCCCCAATTTTCTCACTTTGTTTGCGCGTGTTTTCTGAAAATTACACAAGAGATGATTTATAGGGTGAAGAAGATGAGAGAACAAAGACAAAGAAAAGTAGAAGAATGTCATAGATTTTAGTTTAAACTTTTCTCGGTTTGAATTTGAACTCTATATGTTTGAGTTTGAAGATCTGGATTGGAGTTTGATGGATATAGGTTTCAGCTAGGAAAGGGGAAAGCAACTCTTCTTTCCTCTCGCTAATCCTTCTATTTTCTTCCTCCTTCCCTTTCCTCTCTGTTCTTTCTAAAAAAACATTAACAACAACAAAAAATCCATGGAAAAACACAACAATTACAAATTGAATTAAAGATTCCAGCCGATGTGTGGTCGTTGATGTTTGTTGTTGGTTTGGGAAGATGTTGTGTTGTTGTTGATGCTGATGTGTTGTTCTTGGTTATAGACGAGGAGAAGAGGAATGTTGTGTTGACGCTAGATTCGAAGCTTTTGAGGCGGTGAGTGAGGTTCGGATCCGAAGCTGAGAGGTTAGAGGCAAGGATTGATGACTTTGGCTTGATAATTTTCTGGGTTGTTGGCAAGAGAGAGAGAAAGATTTGTTTTTTATTTTTCATTTATTTAATTCTTAAATGATTATTTGGCTTTTTTATTTTTTTAATTAAATAAATACACATGTGGCATCTGACTCAGCTAAGTCAGCTGCCACATATACGTTGACTTGGTCAAAATTGAGGGATGGGGCCATTTTTGCAAAAGAGGCCAAAGTTGGGGGTCTAATAATCCATTTTTTTAAAGGGGGCCAAAATCGCAACTTTTTGAAACATAGGGGGTGAAAAGTGCATTTAAGCCTTTTTAATAAAACATTTATAAAGTGATTTTTTTCCATAAGTTTTCTCTACTAAAAATAATCATATTTAAGACATGTCAAATATGAATGTTGTTTCATTCAGGATTTAAACTTAAATACATCACATTATAGAAGTTTAGCTTCTTTCGGTAGACCCAACTTTCATCGATAAAAAGCTTTCTTTTCTTTTTTGTTTTTTGCAAAAAAAAAATCTTTCTTTATTATTGCGTGTGAGAATTTAGATACATACATGCAATTTTAGCAAATTATTAACTCAACTAATCCGGGAAAAGATGCTATTAGTCTTTCTTAACTTTTCTGTCTCACTTACGACGAATTTTACTGACTATTACCACCACCACTTATTCTTTCTAAAAGTCAAATTAAGGTTATTTATATATTAAAAAAATATTAAATTTACTAATAGATGTTAGCTGAGCTCTAAGGAAAGAAGTTAAACTTTTATAACATGACAAACTAATGTTTGTATTCCAGTTGGAGGAACTATTCGTATTAGTGTCCAACACACCTCAAATAAAGTATCATTAGAACACTACTAGAAAATTGTGTTCGTTGGGCAGAAATTGGAATGGATATTAGATGGAACTTCGAAGAAATCAATACAATATTTATTACTTTTTACCACTGACATACTTTTATTTATTGCATATTTCAACACTCCATGTGAGAAAGTTTCCATCATGGGACAATCTATTACAAATAACTTCTGCAGAACCGGAAATTTGAGGCCATGTCTTCCCTTGCAAAAACTTCTTAGAGAAATTTCTCAGACACAAATACTCCAATTTCATAAAAGGTAGCTCAGAAGCATCATTCTCATCATCACTTGCTACTATTTCCTCTATCTTTTCACAATCATCTATGCTTAACTTTCTGAGTTTCAGAAAACCGGTAGCTGTTAAAGATTTCACAATTTTCTTATCTATTCCATCATTTTACTATAATTTCTTTGTTTCAATTCTATCCAGAGTAAATTTCTTCACATAAATTTCCTGGTCCTTGTATCAATTCTGCCATTTTCAAATCATAAGCATCAAAATCATAAAGTTTAAAAAATGGCTACATTATCATTTCGAAAAGTGATCACACTCCAACCCAATGGTCAATCATGTGCCTCCTTACTTCCCATTCCCAAGATCTTATTTTAGAAATCCTCTAATAAATAGAATAAGGGAAAGGCAAGGCAAAAACTCTTGGTAGGAATCAGGTACCACATGTTTCCAATTCACAACGCTTACTACCAAGATACTGATATTTTTTATGACATGTGATTTCTTCAATGTTGTGTATTCAACACAAATCTCGGATCATATTTCTTTCAATCTCACAATTCTTAAATCTTTTCTCACTCACTTTCATCTCTCTCACCATCATGCAATTGAACCTAATAACCATAATCCCTCTCTTTTTGACGGACGTAATTAATTTTTATGAAAAAAAGGTCTGTAAGGAATTGAATCAGGTAGCACATGAAGATGTCATTTTTTTTTTTCAAAAGTCACTAACGCCATTGCAATTTCTTTTCAATATTTTTTTCTTTCGATTACCACATAACAATTTATTTTCCTTTTCATTTTTATAGATTTAACAACTTTCGCGGTTCAAACCAATTTCTTGGTGCAAACTTTTGTATATATTTTCTCTTTTGATTTGTCATTTTTTTTTTCAGTCTAGCGTCAATGTCGTGTATTCAACATAAATCTCGGGTCCTCTTTCTTTCAATCTCACAATCCCTAAATCATTTCTCACTCACTTTCATCTCTCTCACCATCATTCAATTGAACCTAATAACCATAGCCCCGCCCTTTTTGACGGATCTACTTAATTTTTATGAAAAAAAAAGGTCTGCAAAGAATTGAATCAGGTAACACATGAAAATGTAATTTTTTTTTAAAAGCCACTAACGTCATTGCAATTCCTTTTTTTATAGCAGTTCATTTTCATTGTTAGCGGTTCCTTTTCATTATTATTTTTTCTTTCAATTACCACATAACGGTTCCTTTTTTCATTTTTTTTTCCTTTCGGTTACTACATAGAAGTTCCTTTTTATTATTTTTTTCTTTCGATTACCACATATTAGTTTCTTTTCCTTTTCATTTTTATAGATTTAACCACTTGATAGTTATACTAAACGCTAGATAGTCTCCAATCAACCCTAATCCCGTCTTTTTTGGCGGTTGGTGGGTCTAAATAATTTTTGTGATAAAAAAGGTTTGCAGGGATTCGAATCGGCTAACACATGATAACACCTCATAATTTTTACCACTAGCCCACTAACAATTTCATTGAAATATTGTTGCTTCTAAAATGAATATACAATACTAAAGGCCTTTTTTTTAAGCCACTAACACATTGGCGGTTTCCGATAGCAGTTTCTTTTCATTATTATTTTTTTCTTTCAGCTACCACATAACAATTTCTTTTCATTTTTCTTTTCTATAGATTTAGCAGTCTATGCGGTTAGCCTTTTCTGATAGATGTTCCTTTTCTATGAGTTTGAATGTAACTCTAAAATTAATAATATAGCTAGTTTGATACTTATATAAGAAACTCTACAAAACTCGTGCATCGTACGGGTTAGAGTCTAGTTATACTAAATGTTAAGTAGTGTTGCCCTAACCCTAATGATTAGCCCTAATTTTTAGTTATGAAAAAAATTTATAAAAAAATCTCCTGGTGGGAATCGAACTATCTTACCACCAAGGTTATAATGTTTTTTTTATCACATGTGATTGCTTCAATGTTGTGTATTCAACACAAATCTCAGGTCCTCTTTCTTTCAATCACACAATCCCTAAATCATTTCTCACTCACTTTCATCTCTCTCACCATCATGCAATTGAACCTAATAACCATAATCCCACCCTTTTTGACGGGCCTAATTAATTTTTATGAAAAAAAGGTCTGCAAGAAATTGAATTAGGTAGCACATGAAAATGTCATTTTTTAAAAGTCACTAAAGCCATTGCAATTCCTTTTTTGATAGCAATTCCTTTTCATTATTAGCGGTTCCTTTTCATTATTATTTTTTCTTTCAATTACCACATAACGGTTCCTTTTTATATATTTTTTTTCTTTTGGTTACCACATAGCAGTTCCTTTTCATTATTTTTTTTTCTTTCGATCACCACATAACAGTTTCTTTTCCTTTTCATTTTTATAGATTTAACAGCTTTTGCGGTTAGAACAAATTTCTTGGTGTATGCTTTTGTATATATTTTTTGTTTTGATTTGTCATTTTTATTGCAGTCCATATTTTGTTTTTGTTGCCTTTTGAGGTAGTTTGATAACATAATACTGAATGTAACTATAAAAGTAATAATATAATCAATTTGATAGTTATATATGAAGCTCTACAAAACTCGTGCATCACACGGGTTAGAGTCTAGTAGAAGGAAAAAAAAATGAGAAACCCTTAAATCTGTGTTGTTCTGTGCACCTGCCCGACCTTGCTTTTATGTTGCATGACCATGCATATATATGACTTAAAATGCCTTCAGCGAGCATTGGCGCGTCCGAGCCAAATGTTTTGAATGGTTGTGCTCATCTTGTTATAAGACTGGTCGTTTAATGCGATGATTCGAAAGGCCATTTAGGTCGTGCCACATCTATGTTGGCCGGCAAGGCTTTCACTGACGTGCACGGCAAGGTTGTCAAAATCGGGATTTTGCTTCAGGTCAAAAGGGAAGAGCAAAATTGAAAATCGTAAATCGCAATCAAAATCGAAGAATTTTTTTTGAGTAAAAAATCGAAGGATTTTACTCAACTACTTTTGTAGAATCGATATAAAAATTCATAAAATCGCAATCAAAATCAATGGATTTTACCAAAACAAAAATAATGTTAAATATATGTTATAAATTGTATATAGTCATAAATGACTTATTTTAAAGTCCACAAAATACTTATACATAAACGACGAAAAAAATGGACAAAATTCTTCAAAACCCTTTTAAATTCTGCGATTTTCTTTTTAAATCTTGCGATTTTGTATGGATTTCACGATTTTGAGCGATTTTGATGGGATTTTACTATGATTTTGCCTATTTTGGGATTCTGCTGTCGATTTGAGTCGTTGAAGGTGAATAAAGTCGAGATTTTGACAACAATGGTGCATGGCCATACATATCATTGTGCAGGTCGTGCATGCACCACCTAGTTAGACAAGAAAAGCATCGACAATATATACACATACATGTTGCATACAACAGGACAATAACAAGTGTTGGCCAGGACTAGACCGACCTGCTCTGATACCACATTATAAGACCCTGATCCCCGAGACTACTACTTAAACGATAAGTCATGCAAATTAACAACGAGATATTACAATTCATCATTTAACTCATACGAATTTCTCGTAATAAAAATTTCATCAACAATATTCACAGCACGGCGGAAAATAATCATCTCAACAACATGTCATCTCGGGTCTCATCATAAAAATCTCGAAATAAATACATCATCATCAATAATCAACAAGTAAAATAATACAAATCCCCAAAATTTCTAGATCAGAGAACCTAATCTAGACATTTGCAAAGCAACATAAACGGAGCAGGCGTAATGTCATCCTTAACACAACTCACCAAGCAATCTACTCCTCAACCTGCAAGTCTACACCACAAGGGTGAGGCGACAACAAAGCCATTGGGGTTAAGATATACATTCAACAAAAAGGATTAATAAACGCGTGTAAGTTTGAGGCAAACATCCACTACATATAATCATTCAACATAATTAGCCTGGATATCATCACATACATTTTCCTCATCATTATTAACAACTTAAAGCATCAACATATAATTATCAACCCATCCAAACATCAACAATAAACAAGAGTCTAGTTTAAGTCATCAACAAATAAAACATCACATCTCACCATCAATTCAAATATAAGATTTTCACAATCTCATTCAACATCATTAAGTATACATTTACCACATAAATGCACAAGTTTACACCAAAACATTTCCACATACAACTCATCATGTTCATGCAATGTGCCAAACACGACACTAAATGCATGTGGTACCAAAGTTTGGATATCAGAGATCTATTACTGGGTGATCCATGGCATGTTGGATTATCAAATCCCTCGACATGTTGGCTTGTTCAGAAGTATGTTCCTGAACTACCCTCGACATGTTGATGACTCTTAAAATCCCTCAGCATGTTGGTGACTAACAAAGTCCCGACTCGACATATGTATGCATGGACACCACGTATAAACTCAACAATGCACTCATCATCATCATGTTGTTATATAATTCACTCCATCATATAACATGTCTCTACTATTTTCATTATCAAATCGATACATTCCATACATCACAAGTTATCACCACATCATTTCATAACATCATCATGTTTATTCATCACAACATAATTAAAGTAACATCATACTTTCATTCAATATCAATCATGTAGTTCACAATTCATGATTAATCATCTCATTAATTAATGTATCAATTAAATTTCCCATACTCACATTTATCAAGTTTACATACTTATACATACTCATCCTTCACACATGGTATTCATATAACCAATCACCACATCAGTTTCAAACACCATTATTAATTCAGAACATTTCAGAAATTATTCCTTTGATATACTATTTCATTTAAAACAAATCATGTTCATTTCCAATTGCACATTTCACTAAATTCGTCTCAAAACAACCAATTATAATCATACCAATGCAAGCAATCAATATTCATCATTAAATGGTCAAAACAACAGCAAAATAGCACAAAAGGATAGTCCAGGGATGTCCGGAAACAACCACAAAGGACCAAAACGCACGGAACAACTGACACTTTTCTTGATATACTGGTGTCGCTCAGCGAGCACCCCTTTTCTGGTCAGCCAGAAAATGGGTTTTCCCTTACGGGAAGACCTCCAAAAACCCCCAAAAATCTCATTTTTGATCCCATTCATCCCAAAATCGTTATACAAACAGTACCCATGATCAATACACTTTAATGGAACAATTGTTACACAACAAAACATCAATTTAACATGGATTCTCATGGTTTTTCAATTAAATTCAAACATCGTCTCAAAATTCATTTTCACCAACAACTCAACAAACAAACATGTATAACAACAACAACTTTTCATCAAGTTCCATATAACCATAATCACTTATTCTAACCATCATAACATCAACTTATTCATTTTAACAACAACTTAATCATTTTCATCCAATTAAGCAATTTTCACTAAAACACAACAACAACTTAAATCACAACTTATTCAACATAACTTCATGGATTCTCAAACCAAACATATACCCATAAACAAATTTAACTTAAACAGCCATAATCACCATCAATTATCATGCTAATCATCAAAACCATCAAAATTCACGAAGTTATCAATTCACTACATCAAACCATGAATTTTGACATGAATAAAACATGAATTCACCAAGTTTTAACATATTTAAATTAACCATCAAAATAGAGCAAGAACTTCACATAATTAACAACAAACATCGTGAAATCAAGCATAAGCTAAAACACTCAAACTACCCATTTTCTTATTAAAACCCAATTGGTGAAAATAATCTTCCCCCTTACCTCAATTCTTCACAATAAGTGCTTCCCAGCTTGAATCACTAACTTCTAGTGCTTTCCCCTCTTCCTTCTCTCCAAGTTTCTTCTTCTCTTCTATTCTCTCCCTCTTGCCTCTTTCCAAAGTATTGTGAAATGTGGTTAACCTAATTCACCAACACTCATTACTACTCTTTATATAATATGGGTTAAGGTCACACTAATGAGCTTAGTCACATCTAACTCTCACAATTATTTCTCTACTGGTACCCTACCTCAAACTTAAGATGTTGCTAATTCCAAAGAGCAACCCCAAACTTAGCTTCAAATCATACCAAGTTATAAAAATTCTATCTAACTACAAGAGAAATCAAATAGATGACATTTAAGGTTCATAACTGTGACATGATTCGTCACTTAGTAACAACAAAAGAAATGATTGTTGGAGGCTCAAAGTGGTTTCCCAAAGGATAATAAGAATATAAAGGGTGGCTTGAAAGGCTCAAGGTACCAAAAAAATTGTTTCGTGTGTAGTATAACATGACCGACCATTCGTAAAGAACAACCGCAAATTTGAGCAAATATAGCATTCATATGGAACACTCATGATAGAAAGAATGGATGAAAATATTTGGCTCAAAACCTCACTGGTTATGCTATTCAGAAAAGAGATGGTGATTAATATGAGTACCTTCAATAGAAAGCCCCAAAAGTTATCGTGCTCTTGCATTTATGGGTAAACTAGCCTCCGCGTAAATGTTCTAAAATAACCCTCTAAGACTAAGACAAATTAAACAGACATGGAAATGTTATATATGTAATGGAAAGAAATAAAATTATAAATAATAAGGAGGATTAGCAACAATATAAGAAAGAAAATTGTTTAGAAAGGAAATCTCAGCTTAGCATAATGATAATACGAAAATAAACTTATGGGTTGCCTCCCATTCAGCGGGTATTTTACGTCTCGAGCCTGTCAATTACATAAATGTAAATAATGGGTTGCCTCCCATTCAGCGCTTGTTTCATGTCCCTAGCTTGACATCATAATGTTTTCACATTCCACCAGAAGATGCTCCATGAAAGGTGTCTGGCTCAAACTCAGCTTGACTGGATATATTCAAAAGTTCCCGACTTTCTCTTGCTTCAAATTCTTTGATCTCATTTGCATGTTTTGTTTTGAGTGCACACATCTCTTGATGTTGTTGATACTCAAGCACTGCTCTTGCTCCCTTACAACATGATGACAGGTCTGAAGGTAAGAAAAACACAAGAGAGGGGGTTGAATTGTGTTGGCTTTTTCTGGTTTTCTTTTTCTGAGTGTTAAAACCTGTTCAGAATCTGAAGAGTACAGATTTTGATACAAAATCTGAGTGCAACGGAATATAGAACATAAAGATAGAGAGAAAGAGCAAACACAAGCAATTTATACTAGTTCCTCCCACAACACAGTAGTCCAGTCCCCTTGCACTTCCAAGGGATTTCAATATAATCACTACTGATTACAATTGTTGACTCTTCCAAGAGACTTCCAATACTAAAGAAAGACTCCAAGAGACTTCTGATGCTCAAGGACAACTCCAAGAGACTTCTGATGCTCAAGCACACAGGCAGGAGACTTTCAATGCTTAAAGGAAAACCCTAAAAGACTTCTAATTCTCAAGGTTTCACCAAGAGTCTTATATGATCAAGCTTCACAAGCAAGAGACTTCAGATGCTTAAGGTTTCACCAAGAGACTTATAGTTGTTTACAACAAATATAAACAAACTTGTTCTTACACCGGATATATAGAAATGATTGGTGTAACTGAACAAATGAACAAACTCTTTACAACTCTAAGATTTCTAAGATACAAAGTTTGGTAAGAAAGATCCTAAATGTTTTGCGCTATTTGATTTGACAGAGTAATGGCACAGTAAAATAGCAGAGTCTTGTTAATCTTCTTCATGGTCTTCAGCTCCTTATATAGGCAGCGATTTGAGAGACGTTGGAGAAAAGTGCCAGCACATTAAGAGTCGATGAGAAGCTTCAAATCAAGGACGTTGAGCAATTGCCTGATATGGATAATTCCATTGGATGTTTATTTGAAAATCCTTTGCTGAAACAGGAAGTATCCGTTCATTCTTATTGCCCTTGAAGTTCTTTGTTTGTTTCTACACGTGGTCAAAAGAAGAAAAAATGTGCTCAGATCCTTTGATGTGGACAGCTATAGAAGACGACAAATCTGACGTGGAGTCTGGGTCCCTGGGGTGCTTCTGAATTCTGAAGGTCTTCCTAGTCTAGTAGGTTCTTTTGAGTCTAACTAGGTCTTCTGAGTCTGATGATCTTCATAGAGTCCGATAATCTCTTCAGCTTCTGAGAGGAGTCCTTTTCTTCAAATCCAATGTGTTGACATCTGGTTGACCTTTCTTCAGATCTTCTACCATAGTCTTTTGAGCTTCTCTTGTGCTTCTGATGCTTTAATACATGTTCAATACTTGATGGATACAATCTATGATCCTGCACACTTGAACAAATATTAGTATATCCAATTGTTCTTCAATACTTTGTTATCATCAAAACCTTAGAGGAATTGTACAAGACCCTTCTTGTTCCAACAAGGTCATCTTACGTTATTCTTAGCATGTTTTTTAGTCATTTTCAGTAGGTTTTACATCCAGAATAGAGGATCATTAGAGCAATTTCTTATGATTTTTGGACATTTGTAATGTTTTCTATATTTGAGTTTGTAATTCTATTCTTCCTGAAACATAGCAATTTTAGGCTGTTTTGATGTAATTCACGAAAAAAATCATGCAAATCCACAAAAACAAAACATCTGAAGACTTGTGAAGACTTTGGGAAGATCAAGAATGAAGATTCAAGAGGCCTCATAAGACTTTATAGAGGGAGAAATTTTGTTCCCAGGTCCCAAGACATCTTATGTGGAAGCAAACACCCAAAAGGACGAAAAAACGGAGATTTATGCACCAGAACGCACTCATAGGCGCCCCAAGCATAACCAATGCGTCCCGAGCATGGCCATGCTCCCCGAGCATGCCTCAGGTGCCCCGAGCATGCGTTTTCTGCACACTCATCCACCTTGAGCGTAGACTGTGCGCTTCAAGCATTGCTGAATGCGGGCCAGAACAGATTTTTGCTACTTTTAAGTGGAAAGACACGGTTTTTGAGCCCATCTTCAGGTGGAAACTCTCCCTATAAATACAAAGCCTTTCATTCATAATTTCTCATTCATAACGAAGCGGTTCAAGAGGAAGGCAAGCACTAGGAGCTTCAAGGGAGGAGTTTCTCTCTCCTCACTCCAAGTCTCTAGGGTATGTTTTATTTGTTTTGTAATTTGTCTTTAGTTACCACGTGTAACTAAATATTTTTAGGCTAGGGTTCTAAGATGAACCTCTATTATGGTTGTTGGATAATTTATTTAATTTAAAGTCTTTATTCAGTTATTTTCTTTACGTTATTTAATTTTACTGCGTGCGTAACATTTGTCTCCTCTAAAGCATAACCCTGAGACATAGGCACTTAGGGAAGTGACATACCTAATATTGGTGTTGTAACACCCATACTAAATTGTCTAGAATATTTAGCATGTGTATTAATCTGATACCAGATACATTAAAATTTTCCATAATAATAATACATACAACTGAAAAGGGGTACAAGTAGCTCGTTTATACAATTATCCGTATACCAAAAATGAATACTTATACATAATAATGATAATCTCCTGAGCTTGTACTTGACGAGCAACTGCACTCCAATCCAGTATCTCTCTGATGATCTTCTTCACGAACCTCTTGCTTACCTGAAAACCTGCACCAGAAGGATTGGGATGAGACATAAAGTCTCAGTGAACTCCAGCCCAACCTACTGTTGGCAACCACAGGGGAAACCTAGGGTCGCCGTGCCTACTCTTGGCAATCTCGGGGAAACCTACGATCGCCGTCATTCTCTACATATTTCGCGATCAAGGGAAAACTAGGATCACTATATGTCTTTATCTTATCTTATACTTACCATATACGTAATCTTATGCTTAGTGATCGAGGGAAAGTCTATGATCACTTTCTTTTTCTGCTAACTACTTGTCATATTCTCATAATAATTCATAAGTATCAATATACATCATTCTTAATCATCTTTCATAATCTTTAAGTTAGAAGTTAGCGTTGAACAAACAATACTTATCTGAGTTCATTTCACGGAGTGCATCCGGGTGGAGTAACCCCGAAGTACATCTCCCATCTTACCGGTGAAATTCCTATCATATCAGGCTAACACCGGACTCCTCTTTTCTTTTGTGTGGCTGCCCTCGCAGACGGTTACTTCACCATTCAAGCTGTCATTTAAAAGGGTACTTCACCGGAACCCCCTGTATTCTAACTAGCGAGAATACAAGAGACACATTAACTTTTCTTGACTATGATGCGTAGCTGCCCTCACGGACGGTACTTCACCATTCCAGCTTAAGCTGGAACCCCCTGTATACTAACTAACGAGCATACAAGAAACACATCAAGCCCTTTTTATATTAACTTGTTCTTATTCTTTATATATATATATACATATAACTTATAACTTATGCATATCTGATGCATTCTTTAAGTAATCACTCTTAAATGCTTAACCTATAAAAAGGTTCTTAACTTTGAACATTGAATCATTCCTTGTGCCTACGCACAATTAATTGAGGGTATCTTAAACTTGCTATCTTAAGTACCTTAGTCTATTCACTTGCATTTCTAATGCTTTTCTTAAGGGATCATCCTCCCAATACTTAACATATGAGTATAGGATCATAGACTTATCGTTTTCATAAGCCATTACTCGGTTGTTGGAAACATTCCCATACCCGTCTAGGCTTTGCCCTCACAATTCCAAACAATTCTAAGCTATTGCACAAATCCTTGTTCATCTATTCCTTATGTGTTATATGCCCCTCGGATATGTCCAGAATGGTGTTTTCTTTAGAAATTAAGGTCTTCATTGAAAATGGTTACCAAATGCCTCGCCTGACGCGTACACAGCTCACTGAACGAAGCAGAACAGCCCTGAAGGGTCTTCCTTAACTCGCCCAGCGAGCTGCATCTCGCCATGGCGAGTTGATACAGGGAAAAATATTGAAAACTCGCTGCAAGCTCGCCCCGAGCTCACCGGGCGAGTTCGACAGCACAGAAAAAGTTCAAAACGTGATTTTCCACCATTCTTGACTTATCTAAGCATACCCAGGCATCATAACAGCGTAAGGAATGAATTTCTAATGCAAATTGATAGTTTAAAACATGATTGAACAAGAATTGGCAAGCAAAAAGGGATTAGGGCACTAAAGTTCTAAACATAGCTCAAGATAAAAATTACACACTTAAACTTACTCAAAGCGGGTTCTAAAACCCTAGGGAGCTCACCTCAATTGCTGGAAAAAATAGGAGGAATTGATGAAATGATGAGACTTCAAGATTCTCCCAATTCCAAGCTAAATCTCTTACTCCAACTCAAGTTCTTGTACCCACTCCAAATTAAAGCTTCCCAATAGACCAATTTGATGATGAGAGGTGAAATCTTAGCATATAAGATTGAATTGATGACATTGAAAGAAGTTAGGGTTAGGGTAAAGAGGGAGAGTTTGGCCAAGTGGACGAGGGAAAGGAAGAATTTGTGCTTGAGCGTTGATCAGCTCGCTCTAAGGGCCATAATTTCACTTTTGCATGTTGACTTGGTTGAGAATTGAGTGAGGAAGGTGAGAGGAGATGGGGGCGTGAGAGGTAGAAGGAGGAGGGGGAAGAAAAACATAAACTTTAGAGAGAGAAAGAAGTGATGGAAATGAAAAGAATTAAAGGGCCTTTCCCTTAAATAGTCTTAGGTAAAAATTTACCAAATTGCTCTTCATGTAAAACATCTCTGATGCATCGTCTCAATATTGATAAATATTCAAGTCTTAAGCGGGATGTTACAGGTGTATACATGTCTTAATCAGGAAGTAACTAATTAGTCACTAGGGAAACAAGTTGTATAGCAGAACCTTGAGATAAAAGTACTTAGAGAGGTGACATATCTAATATTGGTGGAAACCTACTCTAATCATGAAGTAACTAGTTAGTAGTTAGGGAAACATGTGACTTCACGACTTAAATCAAGCCAGTAACTTCATTCTCCTTGAACCTTCATAAGGTAGACGCCGATAGGGCTGTACTTTTTTAGAACTACCGAGAGGGAGAGTGTGCTATGTGTTTCTAAGATTCAATAGGCGAGGGAACCTTTAGGACACTTTGAATTTAGGAACCCTATTATCCGTCATTGTTTCAAATACCTCTGAGAAAGTAAGAACCTACACTAACACCTCGCACATAAATGTATCTCTCTATAGGACTGACAATCCTAAAAACTTAAACACGTAGGAACTCTGGTGTAATGGTTGCAACTGATAACTGGAGGGGAGTGAACCCATATCCCTGAGAGAGTAAGACCCTACACGTACCTACCCGTGTGATCAGCAGGTGCAACTCGACAGCTGATAGGTAGTAAAATCCCACGAACTCATCACTTAGATAAATAACGATTAATAGCATGAATAAGACTGGACTGTTACGTAATTCCAATAGTTAAATAGAGAGGATTCGAGGAATCCCAACCGCCGCTTACATTCTGCAATCAAAACAGGTAAACTTTGCTATGTTGCAAATAGATTAAATTGCAAAACTCTAAACCCTTATCTTTTATTTATTTTATTGTTTCCAAATAAGTAACGCAAATTGTTTTGTTGAAACGACAATCACTATGGTTACGACACTCTACTTATCACTTTATTACTTGGTAAATGATTTGGTACACTTGCCTAAATCCGACCATCACATCGTTCATAGATTGATGTTACAGCTGGTCCTACTCTAGCCTTTTGCATAGCCTCCTCTAATTCTTCATCTCCTTCAAATTGATTTGTTGGGTAATTCAAAGCTTTGCTCATATCCACTACTACATTTGCCAGCCTAAGTGTCAAGTTGTCATACTTCATGTGTGTTCCACCAACCGTTTCCCTTTCATTCCTGAAAGGTGAATTCCTAGGTGCTTTTGGTGGTGTTAAAGGAACTTCAATAAACTTCTCCAACCACTTTTCATCCATGTCAGCAGCTTTCTTCAGTTTCAAATCGTTCTTCACTCTGTCAACACCATCTTTTCCTACATAAAGTATTGATAATGCTACAACACCTATATATAAAAGACTTCTTGCTTTCATTAGCAATTCTCCTCAAATCCTCAGCAATGTGTCTTCCTACATTTATCTCATCACCATTCATAATTGCTTGTACTGCCACAACTCTTACCAATCGAAATTCAGAGGAGTTTCCACAACTTTCTAGTGTCTGAACCAAGAAAGTTCCCCAAGCTCTTGGCATTGGCTTCATGTATCTCAAGCTAAATTTGGTGGGTAAGCGCCATTCGGTTTGCTTCAACCAAGGGGTTCCCTCAACACAAATTTCATCCTTGATTTCTTCCAATTTTTCTATTTCCTCTAGCTTTGTAATTTCGGCAAGCGCTTCTCTTCTTACCCAATGCCACAAACCAATGGTGCCACGGTACCTAGTAAGGTGTTGATAGTGTCTTCATTAAACTTGACTTCCTCCCCCACGCAAAAAGGAGACATAGGGCTCCTTATCATTCTTTTCTTTGAAAGCATTAGCAAAAAACTCTATAGCAATAGAACGATATGAATCCCTAACTAAACCATTCAATTTGTTCCAACCCCTTCTTTCAATTTCCTCTTGAATACCCATAATAGCATTTTCATTCAAAGCAAGAGCTTTTTCCTCCACAAATTGAAAGTGCTTAAACTTATTAAACCTATTCTTTTGTGCCACTCCCTTAAAAAGATAAGAACCCTCTCTTCTTATCTTCATGATTATTCAATTCCCAACAACACACATCAACTTACAAGAAGTGAAAATTAGAGAAATAACATAAATGTTGAAAAATGGTTGAAGTTGTGGTGATGTCAAAGGATGGAAATTTGAATTTTCATGAGAGTTTAGGTTATGGGTAAGCGAGGTAAGTGATTTGGAAAGGGATTTTGAGGATAAAAGGATGAGGATTATTAGGAGACAAAGATAGCGAGTGAAGAGATTGTTGTTTGTTTGGAAGAATTAAGTGTTGTTGTTGAAAAATTGTGGAGGTTCATAATTGATTTTGGGTTTTGTTGGAGTTGGTTTAGAATCTTAGGTTTCTAATTGGATCCTAGATTAATGGGTTAGGATAAGAGAAAAGAGATTATGGTGAGGTTGCCATGAAGTTTCCATGGTAAAAGGGTTTAATGAGACAAAGTTAGAAAGGTTAGAGGTTGTTTTTGAGAGATATGCCAAGAAAAAGTAGAAGTAGAAGTTGTTTGTAAGCATAATCCATAAGCTAGAAAGTGATTATGAGGTAAAGGGTTAATGGGTTATGTTTGGTTGAAGGGTTTTTGAGGAAAATTGGTCAAAAAGTGAAGAAATAAAGGTTTTAAAGAAGAGTGGCTGAAGCCACTCTCTTCTCCTTGGTCTCACGCGCCCATAAGGGTGTTGGCGCATGGCTTCACGCGCCACGCGTGTTGCCCACGCGCCTGTTTGAATTTTTGAATTTTTTTACTGTGAGATGCCTCTCACCAAGTGCCCTTTTTTGGTCACTAGCTTGACCCTACTTTTGTCATGGTTTCTTTCTATGATTTCCTATTAACAGTTTTCCTAATTTAGCTTTTTGTTTCCGATTATCTTCCATATAGCAGTTACTAGAGGGGTTAAAGCTTTTATTCTTATGTTTATGTGTTTTCTCCTTCCAGCTGTGCGCAATTGGGTCATTTGAAGTAATTGTATTCACAGTCATGACCGAGAGTGGTTTGACTATCAGTAGATGTTCCTGGTCCTTGGATTTAGGTCTGTGGTTTTTATCTTCATTTATCTGAATATCAATTTTTATCATGGATGAGTTTCTGTGGTGTTTTCTATTTCATGCAGCCCTACTATTTTTGTTTCAGTAGTTATAAGATCGTTTCTAGAGAGTTCACCCAATTTTGCATCCTGCAAAGTTTTACATTGTGCCTGTCGGGCTAATCCTTTGAAATGATCCCGAGTCTTCAACATGTTCTCCGTTATATGATCGATTAGGTTGAGTTGTTGCTCTCCTGATCTCCTAATGAGTTCAGAGTATGCATCAAAATGTCGTTTGGCTTTAGCTTCTGCCATATCAAACTGTTTGTTTTGCTCATATTCCCCAAAGTACGGATCAGGTTCATCCCATCTTGGGATGACATATGGGAAATTCCCACTCATAATGTAAGTTAAATAAGTAATTCAAATGGCTTAGTCAAAAATATCAACAATCCCCGGCAACGGCGCCAAAAACTTGATGGTCGGATTTAGGCAAGTGTATCAAATCGTTTACCAAGTAATAAAGTGATAAGTAGAGTATCGTTTCCACATAGATTGTCGTTTAAACCAAACAATCCGCATTACTTATTTGGGAACAATAAAAATAAATAAAGATATGGGTTTAGAGTTTTGCAATTTATTCTGTTTGCAACAGATCAAAGTTTACCTGTTTTGATTGTAGAATGTTAGTGACGGTTAGGACGCTTTGAATCCTCTCTATTTATTTGTTAGAATTAAGTAACAGTCAAGTCTATTTCAACATTGAACGAGGGAATATTCAAGTGATGAGTTCATTGGGATTTACTACCTATCAGCTGTCAGGTTGCACCTGCTGATCACACAGAGTGGTACGTGTAGGGTCTTACTCTCTCAGAGATATGGATTCTTTCCCTCCAGCTGTCAGATGCAATCATTACACCAGAGTGCCTACGAGTTTCAGTGCTTTAGAGAGAGAGGTACACTTATGCACATAGGTTTATGTGTAGGTTCTTACTTTCTCAAAGGTATTTGAAACAAAGATAGATAATAGGGTTACTAAATTCAAAGTATCCTAAAGGTTCCCTCGCCTATTGAATCTTAGAAGCACATATCACACTCTCCCTCTAGGTAGTTCTACAAATGGGCAGCCCCAGACGTCTACCTTACCAAGGTTCGAGGAGAATGAAGTTATTGCGCTGATTTAAGTCGTGAAGTCACCTGTTTCCTTAATTACTAACTAGTTACTTCCTGATTCTGGCAGGTATGCACCAACATTAGGTATGTCACCTCCCTAAGTACCTTTCTCTCAGGGTTCTGCTCTCTTTGGCTTGTTTTCCTAGTTACTAATTAATTACTTCCTGATTAGACATGTATAACAATATTAGGTATGTCACCTCCCTAAGTGCCTAGTTATCAAGGTTATGCTCCAGAGGAGACAAATCTTATGCACTACAATAAAATTAAATAGAAATCGAGAAATAACTGAATAAATACTTTAAATTAAATAAATATCCAACAAACAGAATAGAGGTTCATCTTAGAACCCTAGCCTAAAAAGATTTAGTTACTCATGGTAACTAAAGACAAATTACAAAAGAAATAAAACATGCCCTAGAGACTTGGAGTGAGGAAAGAGAAACTTCTCCCTTGATGCTCCTAGTGCTTGCCTTCCTCTTGAACCGCTTCCAACTGAATGAGAAATTAGGAATGAAAGGATTGGTATTTATAGGGAGAGTTTCCACCTGAAGATGAGCTCAAAAACCGGGCTTTTTCCACTTAAAAGTAGCAAAAATCAGTTCTGGCCCATTTTCAGCAATGCTCGTGGCGCATGGCCTCTCCTCGGGGCGCATGCGAGTGTAGAAAATGCACTCTCGGGGAGCCTACGCCAAGCTCAGGGCGCATGGACCATGCTCGGGGTGCCTGTGAGTGCGTTCCGGTGCATAAATCTTCGTTTCTTCGTCCTTTTGGGTGTTTGCTTCCATATAAGATGTCTTGGGACCTGGGAATAGAATTTCTCCCTCTGTAAAGTCTTCTGAGGTCTCTTGAATCTTCATTCTTGATCTTCCCAAAGTCTTCAGATGTCTTGCTTTGCCGATTTGCATGATTTCTTTGTGAATTACATCAAAACACCCTAAAATTGCTAAGTTTCTGGAAGAATAGAATTACAGACTCAAATATAGAAAACATTACAAATGTCCCGAAATCATAAACAATTGCTCTAATACTCCTCTATTCTGGATGTAAAATATACTGAAAATGACTGAAAAATATTCTAAGAATAACGTAAGATGAGCTGTTATCAATGAACAATAGCTTGATTTGACTCCAGCGAGCCATAGAGCATCTTTGAAGTTCCCAAGCGGTAAAGACCATACATGAGTTTAATGCTCACGCCCGTGATAGATGAGAAGTTTTTTAAATGGGAAAATGATTATGCAATTAAATGCATTTGGGGTTTTAAGGGAATTATCTACAATTAATGATGGTTGGACAAATTTGAAAGAAGGAGGGAAAAAGCTAGGGTTATAACATAACCCACTAAGCTTTATAAATAAGAGATAAGAGAAGAGACAAGAGATAAGAGATAACAAAAAGTTATAAAAAGATGATATTTTAAAAATATTCGTTGAGACAAATGAAACATCTTATATACTAACATTTGTTTTTATATGTGGGTTTTGTTAACGATTGTTCCAGGGGCACTCTTTAAGGATTCCTAATGAAAAAATTATTTTTTTAAAAAAGTCAAAAAGTCCAATTTCCAATGCATTGATAACATAAACTTTAAGAAAAACTTACTATTTAAGGTCACTAAACAATACCCTAAGAGTACTCATTAGCATTTCCCTTTATATATTACTCCCTTCGTCTCAAACTAGGTGTCATCTTTCCTAATTTTATTTGTCTCAAATTATTTGTTCCTTTTATAATATCAATACAACACTTTTTTTTACACTATCATACCCTTATTTATTGAATTTCAATCTTCTATAACTATTCTACTAACTATAATTAATAAGAGTGTTTTAGTAAATGACACACATTTTACCATTAAAATCAACACTATTAATCATTTCCTTAATAACCGCGTAAAACTCAAATTGGACACCTAAGAGACAGTGGAAGTGGTAAAAAAATACGAAAAAGTAGATTATGTGAATAATACACATAGCCAAGCTCTAATATGTATTTAGGAATGGAGGATTACTATATAATTAAATGCAAATTCATCAAACATGCATTAGGATGAGAGTAATTCATCTTTATTCTCATGGTAGCCTATACTATTATAGTGATACAACTCTCTTATTTTATAACATCATGCACTAATGAAAGCCATATATGATAACACAAACTTTTCAATTTGTGTATACTTTTGTTAATTCCCTATAATTTATCAAATTCAATCCTCATGCTCTATTCTCATGTCATCGATGAAAGTCTTTCCTTCAAGTTTACGAGCAAAGAAGTTCTTGAAGTACTCCTCTACTCCAACTTTTTTGAACCGAGGTGGTGTGTGTTCAGTAATTAAACTCTCCAGAGGACCTACAATACTATCTTGATTCAGGCTGTGGAATGTAGCAATTGAAAGCCTTTCCTTCTTAGAGTCCACTATTGCTCGGTGCTCAATACTTCGATATATTCCATTTGTTAATATCTTTCGTGGTAAAGCATGAAAAACAAAACCAACAGTGAGTGTGATGTAAGTAGATCTTAGAAAGAAAACAATATTAGTGCTAAATTCTAAAAAGAAAATGCCATGCCAATATCTAGTACCAATATCTCTAATAATATATATATATATATATATATATACACACACACACACATCTTAGTAACCTGAATTTACTTTTAACAAAGAGTTTATAAGTAAATTGATGCAGAGTTTATGCTTTTGCTTTGGCTCTTAATCCATCATTCAGTCTCCTACACAATTCATTAATTTATTGTTCGCATCTCCATTATATCGGATATCAAACCAACAATTAAGTGGTTTGAGTCAAATAAATGACATCGATGATATTTGAACATCCATTATTTCCATATAACTATTCAACACTTCATTTTCTCGCTATCTATCTCTTTCCATCACATCACCATCATATCACATCTTCACCACTCTCTATTTCTTTCTCACTCAAGTTGTCAATAGTGTGGATGGGAGTGCATGAAACATTTTGCAATAAATAATTAGTTTTGGAAGGTCGAATTCATCTAGAACACTTGAATTCGACCTCTTGATGAAACAATCATAGATAAAAATTATGTCCTAACTGAATTATGGATAGTCAAGATCTATTTTCTCAAGGAATTATAATATATTAAGGGAAACAAAAAATTGCACATATGAGATTTTTTATTCATTTGTTCACTTTATTACTTGCATGTTTGGATTTGAGTGTCATCAATGAAATCACGATGGGCCACAGCCATTTAGGCCAAATTTATACTTTGAAGTTTCATCAAAATCACCGTAATTTTGTCAAACTTACCGTCAATCCAAATATATACTATCTTTATCATCCTCGTCTTTAGTTAAACTTTAATTTATGCTATTTATTTATTCAACAAGCTCCAGTCATATTCTCTAATCAAATCATTGAGCACTATAATTTGTTTGACATATGAATGGATTTTTTACCTCTAGCACGTCCCCAATGTTGACAATGAAGGCATTAGGTAAGGGCTTAACAGGAACCCACATACCATCTTTCCTTATTTGGAGACCTTCTACTTCATTGAGTTGTAGGAGTAGAGTAACACCTTGAGGATCTGAATGATTTGTTAGACCAATAACCTTTTCCGGTTGAGGACAAGGAGGGTAATAGTTCATCCTCATCATTTGTATCCCATCTTCAAATATCTCCCTTATTTCATTTTCCTTTATCTTTAATGCTTTTTCAATATGACCAACAATAACCATGGCTATGTTTTTCATTTCTTGCGAGTATAACTCTAGTGTGTCCCTGCATGATAAAGAGCAATCAATATTGACAAAAAACTCAAGTCGCATATTGAATAGAGATAAAACATAAAATGAGTTTATTAAAAGTGACATTCTTCATCTTACAATACAAAAACATTTATTTAAGGGGGGCGAATTAAATATAATATAAAAATTATATACATAAGTAAGAAAAGTTACCTTAAAGGATGAGGAAGTTGTGGAAATAAATGAGGCATTCTAGAGTGTTTAGGAAGGGTTGTCATATAAAACATATCTGCCCAATCAAGTTTCTGTTCCTCACTCATAACAAATGCTTGTCCAAATCCCTCCATATGTTGGGGAGTTTGCCAAAACTTATTCTTCTCTGACATCGGAAGGTTGAAGAAATCTTGTATCTCCAACTTTATTTTCTCAACCAAAGAAGAACTAACACCATGATTTACCAGCTATAGTATACTACTCCGTCCCAAAATATAAGCAAAAATGAGTCAACATAAGTTGATATATTTGGTACAAATTTTGAACCAAATACATTAACTTTTGTTGACCAATTTTTGCTTATATTTTGGGACGGAGGAAGTAATAAGAATAAACAAAAATTAAATTAATACTACTACTAAACAGTTGAACTAATGATCCTTAAAAAAAATTGAATTAATGACAGAAAAACATTAAATTCATTCCTAATTTTGTCTCGTAAATGCTAGAGTCGTTAAATAACTGAATATCAATTTCAATTTTTTCGATCTCTAACTTAATCTTCAATACTATTTTGAAATTTTTTAGGATTGACATATCATATATAATGTTTTAAAAGTTTATCTGATTGTGGCCGCACATTTGTGTCCATTTTAAATTGCGACAATAGTAGTATTTGTCTTTGACTTCAATTCTTTGCAGTGCAACATAGACAATTCTTACACCGCTGCTTAAAATCTTGGACACGATTTTCTTATAAGACAAATTCTAGCTAGCATATATTTTTTACTTCTACCTACTATTAGCGTTTGTAGGTAAAAGCTGGATAAATACTTATCATATTTATTCATTTTTTCACTTACAATTCGATAATGTAAGTCAATTTTTGTTTATTTAAAAAATCAACAAAGTTATGGTTGTCATCTAAGACTTGAGTAAAAGAAATCCAAAAAATAGACCTGAAAGAATCCCCAATCTTTGCAAGCATGGTGAAGCTTAGCCAATTCTGAACTCCCAAATTCTTTTGAAAGCAAGTTATGCATGTCAATAACTGGAATTTCAAGGTTAGTATCAACTTCACAGAGAACCAAGTCTTCATGATTAAGCTGAATGTATCTTGGTGGAACGGTTGAAATCTTCCCATCTTTAGCTAACTCTTGAACTGATGGTACCAAAAGAGAAGTGCCTGATGGGTTCTTGATTCCTTCCATTTCCTTTGTTATTAATTCACAATGTATATATAACAAGCAAAATATGCTATGGCCTCTTTTCTCCTAATTAAACCTATTTATAGAATGCAAACCGCATGAAATTTTTTGGATCAAGTCCCACCGCATGAATTGTTTTAAACATAGAAACCTATTTTGTTTTTTGCTAAAAAAAAAAAAAAAATCTTTCTTTATTATTGCTGTGAGACTTTAGATAGATACATGCAATTTTAGCAAATTATTAACTCAACTAATCCGGGAAAAGATGCTATTAGTCTTGTGGACCTTTACTGTATTACTTGCTGTCTTTCTTAACTTTTCTGACTCACTTGCGACGAATTTTACTGACTATTACCACCACCACTTATTCTTTCTAATAGTCAAATTAAGGTTATTTATATATTAAAAAATATTAAATTTACTAATAGATGTTAGTTGAGTTTTAACGAAAGAAGTTAAACTCTTATAACATGACAAACTAATGTTTGTATTCCAGTTGGAGGAGCTATTCATATTAGTGTCCAACACACCTCAAATAAAGTATCATTAGAACACTACTAGAAAATTGTGTTCGTTGGACGGAAATTGGGATGGATATTAGATGGAACTTCGAAGAAATCAATACAATATTTATTACTTTTTACCATAACATACTTTTATTTATTGCATTTCAACACTCCATGTGAGAAAGTTTCCATGGTATAAGCTTCGAAGTTGTGTCAAATCACAAAAAACTAACTCAAAGATGTTAATCATGGGAAAATAAGTATTGAAAATATATGTGTCAGCCATTTCATCTTGTGTTTCAATATAAAGCCCTTGGAGATGCTGAAGCTCTTTAGCCAGAGAGGGTAAAAACATGATTCTCCATATGTGTTTCAACATCGCTAAATGGAAATTTATCAAGCACATATATAATATGGAAATACATTTGAAAATTTGTTAACTGCTTCAGACAATTAAGCTCTCTTCCATTCAGGCTGTATTTCGCAAGTCCTCAATGATTCCATGTTTTTAATTGTTACACATCTATTTTAATTTTTGTAAGTTTTTTTTGGTTATTTTAAGTTATTAGAGTCCATTAAGTTACTCGCAAGAGCTCTACTATATATTATCTCATTTTATGAGTTAAGGTAGTAAAATTTTGATTACAAAATACACTATATGTGTTGCGAGAGTTTCGTCTCTTTTTTATTCTAGATTGAACCAAGTTTTATGATCTTATCAAGAAACCACATTTCTTGTGGTGATCCTCTACCTTTGACTTATCATTCCTTCTTGGACAAGAGAACAAAGTGTGGCGCCCAATTTTCTTATCTATTCCATCATTTCACTTTAATTTCTTTGCTTCAATTCCATCCAGAGTAAATTTCTTCACATAAATTTACTGGTCCTTGTATCAATTCTGCCATTTTCAAATCATAAGCATCAAAATCATAAAGTTTAAAAAAATGGCTACATTAGCATTTCGAAAGGTTATCACACTCCAATCCAATGGTCAATCATGTGCCTCCTTACTTCCCATTCCCAAAAACTTATTTTAGAAATCCTCTAATTAATAGAATAAGGGAAAGGCAGGGCTATTTATCTTTATAATACTAAATGTTAAGTAGTGTTGCCCTAACCCTAATGATTAGCCCAAATTTTTAGTTCTGAAAAAATTTATGAAAAAAACTCTTGGTGGGGATCAAACCAGATACCTCATGCTTCCAATTCATAACTCTTACCACCAAGGTATTGATGTTATTTATTGAAATATTATTGCTTCTAAAATGGATGCAATCCTAAAGACCTTTTTTAAGCCACTAACACATTGGCGGTTCCTTTTTCGATAACAGTTTCTTTTTATTATTGGCGGTTCCTTTTCTGATAACAGTTGTTCCTTTTCTGATAGCAGTTACTTTTTATTTTTCCTTTTTATAGATTTAGCAGCTCTTGCAGTTAGCCTTTTCTGATAGCTGTTCCTTTTCATTATTTGTTTTCTTTTAGTTACTACATATCAGTTTCTTTTCATTCTTTTAGCAATTCATTTTCATTATTCTTTTTTCTTTATGTTAATACATATCAGTTCCTTTTCTTTTTTATAGATTTAGCAGCCCTTGCAAACTTTTGTATATTGTTTTCTTTTCATTACAATATTTTCTATGATTTATCATTTTTATTGTGTTTATTTCCACGTTTGATTACTTTCACAAAATTTAATTTATGACTTTCATTCCATATTCAATTTTGTTGATGCAAACTGAATATTTCTAATTTGCTTTTTTGAGATTTTGCATGTCGATCACTCTCAATCATCACTTACTTTGATTGTTTCTATGACTTTGAATGTAACTCTAAAATTAATAATACAGCCAGTTTGATACTTATATATGAAACTCTACAAATTCCGTGCATCGTACAATTTGATAGTTATATATGAAGCTCTACAAAACCCGTACAAGTTAAAGTCTAGTTATACTAAATGTTAAGTAGTGTTGCCCTAACTCTAATGATTAGCCCTAATTTTTAGGGCTGAAAAAAATTTATGAAAAAACTCCTGGTGGGGATTCAAGCAAGTACCACATGCTTCCAATTCACAACTCTTACCACCAAGGTACTGATGTTTTTTATGACATGTGATTGCTTCAATGTTATGTATTCCACACAAATCTCGGGTCCACTTTCTTTCAATCTCACAATCCCTAAATCATTTCTCACTCACTTTCATCTCCCTCACCATCATGCAATTGAACCTGGTAACCATAACCCCACCCTTTTTGACAGACCTAATTAATTTTTATGAAAAAAAAAGTCTGCAAGGAATTGAATCAGGTAGCACATGAAAAGATCATTTTTTTTAAAAGCCACTAACGTCATTGCAATTTCTTTTTTGATAGCAGATCCTTTTCATTAACGTCATTGCAATTTCTTTTTTGATAGCAGATCATTTTCATTATTAGCGGTTCCTTTTCATTATAATGTTTTCTTGGTTCTTTTTTGATAGCAGATCCTTTTCATTATTAGCGGTTCCTTTTCATTATAATGTTTTCTTGGTGCTGACTTTTGTATATATTTTGATAGTTATATATGAAGCTCTACAAAATCCGTGCGATATAAATCCTTTTTTTTTTAAGGAAAGGTATAAATCCTATTAAGTCTTACACTCCTAATTGCATTAATTAATGCTATTTTTTACTTCTGAAAAAAATTATGAAAAAACACACCCAGAGAGAATCAAACCAGGTACAATTTAGTGACATTTCTTTGTACTACCGCTGCACCACTAATGTTTATGACGTTAAATTGTTTGCTTTTTCATGTCTAATTGTTTGCTTTCCATGCAGATATTCAATGAAAGCGAAGTCTTTATGGTACCGTTGCCTACTTTCTACCTCTGAGCCATTTTTTTTTGGACAAACCACTAAGCTACTTAATATGCAGTTTATTTATATCAATATGCAGTTTATTCATGCCAACATGTAAATAATTGTTCCTTATACAGTTAATTTTTTTCCATGTAAAACTTATAACCACTTTAACACATAAATTAATACCTTATCACCTTAGGCACTACTTTGTGGTTCTTTTACTATTTTTTGGTGTTTATTTTATGTGCTATTTTTCTCTCTTTTGGTTGGGAAATAAATCTATTATCTATATATTATAATCCTATCATACTTATTACTAATCCTACTAACATTGTTGCCATAATTGGTAACCCTAAAATAGTTTCCCATGCTATGTAACTAAGGGACTGGTGCTCTTCTATCTCTATATCTTTTCATCTCCCAAGATTGTATTAATTGAGTTGTAGTTTCCCATGCTATGTAACTAAGTGTCCGGTGCTCTTCTATCTCTATATCTTTTCATCTCCCAAGATTGTATTAATTGAGTTGTAGTTTCCCATGCTATGTAACTAAGTGACTGGTGCTCTTCTATCTCTATATATACACGCCAATGACAGATCCAACCATGCAAAAGGGTTCGATTTTAGACATTTGCTCATGGCTTAATACACATACTTCCCATCAATTTTCAATTGATTCACATCTCAACCATTCAGCCGTGGCTTAATAACACCTAAACTCTACTTGCATAGCTTGATTGGTATAGCCACAACATTCCTTTATAAATGTATCAAAACTTGGGTTTGGCTTATATTTTCTTGACAGATTAACTGAATATTTACTTTTGTTCTTTTAATAGATCCCCAGCCTGTTACCGAATTGCATAAGATTATCAATGAACTGCGAGTCAAATATATGACATATTGCATGAAGTTTGATGCTCATTATGTAAGTATGCATTTATATTTTTCTTCCTTCGAGTACGAATATAGTAATATGGCTGAATCAATTTAATGCTTTCGTTTGATTTCAGGGTTCTCTGAAAAGGATCAATGGTATGATTTTTTTGACAAAAGGATGACATGCTCTTCGTGATTTCTATAACATTGATCTCGGTGCTTGGGTGACCATAGTGTTCAATAGTTTTGGAAAATTTGGTATCAATATCTGTAACACCCTAACCCTTAACCGCCGATTATTAACTTTAATAAAGAAAACGTTAAGGACATAGGAAGTTACAAATTGATGAAAACGCATTTTCATAAACATCAACACATAATCAAAATATATTTGATTCTCAAACAGCAGCGGAAAAACAACCAACACAGCTTATAACCAAGCATGCATATATATACATAAGATTTTCAAAAGAGGCAATTCAACCACATAGACTATTGCCAAATCTATACACAAACGTTTAGATACCCAAAATGGTGTTACAAATATCAGAGCACTAGACTCTAACTAGGACACTACTCCTAGTACAAAAAGGTAAGGATAGCTAAGCTATGCCCTCACCACAACGTAGGCTCCTAAACACCAAAAGCTACTCCTCAACGATAGCTTCGTCAACCTGATAATCTGGATCCCCAAAGATCCAGCAAATAACACATAACAGAGAGTGTTAGTATCACAAAGTAATAAACATGTATAAATATCACATAATTATACATAATCGAAACTCAACACGTAATTGACAAAACACCACACTCATCAACCACAACTATCATTTAACAACCATTATGCACACATAATGTACAAAGCTCATCAATAACAATTATCACATAACCATCATTTATGCACACATAATTCCTAAATGAACACTAATGTCACAAAGGATGCATGCCTCAAAATGCATTCTCTAATGCATGTGGTACCAACTCATTTCGGATAAACTTATATCCTTATCAAGCTCTCTTGATAACCAAGCTCTCTTGGATTTCATATCCGCTCCGGATATCATCGAATAACCCACTCCGGGTATCATACAATCATGAAATGCATGATGATTTACACAACTAATTATCAGCTCTCTGATAACTATCACAACAACAACAACAACAACAAACACAACCACTAGGCGCTCATGGCCATATCATAATACACAACATGTGTATACTCAACCATGTTCATCAATCTCAATTAAACCAAACAATCATACCACATTCTCAAACACATAAGGGTTCCAAAGGAAAACCCACACATTTGGGTAACTTATCCAATTCAAACATATTCATCTTTAGGAAGCATTAAGAATGAATTAAAATGGTGGGCAAGGTTTCCAAAATGTATTATAAAAATACAGTATCAAAAAGACATCCCCGCGCGCACCAGGACCTCCAGAACAACTTAACTAAAAGGGCCTGTCCAGGGTTGGTCGCTACAAGCGAGCTCTTGGTCGCTACAAGCGAGCATAGGCAGGGAATTATCCTGCCTGGTCGCTACCAGCGAACCTTCGGTCGCTACAAGCGAGCCTGGTCGCTACAAGCGCCCGTATGGTCGCTACAAGCGCAGGTAGGCAGGGAATTATCCTGCCTGGTCGCTACAAGCGATGCTCCGTCGCTACAAGCGACCGTATCAGTACACAGTCATAAAAATGTGATTTTTCCACCATTTTAGCCCATTCAAGGTTACCCAACTTCCAGAACTTGTTAAAAACAACTTTCCATCATAAAACATCATTTATAAACCATCACAAACAAAGATTGCATCAAGCATAGAAATTAGGTTTCAAAACAATAACTTTTCATAAACTTTTCTTATGAACTCCAACACAACAACTCCAACAAATCATGCTAACAACATCAATTAGCATTCAAGCAAGCAAAACATAATCATTAACAACTTTAAACCATAAAAACTTTCTAACAAAACCTAGACAAAGTGAGGAGAAGTTTGGGATGGAGAAATAGACATTCTCCCCTTCTCAATCACTTGTAAAGAAGTAATACTAACTCTCTTACCTTGAAATCAAAGTTCTCTAGCAATCTTCAAGCTTCAATCCCAAGCCCTAGCTTTCTTGCTCTTCTTCTCTTCTCCCACGTTTTCTTCTTCTCAAAAGGAATGAATAGTGTTTTAAAAAGTTTTGTGATTATCTCTTATAACCCAATCCAATCAATCCTAGCCATCCAATCCTTACTAACTCTCAAGGACTCATCCTAGCCTTTCAATCCAATCCAAGCTTACTACATCTCATAACCACTTGATCATTACTAATACTCATAAACTTAAAAGCCCAACACTATTCATCCTCTTGGCCCAAAACCTTAAAAACTCGATTACGAACTTATCCTCGCGCTAAATAATTATTCCTCGATTACTAGAAAATATATTTAAATGCAAATCCATAAAATAAAATATATAAAAATATAATATACGAAAATAGGGTCGTTACAACTCTACCCCCCTAAAAAGAATTTTCGCCCCCGAAAATACCTGAAAACAACTCTGGATAGGAGTCCCGCATCTTGCTCTCGAGCTCCCACGTCGCATATTCACCGGCTGGGCCTCCCCAAACGACTTTCACCGATGAAATCTCTTTATTCCTGAGCTTCTTCATCTCTTGTCCTTCAATCCTTAAGGGTACCGTTGCAACCGTTAAATTCTCTCTCACATGTATCTCGTCCGACTCAATCACATGTGACGGATCCGATACGTATTTCCTTAATTGAGACACGTGAAAAACGTCATGTAGATTCGACAACGACGGCGGTAACGCAATCCTATACGCCACCTTCCCAATCCTCTTCAAAATTTGATACGGACCAATGAATCTCGATGCTAACTTCTTCGATTTCAAAGCCCGTCCAATACCCGTAGTCGACGTAACTCTTAGAAATACATGATCTCCTTCTTGAAATTCTATATCCTTCCTTCTCTTGTCGGCATAGCTTTTCTGGCGACTCTGCGACGCTCTCATCTTTTCTTGGATCATCTTAACCTTCTCGGTTGTTTGTCGCACAATCTCAGGTCCAAGCATCACACTTTCTCCCGATTCAAACCAACACAAAGGTGTTCTACATCTTCTCCCATACAATGCTTCAAAAGGTGCCATACCAATGCTCGAATGAAAACTATTGTTATACGTAAACTCAATCAATGGCAAGCAAGCTTCCCAACTCACTCCTTGTTCCAAAATACACGATCTTAATAAATCCTCCAATGATTGAATTGTCCTCTCCGACTGACCATCCGTCTGCGGGTGATAAGCAGAACTCATCCGCAACTTAGTCCCCAACGCCTCTTGCAAACTCTCCCAAAACCTTGAAGTAAAACGGGGATCTCGATCTGATACAATACTCGACGGTATTCCATGTAATCTCACGATTTGTTCAACATAAATCTCAGCCAACTTTGGTACTAACATACCGGTCTTGATAGCTATGAAATGAGCAGACTTTGTTAACCTGTCGACAACTACCCAAATCATATTGTTACCTTTCGACGTCTTCGGCAAACCGCTTACAAAATCCATCGCAATACTATCCCATTTCCACTCTGGAATAAACATAGGTTGCAATAGCCCCGACGGCTTCTGATGCTCCACCTTGGACTTCTGACAAGTCAAACACGCGAAAACAAACTCGGCGATCTCTTTCTTCATCCCTTGCCACCAAAACATTTTCCTCAGATCTTGATACATCTTAGTAACACCAGGATGAATACTTAAGTTACTTCTGTGACCTTCCTCCAAAATCATCCGCTTCAATTCAGGCACATCAGGTACACATAACCTTCCTTGACACCTCATCACGCCTTTCTCATCAATCTCAACGTTTACCTTTTTCCCTTGCTCGATGAGCGTCTTAAGCTTCATCAATCTCACATCAGACTTTTGCTTTTCCACAACCTCTTCAAGAAAATCATTCGTCAACTTCAACATTCCTAGCTTCACGCTTCTGGTTGTCCTTTCAAAAACCAAACTGAGGTCTCTAAACTCTTCAATCAATCTTAGTTCCTTCGCCATCAGAGAAGACATATGCAAAGACTTCCTACTCAACGCATCGGCTACCACATTAGCCTTACCCGGATGATAACTCAACTCGAAGTCATAATCCTTAAGAAATTCTAACCATCTTCTTTGCCTCATATTGAGCTCCTTCTGATCAAACAAGTACTTCAGACTCTTGTGATCGCTGAAAACCTCGAATCTTGACCCATACAAGTAGTGCCTCCAAATCTTGAGAACAAACACAACAGCAGCTAGCTCCAAATCATGCGTAGGATAGTTCCTCTCATGAATCTTCAGTTGTCTTGATGCATAAGCAACAACTTGTCCCCTCTGCATCAACACACCACCTAGACCCATCTTCGACGCATCACAATAAACCACGAACGGTTCCTTCGGATTTGGCAGAATTAGCACAGGTGCAGATGTCAACCTCCTCTTCAGCTCTTGAAAACTCTGCTCACACTTGTCATCCCAAATGAAAGCTTGACCCTTCCTAGTCAACTGCGTCAACGGCAACGCCAACTTTGAAAATCCTTCAATGAACCTCCGATAGTAACCGGCCAAACCAAGAAAACTTCGGATCTCAGTAACAGACTCCGGCGTTCCCCAATCTTGCACGGCTTCTACCTTAGCAGGATCCACTGCTATACCACCACTTGAAATGACGTGACCCAAAAAGCTAACTTCATGCAACCAAAATTCACACTTAGAAAATTTTGCATAAAGCTTCTTTTCACGCAACACCTCCAACACAATCCTCAAATGCTCAGCATGTTCTTCTTCCGTCTTCGAGTATACCAAAATATCGTCTATGAAGACCACCACGAATCGATCCAAAAAGGAATGAAATATACGATTCATATATTCCATAAACACTCCAGGTGCATTAGTAACTCCAAAAGGCATAACGGCGTACTCGTAGTGACCATACCTTGTCCTGAAAGCAGTCTTTGGTATATCCTCCGCCTTAACTCTTATCTGGTGATATCCCGATCTCAAATCAATCTTGCTGAACACGCAGGCTCCTACTAACTGATCCATCAAATCATCTATCCTCGGAAGTGGATACTTGTTCTTGATAGTTGCTTTATTCAACTGACGATAATCGATGCACAGACGCATACTGCCATCCTTCTTCTTCACCAACAGAACCGGCGCACCCCACGGCGATACACTCGGTCTTACAAACTTTTTCTCTAACAATTCCTCCAATTGTTCCTTCAACTTCTCTAGTTCAGCAGCTGACATACGATACGGTGCCATTGATATTGGACTAGTGCCAGGTACGATGTCAATTGCGAATTCAACCTCTCTCTCGGGTGGTAAATCCAAAATGTCATCCGGAAAAACATCTGTGAAATCACGCACCACCGGCAACGCGTCAACCTCAATCTTCTCTTCCACCCTCAACGAAGCAAACATAGCAAACACGTCCTCTTGAGCCTTCACTGATCTCACCACTTCTCGACAACACATGAGCTTCGAACACAACTCTGGCTCCGGTCTTGGAAATGTAACCGTCCTCTCACCACAGTTGATATGAACCCGATTAAATTCTAACCAGTTCATACCAAAAATAACATCTATTCCGCTCAACGGAATGCAGACTAAATCCATACCAAAGAGTCGATCATACATAATGACTGAACAATCAACACAAACTAGAGTAGTCGATACAGAACCACTCGCAGGCGTTTCAATAACCATGCGTCCCATCATATTTTCTACTTTAAGACCCAACCTCTTAACACAATCCATAGAAATAAACGAATGGGTAGCACCCGTATCAATAATAGCAGACAAAGGAGTATTATTGATAAAGCATGTACCTCTGATCAAGTTGTCCGCCTTCGCATCACCACCATCTAAAGCAAACACTTTTCCTCCAGCCGCTCTAGGCTTCTTACACACGTTGCTCTTATGACCCTCTTCTTTGCAATTGAAGCATACAACACCTTTCTTGCACTGATCAGCTTTGTGGTTAGGATCACCACACTTGAAACATTTTCCATTATTCTTCGGGCACTCAAAAATACGATGTCCCGGTTGTCCACACTTAAAACAATTCCTATTACCTCCAAACTTGTTACCACTACTTCCACCTTCATCAGGTTTCTTCCCACCTCTGCTATAAGGTTTACCTCTAGCCATGTCCTTTCCCCTCTTCTCATTCGCGGCTTTGTAGTAATTGGCTTTAGCTTTACCATCCTTATCACATATTCGGCTCTTATTCACCAACATCGGAAAGTTCCGGATCTCGTTAAACCCAATCAACTGCTTGATATCTGGCCTCAGCCCATTTTCAAACTTCACACACTTGTCTTCCTCAGCTTCCACCGTGTTGTAATGAGGAGCAAAACGACACAAGTCTTCAAACTTAGCCGCATATTCAGAAACAGATAAACTCCCCTGCTTGAGCTCCATGAACTCAATCACCTTACGGTTCCTCTCGTCTGCCGGAAAATACTTGGTTAAAAACTCCCTCCGGAAACGAGCCCAAGTAACTAAAGCTCCACCAGCTCCCAACCTCTGACTAGCATTTCCCCACCAATGATCAGCCTCATCATGGAGAACATACGCTCCTAGCAACACCTTATGCGCATCCAGACAACGCATAGCCCCGAAAATTCTCTCAATCCCTTCCAACCAAGTCTGAGCTCCATCTGGATCGTATCCTCCCTTGAAGATAGGCGGTTTGTTGTTCATAAACCTCTCGAGTCTCAGCTCATCTTCTCCGCCTCCTCTAGCTTGTTGTGCGGCTCTATCCGCAGTCCTACTAGCAGCATCCTGAGCCATGGCATCAGCCATCCGCTCCATCGCATCAGCAAGTGCTCGTTGCGCCATATCCACACTACCAAACACCACATAACACAAGTGAGAACAAAGTGTTTAAGAAAACACATGTTACACAAAGGGTATACTAAACCTAATTGATCCAATGGATCGACCTGCTCTGATACCAACTATTGTAACACCCTAACCCTTAACCGCCGATTATTAACTTTAATAAAGAAAACGTTAAGGACATAGGAAGTTACAAATTGATGAAAACGCATTTTCATAAACATCAACACATAATCAAAATATATTTGATTCTCAAACAGCAGCGGAAAAACAACCAACACAGCTTATAACCAAGCATGCATATATATACATAAGATTTTCAAAAGAGGCAATTCAACCACATAGACTATTGCCAAATCTATACACAAACGTTTAGATACCCAAAATGGTGTTACAAATATCAGAGCACTAGACTCTAACTAGGACACTACTCCTAGTACAAAAAGGTAAGGATAGCTAAGCTATGCCCTCACCACAACGTAGGCTCCTAAACACCAAAAGCTACTCCTCAACGATAGCTTCGTCAACCTGATAATCTGGATCCCCAAAGATCCAGCAAATAACACATAACAGAGAGTGTTAGTATCACAAAGTAATAAACATGTATAAATATCACATAATTATACATAATCGAAACTCAACACGTAATTGACAAAACACCACACTCATCAACCACAACTATCATTTAACAACCATTATGCACACATAATGTACAAAGCTCATCAATAACAATTATCACATAACCATCATTTATGCACACATAATTCCTAAATGAACACTAATGTCACAAAGGATGCATGCCTCAAAATGCATTCTCTAATGCATGTGGTACCAACTCATTTCGGATAAACTTATATCCTTATCAAGCTCTCTTGATAACCAAGCTCTCTTGGATTTCATATCCGCTCCGGATATCATCGAATAACCCACTCCGGGTATCATACAATCATGAAATGCATGATGATTTACACAACTAATTATCAGCTCTCTGATAACTATCACAACAACAACAACAACAACAAACACAACCACTAGGCGCTCATGGCCATATCATAATACACAACATGTGTATACTCAACCATGTTCATCAATCTCAATTAAACCAAACAATCATACCACATTCTCAAACACATAAGGGTTCCAAAGGAAAACCCACACATTTGGGTAACTTATCCAATTCAAACATATTCATCTTTAGGAAGCATTAAGAATGAATTAAAATGGTGGGCAAGGTTTCCAAAATGTATTATAAAAATACAGTATCAAAAAGACATCCCCGCGCGCACCAGGACCTCCAGAACAACTTAACTAAAAGGGCCTGTCCAGGGTTGGTCGCTACAAGCGAGCTCTTGGTCGCTACAAGCGAGCATAGGCAGGGAATTATCCTGCCTGGTCGCTACCAGCGAACCTTCGGTCGCTACAAGCGAGCCTGGTCGCTACAAGCGCCCGTATGGTCGCTACAAGCGCAGGTAGGCAGGGAATTATCCTGCCTGGTCGCTACAAGCGATGCTCCGTCGCTACAAGCGACCGTATCAGTACACAGTCATAAAAATGTGATTTTTCCACCATTTTAGCCCATTCAAGGTTACCCAACTTCCAGAACTTGTTAAAAACAACTTTCCATCATAAAACATCATTTATAAACCATCACAAACAAAGATTGCATCAAGCATAGAAATTAGGTTTCAAAACAATAACTTTTCATAAACTTTTCTTATGAACTCCAACACAACAACTCCAACAAATCATGCTAACAACATCAATTAGCATTCAAGCAAGCAAAACATAATCATTAACAACTTTAAACCATAAAAACTTTCTAACAAAACCTAGACAAAGTGAGGAGAAGTTTGGGATGGAGAAATAGACATTCTCCCCTTCTCAATCACTTGTAAAGAAGTAATACTAACTCTCTTACCTTGAAATCAAAGTTCTCTAGCAATCTTCAAGCTTCAATCCCAAGCCCTAGCTTTCTTGCTCTTCTTCTCTTCTCCCACGTTTTCTTCTTCTCAAAAGGAATGAATAGTGTTTTAAAAAGTTTTGTGATTATCTCTTATAACCCAATCCAATCAATCCTAGCCATCCAATCCTTACTAACTCTCAAGGACTCATCCTAGCCTTTCAATCCAATCCAAGCTTACTACATCTCATAACCACTTGATCATTACTAATACTCATAAACTTAAAAGCCCAACACTATTCATCCTCTTGGCCCAAAACCTTAAAAACTCGATTACGAACTTATCCTCGCGCTAAATAATTATTCCTCGATTACTAGAAAATATATTTAAATGCAAATCCATAAAATAAAATATATAAAAATATAATATACGAAAATAGGGTCGTTACAATATCAAAGATATGTTTAGTCAATTTATAACTTATCCAAAGTTTGTTCTTGCTATGAAATTTTCCATTGAAAAAACTGTTACTCCTGTCTATTTGTATCCTGTTATTCCTACTCCATTTCACCATGATGTTACTAATTTCCAATATTACTATGAGAAGAAACCACATATGATGTTATCTTTGGATTTTTTGTGAGTTAATTTATAAACAAATATATAAATATTTTGGTGCATATGATGCATATACTCATTATCTAATTTATTTTTGAAGATGTTGGCTTATGAGGATTTTGTCGATCAATCTTGGTCAAGAAAACTACTGCAATAGTCTTGGTAGATGATTGTAGCAACAGGTGTGGGATTGAATACTTATTTATGGATCAAGACCATATAACCAGTGGAAGTGGATGATTGAGGCACGAGAATTCTATAGAAGGTTCTCCTATCAAGATTGCTGCTCCCGTTGTTGGGAAAAATTAGACTTTATTTTACTATGAGGCGTTACTAGAATTAAAGAAATGTGTTTTTGAGTCGACTATGTTGTGAATTTTGGTTTAGCTATTTCTTCTTCGAGTATCTGGACTATCTATTTTGTTACTAGACTTCAGGAAAAGTATAGTTTTGAGTCGACTATGTTATCAATTTTGGTTTAGAAGTTTCTATTTCAAGTATCTGGACTATCTATTTTTGGTTTAGTTGTTTGTAGTGATCAATATGTTTGAACTCAATGAAAAATTATGATTTCTTTTTATTTTATTCATTATTCAAGTGTTTTTTAATATGTCTGTAATGATTTTCAATCATCCTGTTGAAATCAACATTCAACAGAAATATGCATGTTAACACTATTTGAAAAATAAAACTAATATGTATGCTAAGAAACAAACATAGTAAATCAGTCATATATGTTTGATCAAATTCAATCGTAAAATATATGCATTTTATTCTGATATATTATTTAAATCAAGTTATCAAGCGTTTCCAATTGATAAGTGATTGGATGGTCAATATTTTTTTTTTCTTATCAAATTGGATGGTTAATATAACTCTATCAAATATGTAATCAAAGGCATCTGCACATGTCAGTCCTATTTGGTGATTTCCTACAGTTGAGTTTCGAAGCGTACAATAACATTTTTTTGTCATGCTAGATCAAATTGATAATCATGGAAGATGCAGTTACATCAGAAGAAATGAATTTGAGATTTTAGTTTTATCTATTGTTTAAAAGTTTATGAAAAATTAAACATGTACAATAGCTATATTTCAATCAAATATGTAATCCTATGTATAATATGCATATTCTATATACAAGGCCATTATATTTTTTTGGTTATACAAGGCCACTGTAGGAAATGCTTAGTAATCACGGTTGCATAGACATATATTTTAATTTCCTCTTTTCCCGTACGAGGAATACTAACAACGCTCTCTTTTGAACCCTATCTCTAACACTCACTCTTTTATTGAATGAAATCAATGTATGTCCCACCACTTTATATGGGTTCTATTTTGAAAGTGTAGCACCCACATTTGGTTTAATCCAATAAGATTGTGAGTGTTAGAGAAAAGGTTCAAAATAGAGTGTAAAATAGAGTAATGTTGACACTACTCTTTCCTAGACACCAGACTTATAAGACACTTCACTAACCTTTCATATACTAATGGTTATTATCAAAACTTATGTTTTTTTTGTATAAGTTCATGATCGTCTGCAAATGTATTTGTGTACAATAAATGCTTCAATTTGCATTTACATAAACCATACATCTTAATTGTGTTTGTGTTGATTTTTTTTTTGAGGAAGTTTGTGTTGAAACTTAATGGCATACGAACCTATGAAACTTGGATAGGTACTCGATGGTATATTATGGCGTATTATCAAGGGCAACATGTTAAATTAATGTGAACTTTATTAACAATCCTATTTGCATAGCTGTCTTTCTTTAATTAGCGTGCACAATTTATTTAACACGCCTGTTTCCACGCCCAATAATACTGATTAATTGCATTTATGAGCAAGTAGATGGTATGCGTATGTATGGAATTGCAAAGGGAACTTTGAGTAAGAATTCTCTCTATTTATAAAAAGAAATGAAGATTGCCATTAAAAAAAAAATAGACACAAAAATTAAATGATGGGTCTCATCATTAATTAATTTCAAATTTTATTGTGTCTTTATCTCTTCAAATGTAAAAAATGGAGAAAATCATAAATGAAGAGAATGCTAACTATTTTTACACCAACATACTGTATTTTACTAATGCTTGCACATATTCTCAATATATTATCAGCAACATCTTTATAGATAGTGTGATCCGACTTTAAACTTCTTTGATAGTGAGATCTTCCATTCCATAGGGAATACGAGCGACACCAATTCCAATTCACATGCATGTTTAACACAACCGTTACACTTGCATGCCTGATAATTAATTACACAACCGTTACACTTGCACGCCTGATAACTAATTGCACTATTATGGATATTTGATACTCTGCATTTATTCTCAATCGTAAACTACATTGTTTAAACCATATAAATATAGTTCATTTGTAATGACTATTGACAAGAGTCATGCACAATTCTTAAATACAGTGGGATATATCTACCCACGTTTATGTTTTCATATAATCAATTATACATTGCGATTTTAAGAGTTACTTTAAGATAAGAGTTGAAAAGATTGATAACCGATGAAAATGATGAACATAATAATGTAGCGTCGAATGTTGAATTCAAAGAAGTATTTCGTAATTTATAGTAACTGCATATGTTTGTACGGTTGTCAAAAAATATGAATGTAATGATTATATGATTAACGTCGATCTTTTTTTTTTTTTTTATCATATGACATACTTGACATTTTATTTATTATTATCGCATACATTATTAGTGTATATAACAACCGGTATGACACATGCATCACATAGGAAGCAACATTGGGGAGAAGGTGTATATACCCAGACTATCATTGACACCATCTGATACAAGGATTCCTTTTAAATATCAACGTAGACAGTTTCCTATATTTGTGTGTTTTGCAATGAATATTAACAAAAGTCGAGGGCAGTCACTAAAACAAGTTGGCATATACCTTCCACAACCAATGTTCTCGCATGGTCAACTTTATGCAGCAATATCAAGAGTTACCTTAAGAAATGGTCTGAAAATTTTGCTGATATATGAAGACGGTGTTTGCATTGATAGTACTTCTAATGTAGTTTTAAAGAAATTTTCCGAAATGTGTAGACACATCAAACTTAAATTATTGTTGTCTTTAAAGTTGTGACATTTTAATATTAAAATGTGACTATACGATATAATTTTGCTTTTGTCTATTATTTTTGCATTGTATATGATCCGTGCGGCAACACGGGTGGAAAGTCTAGTATATTATAATCCTATTAAATCCTCCCATATTTCTTCCTTAAAACCCTAATTTTTCCCTCCTAAACCAAATTAGTGGGTCCTTAATTATGCAATTATCTCATAACAATAAAATTACACTTTATAATTTATACGTATTGTTTGTCTAAAAAAAAAATTATATGCATTAATATGGCCAAACTTTGTTTTCCCATGAATATTCCACTTCCAATTGTGTTTAACAACTACTCCATTTTCACTGTACCGTGTCTTCAATAAATGCCTAAAAACAAGAAACAATCCACTAACCCAATGAAATGAATGAACTAAAAGTTCCTCTTCCACCTCCCTCCCACCCACTAATGTTTCAATTGATCTCTCTCATTTTCTTTTACAATAATCCAGTTTCTGTGAATTTTGTTCTTTTTTCTCTCCATTTTTCTTCCACCTCTTTCTCATCTTTCTATCTCCATTTTCTTTCTTGTTAAGGTAATTGATCATAACTATTAGGGTTAATACTGCTTTTGGTCTCTATAATATTAGCGAATTCCAGTTTTAGTCCTTGTAAAAAAAAATTTAGATTTTGTCCTTATCATTTCAGATTTTTCCATTTTAGGGCCTTCACTTAAGCTTGTCAGCAGAATCTACATACATGGCATGCTGACTGGACTATTTTCATTATTTATGAAATTAATTAATTCCAAATGTCTTTTTTGTAAATATTAACTAAAAAAATAAATAAAATTATAAGGAATTTAAAAACAAATAAAAAAATCAATATGTTCATCATTTCTTCATTCATGTTCATCCAAATCATGGAAATTCATCTCAAATCCATCTTTCCAAAAATTTATCAAACCAAAAAATTCACAAATTCACAAGAACATCAATGAGAAAGCTTCAACAGGCTTCAATGAGAAATTCACAAATTCAGAAAACTTTAACAAGAAATTCACAAATTCAGAAAACTTTAACAAGAAATTCACAAATTCAGAACTTCAATTTTATCCCTAACCTTTCAATCCATTCATCCGAACCATACAACGATGATGTTTCATCCATAACCTTTTATAGATTTGCAAATCGAAAAGCAAAATACTTTAGGATCCCCAAATTGATTTCGGAAAATCTAACCATTTTTATCCTTCATGAATTGGCTGGGTTTGTGGGTTTGGTTTTGATTCAGATATGGGTTAACAAGTGTTCATACAGATTAAATTAAAGTGACCGTTTTAAGAAATAATAAGTGTTCATCTTCTTCATTCATAAATTGATCTACAACCCAGAAATTCATTCTCAACTTTATCCCCAAACTTTGAAATTTATCTTTCTACAAAGCAAAAACTTATCTTCAACCCATAAATACTCAGATTCGGATCCAAATCAAACCAAAACGGATAGATTAGTGATTTTATGTTTAAAGATTGATGAGGAAATGGAAAAAGGAAAATTGTGGGTATTTTTATGAGTTTTTTTCTCCTGTACTTGGATGAATTTGATGAGGTATGGGATGATGAAAGAGGAAGGACAAGAGAAAAGAAACGGTTCTATGTTTTTTTTTTTTAATTTGTTGTTTTTATTGTTTTTTCTTAAATAAATATTAATAATAATAATAATAATAATAATAATAATAATAATAATTTTATGTGGTAATAATTAAATAAGAAAAAAGGAAAATAATCCAGTCACCTTGACACATCAGCAGATTCTGCTGACAAGTTTAAGTGAAGGACCTAAAGTGGAAGAATCTGAAATGACAAGGACAGAATCTAAACTTTTTTTTACAAGGACTAAAACCGGAATTCGTTAATATTACAGGGACCAAAAGCGGTATTAACACTAACTATTATGACAAGTAGGAAACAAAAATTGTTAATTAAAGGTGGACAGATGACGGTGAAATTATCAAACAATCCATGTCACGGCTCCACCTCAATTGTTTGATAACAATTTGAAGGTAGAAATTAACGACCTTAAATTTTTTTAAAGGTTATACCGAGAAAATAACATAAGAGATTCTTCCTCCCATAAATATATAAGAGATTCTCGAAAGAAATACTCAATTGTTGTCACGGGTCCACCTCAATTGTTAATTAAAGATTCTCGATATAAATAAAATAAACGAATACATTTTTTTTTATAAAATTCACCCACGCACGGGTGTTCGATCTAGTTACACTAAATGTTAAGTAGTGTTATCCTAATCCTAATGATTAGCCCTAATTTTTAGTTCTGAAAAAAATTTATGAAAAAAACTCCAGGTGGGAAACGAACCAGGTACCACATCCTTCCAATTCACAACTCTTACCACCAAAGTACTGATGTTTTTTATGACATGTGATTGCTTCAATGTTGTGTATTCAACACAAATATCGGGTCCTATTTCTTTCAATCTCACAATCCCTAAATCATTTCTCACTCACTTTCATCTCTCTCACCATCATGCAATTGAACCTAATAACCATAACCCCACCCTTTTTGACGGACCTAATTAATTTTTATGAAAAAAAAAGTCTGCAAGAAATTGAATCAGGTAGCACATGAAAATGTCATTTTTTTTAAAAGCCACTAACGCCGTTGCAATTCCTTTTTTTGATAGCAGTTCCTTTTCATTGTTAGCGGTTCCTTTGCATTATTATTTTTTCTTTCAATTTCTTGGTGCAGACTTTTGTATATATATTTTCTTTTTATTTATCATTTTTATTGCAGCACATATTTTGTTTTTGTTGCTTTTTGAGGTAGTTTGATAACATGGGTTAGAGTCTAGTCATTCTTACTTTAAAAGCTTAATAGGTCAAGTTATTGCTAAACCCTAATAGCTTTAAGTTAGCCCTAATTAGGTATTGCTTTTCCCTCCTATAATCATTGTATAAAGAGTGTCATGCAAGCTTAAGGCACCTCATCATTGTTATTTCAAATTCAAATTTAAATTTAAATTTCCCTCCAATGTGTACTAGAAGAAAATGCAATCTTTAGGCACCATTTAATTACTCCACACGGCTCATGGAGGGCCACACTAATTGTCTAACTGTCTAATTAATTGCATAAAATTGGTCAATCAGATTTAAAGACAAACACAATAAAATAAACCAATTGAATTGAATAGGATGCTTCACCCGTAAATTCCTCACTTCCCAATAGTTCTCTTTTGCATCTCTTTCTCTCTCCCGTATCCTCTACAACTTCTTCTTTTCTTTCTTTCTCTCTCAACATAAGTCAAAGAGAGAACAACCATCAACAATGGAAATCAAAACCCAGATCTCTTCCTCAATGGCAAACAACCAGAATCAGAAGCAAGGAAAAAAAACATCAAAATCCATTTTGTATATCTCTCTCTACGATGTGCATGGCTGAAAACTTGAGATGGCATTGACATCATAATGAAGCTAAAGTGAAGGAGATCGAGTGTGGTTGATTAGATTTCTTGATCGATGGGTTAGAGGAAGCGAATACCGTGGTTGTTCCTCTTCTCTGTGAATGTGATTGTTCGATTAAGAAGAGAAATCAGAGGTATTTTTAAACTTCTCTTCTTTGTGACAAAAGGTTTATTGCGAATTGAAATTGCAGTTTATCTTTCTTCCCTTTCAATTCATTTGCTGTTCAAAATAGCTTTTTAGGTTTCTTTCAAAAACAAGGTAATTGTTGTTCATATGCTTGTTGTGGGTTTGGTCTGTTGATTTTGCGGTTTCTGAGTTTTGTAACTGACCATTGAAATAAAAGTAAGAGCATTTGTTTAATTTGATTTTTGGTTATTTGTACTCTGATGAGTTTTTTAATTGTGTTGTTATCTAATTGTGTTGTACTCTGATTCATTTGAATCAACTTGAATTCTTCGAACTCTCAGAAGAACAAGTTTGGCTAGGGTTGGCAGCGGAAGAAGTTTTTAGAGGAAACAAACGGAGTATCAGATTTTACTATTGTGTATTATAACAGGTTTATTACTTGGTAGGAATGATGTTAGTAAAATGATTGATACTCTTCTTCAAAAATAAAATAAAATGATTGATACTTTATAATCATGATTTTTGGTTATTTGTAATTTGATGAGTTTTTTAATTGTGTTGTTATTTAATTTGCTATTATTTCTTATATTGAATATTGATTGCCGCAGATTGATTCCATTGATTTTGATTGTTGTATTTTGTATGTTGTAGGTGGATCAGGAAATCTGGTTTTGGCTCTGATTCTAAAGGTATCAATTCTCTTTGACATCCATCAGCTGCATTCATACTAATAAATTGCATTCAACACCTAATGGCCCACGAAAATGAATGGAGTTAGTGGCCATTTGGATGCCTTCAATCATTATAAATCCACCTCTCTGATCATTAACGTTTTTTGCATGAGCTAGCCACTAAAACTGCCCATTACGTTTGTTGTTGTTCATTATGGATATTCATTCTGCCAAGCACATCACAAAATTTGCCCTTCTATCACAGAGAGGTGAAATTTTTCATTGTTTTTGTTGCTTTCGTTTTCAAGGAGTATGTTTGCTGACTTTTTTTTTTATAAAATCTATTTCTAATATATATGTCATTACAGATGAAACATTATGGCAAATTCAACCAACAGATCCAACTTATGTTCAACTGTTACGGATGAAATGACGTACATATCATGTCGAGTATCATCCAGAAGAAGTATGTTCCATTCCTGTTTGCTTTCTTTTCTTTACCTCTGAATGAGCTTAATTTTTGAACTGTAGTCTAAAGTTGCGACACATACACACAACATTAAAAACATATTTGCTTATATGTGCGCAAGTCTTTTTTTTTTTTTTTTTCCTTTTTTGCATATTGATGGACATGATAATGTATACATTTTTTGGTTCATTTTAGACAAGTTTAATTGACATTGCCTATTTTTTTTATGCAATTTATGTTTCAAAATTATATGCTTTTAGGAACAAACCTTACAAAGGAGATTGGATATGAGTTGTATCATTACGTGACTTTGTTGGATCCAGCCTGCAATCAGTTTGAAGTTATTGTCGACAAAAAAAAGGTTTTCTGTGTTTTTCCCATGACATAATCGAATTGCACAAGGCTTACACCTTGGATAACGGTTCTTGGATCACATTGATATATTTGCAGCCACAACTATTCGTCATTAAGGTGCATGATCGTCGAAAGAATGAGATTACCTATCATGGATATGTTCACCCACTGATTTTAAGGCTTGACCAACGAATATATGACCCAGATCCACCCCTTGGATTTGCTGGCATCACTGCAGCAATCCCATATCGCCATGTCTCAGACAGCTTCAAGTATTTGATAAATAAACGGTTGTCTACGGCTGATGTTAACAATGGTTTCCTGGTATCATTTTATTCATGTCCAGTTTATTATTAGAATGGATTTTTAAGTATAAATTTAGTAAAATAATGAAGCAATTGTTGAGGCTTTGAATGTTAATTTTCTGATGATATTTTTGCCAAAGATTGTAGAGATACATGAATGATTGATGACACATGACATTATTGGTTGATGAAATTGAGTTATGACGATGATTATACGCATGTTATGTTTGGGGTAGATTGAGTGCAGTTCTGTAATGCGTGTCAAGTATACAAAGGACAAGGCATAAAGCTTGGAGCAAGTGCTAGCGGTCACAATGGTGTGCTCTACGTAACATTGGTCAAATGAAAAGAAATTTCATAATTGTAGTGTTATCTTTATTTAGTCTTACGTTATTTTTGATTGCTATGTATAAGACTGCTATTAGTTTTGTCGTACAATTTGGATTAATTATTTTTTTTCGTGATGGACTTTGCTTTTGAATTGAATGGTGCAATGAAATTTTCGACTATTTTATACTTCATATTTCTTATTAATTGTGAGGTTTTTGGCAGTGTTGTCCCATGGTATACGATTTATGCATAATAAGATATAACTAGCCTTAATTAAATGAGTATGCACCTGGACCATTTATACTAAATTAATTATAGACTTTATTTATGCACCAAATAAGTGAATTATAGTAGCAATTTATTTGTAGAGATGTACCGCGCTAGTTAAAAAGGTCATTAACAGTGTTGAATGGTTTTATGATATGGTGTCATGTGTCTCTAAGCAAAAAGGGGATAGCTTCAATGGAGGATATATAAAGATAGGGTTTCAAGAAGCAAAAAGGGGAGGGCTCAAGACTAGGCTTTGTTAAAACCCTTTTGTTTATAAAGATCATAAGGTGACATTCACAACTCCTAAAACCACTTTAGTGAAGCCAATTGTTTGTTTGATTGTTGAATTTAGAATTTAATATTGTTCTAGTAGGGTTTCTTCATTATGGGTCATTTATGATGAATGAAACGTGAGTGTTTTTGTAGATGCATATTTAGATAGGAAATGTCAAAACCACTTCTTTTGTTGGTCTTATACCTTAAGCATATAATTTTTGAGATAATATTGATTTAAAAATGGTGAACTATTTGAGAATTATATGTTACCGTTCGCTGCAACGAAGAGATAATGCAGCCTATGAACGAAATAGTTCATAGTATATTGTTCGCTATAATGAAGAGATAATGCAGCCTATGAGTTATGTGCTCATAGTAAAAATTGAGAAAATTAACGTTCGCTGCAACGAAGAGATAATGCAGTCTATGAGTTATATGCTCGTAGTAACAATTGAGATAATTTCTGTTTGCTGCAACGAATAGAGAATGCAACATATGAGTTAAATGTTCATAGTAGTTCATGATGAATACTATTTGCTGCAACGAAGAGAGAATGCAGCCTATGAGTTAAATGCTTATATTAGTTCATGATGAATATCGTTTGCTGCAACAAAGAGAGAATGCAGCCTACGTGCTAAGTGCTCGTAGCCTAAATGAGTGCTAAGTGCTCGTAGCCTAAATGAGACCGTTTGCCATAACGAAGAGATGGTACGACCATTGTGAAATCTGTTTGCCACAACGAAAAAATAATGTGGCCTATGTGTACAAAGAGGAATGACATTGAAAAATTTAAACATGAACTTGTAGATCAAGAGTCAAATTCAAAACAAGAGAAATACAAGCCAATGGCAACTAAGAACCCTTGTTCTAAAGAAAAATAATAATTTGTGTTATCTCTATTTATTTAGTCCTATTTTTCGTATGTAAAAGGGGTTTTCAATTAATGAGTGTTTCTTTTATTCCATGTTTGTTTTGGATAAATTCGTGCATATCTTGTTTCTCCTTCCTATCAACTATGGTTACTATGCTCTCACGGAGTCTTCATGGCTCACAATTATTCACATGATATTTTTGTCATAATTACAGGTTGCAGAGTATAGATTTCAGAAACTTAATCATATTGGTATGCTTCTAGGTTGAATGTTATCATTATACTTTTGTGTGACTTCGGTAAAAGACAGTCATAGATATAGAAGTTACTTTTGAATTATATACTACTCCGTCCAAAAATATAAGCAAAAATGAGTCAACATAAGTTGATGTATTTGGTACAAATTTTGAACCAAATACATTAACTTTTGTTGACCAATTTTTGCTTATATTTTAGGACGGAGGGAGTATGTTATAAGATTGGTATACATTATGTGTGCAGCGGTTGTTCATTTGACCTGGTAAAACTTATTATATGAATGGTGAAAATTGGATAAGACAAAAATCTGGTTGTTAATTGGTTTTGTCGATGGTATTTGACATTTTGGAAATGTCCAAAAAAGAAAGGAAACTGCTGAATTTTTTGTAGTTATTTTTTTGTGGTAATGTGTGTAAGTTAGGCTAGTCAAGCCAATTGTATGGTGTGTTACCATTAGCCTGGCGCCGGTCATGATCTGAGATTGAGTCTTGACATAATAAATGTGCATTGATTTCCTAATGAAAAGTTAATATTCCATTCATATGTCAATTATTACTATTCAATCTCCATCTCTCAATTTATCATTAATGATAATTTGGTCTCTCTCCCTCATCTAATTCCTTCATTATTAGGTTTCCCCTTTTTCCTCACCATTTTTTCTTCACCGTGCAATTACTCATTGTTTCCCACACTGCTCAATACTCCCTCCATAACTTTTTATAAGCAAATTTGACCAATTCACATTTTTTAAGGAATGTGGTTTGTGTTATTTAATTTAAGTTAAATAAGTGTATAGTAGTATATTTTCAAGGTGTTGTTGTTAAACGTGTGTGCATTTAAAAAATTAAAGTAAGAGTATTTCAGGTATATTATCCTTAAATATGACAAAAAAAGTCAATTTTGCTTATAATTAGTTACAACTGAAATAGTTGAATTTTGCTTATATTTTGTTATGGAGGGAGTACATCTTCTTTCAAAATCATGGAGCAATTACTTCTTATAATTTTATTTTTGTAATTATTTCCTGAAATTATTCATTCATTTTTTTTTTCTCAAAGACAGATACAGTTCAACCCCATCTTCCCTCGATGATTTTGATTCCTCTTTTGTTTTCAATTTTTCTTCATTATTTACTCTTTTTCAATTTTTTTCTTTTCTTTGTATTTGTAGTTGGTAGAGTCATTCCGCTTCTCTAGGATACAAACAATTAAATGATAGATTTTTTTTTTCTGTTTATTCTGTATCTTCATATCCCGAGCCTTTTCATCAAGTCCCTAATTGCAAGGCATTTCATTAATGATTCCCTAATTGAATCATCATTTACCCCATGTAGTTTGTAAACAAATTCCATTAATTTTTTTTTCATTTGATTATTCTTTTTATTGGACTATGTGGAGTGTTGATAAGATAATTTGAATTTAACATGGAATTTCCCTTTTACAATTTGGTCCCAGCTTGATTGTTTTCTTTTATAAGAAGGTTTAGCTCTTAGATTTTCTATGATTTTTTATGATTCAGCAACATATCAATTGACCCTTCTTCTTTGTCACACTATTTTCTGTTAATTCACCACATTGAAAATTCTATCCGAAGAGGAACAAGTGTAGGTTAAGTTTGTATCATTATTTTTTTTTATCTTAAAATGAAAACTAACATGCATATCTTATATATGGGTTAGGATCAAATGACACCATGGTGTCAAAATTAGTTTGACACCAAATCTCATTCATTCATTTCATTTAATCCAATGGCATAAATATATCACCAAATTAATTAACATACATCAGATACTCTCTACCACCTAATTAAGAATCATATTTGTCATCATTAATTCATAATCAAACAATCCCTTTTTATTTTAGGTAGATTCAAACCCTTTTTATTTCCCCCTAAATTATTTCTTTCAGCCATAAACACAAACACAAACTTTTTAGTTTTTATAAAAACATGATAAAGCGTAATTCGGTTAAACAGGGACACGATGAGTCTTCTAAAAAAATAAGACACTATGAGTGACAAAATATTCTAACTAACATGAACAATTCAAGAATCATTTGGGTGGTTTGATGGTATCTGCTATTGATAATTTAGCCGAGCTTGTTGGCTTTTTTTTAATACAATTTATTTAATTATTAAAAAAGTATAAGTATGAAATAAAGGCAAATAATATCATCGATGGTGATGATGACTCAAACAACCATAAGTATGAGTATTTCTAAAAAAACATAAGTATGAGTTTTATCATTCATTTTATAAAAATTTTAGAAAAAAGTTTGAGTATGTGCTCCCTAAAAGAAAAATATTTGAGTATGCGAGAAAGAAATAAATCTAGGGAAATAAAAATGGATGCTTGATTATGAATTAATGATGATAGATATGTTTCTTAATTATGTGATAGAGAGTATTTGGTGTATGTTAATTAATTTGGTGATAGATTTAAGCCTTTAAATTAAATAAATTGAATGGATGAGATTTGGTGTCAAACTAATTTTGACACCATGGTGTCATTTGATCCTGACCCCTTATATATACACACACCTTTAAGAAAAATTAAATGTTGCATGAGTTGGGAAAAATGAACTAAGCTTAATGTTGGTATAATAAGCTAATGATTTGTGATGTCATTATTTTCCTGAAATTGCATCGCAGGTTTGTGAAGATGAACTTTGGAAGAATGATTCAATTGAACAATGCCCGCAAGCATAAATGAAGACAGTTTTTTTGGCACATGTGTTGAAGCTTGGTTCCCATATGGAATAGGTATACAAAACTCTCAAAGTGGGTTGGAAGAATGGGCAAATGTTTAAGCCTTCCATAGAATTAGTTGTACATAATGAAATTTTCTTCATGTTGCTTTGATAGTGGATTCTAAGGAAATTTTCTTCCATAGAATTTTTTTTTGTTATATTTGGTGTTTGGTAATATTAGTGCACATTTGAAGCTTCAATGTTTTTTTTTTTTGTGTTATAATATGTATTCTTAGTAATATCTGTTGTAATTTTGCCATTGATCCTTATATCCTGAAAGTAAAATATTTTTTTCGCGGATGTTAGAAAGACTAATGCATGATTAAATGATGTTGAAACCATTGTCCATTTGAAAAAACTATTGAATGAATGATTTTTTTTTGTTAATATGAATGAATGATTAAATGACATTGACATCACTGCAAATCGTTTATGGGATTGCAATTATTTTTATGAGTCTTGCTAACAATTACTTTAAAGATCCATATATAAAATGAAAATTGGTGTTGAAAATATAAATTGTGTATTTTGTCAAGTAATTTATACCACCTTTTTCTTCAAAAAAAATTACACCACCTTTATTTATTCAAAATTATTCCTTGTATTTTGTCTAATACTATATCACTCCTTCAAGCTTTGAATGCTTTTAATATTGCAGGTAATCATGGTCCTTCTCCTAAAATTATAGAGATTTTTTGGTCTTATCCTCTCTTGGGTTGGATCGAAATTAACAATGATGGTTCAACTAGAGGATCACCAGGGCATGCTTCTATTGGGGGAATTTTATAAACCACTTTGGAGATATGTTGGGTGGCTTTAGCTCTTATATTGATATTCAATCTTCTTTGTTTGCTGAACTTGTGGCTGCAATGAGGGAAATTAAGATTGACAAACATGATAATTGGAACTTTGTTTGGATAGAATGTGATTCAAGGCTAGTTGTGGAAATTTTCTCCAATGTTCTTCTAGTTTCTTGAAGGATACATAATCGTTGGGCCAATTGTTTAAATATTTTCTCAAACATGCATTTTCATATTTCTCACGATTTAGGGAAGGAGATCAATTTGGAGATAAGCTAGCTAATTATAGTCTTGACTCTATTAGTAATCATTGGTAAGATCATGTTCCAGATTTTATTTATGAAGATTTTTTTAGAAATAAAATGTATTTGCCTTACTATAGATTCTCTTGATTTTCTTCCTAGGGTTTTGACCTTGTCCCACAAGTTGTACCCTTATCTTTTATTATTATTCAATAAATTTTGTGTGATGATGTAGTTGATTGTATTGCAATGCCTGGGATTCCAACATAGTTAGATTTTCAGACCCATTACATATGATACCTTTGCACCACTCTAGGATTTCATAAAAAGAAATGGTGACTTAGAAAAGGAGATTTATATGAAGAAATCCAACAAGGTTATTCCATAGTTTGGCATGATTCATAGTGAAACAAACCATTCTCTATTCTTTAAATGTTTATATTTGAACAAAGTCATTTATCTTGTGGTATATGTAAATGTCTAAATGATATTGTTATTACTGGTAATGATCAAGAAGGCATTAAAGATCTAAAACGACATTTATTCAACCACTTTCAAACAAACAAACGTTGGATTAACTCGGCTCGTTTACATTCTAAGAACCAATTTGAACTTAAATAGCAATAACTAAAAAGCATATATAGGTATAGGCATGTAGCAGGATCGTTTTTACCCTTCTACCTTCACAACACTTGGTGATATTAATAACCCAAAACTGTTCTAAATCAAGTACTATTTTCAGTATTTTCTTGTTCAGAGACAAATAGAATGAAAGGAAACTATGACATTGCTATTTCTCTCTAATCTTGATTAACACTATTAACACAGGGAAGGTTTGCTAACAATATTACATTGGCCGTTTCAACTACAAAAAACCATAGGGTATAAAACCATCCAACTTGAAGAGAAAAGGTCACTCTCATGTATAATATATTTGTACATGGATAATTAACTCACTATAACACACCTACTCAAAATGTGAGAGTGCAATATAAAATTGAATTGGTAAAATTAAATGTTACTATGTAAAACATGAGAAATCATTTTAACTTCATATGGTTAATGACTGAAGAAAGTAATAGTATGGTTAAAAAAAAATAGTAAAAAAAAAACAACTTAAGGCGGTCCAATGATCAACATGCACAGAACTTCTGAAGTAGCATGACTTTGAATTCCAACATTTTAATCTCAAGAATTAACAATTGATCACACACACACTGAATCAAGCAATCAGCTCCTATATTTTAAGTAATGTTTAGGAGAGATCAGTTTTGAAAATAACAGAAAACAAGAGACAGAATTCATAATCATTAAAAAAAAAAAATCATTGCACTGATACGTGATGATGTTTGTAAACGCCTCGTGCCATTAGAGTTTAGCCGATTAGCCTCGCACCCAAAACATATGGATACACCCCCCTACAGTGGGAAACAGAAAGAAAGAATAATTTTCAAAATGTCGGAAAAAGGATAATAATGTATGTCAAAGAAACTAACACAAAAATATTGAAGAACATGAAATATAATAAATAAAAAGCCCAATGTGCTAGTTCTAAATTACCAGGTGGTTGCGACGAATCATCTACTTGAGCCTTCAATCAAATTTTGAGGACAAACACAATCATCCTTAGAGTTCTGGATATTCATAAACAAGAAAAAGCAACAGCAATGTGAGAATGCAATCCATAACATTTGAATCATGATCGGAGATAATTGATTTTGTATATATTACCGTTTTCGCTACTAATTGTTTTATAGTAGTGTTAACGTCACCATTCCAATGCCATTCATCTTGTTCCCTCGTATGTACTTTTCTGAGCCTTGGTGCGTTCAACACTCCATGTGAGAAAGTTTCCATCACGGGACAATTTATTACAAATAACACCCTCAGCAGTGGAAATTTGAAGCCATGTCTTCCCTTGCAAAAACTTCTTAGCCTTGGTAAATTACTCAGTTGCAAAAACTCCAATTTCATAAAAATTAGCTCAGAAGCATCATTCTCATCATCACTTGCTACTATTTCTTCTATCTTTCCACAACAATGTATGTATAATTCTTTAAGATTTTGTAAACTTCTAGCTGTTGATGGTTTCATAATACTTTCCAATCCAGCACAATTGCCCACCTCCATCTTCTGTAAATTCTCAAACAGAACTGACGATGGAAATATATTCTTAAGTCTAGAACATGAATATACTACCAATCTTTCAATATCTTGAAGAACAGGTTGCACCTCAAATTTCTCTTCACATATAAACTCGAGGTTTGGTAACATAATGAGTACTAAACTTCCCAACTTCATAATTGTTTCAGAATGTCCAGTGCATTCGCTTCCACTCGAAAATATATATGTGAAGGAACTACATGTCACCTTAAGGTTTTTGAGATTGATGAACCTTTGGAGGAAACCAGATGGAAACTTTTCAGACTCGTCGTGAAAACATCGCAAGCAAAGAGCTGTTACTGTGTTGATAAGCTCATCATCAAGCTGATCATTGCATAACATGGTGACATCCTTGCTGTTCAGAATAAGCTCCCCCTTGTTGTGGACAACCTATGAAACACAAGTATTCAAATTCAAGCTAACAGCTAGGTAAAGAAAAAAATATCGGGACATAAACATATAAACTTAATAAAAACATGGAATGAAACTAAACTCGCATTTTGTTTACTTTTTCAAGAAGAAAATAGCAAGCAGCATGACACATGTCTATTAAAAATGACATTTTTGGTGTGTATACTAGAAGCAACTAAATATGTGCATGAAGCATTTTGCCATTTGTTGGTAGAGTATTGAGATGTAGAATGCACCTGTTCAATTGAGAGAAGGGATTCTGTATCAACTGGGACAATTTCTTGGTAATTTAGAGACTTTGGTTTGAATAGGACGAGCTTGTCACAATGAAGCACATCCACATGTCTTAAAGCAGGACAATGCAGGGTATGTAATCCACGGTAGAAGCTTTGAAGTTGTTTCAAATCTCGAAAACTCAAAAATGTTAATTCTGGGAAATTAAGTATTGGAACTGTTTCAGCCATTTCATCTTGTTCTACAATAATCTCAACGCCACATTCTTTTATATAAAGCCGTTGGAGATGCTGAAGCTCTTTAGCCACAGAGAGGGGCAAAACATAATTGAGGCTTTCGCATTTAGTAACTTGCAAAAGGCAGAGGTTTTGGAACTTAAAGCTTTCATTAGGATTCCCACTCCATATGTGTTTCAGCATCGGTAAATGGTTCAAAGTGAGAGTTCTCAATTGCATTTCCAGCTTTGTCTGTCTACCACCGTCTACTTTTAGACCTTGTGTTTCAAATACAACTTCTAGTGTATGACAACAAACAACGGCCACAGTCTCCAGATTCAGTAATTTATCAAGCACATAAGATGGAATTACATTTGAAATTTCATTGCAGGATTCAATTTTTAGCTCCTTCAGTTTGCCAAAGGAATTTGGAGCTAGTTGATTGTACCATACAAACTTCAAGTGTTCCATGTGGGAGACTACCAATGTCTCCAAGTTTGGAAATATAACCTACAATCAATAATATACTTAGATCTTTAGCAGTTAACTGCACAAGCAGCAGAAGTAAAAGAAAATCATACAATAGTTAATAGTTACAGAGTTGGAAACAGTGTTCACCTCATCATTAGAGAATGGTTTCTGTGATAAAGGAAGACTACCCAACTTTCCATTTGAGACAAATATCTTCTCCAACATTTGGCAATTACTAATCGCAAGTTGCTTCAGGTTTACAAATTCTCTGGCCACCGAGGATGAGAATATATATGCTATGTTACCACATCCGTCTATTGTCAAACTTCTCAAGTTTTGCATCCAAGAACAACTCGGAAGTTTGTCATCCCACAGTTTCCTAGATTTTATCTTAGACAGCTTCAATAGTTCAAGGTGGGGCATCTCAACCTATAAACAAAATGATTCTCATGAAGATCTTATTTTTCATATGTTGAGAAAAAGACTAGAATAAGTGAGATGATGCAATAGTTCATTGAAACAAAAATACCATATTCTTGTTTGAAAGGAAGCCAAGCTTCCATTTTATTGTTTGAAAAAATACAGAATGGTAAGTTATGATATTATTTTTTACTTTGTATATACACGAAAATTACACATGAATGGAAGGTAAGCGGCAACAAGCTGCGCCGCTAAGCCTTTTTGGTGGCAAAACCAATCCAAACAATGACAACTAGAATGCCATTTCATTTCATTAACTTTTATTCTGTTTCCTTTTGTAATCCAAACATAACGCACATGAGTTTTAGGAGCTTTAGTAAGCAATTAAAATAGGAAATGAAGTCGGGTAACACATTAAGTATGTAAACATAAAATTTTTTAAATCTAACTATGTTGAAACATCACCATAAAGCACTCTATGTGCCTTAAAAAGACAAATAGCGAAGTAGAAGCGTTAAAATATATTTATACCTTTGGATCAATTAGTGCCACAGGTATGCATTGTGTACTACCATAATTTTCACCACGCACTTTGAGACTCTTTTCAATTGTCAATGGCACGGAACATAAACTAATGAGATTTGGCAAACATTCAAGTTCAAGAGAACGTAGCTCGGGGAACATAATCTTCCCCATTCCTTTATCCACCTTAGATAATTGCACATCCATGATTTCTGTCATCATTTTGCAATCAGAAATTTTTATTTCACGAAGTAGGGGAAGATCTGTAACAAGGGAATAACATAACAGATTATTCAACTTGTCACAACCTTTGACTTCAAAAGATCTTAGTTTGGTAAAAGATTGAATTGGAATTGGCCCATGGCATATTTCCTCCAGGTTAAACATATTTTGAAGAACCAAAGTCTCTAAGTTGGGCAAAGCATGATAAGTTGGGTAAAGCATTGAGTTAATGATGTACTTCATATCAGTAATGTCTTGAATGCACAAATGCTTTAATTGCGGAAAACCATTCCTATTAAGTTCACAAAGAGAATTTCTAACACAGTGTATTTTTGAAAGGCACATGTCCTCAGCTGAATTCAACAAGAAGTTAAACTCACGATCCAAATGAATACTTGAACACCCATTGTCTGCGAGCTTAAGTGTTCTTGAAGGTTCAGAAGCACCTCCAGACCATTCCAAAGACCATTTCCACGTATCACCAACAAATATGTTGTATCTTTCAAGCTTTGCAAAGACCTGCAAGTCCTTTGGCAAAACTGAAGCATCTTGAATCATTATGTCTAAAGTAGTCAGATGAGACAAATTTCTTAGCTCATCTAGACATGCATTGTTGCTTTGTTCTTTGCTTCCCTTTACATTCCACTGGATAAAACAATTCCCCAAGTACAACTCTTCCAAGCACGTTAGGCTTGAAATAAGATTTGAAGGAATGAATCTCAGTCTAGAGCAATTGGCTAAATTCAGCATTCGAAGATTGGTTAGTTGTCCTATTTCTTTAGGGAGTTCTGTAATATCTGATCTTTCAAGGCTGAGAATCTCTAAACTCTTCAGCTCTGCCACTATTGATATGTCTTCGAGCACACATCCAGACAAATATAATGTTTGGATTTTTGTCAAGAGACAAAGAGATGATGGTAGAGAAGGGGTAAACATCATTCCATATAAACTAACGACCTTTAACTCTCTCATCCCGGAGAATAAGTCATTGGGGACTTCCAAATAATCACCTATATTTTCAAGTTGAATTAGCTCCAACTTTGGGCACTGCAGCTTCTCAGGAATCCTGTAAATATAAGACCAAGGCAAGATGATTTGATGGCATTTTCGAAGCTCATCCATCCCCGGCCATTCATTTACTTTACTAAACCTTTTCATCCCAAAAGTTGGCGGTTGAGTCTTAGATGCGATTGATTTAGCCACAGATCTAACAACATCATGAATTCTAATCCACTCAGTTTCAGACTCAAGTAGCAGTGAAGAGGCCTTGAGGTCATTTATTAATTTGTAGTATTTGGATCTTGCTTGTGTCAATGTGCGGTAGTGTTTATATAAGCACAATCCCCAATAATATGAAAATAGTTCTCCAGTGTGGAGGTGATCTAGTCCAAATGAACCAATGAATAAGAACAATGACTTCAGTTCATCACTTTCTAGGTAATTATAACTCAATTCCAAAGTAGAATTGATTCTCTTGTCGTTATGCAGCCCTTCTTGATCAAATCTCTCTAACTCATTTAATGTGTTTTGCCAATCAAAGATCTTTTTTTTCCTCAAAGCCTTTGCAACTGTATCAATCAAAAGGGGCAAACCTGCACAACGTTTGGCCACCTCCACTGCAATTGGCTTTATATTGAATTCTTGAACAACATCACCTGCCATTTTCTCAAACAATTTCCAACTTTCCTCCTCATGCAAAGCTTGAAGTCTGAACTCTTTCTGAGTGTCCATCTCACGGCTCAACACATTCTGATCTCTGGATGTTACCACCAACTTGCATCCTTTGTGATCATCGCCAAAAGGAACCCCCACTTCTGTCAAATCAAGTCTACGCCATATGTCATCCAGAATAACAAGAATACTCTTCTTCTTTCTTATCCTATCACGTAATTCTCTTGCTCTTCCGTCTCTGGTCTCCTTGGTAAATTTCATATCCAAGCACTCAGCAATTTGGCTTTGAATATTTTCTACATCTGGAGAATCACTTATAGTAGCCACAGCAACCGCATCAAATGAGCCACCTTTCTCTGCTTTCCAAACTAGCTCTTCCACTAGTCTAGTTTTGCCCACTCCACCCATCCCATAAACACCAATAATGAAGAAATCCTTCAATGCCAGCATAATCTCATCCAACATTAATGTTCTGGAGTCCAAGGCCTCATAACCTCTACCAAATGGCGAGACTGTCACTTGAGAGACAGTACGGTAAGAAATTCTGTCAAATTTTCCTTCAGCTAGAACTTCAGAAATCTCATGTATCATCTTTTTGGTCTTCCTGCTCAGTTGGTGCCTTGTGCACAGATTGGGAAAGTGTCCCATAGAGCACTGAGCTTTTGCATGGCCTTCACTGTCAATAAGTTTCTTTGCCTCAGCAACAGTGTTGTCCACACTGTTCAACCAGTTCAGGACACATTTTTCAATCTCTTCTCCATTCCGTATAGCCTCATCAACAATGTGTTGCACACCTTCTTTTGACTCTTCCAGCTTTTGGACAGCAGTTTTCATTTTTTCAAGGTTGCCCTTGTAGCAGAGTATGTAACCAAATTGACGACCAATAGGTTCAACCGTATACTCGGCAATCTTAGCAGCAACTGAAATAATAACATCCATGGCCACGCCTTTGCTAGCTGTCAGTTGAAATGAAACAAAGAATTCAATCAATAAATTATCAACTCTAATAGATAGCTGTGAATTGCTCATTTGCTATTAATTACTTATTGGGTTTATTCAATATTCTAGCTTTTCTTATATAAATTGATATTATCTGTAGTAACAAATTTTAGGATTAAGCTAACGTGTTGCTGAAATCAAAAACTATAAAGTATTTATCGAATAGTGCAATATTTAGGTCCAATCTTGTTGCTAATTTATTAAAGTGTTTTTATAAATTTTAAGTTACTGAGGAATTAGATGTCAGAGAATTGAATAAGTTGAAATCTTGAAATTGTTATCAATATATAGGTAGCTCAGACCATTAAAAGATTAGTCTTCTCTTATCCTTGTTCTCTAAAAACCCTATTTGTCCTATTATGGGGAGTTAAGCAGTGAGTTTTCTCTCTCAAAGCAAAATGTCTGAGACCGATCAATTGCTTTTCCCCTTCTCCTCTTGATGATTTTGGACATTGTTTGTGAGACTCCGACGTGTTTTGGCCTCGAGTGCATGAGTTTAGACATGCAATTGTGTAAACTTTAAGGAGCAAACCAGCTATTGGGTTGCAAAATTACTTTATTTAATTAGATTTGGAAATATTAACTGTGTAGTTAGCAAACCAGCTATTGGGTTGCAAAATTACTTTATTTAATTAGATTTGGAAATATTAACTGTGTAGTTAGCAAACCAGCTATTGGGTTGCAAAATTACTTTATTTAATTAGATTTGGAAATATTAACTGTGTAGTTTTTCTTTGTAACACCTTGCTTCGGATTACATGGAAAGAAGGATCATTTTGTTCCCTCGCCTAATGAATGGTAAGAATAATGGAGGATAGTTCAAATAAATCATCAATTGATTTGAGATAAAGAGATTAACTTAATTAGAGTCCATGTAAGTGCCTTAAACTCTAAGATGTTTATGCATATATTTTATGGTTGTAAGAGATTATGTATTTATTTTTTTATTGGTGACTTAAAGTGTCTACAATAATAGTATAAATTATAAGTTAATGTTTTCATATGAAAGTTTGATGTTTGATTGTGATTCCTATATTTAAGATATATAAATTGTGTAAAGTTGTGTGACTGCTAAAACATTTACGGAACAACTTTTGTGGAATTTATATAAATTGTAGAGACACAAAATTGATACTTTGTTTGTTAGAAAAATTCTCTTAACTTTTAGAGAATTTTTTATTGATAATTTCATGGATGATTGTGACTATCTTTTCAGGTGTCTCTATTCCAATGTATATTTATTTCTTTCAAGTATAAAGACATGACTGACATATACTGCAAAGCTAATTTAATATCTTGTATTCATGTTGCTATAGCCCGTAACAGTAACTTAAGAATACTGTGAAATTAAATTAAGAAAGAAAAAAAAGATAATGACGTGGAAAAGTAAATTATAGCATGTACATTATTTCAATGATTTTATGATTTTAAGTGGAAAAGTAAATTGTAAAGTAAACGACACTTCATTTTTTAGACTATCAGGTGTTCTTGGCTATCTTTAAATTTTGTATAATCTTTGGAGTTTGTTTACATGTATGAACAAATTTGATGACGTAATTGGATTTCGTTGTATCACATGCTAGAAGTTCTTTTAGTAGAATTGCAGTTGCCGTTGAATTTCCTTGGTCATGTGATTTCTAGAGGTGGAATTGTGGTTGATTCGTCGAAAGTCGAAGTTGTGTTGCATTGGGAGACTCCGAAGTTGGTGGTTGAGATTAGAAGCTTTTTGGGTTTGGCTGGCTACTACAGGAGGTTTATTGAAGGTTTCTCTAAGTTGGCGTTGCCGTTGACGCAGCTAACTCGGAAGGGTCAAGCTTTTGTTTGGGATGCCAAGTGCGAAGGGAGTTTCCAAGAGTTGAAGAGAAGGCTGACGACAACACCTATTTTGGTTTTGCCGAGTGCGACTGAAGTTTTGTTGTGTATTGTGATGCTTCTAAGATGGGTTTGGGCAGTGTGCTTATACAGAATGAGAAGGTTGTAGCGTATGCTTACAGGCAGTTGAAGATACATGAGAGGAATTACCCGACCCATGATTTGGAATTAGCAGTGGTAGTGTTTGCGCTTAAGATTTGGAGGCATTTTCTTTTTGGTTCGAGATTTGAAGTGTTCAGTGATCATAAGAGTTTGACGTACCTGTTCGATCAGAAGGAGTTGAACATGAGGCAGAGGTGTTGGATGGAGTTTTTGAAGGATTATGATTTTGAGTTGAGTTATCATCCAGGAAAAACGAATGTGGTGGCAGATGCTTTGAGTCAAAAGTCTTTGCACATGTCGGCACTTATAGTTAAGGAGTTGGAGTTGGTTGAGCAGTTCAGAGATTTGAGCTTGATGTGTGAGTTGACGCCAAATGGTGTGAAGTTGGGTACGTTGAAGCTGACGATTAATATTTTGGAAGAGATCAGAGAAGGTCAGAAGGTGGACTCGGAATTGGTAGATCGTTTGGTTTTGGTTAATCAAGGCAAAAGAGGTGACTTCAGATTGGACGAGAGATGTGTGTTGAGGTTTCGTGATCGTGTTTGTGTACCGGATGTACCTGAGCTTAAGAGTAATGTCATACCCCATTTTTTGACCCATTTTCGTCTCGTTTTATTTATTGTTTCGTTTTACGCATTTTTTAAAAAGGCCGAGAATTTTCGTCGTTTCAGACGAAATTTCGGCAGGGAGGTATTTTAAAATACCTCATGTCAATTTTTGTTTCGTTTTTTTATTTTATTTTTTTATCACTTTTTACTTTTATTTTTAATTTTAGTTTTTTTTTTATTGTCATTAATTTTTATTCTTTTATTATTATCATTTTTTTACTATTATTATTATTATTATTATTTTCAATTTTTGTCCAAAAGTCCATGGTCCAAGTCAACAGTCCAACCCTAGCACTGTAGCAGCGCCCAAAACAGTGTTTTTCATCATCACAAAACCTTCAATTCTATCCAAAATCATCATCACAAACCTGCAAAAAATCCAGCAAAATTATCCCATTTAATGCTTGCAGAGATCTTATCTCTGATCCAGAAAAAACCAGCTTGCAAGCTTATCTCAATCCATGACAAGCAGCTCAAATTGGTTCTATAAAACAGAACCAAATCAACAGAAAAAGAAAAAAAAATTTAAGAGGAGAAGAAATTAAAAACCACAAACTTTTCCAGCAACACTAACACAACAAAGCATTTTTGCATATCCTCACCAGCAAACACAAACATTTTCGCATACCCTCACAGCAAACCAACACAAAACAGCTTAACCCACACAAAACACACAAAGCAAATCGCACCACCAGCACTACAGTACCACACGTCCCAGCAAAAAACAAGCCTCACGCACAAAAACATTTCCAACAAGCCATAGCCAAAACCACGCATTACACACAAACACGTGAACCACACACACGTTCACGCAACCACAAACCACACACAGTACAAACTCAAACACATCACACACACACAAAGAGCACAAGCCGTACGCAAAGAAGAGAGAAGAGAAGGTAAAAATTTTTTTGTGGTTTTAAAGTTTAGATCTAGGGTTTTTGGGGGAGATTTTGAGAAATCCAAGCTTGGATTTAAGCTTAGAACGAAAAAGGATATAGGAAAAGAGAAAAAAAATTTTGAAAAGAGGTGGTTTTCACTTTCCGGCGCGGTGGCGCCGCTGTTTAGGCCGGCGGCCACCACGCCGGAGCACTGTTCATGGCCGAAATGTTAGAGAGAAGGGGGAGGGAAGTTTTCGGCTGGGAGAAAAGAAGGGGAAGAGAGAGAAGTGGAATGAAAGAATGAAGGAAATTGTGAAGGAAGGGGTTTAAATACCCCCTCCCTGTTTCTGTGTGACAGGGTGTACGCGTTAGCGTACACCCACGTAATCCAGGCCCTTTGATTTTAGATCGTGTGGCCCTGCTTTCTTTACCCTGTGATCTGATCAGGGCCGTCTGATTAATCAGACGGCCCAGATCAAAATACGTTGGCCCAATACATTTTGGGCCTTTTTCTTTTAATCTGATTTATTTGTTACTCCTTGCACCCCCAGTTTTATTTTTACACCTCCTTATTTTATTTCTTTTATTTATTTTCTTTGCAATTTATTTTCCTTTTTATTATTATTTCCTTTTTATTTGTTCCTTTATTTTTAACATCTCATTTATTTACCTATCATATTACACATGCATTTTATTTTTTTGTTTTTATTTCTATTTATCATATTACACATGCATTTTAATTTTTATTTATCATATTACACATGCATTTTAATTTTTATTTATCATATTACACATGCATTTACCTATCATATTACCTATCATATTACACATTCATTTTATTTTGCATTTTTTTTATGGCATTAGCGTATACATTAGGAACAAAATGTTTAAATATGCATTGCATTATTTTTCATTTTTTCTTAGTTTAATTCATAATCCAAAAACAAAAAACTCTTTCATTTTAATCCAACAATCGTTTTATTCTCTCGCGTTTAGTTTTTTTTATCGCACTTATTTTCTTTTTAACTCCAAGTAAAAAATCATAAAAAAACCAAAAACATTTCAAATATTCAAAAACTTCATCAAAAATATTCTTCATTAACAAAGCCTTGGATTTCAAACCAAGCAACTTTCTTTTAATCAAACTTCAATCGATCTTAATCATATCAGACTTTATTTTTGCATTTAAATTAATCAAACTTCACTCACTCGCCACTTTGGCTCATTTTTATCTTTCACAAACATTTTCAAACTTTAAAATTAACATAACTAATCACTCGGCTTTTTTACCCCGAACTACATCGGTTTTGATCCCATTTGGGTATGTAGGCAAAGGACCTTGTCCTTCCAAACCAACCAAACAAAAATCAACAAAAACATTTTCTTTCTCGTTTCAATAAACAACAAGCTTGTTCATTTTGGTCGCAACAACTAATTTGAACAATATTATTTCTTTTCATTTGAGTTCTAAAAAACGAGCGTTTTGACAGTTTACACTTTTTCTTAAAATTCAAGCGAAACTTGAATGAAAAAGGGTGGTTTGACGTATGTCTCTCCTTTCCTCGATCGGATAAACACTTGACGTATGTCTCGTTGCTTAGACGATCGTCATTCTTTTCTAGCTCCCCCAAAAAATACGTATTCTCAAGTTCAAACAAAACATGAATGAAAAAGGGTGGTTTGACGTATGTCTCTCCTTTCCCCGGTTGTACGAATGCTTGACGTATGTCTCGTTGCTCGGACAATCGTCATTCTATTTTCAACGCGTCCAACACATTTGAACCTTTCTTGGTCCCTCGCGACCAATTTTAACATTTCTTGGTCCCTCGCGACCAAATTGAACCTTTCTTGGTCCCTCGCGACCAATTTTAACATTTCTTGGTCCCTCGCGACCAATTTTAACATTTCTTGGTCCCTCGCGACCAAATTGAACCTTTCTTGGTCCCTCGCGACCAATTTTAACATTTCTTGGTCCCTCGCGACCAATTTTAACATTTCTTGGTCCCTCGCGACCAAATTGAACCTTTCTTGGTCCCTCGCGACCAATTTTAACATTTCTTGGTCCCCCGTGACCATTTTAAACTTTTCTTGGCCCCCGCGGTCAATTCAAACATTGTACGCCTTCGTGCGTTTGTCATTTTGGCCCTTGTGGTCAATCCGAACTTGTCGTGCCTTTGCATGTTTTCTTTCAACTTTTACGCCTTGTGCGAGTTTATCGCCTTAATGTGCGTTCGTCTTTTTACGCCTTGTGCGAGTTTATCGCCTTAATGTGCGTTCGTCTTTTTACGCCTTGTGCGAGTTTATCGCCTTAATGTGCGTTCGTCTTTTTACGCCTTGTGCGAGTTTATCGCCTTAATGTGCGCTTGTCTCCTTCATCATTTAAAGCTTTTACGCCTTTGTGCGTTTTCAAACTTTTTCAAGAACTACGTAAGCTTTGAATTCTCCGACTACCGGGAGATACGTAGGAGCAGGATTGTCATCTTGTCAAGCCAGTTAATAAAAAATCTTTCTTTTCCTTTTTTCTATTTCGTTTGTTTTTATCTCTTTCTTCACCTCACATTATATTTTCTTGTTCCTTTATATATATATATATATATATGATTAAGCATGCAAGCAAAACGTCAAAAAAACATTTTAAGCCTAAGTCAACTAAGAGGTTCCCGTTGAGTACAACGGATGTGAGGGGTGCTAATACCTTCCCCTCGCATAATCGACTTTCGAACCTACAATCTCTTTCAAGGTAATTTCGAACTTTTTTCCTTTTTCCCCGAAAAATTAAAAGTTCAGTCGTGATTTAAATTTAGTGATTCAATGCTAGTCAATAGCTTGACATCCGAAATTCGACGCGACAAGTAAGATTTTGGATGAAGGTCATCGGAGTAGTTTGAGTATTCATCCCAGAGCAACGAAGATGTATCAGGATCTGAAGAAGTTGTTTTGGTGGCCAGAATTGAAGAAGGATTATGCTAAAACTAGTAATTTGAATTTTAGAGAATAGTGGTGTATAATTAATACAGGGGGTTTAAGTGAAGTAAAAGTGTAGAAAAAATAATTGTGAGTTAATTGCCACTAAGCCCATTAGTGAGAGTGACCATAACCGATATTATATAAAGACTAGTAGTGAGTGGTGGTGAACTAGGTTAAACATTTTAACACAAAATTTTGAGAGACAAGTGAGAGAATAGAGAAAGGAGAGGCTTGAAGAAGAGAGAACTAGAAGAGCTCAAAGAGAAGGGGGAAATTCAACTAGAAGTAGCAAGAGAAGTGAAAAATTAAGGTAAGAGGGGAGATTACTTTCACTAAATGAGTTTAATAAGCAATTGAGAGGTTTGAGTGTTTTAGATTATGATTAATTTCAAGTTAATTGTTGCTGATTTTGGTGAATTTCGTGCTCCTTTTTGTTGATTAAATTAAGCATGTTAAACCTTGATGAAATTGCATTTTCTTCATGTCAAAATTCATGTTTTATTATGTTAAATTGATACATTTGTGAATTTTGATGATCTTTGTTGGATATTTGGTTGTTGGTTTCATGTTTGCTAAAATCAAATATACAAGCAAGTTGTACGTTTTCAGAAGCTAGACCCTAGAAGCTGAACCTTCAGAAGCTAAACCTTCAGAAGCTGAACCTTCAGACGCAGACCTTCAGACGCAAATATTCAGAAGCACTTCTTCAGAAGTACCTTCAGAAGCTTCCTTGCTTTCGCGCCTTGGATCTGTTTATTTTCTCACCTGATCTTTTGAAGATTTGATTGAAGAATTCATGCTGCGTATGCTTCCAGAAGGAAGATATTTTCGTGAGATATATTTTGAAGATTGGATATTTTTATTTGTGAATATATTTTCATAGAGATCTTTGGAAAATATATATTTCTGAAGAATATTTGTGTCAATATATTTCTGAGAAGAATATTTGATTCAAATATATGTTGCTGCTGAAGGCTATAAATAGAAGACGCCACTATGGAAGAAATCAACTGAAACCGAAGCCATCATTGATAGAGTATTCTTAGGTTTCTAGTTTGTTAATTGTGAGTCTTTCTTGTGTCACCGTGATGCAAGCATAGGACTGTGTTTAGTTGAGTTGTAATTGTGAATCACTCATAAGCATTTAAGCAAGAGTGACTTTTTTATTTGGAGTGTGTCTCCGTCTTTGATTGTTATTAGAGTCTAAGATCACTTGGGCAGTGATTGTTTGAGGGGAAGTGAGAGGGGTCTTCTAATATCCCGCTTATGACTAAAGTATTTATCAGTATTGAGACGAGGTATCAGAGATATTTTACAAGGAATGACATTTTAGTAATTTGGAGGGTTAGGCTATAAAAGCTATTAACCTCAAAATTCTCTCATAATCTTATCACTTCTTCTCTCTAGGACCAATCCTCTCCCATCTCTCTTCTTCCCTCTTGCGCCACTCCCATCCATCCCTCCATAATCATCAGATTTCATCTTCAATCACTCAATCCCCATGCAAGCAAGCAAGTTGCTAGTTATGAGCAAGAGGAAGCTAAGGGAAATAAAAGGAAGTAAGATTTCAAGCTAGGGTTTGGAGAGGAAAGCTTGGCAAGATCAGAAGCAATTGCTAGGTGAGCTCCCTTGGGTTTTAGAACCCACTTTGAGTGAGTTGGGTGTGTTTATGCTTTTGAGCAAAATTATAGAGTTTTTACTCTAATTCCTTTGCTTGCTAATTCCTTGCTCATATATGTTTAAAACTATCATTTTGTAATAGAAAATCGTTCCTAACATGGTTGGGAAGCTTAGGTAACTTTGGTTGAGCAAAAATGGTGGAAAAACACGTTTTTGGACAAGTTCTGTACTGTCATGGTCGCTACAGCTCAGAACAGCCCATGACAGCTTAGCTGTTTTGGGTGTTCTGGTGCGCGTAGGCGTGGCTTTTCGCAACCGTTTTCTCCTGAAACATTTTAGAAACATTACCCACCATTTTACCTCATCCAAAAGGCTTCCAATGGTTGAGATATTATAGGAGCAAGGAATAGGCAAGGTATGGGAAATGCAAGAACAATGGTTAAATGAATAGGAAAGCCCTAAGAACGGCATATGATAACGATATGTCGAATCCTTTGATAGGAAAACAAGATTTAAGAGTATGAGGGTAAGAATTAGATGGATAAACTCTTAAGGAAGGCATACGACTTTGATAAGTCAAGAACCTACATTAGGTAAACAAGATTAGAGAAGTATTCGGTTTAGAATACAAGAGTAATAGGAATGTTTCGACAATCATAGTTTCAGATAAGCTTATAGTGTTGGTTCTCCAACAATTAATAGGTGGCTTATGAGAACGATAAGTCAAGAGCCTTGTGTTATAGGTTAAGTGTTACAGGATTGTTATTATATGATTAATACATCAGATATGTATATGTAAAAGTTAAAGAATTATATGTTACAGTTAAAGGCGTGTTCAGCAGACTCCGGGATTCGCCGGATGGGACTTCTCCGAGAGGGTTGTCCACACGTATATCACAGTCATAGGCATGTTCAGCAGACTCCGGGATACGTCGGATGGGACTTCACCGAGAGGGTTGTCCACATGCAAATTAAAGAGGAGTCCGGTGATTAGCCTCAGATAGGAATTTTCACCGGGTCATAGGGAGATGTACTTCGGGGTTACTCCACCCGGATGCACTCCGTAAAATGAACTCAGATAATAATGATTGTTCAACGCTAACATCTAACATAATATGTGTTTATATGAATTATGTTTTATAGTTTACTGTTATAGTTATAGGCAGTTTACAGTTATAGTTACAGACAGTTTAAAGATATAGTTACAGGCAGACTTATAGTCATAGGCAGATTTATATCCTTTGTGGATAAAGATAAGACTTGGCGATCATAGGAAATCCCCAAGATTGCCAAGGTAGGCATGACGACCCTAGGTTCCCTGAGGTTGCCAACAGTTGGTTGGGTGGAGCTCACTGAGACATTATGTCTCATCCCACTCCTTCTGGTGCAGGTTTACAGGTAAGCCAGAGGTTCGTGATGGAGTTTTTCAGAGAGATACTGGATGGAGTACAGTTGCTCGTCGTGCCCCAGCTCAGGAGCTTATTGGACTTTTGTTTAAGTATTGTAATGGTATTGGATTATTTGTACAAACGAGTAAACTTGTATTCATTCAGATGTGATGTAATATTATTATTGAAAATTTTAAATGTATCCAGTATCAGTTTAACGCACATGCTAATATTCTAGATTAAATGAGTATGGGTGTTACAATTGGTATCAGAGCAGGTTGATTCAGACCGTGCCATGGGTTATTAAAGATTCAATAAAAGCAGTGGAATCATTGGGTTCCGGATATTGTTCTAAAGGTCACATCTAGTTGAGCCTGATCAACTCAATCTAGTATATGACAGTTAGGACAAATGCCCGAGAGCTGAATGTGACCAAGGAGGAAAGAAGTGTACGAAGGGTGAAGGTTAAGGCGTCAGATTTTAAGACGGAAATTGGCAAAGTCTCAGGAATATAAGAGGTATCTAAGAGTAAGGTCAAGTACCTTAACTAGTTGGACGCATCATTGAGCGATGCCTTCTCCGAGGAGATATGTAGAGTAAAGAATTATGGAATACTCTAAGGAATGATTTGGAATCTTAACGGGAACCGTAATTTGAAAAGTTAAAGTGAATTCTAAAATAGAGTTTTAATTCCGGGTACAGAGGTAAAGAATTACGGTATCAAACCCAGCGACTTAGAATAAGGAATGATCAGTTAATTATTGGAAGCTCTGGACTTCCAGAAGGATATAGTGTGTAAGGATGGAAGGACTTGCGCACTTGGACCGAATGAGATTTTAATATCCGACAGGTAAGACACTTATTTATGGATTAAGCGAAATATTGGACAGATGAAACAGATTACCTTCCTTTATTATGGGTTATCAAGATGCTTTGTATGAGGAACACAAGCTTAGCGATAAGTGAAGGAAACCCCTGGTAAGGGTATGAAGTAAAGATTGAATCTTTTGTTGTCGGATTATAGCAGACCGGTTTCGAGGATTAAGCAGGAATTAGCCAAGAACTATTGTGAGGCTCTAGCAGCAGGAAGATCGTCACTAACATACAAGTTGCAGTTAAAGTTATGGTTAATGTTAAGGAGTTCCATGTTTTCTTTTGATGGATTCCTTACACAAGTATTCGGTTAAGCCGACAAAGATCACCTTATGTTGGTATGTGTTAAAGATGGTGGAAATACAGACCTTGGATTGCTCGAAACCATATGAAGAGGGCCATGGATGAAAAGACCTATGGAGAATTACTCAGATAATAAGATTAAATGTGAATTGTCGATACAGTAATAAGTTACTGTAAGAATCCAATAGGAAATGATAAGTGTTGAAGTTTAAGATTTATTAATCGGGTGCTCGAAGTGGTGTAACATGTGTTTGGGCATACAGGAGAGCCGGTAAAAGTTAAGTCTTATCCAGACGGATTATTTCCGGAGAAACCTGACGCGTAACCAAGAGATATGATAGAGTTATGTGGACCTAAGTTGTATTGGAAAAAGGTTGTGAATGTGAAATCCTTACGGATAATTATAGAACAGAACTCAATTCAGTATACGAAAGATGAGAATTTCCAGAAGTCATAAAATGCTTCTAGAAGTTACCACAAGTAAATAAGGTATGAACTTAAGTTGCTTCAGGTATACTTTCAGTAGGGTTTCTGCAAAGTTTAAATGAATATACATGTTGAGCCAACCATGAGATGGTTATAGAATTCAAATATGAAGAGTAAAGCTAGAACTAGTGTATAAGTTGTTTTGACAGGAACATTGTTGGGCTCGTAATTATTGCTAAAGACTGTTTACAGGTTTCGGCGTATTTTCGTGAAAACAAGTATATTGTTTATGTCCGAAAGGAAACACAAAGTGAGATGACGATCAATCAATAAGTTAAGCTGGTGGTTTAAGCCATTAAGGAATGAGTTTAACGAGGAGATTTTATATGGTAATAGTGGTGTATTACTTCTATCCCAAGGTGAATTGTTTAAATCAGAGTTGCGCAGCGGAGAAGTAATCCAAGAATGAGTTAACAGACAATTCAAAGTTGAAGCTTAGAGAAAATGATGTTTGTAAAGTCCTTGCCGGATAAATTACAGAAAAGGTATTCAATGATTAGTTCTCAAGCTACAGAATGTTAGTAAGTAGTGATGACTTGAACTTATCATCAGTTCTAACGGGAAATTTTAAGAGATAAGTCGAGGAATGCTTCAGACCTCGAAACTCATGAGAAAGGTGAATCGAAGCAGTTTGAGAAATTTAAAGGATGTGTTTCTAGCACAATAAGTACATAGCGAAGGAAGCCACATCTAATACGGTAATCTAGCTGTTTTAGCTCAGTAACTTCAAGTTGACTTGAATAGTAAGTTTAACCAAAGAGAATTAGTTATTAGGTTATTCCACATCGTACCCACGTTATGCTAGCATGTCGCATGTAACAGGTTATGATTAGTATTATGTATGCTGATCATGCAGAGTTTATGCTACTTAGATAGTAGTGTAACATATTTTTACAGTCATATGACATGTATCGGTAACCGTGGTACGCAGTCAGTAATGTTTAACAGGAAAGTCTTAAGCAGAACAGGTTTGTTGTTACCGAACATATCTTAATTGAGGAGTTCGGAATTCTTGAACTTAATGTTCACAGTTAGAGGGAGGAAATGTTTTACACAGATCAGAAGATTACTCATAGTTTACAGTAAAGGGCTACGTGAATTCAAGTTATGAAATAAAGGATTCAGAGTTTAAGAGTGCTATTTTGATAGCGATCAGAATAGAGTTTTCTTCTCGAAAACAGAGAATGTCCTTGAACGAAATAAGTTTATAACGCCAATGGAATGTAACCATAATTTACGTTAGGGGAATTGTGGATACTCAAAGAATACAAGCATGAGTTAAGAATAAGAAGAGTGACCTTAGTTGGCGTGGCTTTGTCTCAAGTATATTTTGAATAAGTATGATGTCCCATTAGTTGGACAATGATGATACGGCGTACTGTGTACCCGATAGTAGTGTACACGTACTCGATCATGTATGGAAGCTAGGTGCTATGGACTGTATTATATGATGATATGTGAGACGGCTTATTCCACATGTCACTTGTACTAAACTTTCATAAGTTTGAATTTATTGGTAAAGAAAATATTAATCCCATGAGTAAGGAATATCTTGAATGATGCAAGATTGTCAGAGTCCTAGAAGGAATAAAGCTCCTAAGACCTTTAGCTACGCGTTATTGTTGATTAATTAACTCGGAGCACGAGTGGCTCATATGATTTCTCGAGCCCTTAAGGATTCCCGCAGTGGGAATGTGAGCAATGCTCATGGTTGTGATAATAGTTACACCGGGATGTCAGAAAGAAAGGAACATGTACCATAAGTACAGCCACCTCCTCGTATTTGAATCGTGAAGGTAATTGCAATAGACTTTGCTTCCGTTTGAGAATACTCAACATCAGATGCTTTTCAGTGCAAGAATAAATCTATATTAAGAATGGTACGATTGTAACGGTAAAATGTCGTCTTACGAGGCGAAAGTCAAAGGCAAGAATTCTTTCGATTTAAAAGTAATGTAATAGATTCCTCGAAAAGTTGGAATAAATGAGAAAAATGAGATCGACCCAATGTCGACAGAATAAGGTTACACGGACTATGAAGAACTTATAAGATTCAGTAAGAGTGTCAAGGACTGGATAACTTTAAATTGGAATTACAAGAAGTGTATGAATAAGAGGCTTAGCCAAGTGAGTTGGATACGATGGTTCAGATAACCTCACATCCTACTACGTAAGAGTTATGCAATGCACCACAAGCATTTCAGTTAAAGAAAAGATTGTTGAATATATTCGACTTATAGAGTTGGAAATCCAAGGGATTCCGATAAGCAAGACGAAATGGAATTTTGGCTAGTAGAGAAGGTAGAATGAGTGATTCATTCACATATGATAATGAGTGGATTCTAAATTTCAAGGACGAAATTTCTTTAAGGGGGGTAGAGTGTAATATCCCGCTTATGACTCAAGTATTTATCAGTATTGAGACGAGGTATCAAAGATGTTTTACAAGGAATGGCATTTTAGTAATTTGGAGGGTTAGGCTATAAAAGCTATTAACCTCAAAATTCTCTCATAATCTTATCACTTCTTCTCTCTAGGACCAATCCTCTCCCATCTCTCTTCTTCCCTCTTGCGCCACTCCCATCCATCCCTCCATAATCATCAGATTTCATCTTCAATCACTCAATCCCCATGCAAGCAAGCAAGTTGCTAGTTATGAGCAAGAGGAAGCTAAGGGAAATAAAAGGAAGTAAGATTTCAAGCTAGGGTTTGGAGAGGAAAGCTTGGCAAGATCAGAAGCAATTGCTAGGTGAGCTCCCTTGGGTATTAGAACCCACTTTGAGTAAGTTGGTGTGTTTATGATTTTGAGCAAAGTTAGAGTTTTTACCCTAATTCCTTTGCTTGCTAATTCCTTGCTCATATATAATTAAAACTATCATTTTGTAATAGAAAATCGTTCCTAACATGGTTGGGAAGCTTGGGTAACTTTGGTTGAGCAAAAATGGTGGAAAAACACGTTTTTGGACAAGTTCTGTACTGTCATGGTCGCTACAGCGACCAGCCGTCGCTATAGCGACCAGACAGCATTTTAGTTCTGCCTACCATCGCTTGTAGCGACCAGGCCGTCGCTTGTAGCGACCAACTCAGAACAGCCCATGACAGCTTAGCTGTTTTGGGTGTTCTGGTGCGCGTAGGCGTGACTTTTCGCAACCGTTTTCTCCTGAAACATTTTAGAAACATTACCCACCATTTTACCTCATCCAAAAGGCATCCAATGGTTGAGATATTATAGGAGCAAGGAATACGCAAGGTATGGGAAATGCAAGAACAATGGTTAAATGAATAGGTAAGCCCTAAGAATGGCATATGATAGCGATATGTCGAATCCTTTGATAGGAAAACAAGATTTAAGAGTATGAGGGTAAGAATTAGATGGATAAACTCTTAAGGAAGGCATACGACTTTGATAAGTCAAGAACCTACATTAGGTAAGCAAGATTAGAGAAGTATTCGGTTTAGAATACAAGAGTAATAGGAATGTTTCGACAATCATAGTTTCAGATAAGCTTATAGTGTTGGTTCTCCAACAATTAATAGGTGACTTATGATAACGATAAGCCAAGAGCCTTGTGTTATAGGTTAAGTGTTACAGGATTGTTATTATATGATTAATACATCAGATATGTATATGTAAAAGTTAAAGAATTATAAGTTACAGTTAAAGGCGTGTTCAGCAGACTCCGGGATTCGCCGGATGGGACTTCTCCGAGAGGGTTGTCCACACATATATCACAGTCATAGGCATGTTCAGCAGACTCCGGGATACGCCGGATGGGACTTCACCGAGAGGGTTGTCCACATGCAAATTAAAGAGGAGTCCGGTGATTAGCCTCAGATAGGAATTTTCACCGGGTCATAGGGAGATGTACTTCGGGGTTACTCCACCCGGATGCACTCCGTAAAATGAACTCAGATAATAATGATTGTTCAACGCTAACATCTAACATAATATGTGTTTATATGAATTATGTTTTATAGTTTACAGTTATAGTTATAGGCAGTTTACAGTTATAGTTACAGGCAGTTTAAAGATATAGTTACAGGCAGACTTATAGTCATAGGCAGATTTATATCCATTGTGGATAAAGATAAGACTTGGCGATCATAGGAAATCCCCAAGATTGCCAAGGTAGGCATGGCGACCTTAGGTTCCCTGAGGTTGCCAACAGTTGGTTGGGTGGAGCTCATTGAGACATTATGTCTCATCCCACACCTTCTGGTGCAGGTTTACAGGTAAGCCAGAGGTTCGTGATGGAGTTCTTCAGAGAGATACTGGATGGAGTACAGTTGCTCGTCGTGCCCCAGCTCAGGAGCTTATTGGACTTTTGTTTAAGTATTGTAATGGTATTGGATTATTTGTACAAACGAGTAAACTTGTATTCATTCAGATGTGATGTAATATTATTATTGAAAATTTTAAATGTATCCAGTATCAGTTTAACACACATGCTAATATTCTAGATTAAATTAGTATGGGTGTTACAGGTCTCATATCTAGAAGTTCCTAAGTTGAAATACCACGGGTAGTGGTTAAGTGAGAAGGCGGTGAACCAGAGGTTGTTCACATAGGACTTTGAATTGATATTATCATAGTGGATTTTCTTCCTGGTTTGGTAGCCTCCAGACGTAAGTGTGTTTGTCACCGAACTGGGTTAACAAATAACTTGTACCTTTTACTTTCAGTCGGTTATTTCTTTCCTTGTTATTGTTTCGTGTTTTACTCTGTTTTACACCATTGTTCCTGTGTTAGATCATTACGTTCAGCATCAGGACTTTACTGCGCCCGAATTTCAATTGGTATCAGAGCAGGCACCCTGCCTGTTTTAGGGTGAGCTCCAGGGAAGTTATTTTCTGGTAGAATGGACAAAGAAGGATTTGTGAACAGACCACCTCTGTTGGATGGTTCCAACTATGACTACTGAAAATCACGCATGAATGCTTTCCTTAAGTCTATAGACACTAAAACTTGGAAAGCAGTTCTGAAGGGTTGGGAACATCTTGTGGTTCTTGACAAAGATGGAAAGAAGACAACTGAGTTAAAACCAGAGGAAGAGTGGTCCAAGGATGAAGATGAACTAGCGTTTGGAAACTCCAAGGCCTTGAATGCTTTATTCAATGGAGTGGACAAGAACACGTTCAGACTGATCAAGCAGTGCACTGTAGCTAAGGATGCTTGGGAGATTCTCAAAACTACACATGAAGGCACATCCAAGGTAAAAATGTCCAGACTCAACTTCTCACCACCAAGTTTGAAAATCTCAAAATGTTGGAGGATGAAAACATACAAGATTTCTATATGAACGTTCTGGACATGGCTAACTCATTTGATTCTCTTGGAGAAAAAATATCTGATGAGAAACTTTGGAGGAAAATACTCAGGTCTCTACCTAAGAGATTTGACATGAAGGTGACTGTCATTGAGGAAGCACAGGACATCTCCAGTATGAAGGTTGAGGAATTAATAAGGTCCTTGCAGAATTTTGAGATAGCCTTCAATAACCAAACTGATAAGAAGGGGAAATGTGTTGCTTTTGTAGCAAATGATGATGCTGAGGATGATGAAAGCATATCAGAAGCTCTTGTGATGCTTGGTAGACAGTTTAATAGGATCCTAAAGCAGGTTGACAAGAGATCCAAACCAAATGGTCAGAACATCAGATTCAACATCAGTGAGCAACCAAATGACTTGAAGAAGACAAGAACTGATGAGAAAGACAATCAATCCAAAGGAGTTCAGTGTCATGAGTGTGAAGGATATGGTCACATCAGAACAGAATGTGCCACATACCTCAAGAGACAGAAGAAAAGTTTGGTTGTTTCTTGGTCAGATGAAGATGACTCAGAAGGAGAAGTGGGGAATGAATCAGCCAAGCATGTTATTGCCTTAACTGGTAGATACATGTCTGATGATAAAGTTAAGGCTTCAGAAGCACCATCAGGTTCTGAAACACCATCAGGTTCTAAGGCTTCAGAAGCACCATCAGGTTCTGAAGCATCATCTGATACTGAATCCAGTGATGAAGAATTAACTTATGAAGAACTAGCTGCCTCTTACAAAGAACTATACATCAGGAGTGAGGAATTGTGCAAGCAGCTGGAAAAACAGAAGAGAACTATCACTCAATTTCAGGCTGAAAGAAGTGAACACTTAGGACAAATTTCTGATCTCAATGATGAGGTAACCCAACTGAACTCTTAACTTGAACATATAAAGAAGCAAGTCAGAATGATGAACACTGGTACTGATATGCTAGCAGAGATATTGGAGAGTCAGAACCAAGGGAAACCAAAAGGAATAAGGTTTGATGATAGGACCTTGAACAACAAACAGCAAAATCCAGCTAAAAGGTTCATTGCACTGTTGGAACATATGATCAAATGATGGGCAAACCTAAGTTGGAACATCAGAACAAACCTCAGGGATCTAAGAGCAAGAGGGCATCTCTTCCTTGGATATGTCATTACTGTGGTAGAAAGGGGCATATAAAGTCATTCTGTTTCAAGTTGTATGGGTATCCTAAGCAGTTCTAGCAAAGAAAGTCTGAACCTGTTGTAATCAATGTCAAGAAGGAATGGAGACCCAAAGGTGGTAATGTAACTAGGAACAATGCCCTCTTAGTATCTCATGGAAACAACAAAGGTGAAATTGACAAGAGTAGGGTGAAGAATTTTGCTCTTATGAATGCAAGACATAAGAGAACATCTGATGCAGCACATGTGAAGATAATCAAAGAGGATAATGGTGTTGATATTGATCAATGGTGTTGTGATGCAGACTGGACAAGTAGTTGCTTATATGAGAATCTATAGCAATTACAGGTGTTAGAGTGTGCAAACAAATTCTTTCTATTTACTATAACTAGAGTTGCAGGAGAAATAAGGGAAATCATTCTCATTCTGAAGACTGCTGTAAATGTGTGTTCTGCTGTTTCACCTGTACCAGTTGCTGTTACCACAAGCCCATTTGATTCTGTGGATATAAATCCTAACGTTACTGAAGCTTTTATTACTTCTGTGAATGTGTTGAAACCAGTTCTGAGATCCCCTAAACTGTTTCTGATATGCTTGAGTTACCTGAGAATCATCAACCTGATGTGGTTGAAATTTTGAGGTTCAAATATGTTAATGCTCAGAAGTATTATGTTCAGATGTGGTTACTATTGCTACGTGTGTCTGAGTGGTTTGCTATGTAGTGTTTGTTCTTCTGTGAATACTTTGTGTGTGGGTACTTTGTTTGTGTGATTCTAATGTGCATTGCTGCGTGTTGAGGAATCTTAATTGATGGGATCTCTTGGTTGTTTAAATCTGCTACTGTTGTTCTTGTTCTTTCTACTTCTGGTGAATGTTGATTGTTTTTGTCAAAATTATTTGGCTAAAAAGGGAGAGATAAGTAGTTCAGAAACACTACAATATCTCTGTTTCAGGGGGAGTGTATGTGTGGAGACCTTAGTATTTGCCTTGTTAGGATTGTGTTTGTGCCGCTGCTGACTCTGTTGCTTTTGGTTACTACATTTAAGTGCGCAATTTTGATGAGTGAAGAATTTGCCTTGTGATATCTCTCTGTTCTCAGATTGATTTTAGCCAAAAATTTGCCAAAGGGAGAGATTGTTGGATATTTGGTTGTTGGCTTCATGTTTGCTAAAATCAAATATACAAGCAAGTTGTACGTCTTCAGAAGCTGGACCTCAGAAGCAGAACTTCAGAAGCTGAACGTCAGAAGCTGAACCTTCAGACCCAGACCTTCAGAAGCACTTCTTCAGAAGTACCTTCAGAAGTTTCCTTGCTTTCGCGCCTTGGAGCTGTTTATTTTCTCACCTGATCTTTTGAAGATTTGATTGAAGAATTCATGCTGCGTATGCTTCCAGAAGGAAGATATTTTCGTGAGATATATTTTGAAGATTGGATATTTTTATTTGTGAATATATTTTCAAAGAGATCTTTGGAAAATATATATTTCTGAAGAATATTTGTGTCGATATATTTCTGAGAAGAATATTTGATTCAAATATATGTTGTTACTGTAGGCTATAAATAAAAGACGCCACTATGGAAGAAATCAACTGAAACCGAAGCCATCATTGATAGAGTATTCTTAGGTTTCTAGTCTGTTAATTATGAGCATTTCTTGTGTCACCTTGATGCAAGCATAGGACTGTGTTTAGTTGAGTTGTAATTGTGAATCACTCATAAGCTTTTAAGCAAGAGTGACTTTTGTTTATTTGGAGTGTGTCTCTGTCTTTGATTGTTATTAGAATCTAAGATCACTGGGGCAGTGATTGTTTGAGGGGAAGTGAGAGGGGTCTCATATCTAGAAGTTCCTAGGTAGAAATATCACGGGTAGTGGTTAAGTGAGAAGGTGGTGAACCAGAGATTGTTCACATAGGACTTTGAATTGATACTATCATAGTGGATTTCCTTCCTGGCTTGGTAGCCTCCAGACGTAGATGTGTTTGTCACCGAACTGGGTTAACAAATAACATGTGCCTTTTACTTTCAATCTGTTATTTCTTTCCCTGTTATTGTTTCGTGTTTTACTCTGTTTTACATCATTGTTCCTGTGTTGGATCATTACGTTCAGCATCAGGACTTTATTGCGCCAGAATTTCAATCTTGATGATTAACATGATTATTGAATGATGTTTGTTGATTATGAAGTTGATTGTGAGCATGGACATGTGTTTTGTTTGAGAAATCATGAAGTTATGTTGAATAAGTTGTGCTTTAAGTGATTTTGGAAAAATTGATTAATAAAGTAAATTTGATTAAGTTGCTACTGTTTTAATTAAGTTGTTGTCATATGATGAAAAGAATGAAAAGATTATCTTGGTTGTGTAGCTTTGATGTGAATTAAGTTGTTGCTGGTGTTTTGCTAAAATGGCTTAATTGAGTGAAAATGAATAAGTTGCTGCTTAAATGAATAAGTTGTTGTTAGAATAGTTTGAATAGGTGATTATGATGATGTTGAACTTGATGAAATATTGTTGATGTTGATATGCAAGCTTATTTGCTAAGTTGTTGGTGAAAATGAATTTTTGACGAAGTTCGAATTTAACCAAAAAAACCTTGAGAGTTCATGTCATTTGACGTTTAAGTGTATCCATTGTTCAATTAAAGTGTATTGATCATGGGTATTGTTTGTAAAATGATTTTGGATCAATTGGGATGAAAAATGAGATTTTTGGGTGGAAGTTGGGGTCTTCTCGTAGTAAAAACCATGTTTTCTGGTTGCCTAGAAAATAGGACTTCGCTCAGCGACCATGACAGTAACATGTGTTGTTCTGTGTATTTTGGTTCTTGGGGGATGTTTCCATACATTTCTGGGCATTTTATTGTGTTGTTTTGACCATTCGTTGATAGATAACGATTGCTTACAATGATTTGATTATAAGGTTTGATTTTGAGACGAACTTGGAGATTTTGTGAAATTTGATAATTGTTGAAATGAACTTAATAATCAATTACAGCAGTATGAATGAAAATTATGGAATGATTCATAATTGTGTGTGAAAATTATGGAATGATTCATAATTGTGTTGTTGGTGATTTATAATTGAAATGGTGATTTAATTGTTGATGATGTATAATTAAGTTGGTAATTGTATAATGATAAAGATATACTATGATTTACGAATTATGGATGAGTACTAACCAGACTTTTTGTATTGATGAATATTTAAATGTTAAGTGATGTTTTTGCCTGAAATTTACATGTGTTTATTATATTCTTTCGTTGAATGTATATCTTACCCTCTAGTGGCTTTATTGTCGCCTCATCCATGAGTTTTATCCTTGGGGATGTAGGCATGCAGGTTGAAGAGTAGTGTTCGGTGAGTTGTGCTGAGGATGCCGTCACGCTTATTCTCCTTTTAGGTCGCGTTTATTTCCGAGGATGTCTAGATTATGTGCTCTGATCTAGGATTCCGGAATTTATTTTACTTGTTGAATATTATGAAGATGTATATATTTGAGATTTTTATGATGAGAGCCGAAACAATTATTATGTTGAGATGATTTATTTCCGTTGTATTGTGATGATTGTCGATGAGATTTTCATTATAAGAAATTTGTATGAGTTAATTGATGATTTGTTAGAATCTACTCTCTCCGTTTCAAAATACATGTCCATTTTAGAGAAATTGCAGTAACCAAGGACAAACTAGTTTGACACAAAAGTTCATATTATACCCTTGTCTTTGATTTTCTCCATTTTACATTTATTTATCTCATCTGATAATTACTCCCAATACCAATACCAAAATTAATTAAACAAGTTCTTGGGAGAGTGCAAGAGTAAATCCACTTAAAATTGGGTCAACATTTATTAGTAGAAAATAATTATTGTGGAGAAAATCTAGAATCCAATTAATTGGTAGGCAAGGGTAAAATAGACAAAATGTATCATTAAACTATCAAATAGACATGTATTTTGAAACAAAAAATTTCTCCAAAATGGACATGTATTTTGAAACGGAGAGAGTAATTAGTTGTGTTGCATGATTTATCACTTAATTAGTACTCCCTCCGTCCCAAATTGTATGTCGCTTTGGGAAAAAAATTTGTCTCAAATTATATGTCGCTTTACAATACCAATGAAACATTAATGTTACTTTTCCTATTATATCCTTAACTATTTATTACCCTCTCTTTTTTCAATTCTTTAATTTATCTTTCCCATACGATTTATTAAGGACAATTTTGTAAAACAACTCATAATTTCTCTTTCTCACACAAAATTAATTATATTTCTTAATACGCGTGAAATGCCCAAAACGTCATACAATTTGGGACGGAGGGAGTAGTCTCTAGGATTGGGGTCTTACATTTATTAGACTCTAACGTGTTTTGGCCTTGAGTGCCCGAGTTCCGACAAGTCATGTAAACCAACAGGTTACCACGGGTTTCCAAAAGGTAGACGACGAAGGGATTCTTGGAATTTTATTAAGCATCTATCGAGAAAAACCACATTATCATGGTCCATGATAGGTGATTTTAATGACATTATTTATGCACATGAAAATAAAGGTAGGACAAGAGACCTTAATGACTAATGAGCGGATTCGAGCAAGTTGTCTAAGATGCGGGTTTGGTTGGGATCAACATGTAAGGGTATCAATTCACATGGTTAAAAAATTTGGGTGCTAAAATAGCTATTGAAGAACGACTAGATAGTTAAAAGTTAGGTGAACAAAAAAACACTATTTAAGAGATAATCAAATGCTAGTCTACCCAACCAAAAAATAATAGTGTACACAACCAAAACTTCATACTCCCTCTGTTTCTTTTTAATTGTCATTTTTAAAGAAAAAATTTGTTCCTTTTTAACTGTCACTTTCAAAGTTCAATGCAACTTTAAATAATGTTTTACCAATTTTATCCTTAGTTATTTATTACGGAGAAAGAAATATATGAGATGATATATTAAATGAATAAGGTTATTATAGTAAAAGTATAAATTATTGTATCAAAAGGAGTGACATTTATTAATTGTCTTGGCATGTCAAAAAGTGACAATTAAAAAGGAACGGAGGTAGTATTACCTAATAATTCTCCTTTTATTTTATTTTTTATGGTTTGTTAAATATATTACTACACTATACTATTATTTTGTACAAAATCATTTGATATTTTTTAAAGAGAGATATCTGATTTTTTTTTTAAGAGAGAGATCTGTTTTTTTTTTTTAATATTGATGAGAAAACGATACCTTAAAACTGATATGGTAGTTTGTCAAGAAGAGATATAAGAACTAGAGAGAAAGTATAATTACACAATTCATATATCATTGCTAGCGAATTTAATACAACTCTAGATTAGAAGCAGTAAAGCAAAATGAAGAAAATCACCTCTAAATATGATGATTCAGGTTTTCAATAACTGGTCACTCTTCTTCGGACACCTCTTACACTTCACTACCAAGCAGAGCAGCACAACACACCTTCTTGTGTTTGTTTTTGTTGTTTTAGATGCTAGCTTTTGAAGGCAACGCAAACTTTATTATAAATTAAATTAAATTGTTGGAGACATCGGATATATGCGATCTCATTATGTGATGTGATGTGATGTATGAAGAAAAAGAAATTCGAAATCTGATCCTATGAGAAATATTTACGGAAATGACACCCTTTCAGTTTTTTACACGTGAACATGGGATTCTGAAAATTGAGAAAATATTTCAATTTTCCTTCTAAAGAGAGTTGAAGCGCATGAAGCTAACATGCATACTCCATTGTCACTATACCAGTGAATACATGTTGTATATTTTCTCCATCTAATAGTATATATACGATTATTACAAACAGTTTCATACACTTCCTCAATTAGGTCTTTTTTTTCTCTCCCTTTTGTTAATGGGTGTGCAACATAAACCATCCAATTTTTTATTTTTGTTTTTTAATAAAAATCTTATAAAAAATAAATATAAGAAATTTGATAATTTTAATTGGATTCTAGATGAAACCGAATATTAGTCAGATAATTTTTCAAAATAAAATCTAGATTTTATTCATATTCGTCGGATAATATTTCAAAATAAAATCTATCTAGATTTTATTCATATTCGTCGGATAATTTTTCAAAATAAAATCTAGATTTTATTCATATTCGTCAGATAATTTTTCAAAATAAAATCTAGATTTTATTCATATTCGTCTGATAATTTTTTAAAATAAAATCTAGATTTTATTCATTACCTCCATTCCGTTTGGCGGTAATGACCACTACAAGACAAAAAAAACTGAAAGTGGGTCATTTGCGTAAATATTTCTCATAAGGGGTCAGATTTGAATTTTTTTTTTACTTTAGGGTCGGGAAAAAAATCCTAAAAGTAAAACACTAAATGCGGTTGTGATGAAAATCGAAAGATAAAGTATTATGTCTTGTTTGAAACCATCAAAAAGAGGAGAGCTTCACAATGTCCATCAATTGTCGCAAAGATTTAGTTTTTTGGCGAAAAAGATGATTATTTCCTATGAAGCTCGGATACGTAGTACATCTGCGGGTATGATACGATACTGATACGTAGATACGCGAAATTTTAAAATTTAGGATACGATACGGCTAAGATACGTTAACAAAACTTTTATATTAAAACTTATATGAATGTAAAATACTTGGAGAAAAAACATTGATTATTCTTCATTGCTATATAATCTTAAAAGTCACAACTTACAAAAAATAATACATGTGATAAAATAAAAAATATGAAGTTTTCATATAAATCATATTTTATTTTCATTCATATATTAGGATATCAACAAATACATCAATAAAAGACTTGAAACAAAGTTTGTTTAATGTTAATTGATTGAATCTCTTCGCTCTCGTTACCTTTATCCACCAAAAATATAATTTTTAATTGGTTAATTAAAAAAATTATATTGGTTCATATCTTAATTTGAATCATATACATCTTCTTTAAATTTTCACAAAACAGACTCAATTTTTTACTCTTCATTTTTTTAAGGATACGTATCTGTAAAAAATCTTATAAGTATATTTGTATCGTGAGACGTAGCTACGTATAATGGAAATGGGGTGGTCGCCACCCGTCTAACATATAATACAGTAAGTGGTACTCCTAAATATATATGCAGTGTCTCCCCTATATCAATAAGAAAAAAAATTTAGTGTTCGCCCCTTAAACAATTCTACTTGCACTAACCGCCTTGCTGACAAACCACAAGAGCTCAAGATAATTCAATCAATATGTAGTTTTGTCAAAAAAAGAAAAATATAAAACAGTCATTACAAAAATATTATAGAGGAGTACTTTTATTTTTTGAAAGAAGAGGAGTACGTATTTTGTTGGCTTTTTGTTGTATGGCTTTTTCTTTCAATAAACTATAGTATTTTAGAGAATTTTATACAATTCTTAATAGTAAAAATGGGGAATGTTAATATGGATCCGATTCAACGGTAAACCCTCATATTTTTAGTAAATTATAATAAAATATTATTTTTGTTCCTCCATTTTTATTATCATAAAATATACAATTTTATTAAAAATGGTAGAAATTAGTTATTATCGATGTTATTTATCATGTGTTATATTTTCGCCACCCTTAATGAGTTTTTCTGGCTCTGTCTCTGTGTGTATCTATCAAGTATCTTATAAGTATCCGATAAAATATATATTTTAAATTAAAATAATTAATTCCGGTATTCCATGGGTACGTATCTGCGGAGTATCGGTATCCAATACGTATCTGATATGTGTATGTCTCCATATTTAGAGTATATGGGCTTCATACTTATTTATTTCTTTCTAAATGACCCAAACAACTGCCATCCATATGACATGAAGAGCAAGTCAAAATTTTCAAGATTTTCCGGCTAAGAAAAACGGGTCACAAATCATTAGCAAAAGCTCTAAACACTCGAAGTACCAGCGTCCAGAGAAAAGAGTAAACAAAATGTATGTAACATGATCTTGTGAACCACATTTACATTCAATGCAATGCAATTTACTTTTCTTTAAGTTTTTGTCTTCTTTAAAACTTTAAGCCTTTCTTTTTTGTTTCTTTTTACAACTTTTAAACAACCAATCGTTGGCTTCTGTCGAGACTAGACAGTTATCTTCGTAACAAAAACGGTTTTCTTCATCTTTGTGTAAGCAAACTCACTAAAGGTGATAAACGTTCATGCTTTTCTTGAAATAACAACGCACAAACATGTCTTAGGATTTCTAGTTTGATCCTGCTTATAATAAACAAAGCTAGACTTGTCGTTTACCAAAAACACAGGTAAACAAATTGGCACGCCCAGTGGGACCCAGTTTGTGCATTTGGAAGAACTTTCCATAAATTTATATTTTTTTTCTAGTTGTTCTTATGGATAAAACGTTTCTGGAAAATTTCTAAATCAGTTTTGATAAGTTTTTTTATGGGAAATCTTACTTGTGCATGCATTTAAGAAGTGGTAAAGCCTTGAAAGAAATGGTTCATCCTATTACTTCTGCGTCATCTTCCCAGATGAATGCACAATCTTCACAAGCACAATCCATCCAGGCGTCTATGCCTACAATAGATGACAATGTGTCAACTGCCACGGGAGCAACTGCTCTTATACCGGTTTCGACGGTTATGGGAGAAACTACCCATATAACAATATCATCAACTGCTGCATTGACACAATCTGATTATGTGGCTTCATTGCCACCATCAATAACTTTTCCTTCGACCCCTAGAAATCCAGATTATCCAGTGAGAACTTCGTCGGATAATAGGTTCCTTTCTATGAAACAATTTACAATGCCTATGGTCACAAGGGATTTTCCCTATGGCATGCCAACAACAATGACGGCTGGCCTACACACGAGTGCGTCCACATATGCAGATAATGCAACTGTGTTGACGCCTTATAATTCACACTTACCTTCTAGTTCGAGCATCCCTCGTCGAAATGTTCTCCCATCTTTGACAAATGATTCCTTATTTTCTTTAAGACAACAGATGGATGAGAGTAATCATGAAATGGTGAATATGTTAACACAACAAATTGGAACAGTGTTCAATCCTATGATTCAGACCACAAACCAAAGTAACAGTTGTTAGCCACACAAATGGGGAGAATATCAGATTTTTTTGCACCTGTCCAAGCAAGGGATTATCAATTTCCCCAAATTCAAAATCATAGGCCTTTACATCTTGGTGAAAGGCCAAATAACGAGGGAAATCAAGGGCAACAACATGTTCCCCAAGTTCGACAAGTCGAACCAGTACCCCAAGTAGAGGATGAAGAAAAGGGCAATCCGGAAGGATACGCATGTTCCGTGCGTTTTTAGCACTAGACCGTGTGTTTTTGCAAAGCAGACCGTGCTGCACTATGTCGAATGTAACGCACTTTCCGTGCGTTTTTATGCACGACTGTGCGTTCTGGAAAATTGCATCCTGGGAGTGACCGTGCATTTTTGTAGCCTGGAATCTGAAAAGTGAACGGTCTGAGCTTTAGACCGTGTGTTTTTGCTGTCAGTTTTTGGCTGTTACAAAACTCTTAGTTTTTCCTCATTATTCAGCTTGTAATTCATCTTCAATGCTTTGTCAAGGACCTTAGGCTATAAATAGGTCCTCTAATCAGACTTGTAATCATCTTGGAATACTTGCAATATTAAGTTACTTTTGTTATAAGTTCTTATTGTTCTTCTTTTATTTTCTGCACTTTACTTTCTTGCTCTTTATTTTTCTGCACATTTACATTCAGAAATTTACATTTATGCTTTTATATTTCATGTCATTTATATTTTATCAAATGTCTACGGTGAACATGAGTGAGTAGACTTGTCTAGTCTTGGAATTGTTGAAAAAGTCTAATGACTAAATCCTAATCAAACCAAGCCTAGACTCTATTTTATTATAATTCATTCTTATCTAATCTCAGGGCTTTTAAATTCAATAACAAGTGTTGAACGATGGACCAAAAGATGAAGTTCAATAACTATTATTTCATCATCTCAAATATCAAGCGATGGATCGAAGGATGAAGTTTGATATTGGAACAAATGAGATTAGACAAGGCATCACAAAACTTGATGGGAACACCCCAAATGAATAGTTTTGTGATGTTTTGAGACAATAAGATTTGCACTTGATGGGTCTCATATAATAATCAACCATGAGAATAGGCGTGGTTATTATTGAGATACATTCATGTTGTTCGAGAGAAAACATGAATTACCTGAAAGAATCTTGTCTTTATAAAATGAATTTAACATAAGATAGAGATATAGGTTTGAATACTTTAGGATTTGTTATTAAGATTAACCAATAATCCCTATACGCTTTTTAATATCTGAATTCTAAAACCAAGAAATTGTCCAACTTTGAAACTTGATTTGTTCAGCTAATTAACTCTAAAAACGAAATCGGTAATTACACCAACTCTTTGTGGATCGATATTTTTACTACTCGATAGAACCGTACGCTTGCGAATTCATATCAAGTTTTTGGCGCCGTTGCAAGGGAGTTAGTGTAATATTGATTAACTTTTTAGTATCGGTTAGACTGAACCTTTTTCTTTTTCTTTTTTAACTTTTGGGATTCTCCTGATTCGCTGGTGGGGGATCGAGATTGAGTCCTTGTGTGTTTCGGTCAAATATAGGATGTGAGAGCTCAAACTTGAGGGATGATTGTTGGGTTTAAGTGTGAGTGATTAGTCTTACATGACTATGAATTTTTAAAATATTAAATATATGCGAGAGGTGAGTGATATACTTAACGTTTATGGTTTTGAGATTATGATGTCTTCATCTCTTTTAGATTTGAAGCATTGACACATTATTGCTCTCGACACTCTCCTAAACTCTTCAAAATAAAAATAATATAAGATAGAGAAGTAATAAATTATTAGTAAACACAATCCTTAGTGCTTCTCTAATCTATTTTTTTTTTAATCAAGTCTCTAATCAAAATTTTATTTATACATAGAAAATAAAAAAAAATGCTGACATGTTAATGAACTTAATATAATATGGTTGATGCTAACTAATTAACCCCATGAGACACTAGTTAAGGAAGAAAAATAAATAAATTTTATATCGAAAATAACATTTTCGTTTGGCTATACAAATTTCAAGTTATTTTTAGTATTTTTGTTTCTTTAACTAATGTCTCAGATACACTTGTTAGTATTTTCCATATAACATTCATTTTAAAAGTTGTATATTCAACTTTTCAAAAGTAAAAATATTTTTTTTAATGTTACATTTCAATTCTAACTTTATTAATTTGTGTTCTTGAAAAAAGAATACTTTATTTTTTTTGAAAAGGTTATGAAAAATATATTAATAAATCAATAAAACCCCTCTAACACAAGATGTATCAGAGAAGTTTAATCATCCAAGAAGGTCACATTACAATACAAAGCTACACAAAGTAGCAAACAAGCAAAAAATTAAGAAGATGCCTTTAAAGACAACAAAGGATTTAGCCTCCACATCAGGTAATCAAACTCAAACAAAGGATAATAAGATTTCAACCACCAAAATGTCTGGATTTTAACCTTTTTCGGCTAATGATTGTAGAAGAGCTACCTTATGTGTGAAAATCCTCCCATTTCTCTCCTTCCATATTACAAAAAGCACAGAAATCCAAATAATGTTAAAAGAAAGTCGGGAATTTTTGGAAAAACCCCTAATCTACCAAACTGAAGAAGATGATCTTTTAAATAACCATGATGAATTGATGAAAAGCCTAACCAACCAGAAATCAAAGACTAAAGACGACCATATAAATCACATTGAAAAAAAAGATGATCATGATCTTCCATACAACCACATTCACTCGAACATAAAAAGTATTAGCATCAGTTAAAATATCCAGCCCGAACAAATTGTCCTTAGTCGAAATCCGATTTAGAAACAAACGTCATATAAAAATATTGACTTTGAGCGGAACCGCTTTAAGCCATAACACAAAATTATAATTAACCATATTAAAAACATAAAAAAAGTTTAATGGAATATAATTCTGCCACCAAATTTTATTAATATGTGCTCTTATGACATAAGATCTTGCTCACAAATGTCCTAAGATCATTGTTTAAGAAATACAATTGTTTTAAAAATATAAGTTAAATAATTTTTAAAGTAACAATTACTTTATTATATATATAAAAATTACTCCTCTGTTTCAAAATGAGTATCGTTTAACAAAATAAAATTGTTTCAAAATGAATATCATTCTCACTTTTTATGTACCATTAATTACTTTTTTCCAATAGTACCCCTTAATTATTACTAGCACACTACTTCTAAGTACCATATTTTACTTTAATTTATAATGATTGGAAATGCACCAATAGTTAACAAGGCTATTTTAGTAAAAATGTCATTTCTATAGACAACATTATTGCATTTCATAATATATGTATAACAACCTTAAACGACACTCATTTTAAAACGAAATGAGGATTTTTTTGGTTTCTTAAACAATACGATAAAAACATTTGTCAACATTTTCCTTTCTTTATTATTGCGTGTGAGATTCGATACACAAATTATTCTCGTGGTCAGTTGGTCGACCAAACCAACGAATGCTCTTGGATGCTGCAATCATTGATCTTTTGGCACTTGCTGTCTTTCTTAACTTTTCTGCCTCACTTCACGAATTTTGCTTTATAAATGACTTTTGCAAAATTATATTCTATTAAACTTTTTAATGTCTTTGATTATAACATCATTTATCCCTTAAAAAAAACATCATTTATAAAAATAAGTTTTGTTCTTAGATATAAAATTTTCTACAAATTTTTAACTGTATTTATTATTCTTTTTTCAAATATCATTTATTAATACTAGTAATTTGTCTTAGAATATGGAAAATTAATATTTAATATATGGAAAATGCTAACGAGTGTCATTGGGTCACTTTGTAATGACTTTAAGTAGTAAGGTTTTAAGAAATTTTGTGTAATTAATGTATTAAAAATTAAAATATTTGATTTTTTAAAAGAATAATTTTCTCAATATAAAATCCTTTTTTTTAAAGACTCAATATAAAATCCTTAAAAAGTGTTCTCGGGAAAATTTAAAATAAATTAGTAATTTAGTATATATTATACAGTGTAATTTAGTAATAATCATACAAATTTAAAATAACTTTTTTACTTCAACAATTTTTTTAAATACTTGCAATTTTTTTATACACATTTTTATAAAAAGAGACTGAGTTCCAACTTGTTAAACTGATATGAGGGCAATGAACAATATGATTTGATGACACATGATGATGAGTCATCAATATGTTTTTTTTTTAACAAAAAAAGATAATGAACAATAAAGGACATATGACCCCCACTTACTTACTTTGTAACATGTGATGAATAACCGAAACAATTAAAATTTAAAAGAAAAAAAAAGAAACGTTAAGATAAATTTACCCTTTGCTAAAAAAAAAAAAAGATAAAGTTACCCTCAAACAAGGTGTGTTTTAGCATGGGAAATGCTAGTTGCTTTCTATCATGGGAAAATTGTTTTTTAATCATCAAATCATATGATGAGCATAGCTTTATGATAAATCGCCAACACTACATTTTTTCTGCAAGTTCATCTTATTCATCTTGTTCACATACCCTATAAGAAAAAAACAATTTTAGTAACCACGTGTTCCATTATTATCATTTTTTTTCTTCTCCAAGTGTTCCATACCCAGGCTTTGCCATTTCCATGGGGCTTCTTGTTTCTTCAATTAGAAAACCCACCAAAACTTATTTTATTTCCGTGTTTCATTCATTAATTCATAATTCTGCTGGTTTTTTTAGGTTTCCTTCTTCTACTTCTCATTACCGCTTCCATGTTTTACTATGTATATATTTCCAAAATCAATTGAAATTATTTTACTCTTCGGTTCACTTTCTCAGATTTAACTTCAGCTTTTGGAAATATTTGATAAAAAAGAAAGGGTTAAATATGTTTTTGGTCCCTGTATAAATATGTCAACTTTTCGTTTTAGGCCCTCTAAAAATTTTCTTCAACTCTTAGTCCTCCAAAAGTTTTTTATCTTCACTTTTGATCCATCCTTTTAAGTAAACTCATATTTAGAATTTATATTTTTGAATAAAAATTTTAGAGAAAAATTTATAATATTATAAGAATGTCTCCACAAAATATTTTGGGATTTTTCAACAAAACATGAATTAAATATGAATTTTTATATTTTTGGCGGTTAAAAATTCATATTTAATTTATGTTTTGTTAAAAAAATCTATTTTTCTTGTGAGATTTTTATAATTTTCTACACATTTTTGCATAATTTCATTAAAAAATACAAAATTGACTTAAAAATAGGGACCAAAAGTAGTGATTGAAAATTTTATAGGGACTAAAAGTTGAAAGAAAATTTTAGAGGGACTAAAACGAAAAGGTTGGTGTGCGCACCTCGTTTTTTCCTTTGGGAAAAAGACGCGCAAATCCTCCGAGGTCGTTCGCAAACGCTCGGAGGGCCTTTGTGAAGCCGCCACCAAAGTTTTTGTGTAAAGGGAACGTTGATAAACCCTTAAGTTTTTTTTTGTTTAAAGGGAAACGATAATAAAACCCTTTGACGATGAGGATAAGGATTTGGTCATCGCAACCATTGTCGGGTTCGGGAGTCGATTACGCAAGGGGAAGGTATTAGCACCCCTCACGTCCGTTGTACTCAACGGGAACCTTCTATTTGGTCAAAGCTTGAATTGTTTTTTTAAATATTTTGCGCGCATGTTCATTTATGTTAAAAATATAATAAAAAGGGGGGAAAAGAGATAAAAACAAACGAAAGAAAAGAGAAAAAAGTTTTTATTATTGCGCTTGACAAGATGTCGATCTTGCTCCTACGTATCTCCCGGTAGTCGGAGAATTCAAAGCGTACGTAGTTCTTTGGTAGAAAAACGTACATGTGTTGGTTGTTTTTAGATGGACGATGTTTTAACCGAATTCTTGCGATTAAAACGTAGCTTGTATGCTCGCGCTCGGGAGACTTATTAAGCGTATAGCTTGTATGCTCGCGCTTGGGAGACTTATTAAGCGTTTGTTCGTGAATCGCATTAGAATTGTTAAAAGGTACGTCCGTTAGGGTAAAGGGTTGGAATTGGTCGCTATGGGACCAAGAGAGGTGCAATGGACTCATACAAGTCAATCATTGACCGAGTGGACTCCGAAGAGTCGGGCGATTGTTCGATTGATCCACTGAGATCAAGAACAGGTACAATGGACTCGGACGAGTCGAACATTGACCGAGTGACTCAAACGAGTCGAGGGGTGAGTCTAATGGCCACGGGGGACCAAAAGGTTTGGATTGACCACAAGGGGCCAAGTTTTGGTTTGGTTAGGGTTGTACATATTGAAAATGGAATGACGATTGTCCGAGCGACGAGACATACGTCACGCATTCGTACAATCAGGGCGATGGAGAGACATACGTCACACCATCCCTTTTTCATTCATGTTTTTGGGTTGAATCCTTTAGAAATCCCAAGGTATGTCAAAACATTTGGTTTGAAAACCCAAAATGGGAAGGTTTAGCAAATTTTGCTAGAAAACGCACAAGTTCGGCTCGTTTTGCGAACGGTTTTGAAAAGCGAACAAATTTGGTGTATGTTCATTGCTTGAGTTTTGAAAATCATGAACAATATTTATTGTTCAAGTTTTGATTGGAATGATGAACATAACTTGTTTGTTCATGCTTGTTTGAAAGTTTGGGGACATAACTTGTTTTGCAAGTTATCCACATAATGGTCATACGAACTTGTGATTTTGCCAAAATTATGCAAAATCCTTGTTATGGTTTGAAGAACATGGGTTTAAAAACTCTTAGGTTCTGAGCTCTGGGGCTAGAACCTCAAAAATTGGTCCTTTTGACACAAAAACTCATATTCTGAGTTCTGTCATGGTCGCACTGCGACCATGACTTCGCACTGCGAAGCATGCGAAATTTTGAGTTCAGAAGCTGTTTCTGAACTTTTGTTCAGAAACAACTTCTGAACACACTCAGGACCTTATAGGTGGGTGAAAAACTTTGAGTTTTTGGGGTGAAAAAGGCTGGACAAACCAATTTTGATGTTTTGAAAACCTTGGGATTTCTTTGAAATTCAAAAGGGGTTTTTTTTAGAATCAAATGGTTTTGAACCAAAATAGCTATGCAAACACAATTGTAAATGCAATATGAAAGCTTAGAAACTTACAGAACTCCTTAGCAAAGCTCCAGCTGCAATTGATTTGTATTGGTTGAAGGCTTTCACAAAGGTTTTTTTGATATTGATGATGAACTTGAACTTTGGTAAAGCTTTGTGTTGGATTGGTTTTTTCTGGTTATTTGTGAGGGTTTGTAAGCTAAAATGAGTAGAGTTTCTGCTCTTGAAATGTTGTTGTTAATTGTGTTTGAAACCTTGGGCATTGCCTTCTATTTATAGGCCAAAACCAAATCTTTTTCATCATTACTAAATCCCAAAATCCAGCTAATTTGTGGCTAAGATCAAGCTGAATCCCTTTGCATTAAATGCTAATGGATAGAGGCAACCTTGCCTTGTACCAAGGGGCAAGATTCAGCCTGATTTCAGCCACAAATTCAACCAATTCTAGAAGGTAATGATGAAGAACAAAGCTGAATTGCAATTGGCTAATGCTTGGGGATCAATCCTTGCAATCTCAATGGTTGATCAATGAAAACGTGCACTGTAATGTGCAGAGATTGAGGGATGAAAAAGGCTACTTATGGCTGGTGTGAGGGGTGAAAAGCTGCTGCAAAAACAGAGTAGGCACTCATGGCTTTTCAAGTGAGAAAATCCAGCTAGTTTGACTGGTTTTGGGGGAGCAAGCAGGAGGAAAGTCCTCAAGCAGGTGGCTGGCAACCTTGTGGTGGTTAGCAGGTCACATGGGAGGGACTAGAGCTGCCCAAGGGCAAGCCCACTTGCTTGTCACATGCTAGGTTGGAAGAAAAAGCTTCCAACCTTGGCATTAATGGCAAGTCCTTCAATTCTGGTTTTGCTTGGCCCAATTAGCCATGAATGCTACTTAAAATAATTATGGAAATGATATGCAACAAATTCTGGAATTAAATCAAAGAAACCAAAAATCTGCAGAAAAAACGCAGACTTCGCAGTGCGAAGTCAGCATTTTTAAAATGTTGACTTTTCTGTTGACTTTTGTTGACTTTTGACTTTTTTTTCCCCTCTTTGATTTTTTTGATTTTTGTTTTAAAATGCTTAGGACAAAATTAGGGTACTACAGTTGGTATATTTATAAGGACTGTTCTGGAGTAGGCAAATAGCAATTAGGCCCATTCACTTAGGCCAATACAAACTTGCCCAGATCCAATATCTGGCAGAATTACTCGCAACACACCTCCTCTACTCGAGGGGGGTGCTCGGAGCAAACATAGACTCATTCAAACGTTCTGTAACGTCTCTCGCACGTTCCCGCGAATCTCTCCTCGGCGGTTACACTTCCTACGAATTCGTAACCGCCGAGCCACACGTGTGCCACACAACAGCTCCTGCACCACCCACCTCTATAAAACGGGGACTCTGAGCGGTCCCCAAGGTTAGATTCTTCTTACTCTCTTAACCTCCCTCTTCACACTCATACTGACTTGAGTGTCGGAGTGCCTGCAGATACACACCCCCCGTCGTTCCAGCCAACAACAAACACTCACTACTACGTCCTTTACTGCACCGGTAGCCCATTTCTGATCAGGTAAGATCAGTGGCGTCGTCTGTGGGAAATATAAGGTCTCCCCGTTTTTTACCCAACAAAAAACCAAAACTTCCATAAATATATATATATATATATATATATATATAAACCATGGCTACCAACGGTGCTACATCTCAGATACGGAGTGAGGTTCACCGCGTCTACCGCGACGGACACACTTCCACACCGTCCCCTGCAGATAGTCCTAGGGAGGAGGCACACCACTAAATCCCTCAGGTCGTCATACCATTGCAGAAGCAACCTCTCTACGGTCCCCATCGGCCTAGCGAGGAAGCAAACAATTCGTCCCCCGCGGACGCCATGCTGACCAACATCCTCCGCACGGTACAACGTCAAACGTTGATATCGAGGACCAGAAGCGGCGCCTAATGGAGATAGTGAATGAGCGTCCGCAATGACAACATCCATCGCCTAGAAGGCCTCCCTCTCCACCGCGTAGAAGAAGGGGAGGGAGCTCGCGTCCTTCCAGATCAAGGTCGCCCAAACATTCAGTCAGCAGGAGATCTCCAACCAGGAGATCGCCTAACTGAAGGTCCCTTAGCAGGAGATCCTCCCGACGATCCCCTGAAAAAACTCCACCTAGGCGAAGAAGGTGCTCGACATCTGCATCCGCATCTGATGATGAACGCCTCGCATACGACCCTTTCACAAGGCGTATTCGTGAGGCTCGCATCCCACAGGGGCTATACAAGCCCCCGCAAATGGACTCGTATGACGGGACAACCGACCCAGACGAGCACATAGAGAACATTGAGGTCGTCCTCACCTACAGAGAGGTGCGAGGGGCCGTCAAATGTAATCTCTTCGTCACCGCTCTAAGGCGATGAGCAATGACGTGGCACAAGGGTCTCCGCATGAACTCTATCGATTCCTGGAACGATCTGTGCCACGAATTCACCGCGAACTTCATCGCTTCAAGAACCCAACCAAAAACTGTGGCGTCCCTTGAAGCTATTGTGCAAGGGAAGAATGATCCCCTCAGAGACTACATTAAGAGGTTAAACAAAGAAGCTGTAAAGGTCAAAGGTGCAGATGAGACAATGAAGAAGTACCTTATCTCTAAGGGACTTCGCCACGACACCGATATGAAGAAGGATGTACAGCTAGATCGCCCAAGGACTCTGAACGAGTTCCTAGCGATCACAAAGACTTACATCAGGTACGAAGAGGAGTTGTACGCCAACAACCTGAATAAGTCCAGGAATGAGGATTCTGTCACTGAATCCTCCAAAAAGCCCTTCCAAGAGAAAAATATGGAAGGCAAGTGAACTGCTCGAGAAGGCAAACAACCTACTCGAGAGAGCAAAAGACCTATTGGTCGCTTTGCCGAATATACACCCCTCACAGCATCGAGGGAGAAGATCCTCACTGAGATCGCAGCAGCCAATCTGAAGGAGGCGGGCATCAAATACCCCAAGCCTCCAACACAAGAGATGAAAGGAGCCGACAAGATGAAGTAATGCCGATTCCATAAGTGCCATGGGCACCTTACAGACGATTGCATTCATCTCAAGGATGCAATTGAAATCCTCATACAACGAGGTCGGTAGAAGCACTTCACCAAAACTACTTCTCCCGAAAGAAAAACAGTCGACCAGATCGCTGATGGCCACAATCAAGACATTGTTGTTGCCATGTCTGTCGAAGTGTTGGACAGCTTCCCATAGCACGTAGAGATAACTCCCTACTCGTGCACCTGGGAACAATTCCCGTCTGTCAACGTGATTACTGGCGGAGCGATAAACCTCTCCATGGGAAGCATGAAGAGGAAATTCAAAGAACTCATGAGCGCAACCAGCTGGTCCTCCCCAACATCCCGTCTGGGGGGCGACAACCATTGTTGTTCAATGACCATGAGCTGCCCAGAGGAGCTCCTAATTCAGCCATACCACTGTTGGTTCAGATGTACATGGCCAACTTTGATGTCCGACGAGTCCTGATTGACACAGGGGCCTCGTGTGACATCATGTACACCGAGCTGTTCAAGACTCTCTAGCTGACGGAGATAAACCTCTCCTTATGTTGGATCCGAGCTATACGGATTCAATGGATCATCGACCAAGCCTTGGGGTTATATGGAAATTCTCGTAACCTTCGGGAAGGAGGAGGCTAGGAAAACCATCAAGATCCCCTACCTGGTGATAGACTTCCCTTCTCTCTATAACTGCATTATAGGGAGAACGGGATTAACAGGATTGGGAGCCGCATGTTCAACCACTCATCTGAAGTTGAAATATCATGCGAAAAATGACATTGTCGCTACTCTGCACGGGGACATCGAAGCTGCAAGAAGATGTTTCCTACAGGTGAACAAGAACCAGAACTCGGTCTCCTCGTCAAAACCATCCTCTAAGGATGACGAGAAAATTATTGCGAGCACTCTGGACGCAAATGTGGTTGAACTTGACTCCAGATTCAGCAAGTCCGATCTCAAGGAGCAAAAGAAGGAGAAGAAAGACCCACTCAGCACCGAAATCCTAAGGCCCATCCCTGGTGGTGATTTCGAGCTGATTCCGTTTGGAGATGATCCGTCAAGGAGCTTCAAGATCGGAAAGGATCTTCCAGACCTTGTGCAAGGCCAACCGGTCGCTTGATTGAGAGAGAATGTTGATGTGTTCACCTGGAGCACTGTTGACATGCCTGGAATCCACCCTAGCGTCGCGTGTCACCATCTGACAGTTAGTCCTAGTGCTAGTGTTGTAGCTCAGCGACGTAGGAAGCAGTCTCCTGAAAAATCAGAGGCTACAGAAAAAGCTGTAAAAGACCTCCTAGAAGCAAATTTTATTTCTGAGGCCAAGTACACAACTTGGCTCTCCAATGTTGTACTTGTGAAAAAATCTAATGGAAAATGGCGTATGTGTGTTGACTATACCGATCTTAATAGGGCCTGCCCTATAGATGCATATCCTCTTCCTAACATAGATAAATTAGTTGATAATTCGTCTGGCTATAAATTATTATCTTCCATGGACGCCTATTATGGGTACAATCAAATACCCATGGCTGACGAAGATAAAACGAAAACCGCTTTCATGACCGAATCAGGAAACTATTACTACAACGTAATGCCTTTCGGTCTTAGAAACGCAGGGGCCATATATCAACGAATGATGAACAAAGTATACGACAAGAACTCCTTCGAAGACATTCTTGAAGTATATATGGACGATATGATCGTAAAATCCGAACAAGAGGTTGATCATACCGCTCACTTGAAAAGAGTTTTCGAACAAACTCGAAAGTACAACATGAGACTCAATCCTGAGAAGTGCACATTTGGGGTACAAGCGGGCAAATTCCTCGGTTTCTATCTTACAGAACGAGGCATCGAGGCTAACCCAGATAAATGTCGAGCATTTACAGAGTATCTGACTCCCACGTCGAAAGAGTGCATCCAAACTCTTAATGGGATGCTAACAGCACTCTCGCGATTCGTTGCTAAATCAGCGCAACACACGGTCCCTTTCTTCAAATTACTAAGAAAAGAGATCGCGTTCGAATGGAGTGACGAATGTGAAGCCACTTTGAACCATCTTCAAATTCTGGCTGGAACTTGAACAATACAAAAAACAGGGCACAAAGACAGTAAAACAGAGCACAGTCAATCAGGTTCAGAAGCAGCAATTAAAGTGCAGAAATAAAAAGAACACACAGAATTTGTTAACCCAGTTCGGTGTAAACACCACCTACATCTGGAGGATACCAATCTAGGAAGGAAATCCACTATAGGAATCAATCCTTAAGACTCAAGACACAGACCCCCCTGTTCCCAGCCTAAGCAATCAATCTCCTCTAGACTAATTTCTACTCAGGAACACCACCTAAGTATTAGAACACTACTAACTTCCTCTTCAAGTAACTAACCCAGTTACTAAACAACTTCTGAATAACTACCCAGTTTTGAAGACAGACTTCAATAACACAAAGACATCATTCGTACCTAAAGGCTTAGAATGAATTACAACTCAAAACTTCTAAACCAACTCAGATGAGTGGTGTACAAATAAAACCTAAGTTTAAAACACAAAGACTCTAATTCTCTGATTAATAAACTATGACTCGTAGTCTTCAACAAGTAGCAGCACATCTCCTTTTATAGGCTTCAGCAATCATATAATTCTGAATCCAATCTTCTGCAATTGATATGTTTCTGATTTATGAAAGCTTAATAAGGAAACAAATAATTCTGAACCAAATAAGGCAAAGATCCTTCAGCAATTAAATCAATCATAAAACACGAAGCCAATCTTTAAGAAAATCTTCAACAAATTAATCATCCTTCTAGAATCACTTTAGCCACAATAAATCTTCCGCAAATCTCCAACAGAAACGCACAGCATTAATGCATAAAAACCCAGCTTCTGAAATCAGCTTCTGAAGGTCAACGCTGGTCAATGGATGAATAGTGCATCTCAAGTACTGTAGTGCGTCTGAAGAAGTCAACGCTGGTCAACAGATGAATAGTGCATCTGAAGTATTGTAGTGCGTCTGAAGAAGTCAACGCTGGTCAACGTCTGAACAGTGCGTCTGATGTACTGTTCAGCGTCTGAAGGCACATTCTGCGTCTGAAGCACTGTTTCAGAGTCTGAAGGTCCATTCAGCGTCTGAAGGCCCAAAACTGCGTCTGAAGGTCCAAACTGCTTCTGAAGGCCATTTCAGCTTCTGAACCCCATCAAATTCAGTTTCTTGCTTCTGAAGACTTCTTAAACACATGGAGATGCTTTGCTTGAACACTTTGATTTTACCAAAACATGCAGCCAACTTCTAAATACTCAACACATCTCAAGCTCGCCTTGTCTCAACCTCCCGTCCTGTCGCGTCAGGATCAAGATGAGACTCTGTATTTGTATCTCTCCGTGTCATCTGATGTCGTCAGCGCGGTACTAATCAGAGAAACTCCGGAGGGACAAAGACCTACGTATTTCACTAGCAAAGCCCTACAAGGTCCAGAAACGAGATACCAGAGAATAGAGAAAGTAGCTCTTGCATTGGTTGTAGCAGCCAGGAGGCTAAGGCAGTATTTCCTCACACACACCAACATCGTTCGAACGGACCAACCGATACGACAAATACTTGGACGACCTGATGTCGTCGGAAGGATGATGAAATTGTCGCTCGAATTATTCGAGTTCGACATTCATTGCAAATCCTGGAAAGCATTCAAGGCCCAAGTATTCACTGATTTCTTGGCTGAAATGACTTTTCCTTCCGAGGAAGAGAAGGGTGGGGTTTGGACCGTTTACGTTGATGGATAATCTAATTCGAAAGGCAGTGGAGCGGGAGTAATCATCGAAAACGATGAAGGAATCGTAATCGAGGTATCATTGGGGCTATCCTTCGTGATGACCAACAATACCGCAGAATACGAAGCTTTCTTGGCCGGCTTACGAATAGCCAAAGACATGGGAGCCAGAGTAATCAAAATATGCACTGAGTCCCAGCTAGTCGCATCCCAAGTCACATGCGAATACCAAGTGAGAGAGGAACATCTGCAAGAATACGTTCAGCTGGTTCAAACCAAAATGAAAGAGTTCGAATCTGTCGAAGTGGTAGATGTTCCCCACGAACATAACACCCATGCAAACATCCTTTCTAAACTCGCTAGCACGCAAACCGGCAACGCGAAAAAAACAGTAATCCAAGAAGTCCTTACCGAACTGAAATTCCTGGCAGGACTGATTCTGAACTATAAAACAGAGTATAATACGCAGAACATAATATACAGTTCAGAAGCAAAATAACAGACAGAAAGTAAAGAACACAGGTGATTTGTTAACCCAGTTCGGTGACAAACACACCTACGTCTGGAGGCTACCAAGCCAGGAAGGAAATCCACTAAATAGTATCAATTCAAAGACCTATGACAACAACCCCTGTTTCTCAGTCTTCTCAATTAATCACTACCTGTAAAGATTTCTACCTAGGAACTCCTAGATATAAGAACCCCTCTTACTTCCTACTCAAGCAATCACTGCCCCAGTGATTGTATACTCTAAACAAACAAGGATGAAGTCACACTTCAAAACATCAAAGTCACTTTTGCTTAAAAGCTTTAAGTGAATTACAACTCAATAAAACTAAACCAACTCTAACAGATGAGTGGTGTACATATCAAAGCACTAAGCTTACAGACTCAAAACTCTAAGTATGACTCTCTCTTCTGTTTTGAATCAAATTCTTCAATAGCAGCGTCCTCTATTTATAGCTTCAGCAGCAACATAATTCTTGAATCAAATCTTCTTCAAAGATATATTTCCATAATTCTTTTAGAAGAAAATAGATGCAATTATATTTCTGAAATATATTTTGCAAAGATTCCTTTGAAAATATATTCATAAATAAAAGAATCCAATCTTCAATAAAGATCTTCAGGCAAAACAATCTTCCTTCTAGAAACAAAGCTTGGATAATTCTTCAATTAAATCTTCTCATAAAAGATCATGTTCTGAAAATACACATCTCCAAGGCGCACAAAATCACTACAAGAAACAGCGCAATTTGCCAGGGATTTGAGCCAGGAGCATGCACTCCTGGGAAAAAAACGTGGGGTAAAACCAGGGGAAGGCCCTGGCAAAATGTGTGGGAGGCTGCTGACAAGAGCCAGGGGTAAGCTCCTGGGAAAATGTCATAGGCCGTGGCATTTTTTTTAGCGCCACTTTTTGAAATTCAAATGGGGACAAGAAGCAGACAGGCAGAGCATTTTGCGAGGGCTTTTCCCAGGAGTGGGCCCTGGTATAACGCAATATGTGCCATGACTTGATCGAAGCCTGCATTAAAGCTGCCAAATGACTATGCTAGGGGCCCGCTCCTGGCAAAATGTTGGGAATCCCTGGCTTATAGTTGACCGTTCTGACTTGGTGTTGGCATTGATTGGACGGAATTTGCGAGGGGTATACCCCTCGTTTTTGCTCTGGCATAAACTGGCCTATATAAGTCACGCTTCCCCTCATTTTTTCATTTCCAACCGGTTCCAATTCCATTTTTTCTTCCCCTTTCAGACTCTCCTCCTCCTTCACTACACACACAACACAGTCCCCTCTTTCCTTCTCCAACAACACTTAATTATTTTACAACTATTTGGTAATCTCTTCACTCATATTTTTTTTTATTTTATGTTTTATTTATTATTTTGACATATAATAAATTTGGAATCTGTTCTTTGTGAAGCTTCAACAAGTTAGTATTTTTTGAAATTTAAATTTTTGAATTTATTATGGGCTGGTTGTTATATATATGTTGCTGTAAATACATGTTGTGATATATATTGCATGTTATAATTTTCGAATTTTAAAATGATGCATGTTATATTGTATGTTGTGATATTTAAATTTTAAACTGTTTTAATTTTCGAATTTTTTTGTGTGTATTTTGACTTTTTTGATGATAATTATGTTTTGATGTTGAGTATAAGTTTTTTTAGATATGTTAAATATAGTCTTATTTTCGAATTTTTGTGTAATAAATTAAAAAAAATTATTTTTAAAAACTGTTGATGATGATGGTACTGCTGGATATTTATGCTATTGTCTAAAAATTATTTTTAAAAATCGAAATTTTAATGTTTATTTTGGGATATTTATGCTATTGTTAAGGATAAATGTTGTTACATGATGTCTCAAATTATTTGTGGAATATATATATTAATTAGTGCTGGTTTTCTTTTGAAGAAATGAAAGTTGTTGAATATATGTTTTTTTAGTAGATATGTGGATTATATGTTTAATTATAGTTCTAGTTTTATTAGAATGATAAAATATACAAGATCCAACAATAAGTTTTATAATGCATACTGATTTTTTATTTAGAACTGCTATAATTTAAAAAAAAAATATTTACAACTGTTTTTTAATTAATTTTAGAGAAAACTGTTGTTTTTTTAGAACTATGAGATAGGTTTTTTAATTTAGTGAAAATAGTTATTAGTGACATAAATAATTAAAACTAAGAGTTGTAATTTTTATTTTAAAATTAATAATAAAAAATTGTTTTAATTTTTAATATAGTGTAAACAAAAATTGTTTATTAATATTTTATATGAAATATTTTTTTTAATACTAATTATAATAAAACTCTTTATAATGTAAAGAAAAATAGGTTTTTAGAAAAAAAAACAGTTTTTTCATTATAGTGTAGTAAAAAAAATAGGGTAGTCAAAAATATTTTGTAATCTTTTTTTAATACTAATTATATCAAATCTTTTGATATATGTTTTATATCAATTTTGAAAAAAACAGTTTTTTCATTATAGTGTAGTCAAAAATATGTTTTTTGAAATTAAATGTATTTTGAAATCAAATTTGTTGTTTTAATTAAAAAACAATATACTTATAAGGCTTATTGTTGGAAATTCCCCGCATTAAAAATTACGCGCGCAAGAAAAGAAATACTTTTGATGAAAAAAAAGTAGGCGCACAAAAAAATTTGAGCGTAAAGAAATAATCTTGATGTCATATAATTACGTGCGTAAAAAAGTACACCATTAGTTGCGCTACTAAGCAAAAAGATGAATTTCTAATCATGAAGTTGAATATGTGAACGTTGTAGTCGAACGCCCAAAAGATGGAGTATTATCAGCATTTTCGTAGTTGGATGTATGACAGAACGTTACCGGGAAGAAGAGGATTAAAACCCCATTTTGTTGAAGGAGTTCAAGGATTTATTTCATGGGCATGGGCGCAACAAGTTTGTAAAGATGAGGGAGGGATAAGATGTCCGTGTGTTAAATGTACGTGTAGATATATAAAGAGTGACCCCAGAGAAGTCAAGAAACACTTGGATAGAGTTGGATTTATGCCTGATTATTGGGTTTGGGTTTATAACGGTGAAAAGTTTCATAATTTCGGGCAAGGAGTCAATGCACAAGCTTCGAGTAGTGGAACAAATGTGGAATACAATGAACAATTCAACGATGAACAATTCAACATGATGGATGATATGGTCGCTGATGCTTTAGGTGTGGAACTGTCTTACACTGATGATGTTGAAGATGAACAAGGCGAACAACTCCCAAATGAGAAAGCACAAAGATTTTACCAATTGTTGAGTGAATGTAATGCCCCATTGTTTGAAGGGTCTTCGGAATCAAAGTTATCTATGTGTGTGAGACTTTTAGCTCATAAGTCGAATTATAATGTTGCTGATAAAGGCGTGGATGATGTTACGAAGATGTTGTTGGATGCGACTCCATTTAAAGATAATTTGCCAGCAAGTTATTATGATGCTGAGAGGTTGGTGATGAAGTTGGGATTAAAAGTTAAAAGGATTGATTGTTGCATAAACGCCTGCATGTTGTTTTATGACAATGAATTTGGGATAAGTGATGGAGCATTGGAGGAATGCAAATTTTGTGGAAGTCCACGGTATCGTGTGGGTAGGTGAGGGAGAATTCCGAATAAGTCAATGTTTTATTTGCCCATAATACCAAGATTACAAAGGTTGTTTGCATTGATGAAAACTGCTAGTCAAATGACGTGGCATCATTCAAATAAAATTCCCGGAGTCTTGCGACATCCTTCTGATGGTGAAGCGTGGAAACACTTTGATCAAGTATATCCTGATTTCGCAGCAGATCCGCGAAATGTAAGACTAGGATTGTGCTCTGATGGTTTCACTCTGTATATCCAAGCATCAGCAAAACCATACTCTTGTTGGCCGGTCGTTGTAACCCCTATAATCTCCCTCCCGAGATGTGCATGACAAAGCCCTACATGTTTTTGACGTGTGTTGTTCCGGGGCCAGATAACCCTAAAGCAGGCATAGATGTGTTTCTACAACCTTTAATTGATGATTTGAAGAGGTTGTGGATTGGAGAATGGACTTACGATATTTCAACCAAAATTTTTTTTCTAATGAGAGCATCTTTGATGTGGACAATTAACGATTTTCCAGCGTATGGCATGTTGTCTGGTTGGAGCACTCATGGGAGATTTGCTTGTCCACATTGTATGGAAAATACAAAGGCATTTACTTTGAAAAATGGAGGGAAAAGTTCATGGTTTGACTCTCATCGTAGGTTTTTGCCTCATAATCACCCGTTTAGAAGAAGTAAGAATGGCTTCTTGAAGGATGAGAGAGTATTAGATGCCCCGCCCCCTAAGATTACATCAGAAGAAGTTTGGACAAGAGTTTGTGATTATCCAAAAGTCACTGATTTTGGCCAAACTATCCCAATACCAGGATACGGAGTTGACCACAACTGGACTAAACAAAGTATATTTTGGGACCTCCCCTATTGGAAAGATAACTTGCTCAGACATAATCTTGATGTAATGCACATTGAGAAGAATTTTTTAAACAACATATTTAACACAGTGATGGATGTCAAAGGAAAAACGAAAGATAATGAGAAAGCCAGGAAAGATTTAGAATTGTATTGTAAAAGAAGGGACTTGGAGTTAAAACCTCAACCGAATGGAAAGTTGTTGAAACCCAAGCAATCTACACTCTAACTTCCGAAGAAGCAAAATCAGTTTGTCAGTGGTTGAAGGATTTGAGAATGCCTGATGGATATTCTTCTAACTTGGACAGGTGTGCCGATGTTAAAACTGGAAGGTTACATGGGATGAAAAGTCATGATTGTCATGTTTTCATGGAGAACTTAATCCCAAGTGTGTTTAGTTCACTACCCACCCAGGTGTTAAATCCACTCACTGAGATTAGTCAATTTTTTAAAAATATGTGTGCTTCAACTTTGAGTCGATGAACTTGATAAATTGGACAAGATAATTCCAATCATACTCTATCAGCTGGAGCAAACTTTTCCCCCTGGTTTTTTTGACTCTATGGAACATCTTCCGGTTCATCTGGCATATAAGGCTAAGTTTGGCGGGCCTGTTCAATATAGGTGGATGTACCCGTTTGAAAGATTTATGGGTGACTCAAAACGAGCAGTTAAAAATAGGGCTAAAGTTGAAGGATCAATATGTGCTGTTTACATTCACAAGGAAACCTCATACTTTCTCAGTCATTACTTCATCGACCGTGTGCTTATTCCAACTACTACAAGAAATGATGTTGCTGTTGAAAATGAAAGGGATCCGTCGACCTTATCAGTTTTCAATCTACCTGGTCGTCCCTCTGGCAAGGCGAGTGAACAATGGATGGTAGATCAGAAAGAGTATCGATCAGCTCATGTTCATGTGTTGATTAATTGCGCAGAGGTTAAACCATACCTTGAGTAAGTAAAACAAAACTATTACTTTTTACTAGGACATTAAGTTAAAACACATCTAACTTTGACTTAAATTTTGGTGTAGGGAATTTAAGACCTTTTATGAAGAATTTGGTGATGATTCGCCTGGTTATATTCATGAATATTTTCCCGGTTGGTTTAAACAACAAGTATACAATGCCGAGCCAACCGAAGAAATCATTCGTTTAAGAGGTTTATCTCAAGGTCCTTTACAATGTGCCACTGAATATCATACATACTTCGTGAATGGATATAAATTTCATACTCATTCATGGAGTGAGGGGAAGAAGACATATAACAGTGGTGTATACGTAAAAGGAGTTACGGATGGAGGTGAAGATGACTTCTATGGCGTGATCAAACACGTTTACGAGTTGTTTTACAATCAGGATAAAGTGGTGTTGTTTTATTGTGACTGGTTTGATCCGTCACCTAGATGGACAAAAATGAACAAAATAAGCAACAATGTTGACATTCGTGTGGACAAAAAATATAATTTTTATGACCCGTTTATCATGGCACATAACGTTAGGCAAGTGTACTATGTTCCTTATCCCCCAACACAACCACGCAAACGAGGATGGTCAGTTGCAATCAAAACAAAGCCAAAAGGTCGCATTGAGACTGAAGAATCAATTTATGAAGTTGAACAAATTGATGAAATTTCACATGTTAATGAGATAATTGAAGTTGAGCAAGTTACAGGTTGGCGTGATGCACAAGTTGAAGGGGATCATGTTGATCCTGCTGTTTTGTTGACTCCTAATGAAGATGAAAATGATGAGGATGATGTTGATTCTGAAGAGAACAATATTGATGAAGGGGATCATGATGAAAGTGTTTTTGGATTATAATTGATGTATTGTTATAATCGATGTACTGTTCTAATTGTAATGATTTTAATTTCAAAATGGATGAATATGTTGTTTATTTGTGTTAATTAGTGTTAAGATGATTTATTGTTTACATTATGGTTTTTTTGTTATTGATAAATAGTCAGCCATGCCTCCAAGGATTGAGGATCAGAGCAAGAGCAAAGCCCGCAGGAGGCGGTATGTCACTCAAGTTGTGGACCCAGCCACACAAGCCCGATTAACCCCAATGCCTCCCACACCTGCTGCATCTTCTAGCCAGGGATCGACTGGGTCCTCCCAGGCTAGTGCAGCTGCTCCTCCTATAGCTCCAGCTTTCTCGACACCATCTTTCTCGTCATCTCCTTACCTTTTCCCTCAGGGACCTCCAGGATATCATTTTGGGTCTTCACCTTCCTTTCCCTACCCTGCGGGCTATCCCTTCCCGTATCCAATCCCACCACAAACCCAACTCCAAATCCAACCACAACAACAAAACACACCACAACCCCAGCAAAACCCACCACAACCCGAGCAAGAAAATGTGGTCGAAGAGGATGGTGCAGGCCAGATGGATGGTGGTGGAGAGGTGGTGCAGGCCGTTGATGAGCCAGAAGTTTATCCCACGGATAATCGGAATCGCTTTATCTTAAAGCCTAGTGGGAACTCGTAAGTATTATCATAATTTGTACATAGTTCAATTTTAATAATTTTATGATTATTTTAAGTTTGATTATGAGTTTTTATTGTTTCAGCTTTTTGCCTTGCAAACCCGCGGCGGAAGCTATCAGAGATATCATTCATAATTGCTATAATAGATTGTGGAAGACTTATGGTGATGTGGATGATGATGAGAAAGAGCGTTGGTTTAATCTCTTTCAGGTTAGTTTAAATATATACCATAATTTGTAATTTCATTTATATGCACATTTGTTATAGTATCCTAATTTTCTTTAATATGTTAACAAAAATGCAGGCTAAGTGTACTTGGGATGCCAGGTACTATGAAACAATGCGGCGTAATTTCCATATAAGAGCTGCTGCACGTCTTTCAGATATGCTTCGAAACGCCTGTGTTCGTTATGAGGAGAAAAAAAAGCGGCCACATTGGATCGGGAGGGAGTTGATGAGCCAGTTGGTTGACTATTGGGAAACTGAGGAGTTCAAGTCAAAGTCTGAGAAAGAAAAGAAGAATCGGGCGTCGGAAAAGGGGGGGTGCATTCACACCGGTGGCTGCATAAGCAATGGAGAGCATGATGAACGTTTGGTAAAAATAATAAACCTTTAAATATTTGAATTTGATTGTATTAAATCATTTTATTTATATTAATAATTTTATTTCTTGTGAAAAATAGGCCAGGAGGCTTGGGAGAGAGCCGTTTATTAACGAGCTTCACAACGAGACACACAGACATAAATCCGGCCAATTTTGCGATGAGCGTGCTAGGAAAGTTCAGGTAATATTGAATAAGTATATTGTAATTATTCGCGTTACATTTTATTATGTTTTAAACACTAATTGTTATTTGTGATTAACTATTTTGTTGTTATTTATGCAGGAGGAGTATGATCGCCAGCTTGCTGAGGCTCTTTCTCAAGGGTCGACAGTTAATCATGGTTTGAGCCTCCTGTTTACTCTGAAATTTGGTAAACAACCGCTAGTCTGAATTAATTGCTTGCGAGACCAACTAGTGAATCTCAGGAGCATAGTGCTTTGTTTGAATTCTTTAAATTATTTGAATGTCCATTACGCATAAACATTTATTGTAGTTTTGGGGAGAATTAAACATAAAAGTCACTTGGATTGCAAATAACAAGGAAAACAAGTTCTTACTAAACAAATCCTCTGTTTCGATCGAAACAAAAATGAACAGAATTTAAATGAGAAACATTAAACTTTGCATGAAACTTAAAGTGCTTAAAAGATACATTTCATGAAAAAGTAAATTGCATTGAATTGTAAAATATGCTTTACAGAAAAGGATGGTTCACAGATTCATACTTGGATCCCATTTCACTCGTTTCTCTCGATAGCGTGGGTACTTTGAGTTTACAAGGATTTTTGTATAAAATGAATTGCGACCTTTTTTCTGACTAAAAAACTACTATATATAGACTTTCGAAAATAAACTGCCCTAACGGTCGAACACTATACTACTGCCAAATGTCCTGCCACGTACACCCTGCATGCACTTAACTGCTCCTTAGAACGGTTGTATCTCTCGAAGTCGAACTGAGTTTTGTGAAGTGTCAGAATTGTGCTAAGTCCAGAACTTTATTGCTTCGATTCGATCATACGCTAGGTCGATTTGCCTTATGGTTCGAAGCCCTCCTTCTTGCCTTAGCCTTGTATTTGTAAATATTCCTTTGAACCTGTGAACAATTCCAAGATTCTTTCTGCTCTTCGATTAGATAGAATCTTGCAAGATTCCCTTCAGCATTTAATGCATGTTTAGAGCATATTCTTAGCTTATAAAAATATGGGCTAACAAATTGCCCCCAAAAAATGTCTGCTTCGATTCGTGATCGAAGGAAGATAAGAAGTTGACATTTTTTTCTTTTTCTCCACGTTTACTGAAACGACGTCATGATGGCACGTTTTACTGTATAACTGTCACCTCGATTCCCACTATCATCATGAGTTCCAACTTTCTAGGTAAGAGTGGGACACGTGTCACACTGGGAAGTCGAAGTGATTTTTGATTTGACAGATTTTTTTTTTTTTTTTTTTTTTAAAAATGAAAAAGTAACCCTATAAAAAGGCCAGAAACGGCCATTGAAGAACTTTTCCAGACGAAAACTTTCAGAGTTCTTGCTTTTTTCACTCTCTTGCTTCTTAATCTCCACAGCTTCTTACGAATCAAACCAATCCGTTGTTTCCTTCCACAATTGTTTGTTTTTGAATCTCTAGTAAAGGAACTCTCTCCTCAGAATCATTGGCATTGATTCAAACAGTCTGTCATCTAAACCCTTTTTCGTAACTGTTCATCTTCTTCTTCGATAATGTCTTCAGAAAACCAAGAAGTTCCCATAGCTGGAAGATGGCCAAGTGCTATCACAAATAATGATGGCAAAGATATGGTACCCGAACCTCACGGGGACGCCGCAAAGAAAGCCGTCTGGGAGCTGAACGTAATGATCCCATTTTCTGTGGGCGGCCATACTTACGCTTTTGGTGGGCCTCTTCCAGACCAGCCAACTTTATCGAAGGCTATGGACAAGGTATTCCCTTCGTTCACAACTTGTGAACCCAGGATCTTCCTAAGTGACCCATACAACTTCAATTTTCTAAGTAAACCAAGTAAGCTATTTCGATCAGCTCCTTACGTAGGTAATCTAGATTATATCTCTTGGCTTGATCGAGTCGAAAACGACTATGGAGAGTTTTGGAAAAGGCATGAGATTTTCGACCTTATTCAATTTTCCAGGACTGGTCCAGAGTATCGACCAGAAATGATCATTGCTGCTCTACACTTCTTCGAGAGCTCAACTAACACGTTCCAATTTCCTTGTGGGATGCTTACACCAACCCTCTTCGATGTAGCCGCTCTTACAGGCCTTAGGCCTACTGGGGATACTTATGACCCTACCATCACTAATGATGATATCAAGGTTGATTTTAAAGAGGCAACTTTTGCTAAATACATAGCGGAGAATAGGGGTGATGACGATGAAGTATCCTTCGAAGAACATGTTGCATTCCTGACCCTGTGGCTGTCGCACTTTGTCTTTTGTTCGAAATCTCTGCAGGTGGCAAAGAGATTTATTCCTATGGCCCAACAGATTGGAGAGGGCAGGACATTTGGGCTTGGTAAACTCTTGCTGGCCGTTCTCTATGATTCGATTGGGGAGGCCTGTGATGACCTGAAAAAATCGAGGGATGGCTCTTCCTTCCTAGTGTCCGGCCCAATGTGGCTTCTTCAACTGTGGCTTAATGCCACTTTCGAAAAGGAAATGGGATTGTTCATCCCACAAGACTACGTTGAAGAAGTTGCAAATCGTTCCATTGAGGGCCAAAGGGCACTTCGCCTGACGCCCAGGACCTTAGGCCAGAGCCCACAGAGGCTCTTTCTCACGTATATGCAAATCTTCCTGGACTTCAAACACTTCCTTCCACAACATGCCCCCTTCCATAAGAGACAATTTGGTCCGGCTTGGTTCACGGAAGATTTCCCCACCATTGACCCAGACAATGAAGACGAAGTAAACGAAGTATGGTCAGCTTACTTGTATCCTTCCATACTTTCATGTAGGACTGGGGTGAAATCGAACTACCTAGGTTTGGTTGGGTACCAACCTCATCTAGTGTCAAGACAGTTTGGGTTTTCTCAACTTCGACCCAAGAGTATATTCTCAGACCCCAAACATGTTTTAAGGGGAGCTAACCTCTCAGATAAGCTTTACAAGAGATACCTGAAGTCATCTGAAGAGCTCCTGTTCGAATTACACCCATTCGAATACAGTGCTTCGTTCTTCTGTACCACAGAATTCACAAAATGGTGGGGGAAGCATTTTTCTGGTCACTCAGTGGGAGATACTAAAGCTATGATCTCCAGACTGGAAAGTGGCTTTTCTCAGCCAATCATTGAGAACATCCGTTCGAAGCTCCCTGCTCGAGGTATCAAACTCATTTTTAACACTTATTAATATATGCTAGTTTCATTTATTTATGCCTTTCGATTTCATTTGTTCAGGCAAAGCATCAGTGACAAAGAAAGGTGTAGAATCATCTCGAGCTGGGAAAAAGCTCAAAAAATCAACTGGCATAAAGATCCAGGAAGCCCCGAAGGAGAAACAAGAAAAGGTAACTAATTTTATTTACCTTGTTTTAATTTCCAACATTTTCTAACTTCTTTCTACTTCGATTATGGCAGAGTCGCAAAAGGGATAGTAGCTCTGAGGCTACCACAACCTCTAAAAAATCAAAGCCTGAGGCCATCTATGTTATAGATGAAGAAGAAGTAAGCCCATTCGAAAGTCTTTCAACTACTTCACTTTTTGATCTAATGTCGATCCCTTTAGTCTTTTCTTATCCTTTTTCCTTTTTTCACAGGAAGAGGAGGAAATTCCTCTTATTAGGAAAAGAAAAACGCCCCCCAGCTCGACACCCACCGAGTCCGTCGAACAGACGGGTCTAGGTAGTTCTCAGGCTCAGGGGCCTAAAGAGAAGAAAAGGAAGAAGGACAAGAAAGCCAGGCCTGAAATCTCTGCAGATCGACAAGCAGAAGAGCCTGTTGAGAAGAAGAAAAAGAAAAAGTCTTCTAAGTCTTCAGGAGATCATTCAAAAGCAACTCCTTCTGAATCTCAGCCTGCTTCGACTGAGGTTGATAATCAGGCTGACAAAGAGCCTAAAGACCAAGAGGATGATGGAGGGGTTAAGACTCCTGAAGACCTTAATCCAAATCCCATTATTGTAGAGGTTGAGGTACGGATTTATGCACAAACTTCTTCTTTTATGAATAAGATTGCCTTTGCTAGCATCCTTTTTTATTTCGTTTATATTTCGAATCAGGTGAAAGGTCATGCAGCAGAGGGTGCTCCAGCAGGGACAGAAAAAATTCCAAGCCCCCTTATCGAAGAGCCTCGCAGTCCTGTAAGAACTGAAGCTGTTGCTGAGGCAGACCCACAGAAAGAAGACCAACCAGATCAACCAGCTGCGTCTGAGGGTCCTCGTGGTTGGAGGGGCAAATCTGTCGAATCTGAGACTGAGCAACAAGAGGCTGCTGTTTCTACTGAGTCGAGCAAGGGTTATTCGCCCTCCCCTGAGAGGTACCAATTCGATGATGAAGCTATCAAGGAGGCTGAGGTAGGAGGGTCAGAAATCTTGCCGGAGTCTTCGATTTCGAAGCTTTCTGCCAGCTTAGGGTTGCCTGAAGAGGAATTCATGCATATGCAAAGTTCAGACCCTGCAGCGACCCTTCGACTTCTGCTTGCCAGACAAACCCCTCCTCAGACTTCAAGCGACAGGGCTACTGATTCGACTCAGTCGGCAGAAGACAAATCCCTCCACCGCTTTTGGACTTCTCAACTTTTTGAAGAAACTCCATAATCCCTTGAATACCGACGAAACCTTAGGGAAGGTTATTCAAATCGAATCAATTATTGATCAACTAGCCAAAACTGTGCAGCATGATGAGGACAGTGCCATGAGACTTGTTGCTCAGCAACGAACACATGACCATTTGCTCGAAAGGGCCAAAACTGCACAGGCTGAGGTTGATCGATTAGCAAATCTCGCCAAAGAAGCGCACCCTGATATTAAGGCTTGCAATAACAACATCTCTGATTGGGAAAATAATATCATCGTGTTGCAGTCGCAAATCGACAACTATAGGCAGAAGATTGCTGAAGAGGAAGCCAAACGCAACCGACTCGAAGAGGACGTCAACAATTCGATTAAGGCTCGAATTGATGAGAAGGGACGGGAGGGTCTTAAGGCTTACAGTGCTTCTGCAGTACTACTTGAAGAGGTTAAGAGCTTGGAAAGTGCCCGCCAGGTCTTCGACAAGGAGATGAACAGCTTAACCAAATTGTACTGGGAGTCTGTAAAGCATTTGTAATACCTTAATTATCTTGTGAATTTCGAACATTTTTGGCATATTTTGATTGTAATGTTCAGGACATGCCCAGTTTGTGGCAGTTTCTTTAACTATCATTTCGAATTTTTTGAAGTTTTATTCTGCGCTTATTTTTACTTCGAGTCACTTTGATTATTTTAGCATTTAAAAACGCCAAATATCGAAGTTTTACTTGGTTTTTCATGATACATACTGAAACACCTCTTTTTTAGTAACGGATAAGATTGTGCCTATGAAAAAACGCGTAATTCTTAAGCCATATCTATGACTGGCTCTAGTTTCAAAACGAGTCAAACATCCGTTTTCAAAACAGTCTTAGCTGAAATGGCGTGAATTCTGAGAAAATTTAGGAAACGGTTGAAGAGTCATTAATGATTTTACCATTATATATATGGTCATTCTCTATCCGTCTTACTTACTCCACTCTGCAAGTCATAATAATATAGCCAGTATCATCAATTTTGAAAGAGAAAACATGGGTAAAGGCAAACAAATTGCGAAGAACACCGATAAAAAGAGAGCAACATCTGCAAAGAAGGACAACAAAAAGGCTGCTGATTCTTCAAAGAAGACCAAGAAACCTTCTTCCAAGGGTGAAAGCTCAAGAACCTGCAGGGCTCCCCCTCCACCTGAAGGGAAAACACCTTCGGAGGCTCAACCAGAGGTTTCTTCCTCAGAGTCTGATAGTACGGACCCTGATTGGGCAGAATTCCTTTCGACTTATGATGAAAACAAGGAATACCTTCGTTCATCAGACTCAGAAGTGGATTCGAAATGAAGGCCCCTTCAAGATCAACGTGTCTTTCTTTTATATGAGGGCCCATTCAAGATTAACGTGCCACTTTTCCTTTTGTAATTTGAATAAAATCTTAGCACTTTATGATGGGTAGAAAATCCAAGATAAAATCTTTGTATGTTGAGGGATGAAACCCACCATTTTTAATTCGAATGTTTGATTTTATTGGCATCTTCGCTAGTTGCCACTTTAGTTATTTATTTTTTGAACTATTCTTGATTTATTCGAACCTCTTGCAGCACTGGTTTATATCTTTTCAAATACTTACCATTTATGCTCAAGGTACGTTGATCAGGAGTTAACTCCTCTAACTCATAAGCACTGTTCGAATAAATCTGGACTACCTTAAATGGTCCTTCCCAATTTGGGGACCACTTGCCCAGGGTTCGATCTTTTCTATCCATGGGCAGGATGACTTTCCACACCAAGTCTCCAACATTAAAAGTTTTTGACTTTACTTTCTTGTTATAAGCTTTTGCAACTCTTTCCTTTTGCCTAGTCAAGACTTCTAATGCTCTTAATCTCTCCTCATCTAAATCAACCAACTCATCTGACATCATTTCCCAATAATGATCAATTGGTATGTCCATTTGTTTTTGTATTCTGGCTGATTGCAAATGTATTTCGACTGGAAGTACAGCATCATGACCAAACGTTAGTCGAAATGGGGTAGTGCCAGTTGATTCCTTAGGAGAATTTCTACATGCCCATAAAACTTGATCCAACGTTTTATTCCAATTTTTTGGTTTTTGGGCAATATGTTTTTTAATCAAGTTAATGATAATTTTATTGGCTGCTTCGACTTGACCATTTGCTTGCGCGTAATATGGTGTTGAGGTTAATAATCGAAAGCCAGTTTCTTGAGCAAATTCTTGCATCTTTCGTCCAGTAAAGACTGAACCTTGATCAGTGGTAATTGTTTCAGGAATACCATACCTATAAATAATATGGTTTTGAATAAAACTAATTACCGCCTCCTGATCGACATTTGGTAAAGGGACTGCTTCGATCCATTTAGTAAAATAGTCTATTCCAACTAAAATATATCGTTGGTTTTTAGACGAAGCAGGCTTAACCTCACCAATTAGATCCAGAGCCCATCCTCTGAAAGGCCAAGGTTTGATTATGGCGTGTAACTCGCTAGCAGGTACATGATGTATCCCTGCATGCTTTTGGCATTCTTGACAGCCTTTAGCAAATTCTATGCAGTCCTTTAGCATAGACGGCCAATATAAACCTTGTCGAAATAAAAGCCATTTCATTTTATGGCCTGCTTGATGTGATCCACAAGCACCACTGTGAACATGGGAAACTGCTAAATATGCTTCTGATTCACTTAGGCATTTTAACAAAATTCCTTCTGCAGTCTTTTTAAATAATTCATTTCCCATAATCACGTAGTTCAAAGCCCTATATTTGATCTTTCGAGCCACATTACCTGTTGGATTTTTTAAATATTCAACAATGGATTTTCTCCAATCATTATCCAACATATTGTCAATGGCCAAAATTTGAATTTTTTCCTGAAGATCATCTACGTTTTCATCTTCACTACCTTGTGGTGTACTTGCCCCCACAAGTTTTGGCATTGATAATGCAGTGCTCAATGGCTCTTGTAACACCAGTTTATCTTTTATTTCGATCAACTGAGTCAACTTTTCCTTCGACAATTTGTACCCTGAAGCTATTTGGGCTAAATCATTTGCTTCTTGGTTTTCTAGTCGAGGTATATGTTCAATATTAATATAATCGAAATGATTCAGAAGAGAACTTGCTATAACAAAATATTTTGCTAAGTGTTCTTTCACACATTTGTACTCTTGTGTTAATTGTCTCAACACTAACTCTGAATCACCCCTTATGTTAACATTTCTTGCCCCCAAGCTAATTAAAATTTCAAGGCCTGTGATTAAAGCTTCATATTCAGCCTCATTATTTGAGCAAAGACCTTTAATCTTATATTTGAACTTAGTTGGGACTTTTGTGGGGGATATTATTAAGATTCCAATCCCAGTTCCATGTTTATGTTTAGAACCATCGAAATACAAAATCCAAGGTTCAGTTTCTACATAGTCTTGAGGCATTTCGATCACTGAGTGATCTACAATAAAATCTGCCACAATTTGACCCTTAACAGATTTCAGGGGCTTGTAAGTTAAAGAATATTCTGTTAATGCTAAAGCCCACTTTCCAATTCTACTGTGTAAAATAGGCTTCGATAACATGTGTTTAATAATATCATAATGAGAATACACATAGACATCAACAGGCTTTATATATTGCTTAAGTTTAATACAAGAGAAATACAAACAAAGACAAAGTTTTTCTATGGTAGTATATCTAGTTTCTGCATCACTTAATACACGACTAAGATAATAAATTGCATGTTCCACGCCATTTTCATCTTCCTGAGCCAACATGCTCCCAATGGTCTTGTCAGACGCAGCAATGTACAACTTCATATCTTTACTTCGACTAGGAGGCATTAGTACTGGAGGCTTAATCAAATACTCTTTAATTTCATCGAAAGCCTTTTGATGCTCTTCATCCCATTTGAATGGTTCATCTTTCTTGAGTCGAAGCAATGGCGAAAAAGTTTGAGCTTTGCCACTTAAATTCGAAATGAATCTTCTCAAGAAGTTGATTTTCCCTAGCAAAGATTGAAGCTGTTTCTTGGTCGAAGGAGGCTTTGTCTCAAGAATAGCCTTTGTCTTGTTCTGGTTTATTTCGATGCCTTTTTTATGCACCACAAAACCAAGGAAATCTCCTGCATGCACACAAAAAGCACACTTTAATGGATTCATTTTTAATCCATGTTTCCTCATCCGTTCGAAAGACTGCCTAAGGTAATCCAAATGGCTGTCTTCGGACGAAGATTTGATGATTATATCATCTATATAAACTTGCATGAATGTGTCTATAAAATCATGGAACATAGAATTCATGGCCCTTTGATAAGTGGCCCCAGCATTTTTCAAGCCAAAAGGCATAACAACCCATTCATAAGTGCCTAATGCACCAGGGCATCGAAATGCTGTTTTTGACACATCATTTTCAGCAATAAATATTTGGTTATAACCAGAATAACCATCTAACATACTTAAAAATTCGAAGCCAGCTGCTGAATCTACTAACATTTCTGCTACTGGCATAGCATATTCATCTTTAGGTGTAGCATTATTTAAATCCCTAAAATCTATGCATACTCTAAGAGTTCCATTCTTTTTAATAACAGGGACTATATTTGCTAACCATTCGACATACCTGGCAGCTCTGATGAATTTACACCTCAGCAGCCTTTCGATCTCATCCTTGATCTTGGACATGATTTCTGGTGCGAACCTTCTTGGTAGTTGCTTCACTGGCCTCTTTCCTTCTTTGATAGGTAGTTTTAGTTCAACCATTTCTCTGCTTAACCCAGGCATTTCGTTGTAATCCCACGCAAAGCAGTCTTTGAATTCTTTAAGAAGAAGCACCAGCTTTTCTTTTAGACTTGAAGTGATATTGGCGCTGATATAAGTTGGCCTTTTAATCGAGCCATCTCCAATATCGATCTCCTCCAAAGGATCTTGTGCTTGCATCTTTGGCGCCTCACTCATAGGATCCTTCTCGAACCCCAGTGGCTCATCGTCATAGATGCAGTCAAGTCTTCGATCCTTTGTTTCTTTGATTTCCAGATCTTCGATCTTGGCTTCCACTGCCATATTTTGTTGAAACTCAGCCTCAAGGGCCGTATTTAATCTATTTTCGGCCATATAAGCCGTAATCCTGGCCCATGCAGTGGCCTCAGTCATAGTAATCTTCATATATATTCCACCCAGTTGGTGGAATGACTCCATCTTCAGAAGAAACAGCACTAATTTCTTCTCTCTCCCATATAAAGCCATGGGCAGGATGGAGCTTGACAGAATGGATAACATTGTCACTTGGCTCGAAAGCAGAATCCTTGTCACCACAAGGTGCTATATTAGCCAAATTCTTGTCAAAGGTTTGTGGAGTGACAATGTCAACCTCTGACTTATAGAAGCTTTGATCTGCCTCTATGTTTTCAACAATCCCATCTTCCCTCCAAATAATAAGTTTCTGGTGGAGAGTAGATGGTACAGCCCCAACTCCGTGGATCCATTCCCTTCCTAACAGCAAGTTAAAGTTAGCCTTGGATTGTACCACCAGGAATAGAGTTGGTCGAACTATACTGCCCACAACAACATCAACTTGTATGGCTCCCAAAGAATAGCCAGTTTTGCCCTCATAATTAGAGAGCACAATGTTGTGGGCAGATAGATCACTGTCATATTTCCCAATCCTGTAGAGCGTAGATTGAGGCATCAAGTTGACAGCTGCTCCCCCATCTATGAGCACTTTGTTGATCCCAACATTTTCAACCTTTGCTCTGATGAAAAGGGGTTTGAGATGGCTTTTCATCCCAAGACTTGGCTTCTCGAAAGAGGCTAATTGCTCCTCAACGCAGCCATTGTTCATCACATAGTAACATACTGGCTTTGGGTCAGCCATGTCAAGATGATCGAATTCACCTTCGATCTCAGTAACTTCAGATTGGACATCATACTCAGATGGCAAGATGGATACCACGCAAATGACGTCGAAATCAGGTTCAGAATCCAGCAGATCCTCGTCTTCCATCTTATCTTCATCCACTGGAGGAAAGAGTCTTTCTTTTGCTGGCCTCCTGGACACTTCCTTATATTGGCCAGTTTGCAGATTCTGTTCGGCCAATTTCTTTTGACGCTGAAACCTGCGCCATTGGGTCCTTGTCATAGGATTCTTACCCTTGTAATTGTTTCTGTAAGAATACTTATTAGCCTCCTGTGGGCCAACTTGCTTCATTCCACTGGAACCACCTACCTCCATAGTTCCTTTGTTGAACCTTATGAGCCCCTGGTGCATCCATTTTTCGACAGGAATCGAACCAGGAGGAACAAAGGTATTCTTTCGACCAGATTTCTGGTTGTTGTTCGACTGCACCATAATTCTCTTGCCTTTATCGAAACGCTGGTTTTGCGTTGCCCCCTTGTTGACAACCTGGTATTTCTTGAGGCCCTCAGTAGCCTCTCTATCACATACTGCACTGCAGCGAGGACACAGCATTACATTCTTGTTTTCGAGTTTGCATCTGTTCAGGAAATCGATCAGATCCTCTTCAGTCTCAGGATACACCACTTTCATCTTTTCGCTGTAGTCTTCTTCAGATATGCCTTGAACTTGCACCTGAGACACCTCCATGGCTTCGACCATCATTACTCCTTGAGGTTCCGCATAGAGAGTTTCAACAGCTTTAGGTACTTCAACATCCGCCTGAGTGGTCTTTGATTTCTCACCAAACTTGAGTCTCCCTTCATTGAGAGCCTTTTGGACCAGATCCCTGAAAAGAATACAACGTGAGGTTTTATGGCCAAGGAAATTATGAAATTTACAATAACCCTTTTTCTTCTGTTGTTCGATTGGGGGTACTTTTAAGCCCTTAGGAACAATAATCTGGCCATCTGTGACTAATAAATCAAATATTTCATCACATTTGGTTATGTCAAATGTATAAGTTTTAGACACAAATTTATCATTTTTAGGCTCAACAGGATTTTTCCCATTCGAAGGTTTAAGGAGTTTACAGACATAAGGAGGTCCAGGTTTTAATTCTGCTAAATCAACCTCATTGTCTTCGATATCTTCATAAATGATATCAAACTCTTGGTCACTGTCATTTGCTTCGACATATGCAACCTTTTCCCTCTTATGAAATTTAGAATTCCTAGCCTTTTCAGCTTTTAGCCGTTCGACTTGTCGAACTCTATCAGCCAACTGAGCCATGTCCCTCAAATACTGAGTGTCTAATTTCTTTCTAATCGAATAGTCTAGGCCACCAGCAGCCATTTCGACTAATTCATGCTCAGGGACTTGGGTGAAGCACCTTGCTTTCAAAAGCCTAAATCTATTGAGATAATCATCAATTGACTCAGGTGCTTTACGTCGAACACTTGCCAATTCTTTAAGGCTTATTTTTGATTGTCCCATGTAAAACTGTTCATGGAAAACTCTCTCTAATTGATTCCAATTATGTATGGAATGTGGAGGGAGGGTTGTGAACCATGTAAAGGCATTTTTTGTCAGAGAATTTGGGAAATACTTCATCCTTAAATTTTCATTATTGGCTATGTCTCCTGCTTCTGTCAGAAATCTTGCAATGTGCTCAACGGTTGATTCGCTAGTGTCACCAGCGAACTTAGTGAATTTTGGGATTTTGACACCCCTTGGTAGTTCAGTCTGAAGCACATACTCTGACAAGGCAGAAACAAAATTTGGTCTATGTAAACCTACATTCAAACCATTTTGGACTAAGATAGCTTCGACCAAATTTGCTATGTTATTTTGTGCCCCTAAATTATTTTGTTGGACATTTCTAACCACTTCATCAGCATTTTGATTTCGATTTACTAAGACTATCCCTGGATTTGGTTCGATTTGTGGTTGTATTTGTGGTTGAACGTGTGGTTCGATTGGACCCACTTGTAATTGTCCTTGATTAGGCTGTACCACTAAGTTATTGGGTATAGGCACCATAGCATTATTTGGTATTTGGATGTTTTGTATGGGTGCCAGATTCTGGATCTGGGGGACTGGTTGATTAGGGACATGTGGAGCCCCAAAGAAATCAACCATCCTACCCATCTGGGTGGCTAACAATTGATAAGACTGGTTAGTATTTTGTATCAAAGGATTAAACACTGTACCAATTTGTTGTGTCAACATATTAACCATATCATGATTACTTTCATCCATTTGCTGCCTTAAAGACATCAAGGATGTATTAGTTAATGGTGGCACTGCATTTCGATTAACAGAACTGGAGGCCAAACGTTGGTTTGTAGGCGAGTAAGCGCCAGGCACAGTTTCTGAATATAATGAAGGGCTAGTTTGTAGCCCTTGCATCAGTGCTGTAGGCATACCATATGGTACATTCCTACTGTTGCCTTGATTCATATATTGTGAAAAAGGCATACTGAACGTAGAGCCCATTGTGCCTCCTCCTCTTGGTGGGGATGGCTGGCTCCCTACATTTTGGGGTATCGAAACTGCAGGGCCTGCAGTGGTAAAAGGCATCGTTGTTGATGAAATGATAGGCATAGTAACGCCCAATGTCGAAGAACTGGGAGCGGAGATGGTCGCTCCAGTCACATTCGCAACAAAGTCATTCGAAGTGTTCAATGCGCTCGAAGGCGCTGACACATTGTTATCATTCACATTTGCATTTTCCATATTATTTGTGTTTGTATTTCTGGGTGGTGGTCTAACCATTTCAGGGAGTACTTTCCCACTCCTCAAGAACATGCACTAACGCAATTTCCAGAAAGAATGCACGAATAGAAATTTGCAAATCCAAACGAAAATATTTTTTGATAGAAAAGATTCAATTAAAGCACACGTCCCACTGGGCGTGCCAATTTGTTTACTCTGAAATTTGGTAAACAACCGCTAGTCTGAATTAATTGCTTGCGAGACCAACTAGTGAATCTCAGGAGCATAGTGCTTTGTTTGAATTCTTTAAATTATTTGAATGTCCATTACGCATAAACATTTATTGTAGTTTTGGGGAGAATTAAACATAAAAGTCACTTGGATTGCAAATAACAAGGAAAACAAGTTCTTACTAAACAAATCCTCTGTTTCGATCGAAACAAAAATGAACAGAATTTAAATGAGAAACATTAAACTTTGCATGAAACTTAAAGTGCTTAAAAGATACATTTCATGAAAAAGTAAATTGCATTGAATTGTAAAATATGCTTTACAGAAAAGGATGGTTCACAGATTCATACTTGGATCCCATTTCACTCGTTTCTCTCGATAGCGTGGGTACTTTGAGTTTACAAGGATTTTTGTATAAAATGAATTGCGACCTTTTTTCTGACTAAAAAACTACTATATATAGACTTTCGAAAATAAACTGCCCTAACGGTCGAACACTATACTACTGCCAAATGTCCTGCCACGTACACCCTGCATGCACTTAACTGCTCCTTAGAACGGTTGTATCTCTCGAAGTCGAACTGAGTTTTGTGAAGTGTTAGAATTGTGCTAAGTCCAGAACTTTATTGCTTCGATTCGATCATACGCTAGGTCGATTTGCCTTATGGTTCGAAGCCCTCCTTCTTGCCTTAGCCTTGTATTTGTAAATATTCCTTTGAACCTGTGAACAATTCCAAGATTCTTTCTGCTCTTCGATTAGATAGAATCTTGCAAGATTCCCTTCAGCATTTAATGCATGTTTAGAGCATATTCTTAGCTTATAAAAATATGGGCTAACACCTCCGAACCTGGACCAAAGTTGCTGGCGATAAAACTAAAGGAAAGTTATATGGCGCCGGTAACTTAGCCGCTAACTACCGCAAGGGTGTTGCAGCATCCCTCAGACTCACCCTGAATCATGGTGAAGGATCCTCCCACCAGCCTGAGCTGACCCCTGAGATGCGTGAGCTTATTCAAAGGTTGACACAAGAGCAGCTCACGCAACAAATGGCGAGTCACCAGGCTGTTGTGCAAGATTTGCTTGAAAGACAACGATCATATGAGGAGCAACTGGCCCAATTTAGGCAAGCACGGGCTGGGAGTTCTTCAGGTGAGCAATTGCAAGTGGAAGACCCCGCCCACACAAGAGCGCCGATTCTGAATGACAATGACGACCCATATCCATTTATGGTGAAGATGAGGAGGTGGAGACCGAGGATGATGAATGAAGGTGGACCCCGTTCATGTGCTTCTATTTATTGCGTTTTTATTTATTTTGTGTTTTGTAATATTTGGGGAGTTTCCTATGGCTTCCCAGTACAATTTCTACTTATGGTCTGTACTATTATTCCGTACAATTTAAATTTCTTGCTGCGAGACCTAATATTTTATGTGTGCTATTACTTTAATTTGTATTTTTAAATATTTTTTAAAACAATTAATTATAAAACAATATAAAAACATTTTTTTAATAATTTAAAATAATTTTTAATATTTTTTTAATTTAAAACAATTTAAAAACTATTTTAAAATTATTTTAATAATTATTTTTATTTATTTTTTTTTTAAAATAATTTAAAATAATTTTTAAATAATTTTTTAATGTAAAACAATTTAAAATTATTTTAATAATTATTTTTTATTTATTTTTATTTTTAAAATAATTTTTAAATAATTTTTTATAATTTAAAAAACAATTTAAATTAAAAAACAACTAAAAACGTTTTTTAAAATAATTTTTATAATTATAATTAATTGTTTTTATTTTTGAAATAATTTAAATTAAAAAAAAATAAAAATCGTTTTTTAAAATAATTTTAATAATTATAATTAATTGTTTTTAATCTTAAAATAATTTAAATTAAAAAAACAATTAAAACACATTTTTTTAAAAAAAATCGTCATGTAATTTCCCAGGGGTAACCCCTGGCAAAACTCCTGTCACTGTTTGGTCAGACGATGTGACATGTGACAGTCTTTATAGTGTGACAGAAAAGGGGACAGTTGAGTCAGACATTTTGCCAGGGGCGTAGCCAGGAGAAATGCCAGGAAATGTGCCAGGGAATTTGCCAGGGGTAGGCCCTCGCAAATTTGCCAGGAGCTAAAGCCCTGGCTGTAGCATTTGCGATGACCTGTTTTGCGAGGGATCCTGCTCCTCGCAAAGGCCCTGGCAAATTGCTTTTTCCCAGGGATAGTGCATCTGAAGTATTGTAGTGCGTCTGAAGAAGTCAACGCTGGTCAACGTCTGAACAGTGCGTCTGATGTACTGTTCAGCGTCTGAAGGCACATTCTGCGTCTGAAGCACTGTTTCAGAGTCTGAAGGTCCATTCAGCGTCTGAAGGCCCAAAACTACGTCTGAAGGTCCAAACTACTTCTGAAGGCCATTTCAGCTTCTGAACCCCATCAAATTCAGTTTCTTGCTTCTGAAGACTTCTTAAACACATGGAGATGCTTTGCTTGAACACTTTGATTTTACCAAAACATGCAGCCAACTTCTAAATACTCAACACATCTCAAGCTCGCCTTGTCTCAACCTCCCGTCCTGTCGCGTCAGGATCAAGATGAGACTCTGTATTTGTATCTCTCCGTGTCATCTGATGTCGTCAGCGCGGTACTAATCAGAGAAACTCCGGAGGGACAAAGACCTACGTATTTCACTAGCAAAGCCCTACAAGGTCCTGAAACGAGATACCAGAGAATAGAGAAAGTCGATCTTGCATTGGTTGTAGCAGCCAGGAGGCTAAGGCAGTATTTCCTCGCACACACCAACATCGTTCGAACGGACCAACCGATACGACAAATACTTGGACGACCTGATGTCGCCGGAAGGATGATGAAATTGTCGCTCGAATTATTCGAGTTCGACATTCATTGCGAATCCTGGAAAGCATTCAAGGCCCAAGTATTCACCGATTTCTTGGCTGAAATGACTTTTCCTTCCGAGGAAGAGAAGGGTGGGGTTTGGACCGTTTACGTTGATGGATAATCTAATTCGAAAGGCAGTGGAGCGGGAGTAATCATCGAAAACGATGAAGGAATCGTAATCGAGGTATCATTGGGGCTATCCTTCGCGATGACCAACAATACCGCAGAATACGAAGCTTTCTTGGCCGGCTTACGAATAGCCAAAGACATGGGAGCCAGAGTAATCAAAATATGCACTGACTCCCAGCTAGTCGCATCCCAAGTCACATGCGAATACCAAGTGAGAGAGGAACATCTGCAAGAATACGTTCAGCTGGTTCAAACCAAAATGAAAGAGTTCGAATCTGTCGAAGTGGTAGATGTTCCCCACGAACATAACACCCATGCAAACATCCTTTCTAAACTCGCTAGCACGCGAACCGGCAACGCGAAAAAAACAGTAATCCAAGAAGTCCTTACCGAACTGAAATTCCTGGCAGGACTGATTCTAAACTATAAAACAGAGTATAATACGCAGAACAGAGTATACAGTTCAGAAGCAAAATAACAGACAGAAAGTAAAGAACACAGGTGATTTGTTAACCAAGTTCGGTGACAAACACACCTACGTCTGGAGGCTACCAAGCCAGGAAGGAAATCCACTAAATAGTATCAATTCAAAGACCTATGACAACAACCCCTGTTTCTCAGTCTTCTCAATTAATCACTACCTGTAAAGATTTCTACCTAGGAACTCCTAGATATAAGAACCCCTCTTACTTCCTACTCAAGCAATCACTGCCCCAGTGATTGTATACTCTAAACAAACAAGGATGAAGTCACACTTCAAAACATCAAAGTCACTTTTGCTTAAAAGATTTAAGTGAATTACAACTCAATAAAACTAAACCAACTCTAACAGATGAATGGTGTACATATCAAAGCACTAAGCTTACAGACTCAAAACTCTAAGTATGACTCTCTCTTCTGTTTTGAATCAAATTCTTCAATAGCAGCGTCCTCTATTTATAGCTTCAGCAGCAACATAATTCTTGAATCAAATCTTCTTCAAAGATATATTTCCAGAATTCTTTTAGAAGAAAATAGATGCAATTATATTTCTGAAATATATTTTGCAAAGATTCCTTTGAAAATATATTCATAAATAAAAGAATCCAATCTTCAATAAAGATCTTCAGGCAAAACAATCTTCCTTCTAGAAACAAAGCTTGGATAATTCTTCAATTAAATCTTCTCATAAAAGATCATGTTCTGAAAATACACATCTCCAAGGCGCACAAATCCAACAGAGGTGGTCTGTTCACAAATCCTCCTTCTTTCTCCATTATGCCAGAAAATATCTTCCCTGGAGCTCACCCTAAAAACAGGCAGGGTGCCTGCTCTGATACCAATTGAAATTCCTGGCAGGATTGATTCTGAACTATAAAACAGAGTATAATACGCAGAACAGAGTATACAGTTCAGAAGCAAAATAACAGACAGAAAGTAAAGAACACATGTGATTTGTTAACCCAGTTCGGTGACAAACACACCTACGTCTGGAGGCTACCAAGCCAGGAAGGAAATCTGTTGAGTATTTTGGAGTTGGCTGCATATTTTGGCAAATCCAATGTGTTGAATAGAAGCATCTCCATGTTTAGAACAAGTCTTCAGTTACAAGAAATTGCATTTGAAGCTGTTCAGAAGCACTTTCAGAAATTTCCTTCAGACGCACTGTAGCACTTCAGAAGCTGAAATCCTGAGTCTGAAGCATCAGACGCACTGTAGCAGAGTTGACTTTTGTTGACTTCTTCAGAAGCTGCATTTTTTCAAGTTATTTCTGCGCGAATCTTGGCGAGATATATCAAGGATTTATCCACGCATATTGCTTCTAGAATGCTGGTTGATTTGGTGAAGATTTATGAAGATTTGGTTCAGTTTTATGAAGTTCGTATTTTTCTGCAGAATCTTTATAAAGATACATTGCAGGTTTATTTGTTTCCTTATTGGATCATTCATAATTCAGAAACAAATCATGTGCAGAAGATTGGAATCTAATTTATGCTGATTGTTGAAGGCTATATAAGGAGTGCTTTGCTGCTATTCAAGATACGAGGAATTAGAGAGTTTTTATTCAGAAATAGAGTCTTAGTGTGTAAGCTTTTTAGCTTTGTTTGTGCACCACTCTGTTGAGTTGGTTTAGGTGTTTTGAGTTGTAATCACTCTAAGCCTGTAGGTACGAGTGCAGGTCATGTATTGAAGAGTGTTCTTCAAAACTGGGTAATTTGTTCAGAACTGGGTTAGTTCAGGTTTGTTTAAGTAACTGGGCTGTTACTTGAATAGGAAGTTAGTGGACTCTAATACTCAACGTGTTGGGTAGAAATCAAGCTAGGTGGAGATTGATTGCTTAGGATAGGAACTGGGGGTCAGTGTCTGAGTCTTAAGGATTAATTCCAATAGTGGATTTCCTTCCTGGATTGGTATCCCCCAGAGTAGGAGGTGTTTACTCCGAACTGGGTTAACAAACCTGTGTGTTCTTTTTATTTCTGCACTTTTATTTCCTGCTGGTTATTTGCTTTTAATTGTGCTTAAGTTTCTGTTCTGAATCTGTTACTTTTAGTTCAGAACCTGTTATTCAGAACCAGTTAACTCCTAATCATTGTCCAGCCAGAAATTTCAATTGGCATCAGAGCAGGCACCTTGCCTGTATTTGGGTGAGTTCCAGGGTAGTTTATTTTTGGCTTTATGGAGAAAGAAGGAGGTTTTGTTAACAGGCCACCCCTGCTGGATGGAACAAATTATGATTATTGGAAATCACGCATGAATGCTTTTCTAAAATCTATGGATAGCAAGACCTGGAAGGCTGTTCTAAAGGGTTGGGAACATCCAGTTGTGACTGATAAAGATGGAAGAAGACAGCAGTTTTAAAATCAGAAGAAGACTGGACCAATGATGAAGATGCTCTGTCACATGCAAATTCCAAAGCCCTGAATGCTATTTTCAATGGAGTGGATAAGAATGTATTCAGGATGATCAAGCAGTGCACAATTGCTAAGGATGCCTGGGATATTCTCAAGATTGCTCATGAAGGCACCTCAAAGGTAAAGTTGTCCAGACTTCAACTTCTGACAACAAAGTTTGAAAATCTCAGAATGTTGGAGGATGAGAACATACAAAGCTTTTACATGAACATTCTGGACATGGCTAATTCTTTTGAATCTCTTGGAGAAAAAGTTTCAGATGAGAAACTTGTTAGAAAATTCTCAGATCCCTACCCAAGAGGTTTGATATGAAAGTAACTGCTGTTGAAGAAGTACATGATATATCCAGCATGAAGGTTGAGGAACTGATAGGTTCTCTTCAGAACTTTGAATTAAGCAGAACTGATCAGAAGGGTAAAGGTGTTGCATTTGTTGCTGATTCTGAATGTGTGGATGATGATAGCTCATCAGAACCTCTTGTGCTGCTGAGTAAACAATTCAGGAAGTTCCTGAAGCAGAAGACAAGAACTGATGACAAGAGCAATCAGTCAAAGAGAATTCAGTGCTATGAGTGTGAGGGATTTGGGCATGTCAAGTCAGAATGTCCTAATTTTCTCAAGAAACAGAAGAAGAGTCTGACTGTTTCCTGGTCTGATGATGACTCAGAAGGAGAAGAGAATAAGTCTGTCACTGCTTTAACTGGTAAATTATGGGCTGATAATAAAGTTATGGGGTCAGAAACTTGGTCAGAATCTGAGTCAAGTGATGAAGAATCATCCTCTGAAGTTTTGGCTGCCTGTCACAAAAATCCAGCTGAGTTTTGCAGGAAGTTGCAATATCAATTTGATGAAGTGTGCAAGCAGATGGAAGAGCAGAAGAAAATTAATACTCAACTTCAAATTGAGAGGGATGAACACTTAGAGAAGATTTCTGTTCTCAGTAATGAGGTAATCCAACTCAATTCACAACTTGATCAGATGAAAAAGCAAGTTAGAATGTTAAATTCTGCTACTGATATGTTGGATGAGATTCTGGATAATCAGAATCAGGGAAAGCCAAATGGAATTGGATTTAATAATCAGAATCTGAACATCAAAAAGCAACAAAAACCTGCTAAAAGATACACACCTGCTGCTGCTCATGTTCCATTGATGAGGAAACCTAAGAACCAGACTCAGGAATTCAAAGATAAGAAGGCTGCTCAACCTTGGGTTTGTCATCATTGTGGTAAAAAGGGTCACATTAAACCTTTTTGTTACAAGTTGCATGGTTATCCCAAGCATTTGCAACAAAGAAAAATTGAACCAGCTATGAGCAAAAGGAAATTCAAGAAAGTTTGGAAACCAAAGTGTGAAGGTGTTGCTCAGAGTCTGAACAAAGGAAAAGGAAAGGCTGTTGCTGATGACAGCAAGTCAATTCATGTAGCACAGAAGAATTCTGGTGCTGAACCATCCAAAATCTGGAGCAAAGTTCCTGTTCCTGATCAGAAGGTTCTATTTTCTTGTGAGTCTGAAGTTGCTAGGACTTGTGTTCAGAAAAGAGTGGCTGATTTTGAGAAACAAAATGCTGGGAGAAATGTTTTTGATTGTGGTTCTTCAAATGTTTGTCAACATAAGGACTTATAGTAATTAAAGCAACCTGGATGTGAGGAAGATAGAGTATCTGCCAGTTGTGCTAATGCTAAGTGTGTTCCTGATCCTGGGTCTGAAGTTGATGCTGGGACTCAACCACTGAACATGAACCCTTCTGACGTATACCCCACGTAAAGTTCAGAACTATCACGCTCGGATTCCCCTGTACAAAACACGCAAGTGCACGCTATCCCTACGATCGGAGTGAACACTTGGGGGGTGGAAAGGCAACATCTCTACGTTTTCAACTTCTTGAAAAGACAAGAAAGTCCTTCAATATTCACCGTTTCTAACCCTCGCATCAAATATAGCCACTACTTCGCAACAAAGCAACGGCTACGAGGGGGCGGGCCCTACCCTCGGTCCATTCAATCTACTCTTGATTAAAAAATGCTTGGTTATTCAAAACTTAAAGCTAACCCTACGAGCATACATCTAAAACAGTCCTCGTCCGCGAGAATATTCGCCACGCGTCAAATATAAAAGCCTCATACAATGAGCATTCTGATCGCACACTATACTTAGAAAATTAAACATACATTTTCGCAGTATAAAAGAAAGACGCGAGCAGAGATTGAAAATAAAGATAAATAGTACAAAATAAAGGGTGCTAACAACAAATGGTGCACATTGTCATGGCACAAGGCCGGTTACACCAAATAAAAATTCAAATATTACAAGGCCATTTAGGCCCGGGCTTAATCAACACGCCCATCATTCTCTTCCGTAGGAGGGGACTTGAGAGCGCCATCTTCGACCCACTTCAAGATATGCATCCCTTCAGTTGAGAGTTCAACCCCAGGGTTCACAATCTTCATCTGCTGGATGGCATTCTCGAAAGCATGAGTGGCCACTTCTACAAGACTGGACTCCAGCTCGCGGATCTTCGTCACCAGACCAGCCCAATCCTGGAAAACGGTATCCTCGGCCTCCCACTAGCGGTTGGCCTCCTCCAGCTTGAGCAGGCTCTTCTTCGCTTTCTTCTCCCAGGAAGCAATCTGGCCATCCTTCCCCTTCATCAGCGCAGTAAGGTCAGCCTCCAACTTGGTCACTTTGGCCACCAAATCCTCATTCTCCAGCAGGTTCGCTCGGACTGTGTCCTCAGTGGAGGAATTGTTCAGAGCCTCAGCAAATTCCAAGGCCTTCATCGCAGAGATGATCCCTTCGGTCATCACCTTGCTCTGACCAACAGCACCTAAGTTGTGAATGACCTTCAGCTCGGGGTCACTCAAGCCCAAGGAGGAGTGGGAGCCATAACGCTTCGGATCAGACCACACGTTTGGCATCATCAACAAATCTTCGCCCTTAGGCTGAGCAGATGAGGAGGTGGCGGGCACAGTCTGCCCCTTTCCAGCATAAACCACCCTCTTCCTCTTGAAGGACTCGACAACCTCCTACATCGAATCATCTTCGAGCACCTGCACTAGCGTAATAGCCGGACGAGAAGAAGAGCCCCCCAACAGCCCCAACGATCACATGACTCACGATGTGGACGTCGCTCCTCTGTGTGGCCCTACATCTGCTGACCTTCTTGCTCCAACGTCTGAGCAACTCATTCATTGAAGACATTTTCCCTGTGAGCAAAAAGAGCATAAAAATATCAGTAACAGACTTGGAAAAATATCGATACAAAATTTAAAGTAAATTCTATAAAGTTCTATCGAGTAGTTCAGTCGGGTTTTCAGAAAGCACGAGATCGTGTGTATTGATGTATCGAGGCTCCGTCACCTCTCTTCCAGCAGAGTCAACCAAGGGAACGCCATCTTCCCTCAACATTTTTGCGGGCACAAAAGAATATACGAAATCCCACAGCTTTTCGTAACTTTTCTTTTCCCCCTCATTCAGCCCGGAATACCCATAACCAAAATCGGAGGGTTTGTGCCCGTAATGGTCCCTGCACCAGTAGAAAGCGAATATGGGAATCTTGCAGCAGTCTTCCCCTCCATTTTCTCGAGTCGTCCTCACCATCTTCAAGACGTTCTTCAAAGCAACCTCTGTCTTTGGTCACACCAGAAAGAAATGATCCTTGAAGGGCCTCACTTTGTCCACGAAAAGAGAAAAAAGCTTTCTTGTCTGGCGGAAAGAAACCCAAGCATGACCCCCGCCTTTCTCTATCCCTCGCTGGACAGTGAAGAATGAAAATAACAAAGGTACGGTAGGCTCGACCTCCAAGTGCATACATACTAACTCAAAGGCCTTCATGAAGGGGTAACAGTTCGGATGGAGCTGCGAAGGCGACAACTCCGTCCACCTCAGAATTGAGCATTCAAAGGGGGGGAAGGGTATGAATCCCATATCTTTGAATATGACCTCATACATATGGAACCTATTCCCCGTGTAATGGGAGCATATCCTAATCAGTTACGCTCGGGAGACAGACCTCCTAATCCTCGGCACATCCAATGTTACTGAACGGTTTTTCTGTCGTGCCATCCGGTGCAAACGAAGAAGCCTCTTTCAACGGCTCGTCGCCTATCCAAGAAGGGTCATATTCTTCGGCCTCATTTTTGTTTGGGTTTCCGGCCATGATTATACCTGAAAAGAGGAGTGTTGGATATTTGAGTGTTGGCTACATGTTTTGCTAAAATCAAATATACAAGCAGGTGTGCGTCTTCAGAAGCTGGGTCAGAAGCTGAAATCTCAATATGTTTGTCATCAGAAGCTGGACTGTTCATCAGAGGCTGAACTGGTCATCAGAAGCTGAACTGTTCATCAGACGCGGACTTCAGAAGTACCTTCAGAAGCTGGTTTTCTGCGTTCTGGTTATTTTCTCATGTGATCTTTTTGAAGATTTAATTGAAGAATTCTCCTTGCAACATTTGTTTCTAGAAGGAAGATTATTTCATGTGAAGATATTTGTTGAAGATTTGTTTCTATTATTTAAGAATATATTTTCAAAGCAATCTTTGGAAAATATATTTCTGAAATATAATTGCTTCTATTCGCTTCTAAACAATTATGAAAATATATCTTTGAAGATTATTTGGTTCGGAATTATGTTGCTGTTGAAGACTATATATAGAGGACACTGCTATTGAAGAATGTACATAAAAAAACCAGAAGTTATCATTGAAAGAGTCTTAGGTTTTTGAGTCTGTTAGTTGTGAGCTTCGTGCTCTGTTTTTCTGTGCACCACTCAATTGTTAGAGTTGGTTGTTTTTTTTGAGTTGTAATCACTTAAAGCTTTTAAGCACAAGTGACTGTTTATGTTTTGAAGAGTGTCTTCATCCTTGATTGTCTTAGAGTTTAAGATCACTGGGGCAGCGATTACTTGAGAGGGAAGTAAGAGGGTTCTTATATCTAGGAGTTCCTAGGTAGAAATCTATACGGGTAGTGATTAAGTGAGAAGACTGTGAAACAGGGGCTGTTGTCAAAGGATTCGAATTGATACTATTTAGTGGATTTCCTTCCTGGCTTGGTAGCCTCCATATGTAGGTGTGGTTGTCACCGAACTGGGTTAACAAATCATTTGTGCCATTTTACTTTCTGTCCTTTATTTCAGTTATTCTGCTTCTGAACTTTTGTACTATGTTCTACTCTGTTTTTCGGTTCAGAACCAGTCCTGCCAGGAATTTCAATTGGTATCAGAGCAGGCACCCTGCCTGTTTTAGGGTGAGCTCCAGGGAAGTTTTTCTGGCATTATGGAGAAAGAAGGAGGATTTGTAAACAGACCACCTCTGTTGGATGGTTCCAACTATAATTATTGGAAATCTCGTATGAGTGCTTTCCTGAAATCTATAGACAACAAGACCTGGAAAGCAGTACTGAAAGGTTGGGAACATCCTGTTGTGCTAGACAAAGATGGTAAGAAGACAGCTGAATTGAAACCAGAGGAAGGTTGGTCCAAGGAAGAAGATGAATTAGCTCTTGGAAACTCCAAAGCCTTGAATGCTATATTCAATGGAGTGAACAAGAATATGTTCAGACTTATCAAGCAGTGCACAGTGGCTAAGGATGCCTGGGAGATTCTCAAGACTACTCATGAAGGCACATCCAAGGTAAAACTGTCCAGACTTCAGCTTCTCACCACCAAGTTTGAAAATCTCAGAATGTTGGAGGATGAGAACATACAAGATTTTTATATGAATGTTCTGGACATGGCCAACTCATTTGAGTATCTTGGAGAAAGAATATCTGATGAGAAACTTGTGAGAAAGATCCTCAGATCCCTACCTGAGAGATTTGATATGAAGGTAACTGCCATTGAAGAAGCACATGACATCTCCAACATGAAGGTTGAGGAATTGATAGGGTCTCTTCAGAATTTTGAAATAGCCAGAACTGATAAGAAGGGGAAAGGTGTTGTTTTTGTAGCAAATGATGAAAGCTTATAAGAGGATCTTGTGATGCTGAGTAAACATTTTAAGAAGATTCTGAAGAAGACAAGAACTGATCAATCCAAAGGAGTTCAGTGTCTTGAGTGTGAAGGATATGGTCACATTAGGACAGAATGTGCAACATACCTCAAGAACCAGAAGAGGAGTTTGGCAGCTACTTGGTCTGATGATGACTCAGAAGGAGAAGTGGGGAATGAATCAGCCAAGCATATTCTTGCTTTAACTAGTAAATGCATGTCTGATAATGATTCTGAAGTTGAAGATTCTCATCAGCCAGCAAGTTATTTTTCTTTTTCAAAGATTTAAATTGATTTAACTTGCTTCTGAGGTGGTTCATAAATTCCTTAACTGTTTCAACAAGATCAGAATGAGAGAGTTCAGAAAATACCTCATCTTCTTCATCTAAGTCTGAATCTGATTCTGTATCAGAATATACATTTGCAACCAAATTCAAATTGGCTTCTTCTTCATTTTCCTTGTCAGATTCTGATCCAGATTCCTCATCAGATGATACTGTTGCTATCAAAGCCAGGTTAGCTTCTTCTTCATCCTCATTTCCAGACTCAGATTCATTGTCAAGCTCATCCCAAGTAGCCATAAGACTTTTCCTGAATCTGTCTTTGAAGTTGCTTGATTTTGAACTGATCTTCTTGGGTTTATCCTTCTGTAACTCAGGACATTCAGTTTTGTGATGACCAGTTTTCTTGCAGTTTAAGCAGCCCTTTTGTTCTTCCTTCTTGGAACTAGATTCTTTGAAGTTGCTGCTCCTGTTAGAAGATTTCCTTTGTCTTTGCAGCAAGAACTTAATTCTTTTGGAAAGCATTTCTAGCTCCTCAGCTTCTGAATCCTCTTCAGAACTTCCCTCAGGAAATTCTTCATCAGATTCTGAAGCTTTTAGAGCTTTTGAAAACTTTCCTTTGGATTTAAGTGCTATAGACTCAGATTTTCTAACAAGTTCATCTTCAATGAGTCCTAGTTCATGCACCTTGAGAGAGCTTATAAGATCTTCAATACTTAAAGTATTTAGATCTTTAGCTTCCTCAATAGCAGTCACCTTAGGTCTCCATTTAGATGGAAGACTTCTGAGGATTTTGTTCGCATGATCAGCAGTAGTGTAGCTTTTCTTCAGAATCTGAAGTCCAGAAACTAGAGTCTGAAATCTTGAGAACATAGCCTCAATATTTTCATCCTCCTGCATTCTGAACAGCTCATACTGCTGAACTAGAAGGTTTGCCTTTGCTTCTCTAACTTTTTTATTTCCTTCATAGTTGGAGCATAGAGAGGTGAAGATGGCTTTTGCTGTTGATTTGTCACTCAGCTTGAGATACTCATTGTGGGGTAAAGAATCCACAATGATTCCTCTAACATTGTGATGCTTCCTGTAGATCTTCCTCTCAGCATCAGACAGACCTCTTCTGTTAATAGCCACTCCTTCTTCATCAACTGGAATAGAAATTCCATCTTCTATGATATCCCATAAGGAGTCATCAATTCCAATAATGTGGTTGTACATTTTGCTTTTCCACCAGGAGAACTTCTCAGGATCACCAGTAAACAATGGAGGTTTATTGTGTGAACGAGATTGCTTGTTATCTGTACCATAGCCACCACCACCACTTCTGGATGTAGATTCACCAGAATCACCAGAAGCCATGTTTTTCTCAGGATCAATACTGACTCACTGTTAAGTGATTGAATATCAGAACCAGGGGATCTGATACCAACTGAAGGTGAGAAAAAAACACAAGAAGGGGGGTTGAATTGTGTGGGTAAATTCTTTTCTTTCTCAAAACTTAAGTTAAGTTCAGAATCAGATTCTAAACCTTTTTCAGAGTTAATTAGCAGCGGGTAAATAGAGATGAGAGAAAGGGAAAGAGAGACACAATGGTTTTTATACTAGTTCCTTCCACAAACCGGAATTAGTCTAGTCCCCCTGTCACTTACATGAGATTTTAACTATAATCAACTGATTACAATTGCTCAAGCACAAAGCATAGAGACTTCTAGTTGCTCAAACACCTAGTAAGAGACTTCTAATTCTCAAGACACACAGTCAAGAGACTTCCAATGCTCAAGACACACGTTCAAGAGACTTTTATGCTCAAAACACAAAGTTAAGAGACTTCCCTGCTCAAAGCACAAAGCTAAGAGACTTCCAGTTGCTCAATACACAAAGTAAAGAGACTTCTGGTTGCTCAGCACGCAGGCTAGAGACTTTGGGTTCAAACAAATTTTACAACAGAAAAACAGTTTGAGTTGAACACTTGATATACTATCAGAGGTGTTCACAAAATACAATTTAGATGAGACTCTACACTTAAGAAATTCTAAGATGATAAGTTTGTAAGAATTTCTAAGAGTTTTATGACAGACACGTAAAACAGAGTATTGTTTTCTGGTTTTTGCAGTCTTGTAATTCTGTACAGAGTCTTGTGTTTCTTCTTCAAATCTTCACCCTTTTATAGAGAATAAAAGAGCTGTTGAGAATTGCCCAGAAATCCAGCAAAGAGCTGTTGCAAAACTAGAAGCTAGGTCAGCTGAAATTGTGTGCAAAACTGCAGAAAACAGAACACGCAATTTTTGAATTCTTTCCTTAAAAGCTGGGGAATGTTTTGGCCAAGGAGACAACTGTTCCATTGAGTTGTTCTGACATTGCAGACATTTAATGCTGACAGTGACAGTTGCTTTTCAGACTTCAGAAGCTTCTTCAGGAACTATTCATCAGAAGCTCTCTTCAGACGCACCCTTCAGAAGCATTGTTCATCAGACGCTCCCTTCAAAAGCACTGTTCATCAGACGCACTTCTTCAGACGTTGACTTTCGTTGACCTTCAGACTCAGCCTTCAGACGTTGACTTCCGTTGACCTTCAGACTCGGTCTTCAGACGCAGTCTTCAGACGCTGCCTTCAGAAGCTGCTTTCAGACGCACCTTCAGACTCAGTCTTCAGAAGCTGCCTTCAGACACAGAATTGCTTCATACTTGCAACATAAGTTTCAATACTTTCCTTCTTGCTCTTAGCTTGTTCTTCCAAAACCAATGTTAATTACCAATCTTTAAGTACATGGTTCTGCACACTTAGAATCAAGCATTAGCAATTCCAATTTTCTTTTTAACACTTTGTTATCATCAAAACCCAAAAGAGAGTTGTTCATACATTTTGTTCCAATAGTGTGTAGAAACGCTGCAACTACCTTTATCTCCATTGATTCCTCCAATGACGGTGTCTACCGCTACGGATGGCGGAATCGTAGCAACTTATGTTTGTGAGAATTGTCCTATTACTGTGTCCAGCAAGACGTACTATATAGATTTAGTGTGTCTCCCTATGGAACAACTTGATGTGATTCTAGGCATGGATTGGCTCTCCACCAACCATGTATATATTGGATATTTTGAGAAGAGAATTTATATGCCAGCAAGCGATACGGCCGAAGGTGTGGCCTTGTCTGAATTGATAAATCATACTCATCAGTTGGTTCAATTTATTTGTGCTAAAGATAGGGATTTCTATGTTATGCTCACTGTGACTTCAGGATCAGAACTAAGTCCCAATGACATTCCGATTGTGAATGAATACCCATATGTTTTTCCTTCCGATGTAACCAGTTTACCTCCGGAACGTGAAGTAGAATTTTCTATTGATCTTATTCCGGGAGCAAAACCAGTGTCTGTGGCACCGTATAGGATGTCACCTTCAGAGCTTAAGGAGCTGAAATCTCAGCTAGAAGAGTTAATTCAGAAACATTTCATTCGACCTAGTGTATCTCCGTGGGGTGCACCGGTCTTGTTGGTTAAGAATAAAGATGGAAGTATGAGGTTGTGTATAGACTACCGCCAATTGAATAAAGTGACCATCAAGAATAAGTATCCTCTTCCAAGGATTGATGATCTTGTAGATCAGATCAAGAGAGCAACAATATTCTCTAAGATTGATTTGAGATCCGATTATCATCAGATTCACATCAAGTCCTCGGATGTGTCCAAGACGGCGTATAGAACACGTTACGGACATTATGAGTTTTTGGTTATGCCATTCGGTGTAACTAATGCCCCAGCAGTATTTATGGATTACATGAACATGATATTTCAACCTTACCTGGATCAGTTTGTGGTAATTTTCATCGATGACATCTTGATCTATTCCAAGGACTCACAGGAACATGCCCAGCACTTGAGAATCATTTTGAATATTCTCAGAGAGAAGCAGCTTTATGCCAAATTCAGTAAGTGTGAGTTTTGGCTGTCTGAAGTTAAGTTTTTGGGACATGTCATATCTCAAGGAGGAGTGGCAGTAGACCCATCCAAAGTTGAAGCCGTCCTCAGTTGGGCCAGACCCAGGAATGTGGCCGAGGTTAGGAGTTTCTTGGGCTTAGCAGGTTATTACCGGAGATTTATTATGAAGTTTTCTCAGATTGCCCTACCCCTAACACGCCTCACCAGGAAGGATGTACCCTTTATTTGGGACGAGGAATGTGAAGAAAGTTTCAGAATCTTGAAGAGGAAATTGACTAAGGCGCCCGTGTTGGCGATACTAGATCCTGACATGAGATACACCGTTTTCTGCGATGCATCTTCTAAGGGACTGGGCAGTGTACTCATGCAAGGACAAAATGTGATAGCTTATGCGTCCAGACAGCTTAAGACTCATAAGGGGAACTACCCCACTCATGATCTGGAGTTAGCGGCCATAGTTTTCGCATTGAAAGTGTGGAGGCATCATTTGTATGGTGCGCAGTTTGACCTTTTCAGTGACCATAAAAGTTTGAAGTATCTGTTTGATCAGCGGGAGCTGAACATGAGGCAGAGAAGGTGGATGGAGTATCTGAAAGATTTCGATTTTGATTTGAAATACCATCCAGGAAAGGCGAACGTTGTGGCAGATGCTTTAAGCTGCAAAGCCTTAGTTAAGGCAGAAGTGATGATGCATACGTGCGGTTTATATGAGAAGTTTAAAGATCTTAATCTCGATGTCACCGAGTTGGAAGGCGGCATTCTGTTACACAAGCTAGAGATTTCGTGCGACCTACGGTCCAGGATTACACAGGCTCAGGGTATAGATATGGACCTCCAAAGGAGAACTGGTCAATCAGAGTTTTCTATGGCCTCAGATGGCACACTACTGTTCGAGGGAAGAATCTGTGTTTCGAATAATTCAGAATTGAAGAGGCTGATCTTAGAAGAGGCGCACAAAAGTAGTTTCAGTATCCATCCGGGTACCACTAAGATGTATGAAGATTTGAATAGAGATTATTGGTGGCCTGGTATGAAAACCGATATTGCGGAATTTGTGTCACGATGCATTGTGTGTCAACAAGTAAAGATTGAACACCAAAGGCCAGCAGGGATGTTGGTACCATTGGAAATTCCTCAGTGGAAATGGGAAGATATAACCATGGACTTTGTGAGTGGATTACCTCAAACTCAGCGAGGGCATGACTCAATTTGGGTAATTGTAGACCGGTTAACCAAGTCTGCTCACTTCTTGCCGGTTAAGACTACATACAAAGCTTCTCAGTATGCAGAGTTGTTTATTGCAGAGATTGTGAAACTTCATGGTTTTCCAACTAGTATTGTCTCGGATAGAGATCCAATTTTTACTTCTCATTTTTGGAAAGCTTTTCAGAGAGCTTTAGGGACTAGACTAAAGATGATTATGTCTCATCATCCTCAGACAGATGGTCAATCCGAAAGAACTATTCAGACGTTGGAGGATATGCTATGTGCGTGCATCTTAGAAGATGGAGGAAGTTGGAATCATCATTTTCCTTTGATTGAGTTCTCGTACAACAATAGTTACCATTCCAGTATCGGGATGACACCTTATGAAGCCTTGTATGGTAGGAAGTGTAGAACGCCACTGTGTTGGGCTGAGGTCGGAGATAAGAGTATCTTGGGACCAGAGATTATTCAAGAGACTACTCTGAAGATTAAATCCATTCAAGATAAGATGAGGACATCACAGAGTTGCCAGAAAAGTTATGCGGATAAGAGGCGAAGGCCTTTAGAGTTCGAAGTGGGTGATCATGTGTTCCTGAAAGTTACACCTAAGTTGGGTTTAAGATGAGTCTTTAGAACAAAGAAATTCTGTCCAAGACTATAAGACTATGTTAACATGTCCAGCAGGCTCCGGATTATGCCGGATGGGACTTCTCCGAGAGGGTTGTCCATATGTAAGTTAAGTTGTGTTAAGCAGACTCCGGATCATGCCGGATGGGACTTCTTCGAGAGGGTTTTCCACACAACGATAAGAGGAGTCTGATGTTAGCCTGATATTATAGGAATTTCACCAGTATGATGGGAGATGTACTTCGGGGTTACTCCACCCGGATGCACTCCGTAAAACGAACCAAGATAAGTAACTGTTTGTTCAACGCTAACATTCTAACTTTATGTTGAGCATGATGTATATGTATTTATTACATAAGGATAAGACTAGTAGTCTTCAAATATCAGAAGTGGTCGTAGGATATCCCCAGATCACTAAGTAAGAGAATACGAATATGTTAAGTCTAAGATAAAGGCTTATAGCGATCATATGTTTCCCTTGATTGCAAGATATATGTAGAGACTGACGACGATCATAGGTCTCCCCGAGATTGCCAAGAGTTAGTGCATGGCGACCCTAGGAGTCCCCAAGTGAAGCGGCGGGAAAAAATGCGCAAGCGGGAAGCGCTCGCTCAAGATAGTAAAGTCGCCACCAAAGTTTTATTTTTAAAGGGAAACGTTGATAAAACCCTTTGAGAACGAGAATAAGGCCATCGCGACCAAATTTCGAGTTCGGGAATCGATTATGCGAGGGGAAGGTATTAGCACCCCTCACATCCGTTGTACTCAACGGGAACCGTTAGTTAGTTTAGCGTTTAATTGTGTTAGTGTTATGCCAAAATGTTTGTAAAAGAAATAAATAAATAAAAGAAGAAACAAAAAGAGAAACGATTAAAGACTAAAATGAGCTTTTTATTAGTGTGCTTGACAAGAGTTTGATCTTGCTCCTACGTATCTCCTGGTGCGATGGAGAATTCAAAGCTACGTAGTTCTTTGTAGCAAATGTTTGTGTGTTGATTGATTTTAAAAAAATAAATTGATCGCACTTGGGTGAAAAAGTTTGCTTTAAAAAGGGACGGACTCGCGCTTGGGCGATGGTATCCGTGTGAAAACGCGCATGGGCGTGAAAAGGTTTGATTAAAAGGGACGGACTCGCACTTGGGCGATGGTATCCGTTTGAAAACGCGCATGGGCGTGAAAAAGTTTGATTAAAAAGGACGGACTCGCACTTGGGCGATGGTATCAGTTTGAAAACACGCATGGGCGTGAAAAAGTTTAATTAAAAAGGACGGACTCGCACTTGGGTGATGGTATCGGTTTGAAAACGCACATGGGCGTGAAAAAGTTTGATTAAAAAGGACGGACTCGCACTTGGGCGATGGTATCCGTTTGAAAATGCGCATGGGCGCGAAAAGATAAAGTTTGGTGGGTTGGGATTGTTTTAAACGGAGGACGAATATTCAACCAAAAGCGAAGTGTCTACCTCGTTTCCGAATATTTGGGGAAGCGTCGGGTGTCTACCCAAGTTTTCCTTTTTCACTCACAAAAGAGAAAATTGTTTTTTTATGTTTTTGTATGCTGAAAATAGAATGAGTAAACAACCCCTTTCAGACTCTGAAACCTCACTTTAGAACCTCAGAAGCTAACTTCGAAAGCTTTAAGTCAGAAGCTGAGTTCTGCTACGGTCACAGAGCGACCAGAATTTGGCTCTGCGAAACCTTCAGAAGCTGACTTTCAGACTCTGAAGTTCAGAAGCACTTTCGCAGAGCGAGCATAACTTCGCTTTGCGAAACCTTCAGAAGCTGACTTCAGACTCTGAAGTTCAGAAGCACCTTCGCAGAGCGAGCATAACTTCGCTTTGCGAAACCTTCAGAAGCTGACTTCAAACTCTGAAATTCAGAAGCACTGTTCAGACTCACTGTTCAAAAGCTGCTTCTGAACTACTGTTCAGACTGCTTCTGATTTTTGATTTCAAAACCTCAAAAGGGTGAAAAACTTTCGAATTTAGTAAGAAAAAGAAGTAAAACACTTCTGTTTTGATGTTTGGCAAACTTGTGATTTTTTTGGAGCTTTTAAAATGATGTTTTTAGTGCAAAATGAGTGAAAGGTTACTTATAAATGCAGAAGAAATATGCAGGACAGCAAGAACAGCCACACAAAATGCAAACAGAAATGCAAATAAGAAGTGAAGATGTTCAGAATACTTACAAACTCCTAGCCCAAGCTTTGGATGTAAGAAAAATGAAAATGGTTTTAGATGATTGTGGTTTCTTGAAAAAAGAAGTGATGAAGAACAAGAACAGCTACAACAATGATGTTTTTGCTGCTATTCTTCACTCTTGGTATGATATTCCTGGTGGTTTAGTGGCTATTTTGATTGTTATTGATTTGTTTGTGATGGTTTGTAAAGAAAGAACAGGTAACAGAGCTTCTGGTTTTCAAAGGTTGTTATGAATTCTGGTTATTCCTTTTGGTTCTCTCTGAAATTGTGTGAGAATTCTGTGTAAAAGAAAACTCTCCCTTGTGTAAAAACTCAATTTTGGTGTGTAAAAAAAACTAATTGTTGTGTGTAGACTGCTAACTCTCAATTGTGTGAAAAAACTAACTTTTTTAAAACTCAGATTCCCATGTTCCTTTTATAGGCAAAATTGTGATCATTTGTAATCATGACAATCCCTTGAAAGCTGGGCTGCTTTGTGTGGTAAGACCAGAACTTTTGGTTAGCATTTAATGCAAAAGGAAGGAAGTGACCTTGCCTTGTGATCATGGTGAAGACTTTGGTTAATTGCAGAACCAGTTGGGGCTGAGTTTGACAGGAATTGCTGGGAAAATGGGAAAACAGGGGGCTGTTTGCAACTTGTGATCCTTTTGGATTGATCTTTGAAGATTTGGGAAGACAAACAGGAAAAGTAGTGTTATGTCCTGTGCAGAGATTGGGAGAAAACATGGAAAAGTGGTGTTGTACACAGGGGCAGCAGCAAAGAAACTGGAAAGGGTGAAGTGCTGGAACAGGGCAGCAGTTTTGCAAACAGGGGCAGCAGTTTTGCAGCAATCCTTGAATGGTTTTGATAAAGCAAATGACAAGGTGGATGCTGGAAAGTAACAGGGTCAGAAGCAAAGAAATTGGGAGAGAAGAAGTGCTGCCCAGGGGCAGCAACTTGCTTGGCACATGCTCCTCCTTCTTTGTTTGGCATAAACACACGTTTTCTTTCTTTCCTTTTTGAACTAAACAGTAGAAATAATAATAAAAGTAATAATAATAATAATAAAAAATAATAATAATAATAATATTGAAAAAATAAAAAAAAAGAAAGATAAATAAATAATAAACTTCAATGTTCGCAGAGCGGATATAACATCGCTCTGCGAAACCTTCTTCTTTTTTATTATTTTATTATTATTATTATTAAAGGAGAAAAACAAAAGAAAAAAAAATGAGTCAAAAAATGGGGTATGGCACCGAGGTTGCCAACAGTAGGTTGGGGCTGGAGCTCACTGAGACATTATGTCTCATCCCATTCCTTCTGATGCAGGTTCGCAGGTAGCACGACGCAAGGGTAAGGAGAAGGCTTCGGATTGATCGTGCTGGTTTATGTTTATTACTGGATGATGTGTATTCAGATTTGTATATTGATGTATTTTATGAGAGATGTTGTATTAAGAGACAAATGTACCAATACTTTGTGTATTATATGCTTATCAGCTAAACTTTCCGTATTGTAATTAATGTATCCAGTACGAAATTTTAATACTCGTATATGATCCTAGACAATCTTTATATGGGTGTTACATGGTATCTGCTATTGATAATTTAGCCGAGCTTGTTGACTTTTTTTAATACAATTTATTTAATTATTAAAAAAGTATAAGTATGAAATAAAGGCAAAGAATATCATCGATGGTATTGATGACTCAAACAACCATAAGTATGAGTATTTCTAAAAAAAAAACATAAGTTTGAGTTTTATCATTCATTTTATAAAAAAATTAGAAAAAAGTTTGAGTATGTGCTCCCTAAAAGGAAAATATTTAAGTATGTGAGAAATAAATAAATCTAGGGAAATAAAAATGAATGCTTGATTATGAATTAATGATGATATATATGTTTCTTAATTATGTGATAGAGAGTATTTGGTGTATGTTAATTAATTTGGTGATAGATTTAAGCTTTTAGATTAAATGAATTGAATGGATGAGATTTGATGTCAAACTAATTTTAAGAAAAATTAAATGTTGCATGAGTTGGGAAAAATGAACTAAGCTTAATGTTGGTATAATAAGCTAATGATTTGTGATGTCATTATTTTCCTGAAATTGCATCGCAGGTTTGTGAAGATGAACATTGGAAGAATGATTCAATTGAACAATGTCCGCAAGCATAAATGAATAGGTATAAGACTCTCAAAGTGGGTTGGAAGAGTGGGCAAATAGTACAATTTCTCCAACTTCTACCTATAACGGAGGCCAATTTGAAATTACCATATCGAGCTGGAAGGTAATTTTCTGTTGAGATTACCAAATTGACCTTAGAAGAGTAGAATGAATTGATAGACATCTCTGCTTGTTCCTCTTGTTTTTTTAACTATTTTTGTCTCTCAATAATAATAATGTGTGTACCATCAATACTGCTTCAATTAGGTTACTAAAGTCAAAAAAATTATTTTATTTTTTGAAATTAAAAAAACATTAATCACGTTAAAAAATTTAGGTATTTTTTTATATCTTTAAAAATTGAGTGACCATTATTTTCTTCATGTTTCTTTGATAGTGGATTCTATGGAAATTTTCTTCCATAGAATTTTTATTTTGTTATATTTGGTGTTTGGTAATATTAGTGCACATTTGAAGCTTCAATGTTTTTTTTTGTGTTATAATATGTATTCTTAGTAATATCTGTTGTAATTTTGCCATTGATCCTTATATCCGGAAAGTAAAATATTTTTTTCGCGGATGTTAGAAATACTAATGCATGATTAAATGATGTTGAAACCATTGTCCATTTGAAAAAACTATTGAATGAATGATTTTTTTTTGTTAATATGAATGAATGATTAAATGACATTGACATCATTGCAAATCATTTATGGGATTGCAATTCTTTTTATGAGTCTTGCTAACAATTACTTTAAAGATCCATATATAAAATGAAAATTGGTGTTGAAAATATAAATTGTGTATTTTGTCAAGTAATTTATACCACCTTTTTCTTCAAAAAAAATTACACCACTTTTATTTATTCAAAATTATTCCTTGTATTTTGTCTAATACTATATCACTCCTTCAAGCTTTGAATGCTTTTAATATTGCAGGCAATCATGGTCCTTCTCCTAAAATTATAGAGATTTTTTGGTCTTATCCTCTATTGGGTTGGATCGAAATTAACAATGATGGTGCAACTAGAGGATCACCAGGGCATGCTTCTATTGGGGGAATTTTATAAACCACTTTGGAGATATGTTGGGTGGCTTTAGCTCTTATATTGGTATTCAATCTTCTTTGTTTGCTGAACTTGTGGCTGCAATGAGGGAAATTAAGATTGACAAACATGATAATTGGAACTTTGTTTGGATAGAATGTGATTCAAGCAGGACCGTTCCTATGTAATTGGAGGCCCGGCTCTCATATAAAAATAGGCCCCTAATAAAAAATATATTTTTTTTTAAAAGACCAATTATCAATTTAAATTAAAAATAAGATTCGTAAAGATAAAAAAAAAAGTCATTATTGTAACTAACACATAAAAGATCGATATTCTAATCAATAATATAAAAATACAACTTCGAGCGAATATCTTTATCAATCTTCTAGGTTGTTATTTTCCTTAATATGTACAAAGGAAAAAAATAAAAGGTTTATAATGTTTTTTTTAGAGAATAATTGTTTTTCAAATAAAAAAATTATAATATTTGTTGGTAGTGCTTTACTATTTTATACGATAAGTATGAGCCAAAAATTACAAAAAGTGCTCTAACAAAAATAAGAAGAAAATAATTATAATTGTTTTTATTTGTAAATAATTATATTGTTTTAATTATATTGTTTTAATTGGAAGGAGGATTGAGTTGAACCCATAACCAATAGAATGTCAACTCATGCAGTTACCACTGGGCCATTTCAGTATGATTAATATTTGAAACACACCATTTGTATATATTAACTATTTACTTGCATTACATATATAAAAAAATATTTGGGCCCCCAAATTTTGGAGGCCCAGCTCAGTAGAGCTGTTTGCACCCCCTAAGGGCTGGCCCTGGATTCAAGGCTAGTTGTGGAAATTTTCTCCAATGTTCTTCTAGTTTCTTGAAGGATACATAATCGTTGGGCCAATTGTTTAAATATTTTCTCAAACATGCATTTTCATATTTCTCACAATTTAGGGAAGGAGATCAATTTGGAGATAAGCTAGCTAATTATAATCTTGACTCTATTAGTAATCATTGGTAAGATCATGTTCCAGATTTTATTTTATGAAGATTTTTTAAGAAATAAAATGTATTTGCCTTACTATAGATTCTCTTGATTTTCTTCCTAGGGTTTTGACCTTGTCCCCCAAGTTGTACCCTTATCTTTTATTATTATTCAATAAATAAATTGTGTGATGATGTAGTTGATTGTATTGTAATGCCTGGGATTCCAACATTGTTAGATTTTCAGACCCATTACATATGATACCTTTGCACCACTCTAGGATTTCATAAAAAGAAATGGTGACTTAGAAAAGGAGATTTATATGAAGAAACCACCAGGCTTTACTACTCAGGGGGAGTCTGGCCTTGTTTCCAAGTTACAAAATTTAATGGTCAAAAACAATCACCTCAAGATTGGTTTGGGAAATCCAACAAGGTTATTCCATAGTTTGGCATGATTCATAGTGAAACAAACCATTCTCAGGCATGTATCAGGATCATTTTTACCGTTCTACCTTCACAACACTTGGTCATATTAATAACCCAAAACTGTTCTAAATCAAGTACTATTTTCAGTATTTTCTTGTTCAGAGACAAATAGAATGAAAGGAAACTATGACATTGCTATTTCTCTCTAATCTTGATTAACACTATTAACACAGGGAAGGTTTGCTAACAATATTACATTGGCCGTTTCAACAACAAAAAACCATAGGGTATAAAACCACATCCAACTTGAAGAGAAAAGGTCACTCTCATGTATAATATATTTGTACATGGATAATTAACTCACTATAACACACCTACTCAAAATGTGAGAGTGCAATATAAAATTGAATTGGTAAAATTAAATGTTACTATGTAAAACATGAGATATCATTTTAACTTCGTATGGTTAATGACTGAAGAAAGTAATAGTATGGTTAAAAAAAAATAGTAAAAAAAAAACAACTTAAGGCGGTCCAATGATCAACATGCACAGAACTTCTGAAGTAGCATGACTTTGAATTCCAACATTTTAATCTCAAGAATTAACAATTGATCACACACACACTGAATCAAGCAATGTTTAGGAGAGATCAATTTTGAAAATAACAGAAAACAAGAGACAGAATTCATAATCATTAAAAAAAAAAATCATTGCACTGATACGTGATGATGTTTGTAAACGCCTCGTGCCATTAGAGTTTAGCCGATTAGCCTCGCACCCAAAACATATGGATACACCCCCCTACAGTGGGAAACAGAAAGAAAGAATAATTTTCAAAAATGACGGAAAAAGGATAATAATGTATGTCAAAGAAACTAACACAAAAATATTGAAGAACATGAAATATAATAAATAAAAAGCCCAATGTGCTAGTTCTAAATTACCAGGTGGTTGCGACGAATCATCTACTTGAGCCTTCAATCAAATTTTGAGGACAAACACAATCATCCTTAGAGTTCTGGATATTCATAAACAAGAAAAAGCAACAGCAATGTGAGAATGCAATCCATAACATTTGAATCATGATCGGAGATAATTGATTTTGTATATATTACCGTTTTCGCTACTAATTGTTTTATAGTAGTGTTAACGTCACCATTCCAATGCCATTCATCTTGTTCCGTCGTACGTACTTTTCTGAGCCTTGGTGCGTTCAACACTCCATGTGAGAAAGTTTCCATCACGGGACAATCTACTACAAATAACGTCCTCAGCAGTGGAAATTTGAAGCCATGTCTTCCCTTGCAAAAACTTCTTAGCCTTGGTAAATTTCTCAGTTGCAAAAACTCCAATTTCATAAAAATTAGCTCAGAAGCATCATTCTCATCATCACTTGCTACTATTTCTTCTATCTTTCCACAAAAATCTATGCATAATTCTTTAAGATTTTGTAAACTGCTAGCTGTTGATGGTTTCATAATACATTCCAATCCAGCACAATAGCCCACCCCCAACTTCTGTAAATTCTCAAACAGAACTGACGATGGAAATATATTCTTAAGTCTAGAGCATGAATGTACTACCAATCTTTCAATATCTTGAAGAACAGGTTGCAGCTCAAATTTCTCTTCACATATAAACTCGAGGTTTTGTAACATAATGAGTTCTAAACTTCCCAACTTCATAATTGTTTCAGAATGTCCAGTGCATTCGCTTCCACTCGAAAATATATATGTGAAGGAACTACATGTCACCTTAAGGTTTTTGAGATTGATGAACCTTTGGAGGAAACCAGATGGAAACTTTTCAGACTCGTCGTGAAAACATCGCAAGCGAAGAGCTGTTACTGTGTTGATAAACTCATCATCAAGTTGACCATTGCATAACATGGTGACATCCTTGCTGTTCAGAATAAGCTCCCCTTTGTTGTGGACAACCTATGAAACACAAGTATTCAAATTCAAGCTAACAGCTAGGTAAAGAAAAAAATATCGAGACATAAACATATAAACTTAATAAAAACATGGAATGAAACTAAACTCGCATTTTGTTTACTTTTTCAAGAAGAAAATAGCAAGCAGCATGACACATGTCTATTAAAAATGACATTTTTGGTGTGTATACTAGAAGCACCTAAATATGTGCATGAAGCATTTTGCCATTTGTTGGTAGAGTATTGAGATGTAGAATGCACCTGTTCAATTGAGAGAAGGGATTCTGTATCAACTGGGACAATTTCTTGGTAATTTAGAGACTTTGGTTTGAATAGGACGAGCTTTTCACAATGAAGCACATCCACATGTCTTAAAGCAGGACAATGCAGGGTATGTAATCCACGGTAGAAGCTTTGAAGTTGTTTCAAATCTCTAAAACTCAAAATTGTTAATTCTGGGAAATTAAGTCTTGGAACTGTTTCAGCCATTTCATCTTGTTCTACAATAATCTCAACGCCACATTCTTCTATATAAAGCCCTTGGAGATGCTGAAGCTCTTTAGCCACAGAGAGGGGCAAAACATAATTGAGGTTTTCACATTTAGTAACTTGCAAAAGGCAGAGGTTTTGGAACTTAAAGCTTTCATTAGGATTCCCACTCCATATGTGTTTCAGCATCGGTAAATGTTTCAAAGTGAGAGTTCTCAATTGCATTTCCAGCTTTGTCTGTCTACCACCGTCTACTTTTAGACCTTGTGTTTCAAATACAACTTCTAGTGTATGACAATAAACAACGGCCACAGTCTCCAGATTCAGTAATTTATCAAGCACATAAGATGGAATTACATTTGAAATTTCATTGCAGGATTCAATTTTTAGCTCCCTCAGTTTGCCAAAGGAATTTGGAGCTAGTTGATTGTACCATACAAACTTCAAGTGTTCCATGTGGGAGACTACCAATGTCTCCAAGTTTGGAAATATAACCTACAATCGATAATATACTTAGATCTTTAGCAGTTAACTGCACAAGCAGCAGAAGTAAAAGAAAATCGTACAATAGTTAATAGTTATAGAGTTGGAAACAGTGTTCACCTCATCATTAGAGTATGGTTTCTGAGATAAAGGAAGACTACCCAACTTTCCATCTGAGACAAATATCTTCTCCACCATTTGGCAATTACTAATCGCAAGTTGCTTCAGGTTTACAAATTCTTTTGCCACCGAGGATGAGAATATATATGCTATGTTCCCACATCCGTCTATTGTCAAACTTCTCAAGTTTTGCATCCAAGAACGACTCGCAAGTTTGTCATCCCACAGTTTCCTAGATTTTATCTTAGACAGCTTCAATAGTTCAAGGTGGGGCATCTCAACCTATAAACAAAATGATTCTCATGAAGATCTTATTTTTCATATGTTGAGAAAAAGACCAGAATAAGTGAGATGATGCAATAGTTCATTGAAACAAAAATACCATATTCTTGTTTGAAAGGAAGCCAAGCTTCCATTTTATTGTTTGAAAAAATACAGAATGGTAAGTTATAATATTATTTTTTACTTTGTATATACACGAAAATTACACATGAATGGAAGGTAAGCGGCAACAAGCTGCACCGCTAAGCCTTTTTAGTGGCAAAACCAATCCAAACAATGACAACTAGAATGCCATTTCATTTCATTAACTTTTATTCTGTTTCCTTTTGTAATCCAAACATAGCGCACATGAGTTTTAGGAGCTTTAGTCAGCAATTAAAATAGGAAATGAAGTCGGGTAACACATTAAGTATGAAAACATAAAAATTTTTAAATCTAACTATGTTGAAACATCACCATAAAGCACTCTATGTGCCTTAAAAAGACAAATAGCGAAGTAGAAGCGTTAAAATATATTTATACCTTTGGATCAATTAGTGCCACAGGTATGCATTGTGTACTACCATAATTTTCACCCCCCACTTTGAGACTCTTTTCAATTGTCAATTGCACGGAACATAAACTAATGAGATTTGGCAAACATTCAAGTTCAAGAGAACGTAGCTCGGGGAACATAGTCTTCCCCATTCCTTTATCCACCTTAGATAATTGCACAGCAATGATTTCTGTCATCATTTTGCAATCAGAAATTTTTATTTCACGAAGTAGGGGAAGATCTGTAACAAGGGAATAACGTAACAGATTATTCAACTTGTCACAACCTTTGACTTCAAAAGATCTTAGTTTGGTAAAAGGTTGAATTGGAATTGTCCCATGGCATATTTTCTCCAGGTTAAACAGATTTTGAAGAACCAAAGTCTCTAAGTTGGGCAAAGCATGATAAGTTGGGGAAAGCATTGAGTTAATGATGTACTTCATATCAGTAATGTCTTGAATGCACAAATGCTTTAATTGCGGAAAACCATCCTTATTAAGTTCACAAAGAGAATCTCTAACATAGTGTATTTTTGAAAGGCACATGTCCTCAGCTGAATTCAACAAGAAGTTAAACTCACGATCCAAATGAATACTTGAAGACCCATTGTCTGCGAGCTTAAGTGTTCTTGAAGGTTCAGAAGCACCTCCAGACCATTCCAAAGACCATTTCCACGTATCACCAACAAATATGTTGTATCTTTCAAGCTTTGCAAAGACCTGCAAGTCCTTTGGCAAAACTGAAGCATCTTGAATCATTATGTCTAAAGTAGTCAGATGAGACAAATTTCTTAGCTCATCTAGACATGCATTGTTGCTTTGTTCTTTGCTTCCCTTTACATTCCACTGGATAAAACAATTCCCCAAGTACAACTCTTCCAAGCACGTTAGGCTTGAAATAAGATTTGAAGGAATGAATCTCAGTCTAGAGCAATTGGCTAAATTCAGCATTCGAAGATTGGTTAGTTGTCCTATTTCTTTAGGGAGTTCTGTAATATCTGATCTTTCAAGGCTGAGAATCTCTAAACTCTTCAGCTCTGCCACTATTGATATGTCTTCGAACACACATCCACACAAATACAATGTTTGGATTTTTGTCAAGAGACAAAGAGATGATGGTAGAGAAGGGGTAAACATCATTCCATATAAACTAACGACCTTTAACTCTCTCATCCCGGAGAATAAGTCATTGGGGACTTCCAAATAATCACCTATATTTTCAAGTTGAATTAGCTCCAACTTTGGGCACTGCAGCTTCTCAGGAATCCTGTAAATATAAGACCAAGGCAAGATGATTTGATGGCATTTTCGAAGCTCATCCATCCCCGGCCATTCATTTACTTCACTATACCTTTTCATCCCAAAAGTTGGCGGTTGAGTCTTAGATGCCATTGATTTAGCCACAGATCTAACAACATCATGAATTCTAATCCACTCAGTTTCAGACTCAAGTAGCAGTGAAGAGGCCTTGAGGTCATTTATTAATTTGTAGTATTTGGATCTTGCTTGTGTCAATGTGCGGGAGTGTTTATATAAGCACAATCCCCAATAATATGAAAATAGTTCTCCAGTGTGGAGGTGACCTAGTCCAAATGAACCAATGAATAAGAACAATGACTTCAATTCATCACTTTCTAGGTAATTATAACTCAATTCCAAAGTAGAATTGATTCTCTTGTCGTTATGCAGCCCTTCTTGATCAAATCTCTCTAACTCATTTAATGTGTTTTGCCAATCAAAGATCTTTTTTTTCCTCAAAGCCTTTGCAACTGTAACAATCAAAAGGGGCAAACCTGCACAACGTTTGGCCACCTCCACTGCAATTGGCTTTATATTGAATTCTTGAACAACATCACCTGCCATTTTCTCAAACAATTGCCAACTATCCTCCTTAAGTAGAACATCAAGTCTAAATTCTTTTTGAGTGCCAATCTCACAGCTCAACACATTTAGATCTCTGGATGTCACCACCAATTTGCATCCTTTGTGATCATTACCAAAAGGAACCCCTAGTTCTGTCAAATCAAGTCTCCCCCAAATGTCATCCAGAATAATAAGAATATTTTTCTTCTTACTTATCCTATCACGTAATTCTCTTGCTCTTCCGTCTATGGTCTCCTTGGTAAATTTCATATCCAAGGAATCACCAATTTGGCTTTGAATGTTTTTCACATCTGGAGAATCACTTATAGTAGCCACAGCAACCGCATCAAATGAGCCACCTTTCTCTGCTTTCCAAGCTAGCTCTTTCACTAGTGTAGTTTTGCCCACTCCACCCATCCCATAAACACCAATAATGAAGAAATCCTTCAATGCCAGCATAATCTCATCCAACATTAATGTTCTGGAGTCCAAGGCCTCATAACCTCTACCAGATGGCGAGACTGTCACTTGAGAGACAGTACGGTAAGAAATTCTGTCAAATTTTCCTTCAGCTAGAACTTCAGAAATCTCATGTATCATCTTTTTGGTCTTCCTGCTCAGTTGGTGCCTTGTGCACAGATTGGGAAAGTGTCCCAGAGAGCACTGAGCTTTTGCATGGCCTTCACTGTCAATAAGTTTCTTTGCCTCAGCAACAGTTTTGTCCACACTCTTCAACCACTGCAGGACAATATCTTCAATCTCTTCTCCGTTCCGTATAGCCTCATCAACAGTGTGTTGCACACTGTTTTTTATTCCCTCCAGCTTTTGGACAGCAGTTTTCATTTTTTCGAGGTTGCCCTTGTAGCAGAGTATGTAACCAAATTGACGACCAATAGGTTCAACCGTATACTCGGCAATCTTAGCAGCAACTGCAATAATAACATCCATGGCCACGCCTTTGCTAGCTGTCAGTTGAAATGAAACAAAGAATTCAATCAATAAATTATCAACTCTGATAGATAGCTGTGAATTGCTCATTTGCTATTAATTACTTATTGGGTTTATTCAATATTCTAGCTTTTCTTATATAAATTGATATTATCTGTAGTAACAAATTTTAGGATTAAGCTAACGTGTTGCTGAAATCAAAAACTAAAAAGTATTTATCGAATAGTGCAATATTTAGGTCCAATTTTGTTGCTAATTTATTAAAGTGTTTTTATAAATTTTAAGTTACTGAGGAATTAGATGTCAGAGAATTGAATAAGTTGAAATCTTGAAATTGTTATCAATATATAGGTAGCTCAGACCATTAAAAGATTAGTCTTCTCTTATCCTTGTTCTCTAAAAACCCTATTTGTCCTATTATGGGGAGTTAAGCAGTGAGTTTTCTCTCTCAAAGCAAAATGTCTGAGACCGATCAATTGCTTTTCCCCTTCTCCTCTTGATGATTTTGGACATTGTTTGTGAGACTCCGACGTGTTTTGGCCTCGAGTGCATGAGTTTAGACACGCAATTGTGTAAACTTTAAGGAGCAAACCAGCTATTGGGTTGCAAAATTACTTTATTTAATTAGATTTGGAAATATTAACTGTGTAGTTAGCAAACCAGCTATTGGGTTGCAAAATTACTTTATTTAATTAGATTTGGAAATATTAACTGTGTAGTTAGCAAACCAGCTATTGGGTTGCAAAATTACTTTATTTAATTAGATTTGGAAATATTAACTGTGTAGTTTTTCTTTGTAACACCTTGCTTCGGATTACATGGAAAGAAGGATCATTTTGTTCCCTCGCCTAATGAATGGTAAGAATAATGGAGGATAGTTCAAATAAATCATCAATTGATTTGAGATAAAGAGATTAACTTAATTAGAGTCCATGTAAGTGCCTTAAACTCTAAGATGTTTATGCATATATTTTATGGTTGTAAGAGATTATGTATTTATTTTTTTATTGGTGACTTAAAGTGTCTACAATGATAGTATAAATTATAAGTTAATGTTTTCATATGAAAGTTTGATGTTTGATTGTGATTCCTATATTTAAGATATATAAATTGTGTAAAGTTGTGTGACTGCTAAAACATTTACGGAACAACTTTTGTGGAATTTATATAAATTGTAGAGACACAAAATTGATACTTTGTTTGTTAGAAAAATTCTCTTAACTTTTAGAGAATTTTTTATTGATAATTTCATGGATGATTGTGACTATCTTTTCAGGTGTCTCTATTCCAATGTATATTTATTTCTTTCAAGTATAAAGACATGACTGCCATATACTGCAAAGCTAGTTTAATATCTTGTATTCATGTTGCTATAGCCCGTAACAGTAACTTAAGAATACTGTGAAATTAAATTAAGAAAGAAAAAAAAAGATAATGACGTGGAAAAGTAAATTATAGCATGTACATTATTTCAATGATTTTATGATTTTAAGTGGAAAAGTAAATTGTAAAGTAAACGACACTTCATTTTTTAGACTATCAGGTGTTCTTGGCTATCTTTAAATTTTGTATAATCTTTGGAGTTTGTTTACATGTATGAACAAATTTGATGACGTAATTGGATTTCGTTGTATCACATGCTAGAAGTTCTTTTAGTAGAATTGCAGTTGCCTTTGAATTTCCTTGGTCATGTGATTTCTAGAGGTGGAATTGTGGTTGATTCGTCGAAAGTCGAAGTTGTGTTGCATTGGGAGACTCCGAAGTTGGTGGTTGAGATTAGAAGCTTTTTGGGTTTGGCTGGCTACTACAGGAGGTTTATTGAAGGTTTCTCTAAGTTGGCGTTGCCGTTGACGCAGCTAACTCGGAAGGGTCAAGCTTTTGTTTGGGATGCCAAGTGCGAAGGGAGTTTCCAAGAGTTGAAGAGAAGGCTGACAACAACACCTATTTTGGTTTTGCCGAGTGCGACTGAAGTTTTGTTGTGTATTGTGATGCTTCTAAGATGGGTTTGGGCGGTGTGCTTATACAGAATGAGAAGGTTGTAGCGTATGCTTACAGGCAGTTGAAGATACATGAGAGGAATTACCCGACCCATGATTTGGAATTAGCAGTGGCAGTGTTTGCGCTTAAGATTTGGAGGCATTTTCTTTTTGGTTCGAGATTTGAAGTGTTCAGTGATCATAAGAGTTTGACGTACCTGTTCGATCAGAAGGAGTTGAACATGAGGCAGAGGTGTTGGATGGAGTTTTTGAAGGATTATGATTTTGAGTTGAGTTATCATCCAGGAAAAACGAATGTGGTGGCAGATGCTTTGAGTCAAAAGTCTTTGCACATGTCGGCACTTATAGTTAAGGAGTTGGAGTTGGTTGAGCAGTTCAGAGATTTGAGCTTGATGTGTGAGTTGACGCCAAATGGTGTGAAGTTGGGTACGTTGAAGCTGACGATTAATATTTTGGAAGAGATCAGAGAAGGTCAGAAGGTGGACTCGTAATTGGTAGATCGTTTGGTTTTGGTTAATCAAGGCAAAAGAGGTGACTTCAGATTGGACGAGAGAGGTGTGTTGAGGTTTCGTGATCGTGTTTGTGTACCGGATGTACCTGAGCTTAAGAGTAAGATTTTGGATGAAGGTCATCGGAGTAGTTTGAGTATTCATCCCAGAGCAACGAAGATGTATCAGGATCTGAAGAAGTTGTTTTGGTGGCCAGAATTGAAGAAGGATTATGCTAAAACTAGTAATTTGAATTTTAGAGAATAGTGGTGTATAATTAATACAGGGGGTTTAAGTGAAGTAAAAGTGTAGAAAAAATAATTGTGAGTTAATTGCCACTAAGCCCATTAGTGGGAGTGACCATAACCGATATTATATAAAGACTAGTAGTGAGTGGTGGTGAACTAGGTTAAACATTTTAACACAAAATTTTGAGAGACAAGTGAGAGAATAGAGAAAGGAGAGGCTTGAAGAAGAGGGAACTAGAAGAGCTCAAAGAGAAGAGGGAAATTCAACTAGAAGTAGCAAGAGAAGTGAAAAATTAAGGTAAGAGGGGAGATTACTTTCACTAAATGAGTTTAATAAGCAATTGAGAGGTTTGAGTGTTTTAGATTATGATTAATTTCAAGTTAATTGTTGCTGATTTTGGTGAATTTCGTGTTCCTTTTTGTTGATTAAATTAAGCATGTTAAACCTTGATGAAATTGCATTTTCTACATGTCAAAATTCATGTTTTATTATGTTAAATTGATACATTTGTGAATTTTGATGATCTTTGTTGGATATTTGGTTGTTGGTTTCATGTTTGCTAAAATCAAATATACAAGCAAGTTGTACGTTTTCAGAAGCTAGACCTCAGAAGCTGAACCTTCAGAAGCTAAACCTTCAGAAGCTGAACCTTCAGACGCAGACCTTCAGACGCAAATCTTCAGAAGCACTTCTTCAGAAGTACCTTCAGAAGCTTCCTTGCTTTCGCGCCTTGGATCTGTTTATTTTCTCACCTGATCTTTTGAAGATTTGATTGAAGAATTCATGCTGCGTATGCTTCTAGAAGGAAGATATTTTCGTGAGATATATTTTGAAGATTGGATATTTTTATTTGTGAATATATTTTCATAGAGATCTTTGGAAAATATATATTTCTGAAGAATATTTGTGTCAATATATTTCTAAGAAGAATATTTGATTCAAATATATGTTGCTGCTGAAGGCTATAAATAGAAGACGCCACTATGGAAGAAATCAACTGAAACCGAAGCCATCATTGATAGAGTATTCTTAGGTTTCTAGTTTGTTAATTGTGAGCCTTTCTTGTGTCACCGTGATGCAAGCATAGGACTGTGTTTAGTTGAGTTGTAATTGTGAATCATTCATAAGCATTTAAGCAAGAGTGACTTTTTTATTTGGAGTGTGTCTCCGTCTTTGATTGTTATTAGAGTCTAAGATCACTTGGGCAGTGATTGTTTGAGGGGAAGTGAGAGGGGTCTTCTAATATCCCGCTTATGACTCAAGTATTTATCAGTATTGAGACGAGGTATCAGAGATATTTTACAAGGAATGACATTTTAGTAATTTGGAGGGTTAGGCTATAAAAGCTATTAACCTCAAAATTCTCTCATAATCTTATCACTTCTTCTCTCTAGGACCAATCCTCTCCCATCTCTCTTCTTCCCTCTTGCGCCACTCCCATCCATCCCTCCATAATCATCAGATTTCATCTTCAATCACTCAATCCCCATGCAAGCAAGCAAGTTGCTAGTTATGAGCAAGAGAAAGCTAAGGGAAATAAAAGGAAGTAAGATTTCAAGCTAGGGTTTGGAGAGGAAAGCTTGGCAAGATCAGAAGCAATTGCTAGGTGAGCTCCCTTGGGTTTTAGAACCCACTTTGAGTGAGTTGGGTGTGTTTATGCTTTTGAGCAAAATTATAGAGTTTTTACCCTAATTCCTTTGCTTGCTAATTCCTTGCTCATATATGTTTAAAAATATCATTTTGTAATAGAAAATCGTTCCTAACATGGTTGGGAAGCTTGGGTAACTTTGGTTGAGCAAAAATGGTGGAAAAACACGTTTTTGGACAAGTTCTGTACTGTCATGGTCGCTACAGCGACCAGCCGTCGCTATAGCGACCAGACAACATTTTAGTTCTGCCTACCATCGCTTGTAGCGACCAGGCCGTCGCTTGTAGCGACCAGCTCAGAACAGCCCATGACAGCTTAGCTGTTTTGGGTGTTCTGGTGCGCGTAGGCGTGGCTTTTCGCAACCGTTTTCTCCTGAAACATTTTAGAAACATTACCCACCATTTTACCTCATCCAAAAGGCTTCCAATGGTTGAGATATTATAGGAGCAAGGAATAGGCAAGGTATGGGAAATGCAAGAACAATGGTTAAATGAATAGGTAAGCCCTAAGAACGGCATATGATAACGATATGTCGAATCCTTTGATAGGAAAACAAGATTTAAGAGTATGAGGGTAAGAATTAGATGGATAAACTCTTAAGGAAGGCATACGACTTTGATAAGTCAAGAACCTACATTAGGTAAGCAAGATTAGAGAAGTATTCGGTTTAGAATACAAGAGTAATAGGAATGTTTCGACAATCATAGTTTCAGATAAGCTTATAGTGTTGGTTCTCCAACAATTAATAGGTGGCTTATGAGAACGATAAGTCAAGAGCCTTTTGTTATAGGTTAAGTGTTACAGGATTGTTATTATATGATTAATACATCATATATGTATATGTAAAAGTTAAAGAATTATATGTTACAGTTAAAGGCGTGTTCAGCAGACTCCGGGATTCGCCGGATGGAACTTCTCCGAGAGGGTTGTCCACACGTATATCACAGTCATAGGCATGTTCAGCAGACTCCGGGATACGTCGGATGGGACTTCACCGAGAGGGTTGTCCACATGCAAATTAAAGAGGAGTCCGGTGATTAGCCTCAGATAGGAATTTTCACCGGGCCATAGGGAGATGTACTTCGGGGTTACTCCACCCGGATGCACTCCGTAAAATGAACTCAAATAATAATGATTGTTCAACGCTAACATCTAACATTATATGTGTTTATATGAATTATGTTTTATAGTTTACTGTTATAGTTATAGGTAGTTTACAATTATAGTTACAGACAGTTTAAAGATATAGTTACAGGCAGACTTATAGTCATAGGCAGATTTATATCCTTTGTGGATAAAGATAAGACTTGGCGATCATAGGAAATCCCCAAGATTGCCAAGGTAGGCATGGCGACCCTAGGTTCCCTGAGGTTGCCAACAATTGGTTGGGTGGAGCTCACTGAGACATTATGTCTCATCCCACTCCTTCTGGTGCAGGTTTACAGGTAAGCCAGAGGTTCGTGATGGAGTTCTTCAGAGAGATACTGGATGGAGTACAATTGCTCGTCGTGCCCCAGCTCAGGAGCTTATTGGACTTTTGTTTAAGTATTGTAATGGTATTGGATTATTTGTACAAACGAGTAAACTTGTATTCATTCAGATGTGAGGTAATATTATTATTGAAAATTTTAAATGTATTCATTATCAGTTTAACGCACATGCTAATATTCTAGATTAAATTAGTATGGGTGTTACAATTGGTATCAGAGCAAGTCGATTCAGACCGTGCCATGGGTCATTAAAGATTCAATAAAAGCAGTGGAATCATTGGGTTCCGGATATTGTTCTAAAGGTCACATCTAGTTGAGCCTGATCAACTCAATCTAGTATATGACAGTTAGGACAAATGCCCGAGAGCTGAAATTGACCAAGGAGGAAAGAAGTGTACGAAGGGTGAAGGTTAAGGCGTCAGATTTTAAGACGGAAATTGGCAAAGTCTCAGGAATATAAGAGGTATCTAAGAGTAAGGTCAAGTACCTTAACTAGTTGGACGCATCATTGAGCGATGCCTTCTCCGAGGAGATATGTAGAGTAAAGAATTATGGAATACTCTAAGGAATGATTTGGAATCTTAACGGGAACCGTAATTTGAAAAGTTAAAGTGAATTGTAAAATAGAGTTTTAATTTCGGGTACAGAGGTAAAGAATTACGGTATCAAACCCAGCGACTTAGAATAAGGAATGATCAGTTAATTATTGGAAGCTCTGGACTTCCAGAAGGAATATAGTGTGTAAGGATGGAAGGACTTGCGCACTTGGACCGGATGAGATTTTAATATCCGACAGGTAAGACACTTATTTATGGATTAAGCGAAATATTGGACAGATGAAACAAATTACCTTCCTTTATTATGGGTCATCAAGATGCTTTGTATGAGGAACGCAAGCTTAGCGATAAGTGAAGGAAACCCCTGGTAAGGGTATGAAGTAAAGATTGAATCTTTTGTTGTCGGATTATAGTAGACCGGTTTCGAGGATTAAGCAGGAATTAGCCAAGAACTATTGTGAGGCTCTAGCAGCAGGAAGATCGTCACTAACGTACAAGTTTCAGTTATGGTTAATGTTAAGGAGTTCCATGTTTTCTTTTGATGGATTCCTTACACAAGTATTCGGTTAAGCCGACAAAGATCACCTTATGTTGGTATGTGTTAAAGATGGTGGAAATACAGACCTTGGATTGCTCGAAACCATATGAAGAGGGCCATGGATGAAAAGACCTATGGAGAATTACTCAGATAATAAGATTAAATGTGAATTGTCGATACAGTAATAAGTTACTGTAAGAATCCAATAGGAAATGATAAGTGTTGAAGTTTAAGATTTATTAATCGGGTGCTCGAAGTGGCGTAACATGTGTTTGGGCATACAGGAGAGCCGGTAAAAGTTGAGTCTTATCCAGACGGATTATTTCCGGAGAAACCTGACGCATAACCAAGAGATATGATAGAGTTATGTGGACCTAAGTTGTATTGGAAAAAGGTTGTGAATGTGAAATCCTTACGGATAATTATAGAACAGAACTCAATTCAGTATACGAAAGATGAGAATTTCCAGAAGTCATAAAATGCTTCTAGAAGTTACCACAACTAAATAAGGTATGAACTTAAGTTGCTTCAGGTATACTTTCAGTAGGGTTTCTGCAAAGTTTAAATGAATATACATGTTGAGCCAACCATGAGATGGTTATAGAATTCAAAATATGAAGAGTAAAGTTAGAACTAGTGTATAAGTTGTTTTGACAGGAGCATTGTTGGGCTCGTAATTATTGCTAAAGACTGTTTACAGGTTTCGGCGTATTTTCGTGAAAACAAGTATATTGTTTATGTCCGAAAGGAAACACAAAGTGAGATGACGATCAATCAATAAGTTAAGCAGGTGGTTTAAGTCATTAAGGAATGAGTTTAACGAGGAGATTTTATATGGTAATAGTGGTGTATTACTTCTATCCCAAGGTGAATTGTTTAAATCAGAGTTGCGCAGCGGAGAAGTAATCCAAGAATGAGTTAACAGACAATTCAAAGTTGAAGCTTAGAGAAAATGATGTTTGTAAAGTCCTTGCCGGATGAATTACAGAAAAGGTATTCAATGATTAGTTCTCAAGCTACAGAATGTTAGTAAGTAGTGATGACTTGAACTTATCATCAGTTCTAACGGGAAATTTTAAGAGATAAGTCGAGGAATGCTTCAGACCTCGAAACTCATGAGAAAGGAGAATCGAAGCAGTTTGAGAAATTTAAAGGATGTGTTTCTAGCACAATAAGTACATAGTGAAGGAAGCCATATCTAATACGGTAATCTAGCTGTTTTAGCTCAGTAACTTCAAGTTGACTTGAATAGTAAGTTTAACCAAAGAGAATTAGTTATTAGGTTATTCCACATCGTACCCACGTTATGCTAGCATGTCGCATGTAACAGGTTATGATTAGTATTATGTATGCTGATCATGCAGAGTTTATGCTACTTAGATAGTAGTGTAACATATTTTTACAGTCATATGACATGTATCGGTAACCGTGGTACGCAGTCAGTAATGTTTAACAGGAAAGTCTTAAGTAGAACAGGTTTGTTGTTACCGAACATATCTTAATTGAGGAGTTCGGAATTCTTGAACTTAATGTTCACAGTTAGAGGGAGGAAATGTTTTACACAGATCAGAAGATTACTCATAGTTTACAGTAAATGGCTACGTGAATTCAAGTTATAAAATAAAGGATTCAGAGTTTAAGAGTGCTATTTTGATAGCGATCAGAATAGAGTTTTCTTCTCGAAAACAGAGAATGTCCTTGAACGAAATAAGTTTATAACGCCAATGGAATGTAACCATAATTTACGTTAGGGGAATTGTGGATACTCAAAGAATACAAGCATGAGTTAAGAATAAGAAGAGTGACCTTAGTTGGCGTGGCTTTGTCTCAAGTATATTTTGAATAAGTATGATGTCCCATTAGTTGGACAATGATGATACGGCCTACTGTGTACCCGATAGTAGTGTACACGTACTCGATCATGTATGGAAGCTAGGTGCTATGGACTGTATTATATGATGATATGTGAGACGGCATATTCCACACGTCACTTGTACTAAACTTTCATAAGTTTGAATTTATTGGTAAAGAAAATATTAATCCCATGAGTAAGGAATATCTTGAATGATGCAAGATTGTCAGAGTCCTAGAAGAAATAAAGCTCCTAAGACCTTTAGCTACGCGTTATTGTTGATTAATTAACTCGGAGCACGAGTGGCTCATATGATTTCTCGAGCCCTTAAGGATTCCCGCAGTGGGAATGTGAGCAATGCTCATGGTTGTGATAATAGTTACACCGGGATGTCAGAAAGAAAGGAACATGTACCATAAGTACAGCCACCTCCTCGTATTTGAATCGTGAAGGTAATTGCAATAGACTTTGCTTCCGTTTGAGAATACTCAACATCAGATGCTTTTCAGTGCAAGAATAAATCTATATTAAGAATGGTACGATTGTAACGGTAAAATGTCGTCTTACGAGGCGAAAGTCAAAGGCAAGAATTCTTTCGAATTAAAAGTAATGTAATAGATTCCTCGAAAAGTTGGAATAAATGAGAAAAATGAGATCGACCCAATGTCGACAGAATAAGGTTACACGGACTATGAAGAACTTATAAGATTCAGTAAGAGTGTCAAGGACTGGATAACTTTAAATTGGAATTACAAGAAGTGTATGAATAAGAGGCTTAGCCAAGTGAGTTGGATACGATGGTTCAGATAACCTCACATCCTACTACGTAAGAGTTATGCAATGCACCACAAGCATTTCAGTTAAAGAAAAGATTGTCGAGTATATTCGACTTATAGAGTTGGAAATCCAAGGGATTCCGATAAGCAAGACGAAATGGAATTTTGGCTAGTAGAGAAGGTAGAATGAGTGATTCATTCACATATGATAATGAGTGGATTCTAAATTTCGAGGACGAAATTTCTTTAAGGGGGGTAGAGTGTAATATCCCGCTTATGACTCAAGTATTTATCAGTATTGAGACGAGGTATCAAAGATGTTTTACAAGGAATGGCATTTTAGTAATTTGGAGGGTTAGGCTATAAAAGCTATTAACCTCAAAATTCTCTCATAATCTTATCACTTCTTCTCTCTAGGACCAATCCTCTCCCATCTCTCTTCTTCCCTCTTGCACCACTCCCATCCATCCCTCCATAATCATCAGATTTCATCTTCAATCACTCAATCCCCATGCAAGCAAGCAAGTTGCTAGTTATGAGCAAGAGGAAGCTAAGGGAAATAAAAGGAAGTAAGATTTCAAGCTAGGGTTTGGAGAGGAAAGCTTGGCAAGATCAGAAGCAATTGCTAGGTGAGCTCCCTTGGGTTTTAGAACCCACTTTGAGTAAGTTGGTGTGTTTATGCTTTTGAGCAAAGTTATAGAGTTTTTACCCTAATTCCTTTGCTTGCTAATTCCTTGCTCATATTTGTTTAAAACTATCATTTTGTAATAGAAAATCGTTCCTAACATGGTTGGGAAGCTTGGGTAACTTTGGTTGAGCAAAAATGGTGGAAAAACACGTTTTTGGACAAGTTCTGTACTGTCATGGTCGCTACAGCGACCAGCCGTCGCTATAGCGACCAGACAGCATTTTAGTTCTGCCTACCATCGCTTGTAGCGACCAGGCCGTCGCTTGTAGCGACCAACTCAGAACAACCCATGACAGCTTAGCTATTTTGGGTGTTCTGGTGCGCGTAGGCGTGACTTTTCGCAACCGTTTTCTCCTGAAACATTTTAGAAACATTACCCACCATTTTACCTCATCCAAAAGGCTTCCAATGGTTGAGATATTATAGGAGCAAGGAATACGCAAGGTATGGGAAATGCAAGAACAATGGTTAAATGAATAGGTAAGCCCTAAGAATGGCATATGATAACGATATGTCGAATCCTTTGATAGGAAAACAAGATTTAAGAGTATGAGGGTAAGAATTAGATGGATAAACTCTTCAGGAAGGCATACGACTTTGATAAGTCAAGAACCTACATTAGGTAAGCAAGATTAGAGAAGTATTCGGTTTAGAATACAAGAGTAATAGGAATGTTTCGACAATCATAGTTTCAGATAAGCTTATAGTGTTGGTTCTCCAACAATCAATATGTGACTTATGAGAACGATAAGCCAAGAGCCTTGTGTTATAGGTTAAGTGTTACAGGATTGTTATTATATGATTAATACATCAGATATGTATATGTAAAAGTTAAAGAATTATATGTTACAGTTAAAGGCGTGTTCAGCAGACTCCGGGATTCGCCGGATGGAACTTCTCCGAGAGGGTTGTCCACACGTATATCACAGTCATAGGCATGTTCAGCAGACTCCGGGATACGTCGGATGGGACTTCACCGAGAGGGTTGTCCACATGCAAATTAAAGAGGAGTCCGGTGATTAGCTTCAGATAGGAATTTTCACCGGGTCTTAGGGAGATGTACTTCGGGGTTACTCCACCCGGATGCACTCCGTAAAATGAACTCAAATAATAATGATTGTTCAACGCTAACATCTAACATAATATGTGTTTATATGAATTATGTTTTATAGTTTACAGTTATAGTTATAGGCAATTTACAGTTATAGTTACAGGCAGTTTAAAGATATAGTTACAGGCAGACTTATAGTCATATGCAGATTTATATCCATTGTGGATAAAGATAAGACTTGGCGATCATAGGAAATCCCCAAGATTGCCAAGGTAGGCATAGCGACCCTAGGTTCCCTGAGGTTGCCAACAGTTGGTTGGGTGGAGCTCACTGAGACATTATGTCTCATCCCACTCCTTCTGGTGCAGGTTTACAGGTAAGCCAGAGGTTCGTGATGGAGTTCTTCAGAGAGATACTGGATGGAGTACAGTTGCTCGTCGTGCCCCAGCTCAGGAGCTTATTGGACTTTTGTTTAAGTATTGTAATGGTATTGGATTATTTGTACAAACGAGTAAACTTGTATTCATTCAGATGTGATGTAATATTATTATTGAAAATTGTAAATGTATCCAGTATCAGTTTAACGCACATGCTAATATTCTAGATTAAATTAGTATGGGTGTTACAGGTCTCATATCTAGAAGTTCCTAAGTTGAAATACCACGGGTAGTGGTTAAGTGAGAAGGAGGTGAACCAGAGGTTGTTCACATAGGACTTTGAATTGATACTATCATAGTGGATTTTCTTTCTGGTTTGGTAGCCTCCAGACGTAAGTGTGTTTGTCACCGAACTGGGTTAACAAATAACTTGTACCTTTTACTTTCAGTCGGTTATTTCTTTCCTTGTTATTGTTTCGTGTTTTACTCTGTTTTACACCATTGTTCCTGTGTTGGATCATTACGTTCAGCATCAGGACTTTACTGCGCCCGAATTTCAATTGGTATCAGAGCAGGCACCCTGCCTGTTTTAGGGTGAGCTCCAGGGAAGTTATTTTCTGGCAGAATGGACAAAGAAGGATTTGTGAACAGACCACCTCTGTTGGATGGTTCCAACTATGACTACTGAAAATCACGCATGAGTGCTTTCCTTAAGTCTATAGACACTAAAACTTGGAAAGCAGTTCTGAAGGGTTGGGAACATCTTGTGGTTCTTGACAAAGATGGAAAGAAGACAACTGAGTTAAAACCAGAGGAAGAGTGGTCCAAGGATGAAGATGAACTAGCGTTTGGAAACTCCAAGGCCTTGAATGCTTTATTCAATGGAGTGGACAAGAACACGTTCAGACTGATCAAGCAGTGCACTGTAGCTAAGGATGCTTGGGAGATTCTCAAAACTACACATGAAGGCACATCCAAGGTAAAAATGTCCAGACTCAACTTCTCACCACCAAGTTTGAAAATCTCAAAATGTTGGAGGATGAAAACATACAAGATTTCTATATGAACGTTCTGGACATGGCTAACTCATTTGATTCTCTTGGAGAAAAAATATCTGATGAGAAACTTTGGAGGAAAATACTCAGGTCTCTACCTAAGAGATTTGACATGAAGGTGACTGTCATTGAGGAAGCACAGGACATCTCCAGTATGAAGGTTGAGGAATTAATAAGGTCCTTGCAGAATTTTGAGATAGCCTTCAATAACCAAACTGATAAGAAGGGGAAAGGTGTTGCTTTTGTAGCAAATGATGATGCTGAGGATGATGAAAGCATATCAGAAGCTCTTGTGATGCTTGGTAGACAGTTTAATAGGATCCTAAAGCAGGTTGACAAGAGATCCAAACCAAATGGTCAAAACATCAGATTCAACATCAGTGAGCAACCAAATGACTTGAAGAAGACAAGAACTGATGAGAAAGACAATCAATCCAAAGGAGTTCAGTGTCATGAGTGTGAAGGATATGGTCACATCAGAACAGAATGTGCCACATACCTCAAGAGACAGAAGAAAAGTTTGGTTGTTTCTTGGTCAGATGAAGATGACTCAGAAGGAGAAGTGGGGAATGAATCAGCCAAGCATGTTATTGCCTTAACTGGTAGATACATGTCTGATGATAAAGTTAAGGCTTCAGAAGCACCATCAGGTTCTGAAGCATCATCTGATACTTGAATCCAGTGATGAAGAATTAACTTATGAAGAACTAGCTGCCTCTTACAAAGAACTATACATCAGGAGTGAGGAATTATGCAAGCAGCTGGAAAAACAGAAGAGAACTATCACTCAATTTCAGGCTGAAAGAAGTGAACACTTAGGACAAATTTCTGATCTCAATGATGAGGTAACACAACTGAACTCTCAACTTGAACATATAAAGAAGCAAGTCAGAATGATGAACACTGGTACTGATATGCTAGCAGAGATATTGGAGAGTCAGAACCAAGGGAAACCAAAAGGAATAAGGTTTGATGATAGGACCTTGAACAACAAACAGCAAAATCCAGCTAAAAGGTTCATTGCAGTTGTTGGAACATATGATCCAATGATGGGCAAACCTAAGTTGGAACATCAGAACAAACCTCAGGGATCTAAGAGCAAGAGGGCATCTCGTCCTTGGATATGTCATTACTGTGGTAGAAAGGGGCATATAAAGTCATTCTGTTTCAAGTTGTATGGGTATCCTAAGCAGTTCTAGCAAAGAAAGTCTGAACCTGTTGTAATCAATGTCAAGAAGGAATGGAGACCCAAAGGTGGTAATGTAACTAGGAACAAGGCCCTCTTAGTATCTCATGGAAACAACAAAGGTGAAATTGACAAGAGTAGGGTGAAGAATTTTGCTCTTATGAATGCAAGACATAAGAGAACATCTGATGCAGCACATGTGAAGATAATCAAAGAGGATAATGGTGTTGATATTGATCAATGGTGTTGTGATGCAGACTGGACAAGTAGTTGCTTATATGAGAATCTATAGCAATTACAGGTGTTAGAGCGTGCAAACAAATTCTTTCTATTTACTATAACTAGAGTTGCAGGAGAAATAAGGAAAATCATTCTCATTCTGAAGACTGCTGTAAATGTGTGTTCTGCTGTTTCACCTGTACCAGTTGCTGTTACCACAAGCCCATTTGATTCTGTGGATATAAATCCTAATGTTACTGAAGCTTTTATTACTTCTGTGAATGTGTTGAAACAAGTTCTGAGATCCCCTAAACTGTTTCTGATATGGTTGAGTTACCTGAGAATCATCAATCTGATGTGGTTGAAATTTTGAGGTTCAAATATGTTAATGCTCAGAAGTATTATGTTCAGATGTGGTTACTATTGCTACGTGTGTCTGAGTGGTTTGCTATGTAGTGTTTGTTCTTCTGTGAAGACTTTGTGTGTGGGTACTTTGTTTGTGTGATTCTAATGTGCATTGCTGCGTGTTGAGGAATCTTAATTGATGGGATCTCTTGGTTGTTTAAATATGCTACTGTTGTTCTTGTTCTTTCTACTTCTGGTGAATGTTGATTGTTTTTGTCAAAATTATTTGGCTAAAAAGGGAGAGATAAGTAGTTCAGAAACACTACAATATCTCTGTTTCAGGGGGAGTGTATGTGTGGAGACCTTAGTATTTGCCTTGTTAGGATTGTGTTTGTGCTGCTGCTGACTTTGTTGCTTTTGGTTACTACGTTTAAGTGCGCAATTTTGATGAGTGAAGAATTTGCCTTGTGATATCTCTCTGTTCTCAGATTGATTTTAGCCAAAAATTTGCCAAAGGGTGAGATTGTTGGATATTTGGTTGTTGGCTTCATGTTTGCTAAAATCAAATATACAAGCAAGTTGTACGTTTTCAGAAGCTGGACCTCAGAAGCAGAACTTCAGAAGCTGAACGTCAGAAGCTGAAGCTTCAAACGCAGACCTTCAGACGCAAATCTTCAGACGCAGACCTTCATAAGCACTTCTTCAGAAGTACCTTCAGAAGTTTCCTTGCTTTCGCGCCTTGGAGCTGTTTATTTTCTCACCTGATCTTTTGAAGATTTGATTGAAGAATTCATGCTGCGTATGCTTCCAGAAGGAAGATATTTTCGTGAGATATATTTTGAAGATTGGATATTTTTATTTGTGAATATATTTTCAAAGAGATCTTTGGAAAATATATATTTCTGAAGAATATTTGTGTCGATATATTTCTGAGAAGAATATTTGATTCAAATATATGTTGTTACTGTAGGCTATAAATAAAAGACGTCACTATGGAAGAAATCAACTGAAACCGAAGCCATCATTGATAGAGTATTCTTAGGTTTCTAGTCTGTTAATTATGAGCATTTCTTGTGTCACCTTGATGCAAGCATAGGACTGTGTTTAGTTGAGTTGTAATTGTGAATCACTCATAAGCTTTTAAGCAAGAGTGACTTTTGTTTATTTGGAGTGTGTCTCTGTCTTTGATTGTTATTAGAATCTAAGATCACTGGGGCAGTGATTGTTTGAGGGGAAGTGAGAGGGGTCTCATATCTAGGAGTTCCTAGGTAGAAATATCACGGGTAGTGGTTAAGTGAGAAGGTGGTGAACCTGAGATTGTTCACATAGGACTTTGAATTGATACTATCATAGTGGATTTCCTTCCTGGCTTGGTAGCCTCCAGACGTAGATGTGTTTGTCACCGAACTGGGTTAACAAATAACCTGTGTCTTTTACTTTCAATCTGTTATTTCTTTCCCTGTTATTGTTTCGTGTTTTACTCTGTTTTACATCATTGTTCCTGTGTTGGATCATTACGTTCAACATCAGGACTTTATTGCGCCAGAATTTCAATCTTGATGATTAACATGATTATTGAATGATGTTTGTTGATTATGAAGTTGATTGTGAGCATGGACATGTGTTTTGTTTGAGAAATCATGAAGTTATATTGAATAAGTTGTGCTTTAAGTGATTTTGGAAAAATTGATTAATTAAATAAATTTGATTAAGTTGCTACTGTTTTAATTAAGTTGTTGCCATATAATGAAAAGAATGAAAAGATTATCTTGGTTGTGTAGCTTTGATGTGAATTAAGTTGTTGCTGGTGTTTTGCTAAAATGGCTTAATTGAGTGAAAATGAATAAGTTGCTGCTTAAATGAATAAGTTGTTGTTAGAATAGTTTGAATAGGTGATTATGATGATGTTGAACTTGATGAAATATTGTTGATGTTGATATGCAAGCTTATTTGCTAAGTTGTTGGTGAAAATGAATTTTTGACGAAGTTCGAATTTAACCAAAAAAACCTTGAGAGTTCATGTCATTTGACGTTTAAGTGTATCCATTGTTCAATTAAAGTGTATTGATCATGGGTATTGTTTGTAAAATGATTTTGGGTCAATTGGGATGAAAAATGGAATTTTTGGGTGGAAGTTGGGGTCTTCTCGTAGTAAAAACCATGTTTTCTGGTTGCCTAGAAAATAGGACTTCGCTCAGCGACCATGACAGTAACATGTGTTGTTCTGTGTATTTTGGTTCTTGGGGGATGTTTCCATACATTTCTGGGCATTTTATTGTGTTGTTTTGACCATTCGTTGATAGATAACGATTGCTTACAATGATTTGATTATAAGGTTTGATTTTGAGACGAACTTGGAGATTTTGTGAAATTTGATAATTGTTGAAATGAACTTAATAATCAATTACAGCAGTATGAATGAAAATTATGGAATGATTCATAATTGTGTGTGAAAATTATGGAATGATTCATAATTGTGTTGTTGGTGATTTATAATTGAAATGGTGATTTAATTGTTGATGATGTATAATTAAGTTGGTAATTGTATAATGATAAAGATATACTATGATTTACGAATTATGGATGAGTACTAACCAGACTTTTTGTATTGATGAATATTTAAATGTTAAGTGATGTTTTTGCCTGAAATTTACATGTGTTTATTATATTCTTTCGTTGAATGTATATCTTACCCTCTAGTGGCTTTATTGTCGCCTCATCCATGAGTTTTATCCTTGGGGATGTAGGCATGCAGGTTGAAGAGTAGTGTTCGGTGAGTTGTGCTGAGGATGCCGTCACGCTTATTCTCCTTTTAGGTCGCGTTTATTTCCGAGGATGTCTAGATTATGTGCTCTGATCTAGGATTCCGGAATTTATTTTACTTGTTGAATATTATGAAGATGTATATATTTGAGATTTTTATGATGAGAGCCGAAACAATTATTATGTTGAGATGATTTATTTCCGTTGTATTGTGATGATTGTCGATGAGATTTTCATTATAAGAAATTTGTATGAGTTAATTGATGATTTGTTAGAATCTACTCTCTCCGTTTCAAAATACATGTCCATTTTAGAGAAATTGCAGTAACCAAGGACAAACTAGTTTGACACAAAAGTTCATATTATACCCTTGTCTTTGATTTTCTCCATTTTACATTTATTTATCTCATCTGATAATTACTCCCAATACCAATACCAAAATTAATTAAACAAGTTCTTGGGAGAGTGCAAGAGTAAATCCACTTAAAATTGGGTCAACATTTATTAGTAGAAAATAATTATTGTGGAGAAAATCTAGAATCCAATTAATTGGTAGGCAAGGGTAAAATAGACAAAATGTATCATTAAACTATCAAATAGACATGTATTTTGAAACAAAAAATTTCTCCAAAATGGACATGTATTTTGAAACGGAGAGAGTAATTAGTTGTGTTGCATGATTTATCACTTAATTAGTACTCCCTCCGTCCCAAATTGTATGTCGCTTTGGGAAAAAAATTTGTCTCAAATTATATGTCGCTTTACAATACCAATGAAACATTAATGTTACTTTTCCTATTATATCCTTAACTATTTATTACCCTCTCTTTTTTCAATTCTTTAATTTATCTTTCCCATACGATTTATTAAGGACAATTTTGTAAAACAACTCATAATTTCTCTTTCTCACACAAAATTAATTATATTTCTTAATACGCGTGAAATGCCCAAAACGTCATACAATTTGGGACGGAGGGAGTAGTCTCTAGGATTGGGGTCTTACATTTATTAGACTCTAACGTGTTTTGGCCTTGAGTGCCCGAGTTCCGACAAGTCATGTAAACCAACAGGTTACCACGGGTTTCCAAAAGGTAGACGACGAAGGGATTCTTGGAATTTTATTAAGCATCTATCGAGAAAAACCACATTATCATGGTCCATGATAGGTGATTTTAATGACATTATTTATGCACATGAAAATAAAGGTAGGACAAGAGACCTTAATGACTAATGAGCGGATTCGAGCAAGTTGTCTAAGATGCGGGTTTGGTTGGGATCAACATGTAAGGGTATCAATTCACATGGTTAAAAAATTTGGGTGCTAAAATAGCTATTGAAGAACGACTAGATAGTTAAAAGTTAGGTGAACAAAAAAACACTATTTAAGAGATAATCAAATGCTAGTCTACCCAACCAAAAAATAATAGTGTACACAACCAAAACTTCATACTCCCTCTGTTTCTTTTTAATTGTCATTTTTAAAGAAAAAATTTGTTCCTTTTTAACTGTCACTTTCAAAGTTCAATGCAACTTTAAATAATGTTTTACCAATTTTATCCTTAGTTATTTATTACGGAGAAAGAAATATATGAGATGATATATTAAATGAATAAGGTTATTATAGTAAAAGTATAAATTATTGTATCAAAAGGAGTGACATTTATTAATTGTCTTGGCATGTCAAAAAGTGACAATTAAAAAGGAACGGAGGTAGTATTACCTAATAATTCTCCTTTTATTTTATTTTTTATGGTTTGTTAAATATATTACTACACTATACTATTATTTTGTACAAAATCATTTGATATTTTTTAAAGAGAGATATCTGATTTTTTTTTTAAGAGAGAGATCTGTTTTTTTTTTTTAATATTGATGAGAAAACGATACCTTAAAACTGATATGGTAGTTTGTCAAGAAGAGATATAAGAACTAGAGAGAAAGTATAATTACACAATTCATATATCATTGCTAGCGAATTTAATACAACTCTAGATTAGAAGCAGTAAAGCAAAATGAAGAAAATCACCTCTAAATATGATGATTCAGGTTTTCAATAACTGGTCACTCTTCTTCGGACACCTCTTACACTTCACTACCAAGCAGAGCAGCACAACACACCTTCTTGTGTTTGTTTTTGTTGTTTTAGATGCTAGCTTTTGAAGGCAACGCAAACTTTATTATAAATTAAATTAAATTGTTGGAGACATCGGATATATGCGATCTCATTATGTGATGTGATGTGATGTATGAAGACCCTAAAGTCAAAAAGAAATTCGAAATCTGACCCTATGAGAAATATTTACGGAAATGACACCCTTTCAGTTTTTTACACGTGAACATGGGATTCTGAAAATTGAGAAAATATTTCAATTTTCCTTCTAGAGAGAGTTGAAGCGCATGAAGCTAACATGCATACTCCATTGTCACTATACCAGTGAATACATGTTGTATATTTTCTCCATCTAATAGTATATATACGATTATTACAAACAGTTTCATACACTTCCTCAATTAGGTCTTTTTTTTCTCTCCCTTTTTTTAATGGGTGTGCAACATAAACCATCCAATTTTTTATTTTTGTTTTTTTAATAAAAATCTTATAAAAAAATAAATATAAGAAATTTGATAATTTTAATTGGATTCTAGATGAAACCGAATATTAGTCAGATAATTTTTCAAAATAAAATCTAAATTTTATTCATATTCGTCGGATAATATTTCAAAATAAAATCTATCTAGATTTTATTCATATTCGTCGGATAATTTTTCAAAATAAAATCTAGATTTTATTCATATTCGTTGGATAATTTTTTAAAATAAAATCTAGATTTTATTCATTATCTCCATTCCATTTGACGGTAATGACCACTACAGGACAAAAAAAGTTGAAAGTGGGTCATTTGCGTAAATATTTCTCATAAGGGGTCAGATTTGAATTTTTTTTGACTTTAGGGTCGGAAAAAAAAATTCTAAAAGTAAAACACTAAATGCGGTTGTGATGAAAATCGAAAGATAAAGTATTATGTCTTGTTTGAAACCATCAAAAAGAGGAGAGCTTCACAATGTCCATCAATTGTAGCAAATATTTAGTTTTTTGGCGAAAAGATGATTATTTCCTATGAAGCTCGGATACGTAGTACATCTGCGGGTACGATACGATACTGATACGTAGATACGCGAAATTTTAAAATTTAGGATACGATACGGCTAAGATACGTTAACAAAACTTTTATATTAAAACTTATATGAATGTAAAATACTTGGAGAAAAAACATTGATTATTCTTCATTGCTATATAATCTTAAAAGTCACAACTTACAAAAAATAATACATGTGATAAAATAAAAAAAATATGAAGTTTTCATATAAATCATATTTTATTTTCATTCATATATTAGGATATCAACAAATACATCAATAAAAGACTTGAAACAAAGTTTGTTTAATGTTAATTGATTGAATCTCCTCGCTCTCGTTACCTTTATCCACCAAAAATATAATTTTTAATTAGTTAATTAAAAAAATTACTGATTCATATTTAATTTGAATCATATACATCTTCTTTGAATTTTCACAAGACAGACTCAATTTTTTACTTTTCATTTTTTCAAGGATACGTATCTGTAAAAAATCTTATAGGTATATTTGTATCCTGAGACGCAGCTACGTATAATGGAAATGGGGTGGTCGCCACCCGTCTAACATATAATACAGTAAGTAGTACTCCTAAATATATATGCAGTGTCTCCCCTATATCAATAAGAAAAAAAATTTAGTGTTCGCCCCTTAAACAATTCTACTTGCACTAACCGCCTTGCTGACAAACCACAAGAGCTCAAGATATTCAATCAATATGTAGTTTTGTCAAAAAAAGAAAAATATAAAACAGTCATTACAAAAATATCATAGAGGAGTACTTTTATTTTTTGAAAGAAGAGGAGTACGTATTTTGTTGGCTTTTTGTTGTATGGCTTTTTCTTTCAATAAACTATAGTATTTTAGAGAATTTTATACAATTCTTAATAGTAAAAATGGGGAATGTTAATATGGATCCGATTCAACGGTAAACCCTCATATTTTTAGTAAATTATAATAAAATATTATTTTTGTTCCTCCATTTTTATTATCATAAAATATACAATTTTATTAAAAATGGTAGAAATTAGTTATTATCGATGTTATTTATCATGTGTTATATTTTCGCCACCCTTAATGAGTTTTTCTGGCTCTGTCTCTGTGTGTATCTATCAAGTATCTTATAAGTATCCGATAAAATATATATTTTAAATTAAAATAATTAATTCCGGTATTCCGTGGGTACGTATCCGCGGAGTATCGGTATCCAATACGTATCTGATATGTGTATGTCTCCATATTTAGAGTATATGGGCTTCATACTTATTTATTTCTTTCTAAATGACCCAAACAACTGCCATCCATATGACATGAAGAGCAAGTCAAAATTTTCAAGATTTTTCGGCTAAGAAAAACGGGTCACAAATCATTAGCAAAAGTTCTAAACACTCGAAGTACCAGCGTCCAGAGAAAAGAGTAAACAAAATGTATGTAACATGATCTTGTGAACCACATTTACATTCAATGCAATGCAATTTACTTTTCTTTAAGTTTTTGTCTTCTTTAAAACTTTAAGCCTTTCTTTTTTGTTTCTTTTTACAACTTTTAAACAACCAATCGTTGGCTTCTGTCGAGACTAGACAGTTATCTTCGTAACAAAAACGGTTTTCTTCATCTTTGTGTAAGCAAACTCACTAAAGGTGATAAACGTTCATGCTTTTCTTGAAATAACAACGCACAAACATGTCTTAGAATTTCTAGTTTGATCCTGCTTATAATAAACAAAGCTAGACTTGTCGTTTACCAAAAACACAGGTAAACAAATTGGCACGCCCAGTGGGACCCAGTTTGTGCATTTGGAAGAACTTTCCATAAATTTATATTTTTTTTCTAGTTGTTCTTATGGATAAAACGTTTCTGGAAAATTTCTAAATCAGTTTTGATAAGTTTTTTATGGGAAATCTTACTTGTGCATGCATTTAAGAAGTGGTAAAGCCTTGAAAGAAATGGTTCATCCTATTACTTCTGCGTCATCTTCCCAGATGAATGCACAATCTTCACAAGCACAATCCATCCAGGCATCTATGCCTACAATAGATGACAATGTGTCAACTGCCATGGGAGCAACTGCTCTTATACCGGTTTCGACGGTTATGGGAGAAACTACCCATATAACAATATCATCAACTGCTGCATTGACACAATCTGATTATGTGGCTTCATTGCCACCATCAATAACTTTTCCTTCGACCCCTAGAAATCCAGATTATCCAGTGAGAACTTCGTTGGATAATAGGTTCCTTTCTATGAAACAATTTACAATGCCTATGGTCACAAGGGATTTTCCCTATGGCATGCCAACAACAATGACGGCTGGCCTACACACGAGTGCGTCCACATATGCAGATAATGCAACTGTGTTGACGCCTTATAATTCACACTTACCTTCTAGTTCGAGCATCCCTCGTCGAAATGCTCTCCCATCTTTGACAAATGATTCCTTATTTTCTTTAAGACAACAGATGGATGAGAGTAATCATGAAATGGTGAATATGTTAACACAACAAATTGGAACAGTGTTCAATCCTATGATTCAGACCACAAACCAAAGTAACAGTTGTTAGCCACACAAATGGGGAGAATATCAGAAAAGTGAACGGTCTGAGCTTTAGACCGTGCGTTTTTGCTGTCAATTTTTGGCTGTTAGAAAACTCTTAGTTTTTCCTCATTATTCAGCTTGTAATTCATCTTCAATGCTTTGTCTAGGACCTTAGGCTATAAATAGGTCCTCTAATCAGACTTGTAATCAGCTTGGAATACTTGCAATATTAAGTTACTTTTGTTATAAGTTCTTATTGTTCTTCTTTTATTTTCTGCACTTTACTTTCTTGTGTAACGCCTAGAATTTAATTTTATTATTTTATTGAATTATAATGAATTAATATAATTTAATAGATTAAATAGAATTAAAATGGCATTAAGGGCATAATGGGAAATTAAGAAAGAGGGAAGTGGAATAGAAAAAGAGGTATACGCGTGAAGAGGTTTCATTTTGTTGTGTTTTCACGTGAAACAGAGAAGAGAAAAGAGGAGAAGCAGAGCCAAGGAAGAAGGTGAAGAACTTGAGAAGAGGAAAAGCTGAAGGGGGCGATTTCTTCATAACAAGGTAAGGGTGGGACTAGCTTCTATAAATCTAAGTTTCATAATCCCTAAATTTTGATTTAACATGTTGATGTTGGTGAATTTGGGAATTAGGGTTGGTTGAATATGATAAACTAATGATGGAATGTTAAATTGATGATTTCTATGTTGAGATGTTGATTTTGTTGTGATTCTATGGTGTTGTTACTGATTGGTGCCATGCTTATGCATAAATTGATGAAGTTTTGAATGTTCATAAACATGTGTCAGATGAATGAGTTGTTGGATGATTTTGATGTTAAAGTTGCTTTTCCTGAGTTTTCTTATCTCTGCCCCGAATTTTGAAATAAAAACTGGTATTGATCGGTACAGAATTGGTCTTAGGTGTAAACACAAGAGTTGTAGGTATGGATGTTAGTTTTCTAATGCCGTTGGTCTGACGTCAAAACGATTTATAGAACTTGAGTTATGGTCAAATTACTGCACGTAGGTCACAGTGAATTTTTATGGACTTTCTGCACAACTTTTCCGAATTTGAAACGAAAACTGGTATTGATCGGTACAGAATTGGCCTTGGGTGTAAACATGAAGGTTTTAGATAATTTTGTTAGCTTTCCAGTGGCTTTGGTTTGACGTGAAAATGACTTTTAGTTTTTGAGTTATGATGAAAATACTCCAAGGAGGTCTTAGTGAAATTGTACGGTGACAGCATTCTCTGTTTCATGTTTTTGCGTCTTTCTTTAGTATAAACATGAAAGTTGTAGATAATTGAGGGACTATGTTTTATAACTTAGAGGCAAGAACTTTACACCGTACCAAATTGAACCTTAACTTAATGGCATGATAACTAATTAGATGTAAGGATAGGAAGTCTTATGTAAACATGAGTTGTTTTAAAGTGAAGTGTAAGATGCGTAAATGATGAGGTATTGTGATAATGATGTGTTGTGATAATGATGTGTGATGATAACGATGTGCTGTGATAATGCTTTGTTGTGATGATGATAATACACGATGATGATGTTAAACGATGATGATGATAACGATGATGATGTATATGATAATGAAGTTGTTGTTGACGTTGTATTTGTTGTAAATGTTGCATTGTCGAGTCCAGTACATATGCATTAAGTGATGGGGGTGTATGCCCGACATGTCTATTACGACATTATGAATTAAGTGATGGGGGTGTATGCCCGACATGTCTATATGACATTTACGATGGGGGTGTATGCCCGACATGTCCTATTATGACATATTTTGCGATGAATTGGTACCACATGCATGTTGCATACTTGAGTCAGTGATGTTGCATACTTGAGTCAGTGATGTTGCATTGTTGAGTCGGTCGATGTTATTGTATTTGATGTTGCATTGAGAGGTGAGATTATGATGTGTATGTGTGATGTATGTATAAGATCTGATGGTGTTGTTTGATGATGTTTATGTGAAATGTTAAATTCATCTTTATGAATTATGTACTTATGTTTATTGAATGTGAATCTCACCCCTTCTGTTTGAATGTTGCCTCTACGTGGGTAACGTGCAGATAACCAGGAGTAATCGCTGAAGTGAGTTGATTCCTCGTGTCATTAGGAGTCGCTCTGATATGTAACGGGATGGGGAAACTTTTTGATGAATTCATGTGCTATGTATTTTAATTTCAAACTGATGTTGAACCACATTTAGTGGAGTTTTAAACTACGTTGTTTTTGATGTGGCCTTGTGCCTAATGATGTTTAGATTTAATTATGAAGTTGAATTTCCGCTGCGATGGTTTTGACGTTATTGAAAAGTCTGTTTTGAAATAAATAGCAAATTATCCTATTTATAAATTGTAAACGAAGTGCGACATCCCGTCAAGGTTGAAACTCTGATTTATTTTAAATGAAATTTTCAAGTTGGGAAAACGGGGTGTTACAATTGGTATCAGAGCAGGTCGGTCCGTCCGACTAATTAGATGAGTCTTGAGTCCCTTGTGTCGCGTGATAGCTAAATACTATCATTGTGATGTTGATGTTTGATTGTTGTCTGCTGTGTAGATTTTAGAATATGGCTGGAAGAGGACAAGGTGCTGCTATTGCTGCTGCGTTGCATGCCGTTGCTCAAGCTGTGGGGCAACATCCGAATGCTGGTGCTGGAGGTAATGATGGAGTGAGAATGCTGGACATGTTCCTGAAGAATCATCCGCCTACTTTCAAAGGGAGGTATGATCCTGATGGAGCACAGACTTGGCTAAAAGAGGTGGAAAGAATTTTCCGAGTCATGCCGTGCAGTGATGCTCAGATGGTGCGCTTTGGCACACACATGTTGGCAGAAGAAGCTGATGATTGGTGGGTGAGCCTTCAACCAATTCTTGCGAATGGGGGCGAGGTGGTGACTTGGGATGTGTTTAGGAGAGAGTTCCTGAACAGGTATTTTCCGGAGGATGTCCGTGGAAAGAAGGAGATCGAATTCCTTGAATTGAAGCAGGGTGATATGACGGTGACAGAGTATGCTGCGAAATTTGTGGAGCTGGCGAAATTTTACCCGCATTATACACCTGAGACAGCTGAGTTTTCGAAGTGTATCAAGTTTGAGAATGGTCTGCGTGCTGAGATTAAGCGGGCCATTGGTTACCAGAAGATCCGTCGGTTTTCTGAGTTGGTGAGTAGCTGCAGGATTTACGAAGAGGACACCAAAGCTCATTACAAAATTATGAATGAGCGGAGGGGAAAGAATCAACAGAACCGTCCTAAACCTTACAGTGCTCCAGCTGATAAGGGTAAGCAGAAGGTGAATGATGAGAGGAGACCCAAGAGGAAAGAAACTCCGACTGAGATTGTTTGCTACCAATGTGGTGAGAAGGGTCATAAGAGTACTACTTGCAATGTTGAAGTGAAAAGATGTTTCCGCTGTGGCAAGAAAGGGCATGTAGTTGCAGATTGTAAGTTTAATGACGTTGTCTGTTTCAACTGTAATGAGGAAGGTCATACTAGTACTCAGTGCAAGAAACCCAAGAAGCCTCAGAATAGTGGAAAGGTGTTTGCTCTAGCTGGTGCCCAGACAACTAATGAAGACCGTTTGATCAGAGGTACTTGTTTCATTAATGGTACTCCTTTAATTGCTATTATTGATACTGGTGCTACTCATTGTTTTATTGCTGCTGATTGTGCATCTAAGTTGGGTCTTGTGTTATCTAGTATGAATGGGGAAATGGTTGTCGAAACTCCATCTATGGGTTCGGTGACTACTTCGCTAGTGTGTCTGAGATGTCCATTGTCTATGTTCGGTCGAGATTTTGAAGTTGATTTGGTTTGTTTACCTTTGAGTGGAATGGATGTCATCCTTGGTATGAACTGGTTGGAGTATAACCGTGTTCATATTAACTGTTTTAATAAGTCGGTGCGTTTTTCTTCTGTTGAAGAAGATAGTGGAGTTGAGCTTTTGTCTACTAAGCAGCTGAAGCAGATGGCATGTGATGAAGTCCAGATGTTCTCCTTGATGGCATTTTTGTCCATTGAGAATCAAGAGAAGATTGATAAGTTGCCTGTGGTGTGTGAATTTCCAGAAGTTTTTCCCGATGAGATTCCTGATGTGCCGCCGGAGAGGGAAGTAGAATTTTCAATTGATCTTGTTCCGGGTACGAAGCCGGTGTCGATGGCACCTTACCGAATGTCGGCTTCCGAGCTAGCAGAGTTGAAGAAACAATTGGAAGACTTGTTGGATAAGAAGTTTGTAAGGCCGAGTGTTTCACCGTGGGGAGCACCTGTGTTATTGGTTAAGAAGAAAGATGGCAGCATGAGGTTGTGTGTTGATTATCGGCAGCTGAACAAAGTGACGATCAAGAATAGATATCCGCTCCCGAGGATTGATGATTTGATGGACCAGTTGGTGGGTGCTTGTGTTTTTAGCAAAATTGATTTGAGATCGGGTTATCATCAGATTAAAGTGAAGGATGAAGATGTTCAGAAGACGGCCTTTAGAACACGTTACGGACATTATGAATATTCGGTGATGCCGTTCGGTGTTACGAATGCGCCAGGGGTATTTATGGAATATATGAACCGTATCTTTCATAACTATTTGGATCAATTTGTTGTTGTTTTTATAGATGACATTTTGATATACTCCAAGACCGAGGAAGATCATGCGGAGCATTTGAAGATTGTGTTGCAAGTGTTGAAAGAGAAGAAGCTGTATGCCAAGTTATCAAAGTGTGAATTTTGGTTGAAAGAGGTGAGTTTTCTTGGCCACATTATTTCAGGTAGTGGTATTGCGGTTGACCCATCTAAAGTGGAAGCAGTATCACAATGGGAGACCCCTAAGTCGGTGACTGAGATTAGAAGTTTCCTTGGTTTGGCTGGATATTATCGCAGATTTATAGAAGGATTTTCGAGGATTGCACTTCCGTTGACGCAGTTGACTTGTAAAGGTAAAGCTTTTGTGTGGGATGTTCATTGTGAAACCAGTTTTAATGAATTGAAGCAGCGTTTGACGACGGCTCCAATCTTGATTTTGCCGAAGTCAGATGAGCCTTTTGTGGTGTATTGTGACGCATCCAAGTTGGGATTAGGTGGTGTGCTTATGCAAGATGGTAAAGTAGTGGCTTATGCATCAAGACAGTTGAGAATTCATGAACGGAACTATCCTACGCATGATCTTGAGTTGGCCGCAGTGGTATTTGTGCTGAAGATTTGGAGACACTATTTATATGGTTCAAGATTTGAGGTGTTTAGTGATCATAAAAGTTTGAAGTATCTATTTGATCAGAAGGAGCTAAATATGAGGCAGCGAAGATGGCTTGAACTGTTGAAGGATTATGATTTTGGACTGAATTATCATCCAGGTAAAGCTAACGTTGTTGCTGATGCTTTGAGCAGGAAAACCTTGCATATGTCTGCTATGATGGTTAAAGAGTTTGAGTTGCTTGAACAATTCAGAGATATGAGTTTGGTTTGTGAATTGGCACCTCAGAGTGTGAAGTTGGGTATGTTGAAGATTAACAATGAATTTTTGAGTAATATCAGAGAAGCTCAGAAAGTAGATGTGAAGTTGGTGGATTTGACGAATGAGGCTGAGGGTAGTGATTTCAAAATTGATGATCAAGGAGTGTTGAGGTTTAGAGGCAGAATTTGTATACCTGATAACGATGAGATGAAGAAGATGATTCTTGAGGAACGTCACAGAAGTAGCTTGAGTATTCATCCGGGAGCTACAAAAATGTATCATGATTTGAAGAAGCTGTTTTGGTGGTCTGGTTTGAAGCGAGATGTGGCTCAATATGTGTATTCATGTTTGACTTGTCAGAAGTCGAAGGTTGAGCATCAGAAACCTGCTGGGTTGTTGACACCGTTGGATGTGCCAGAGTGGAAGTGGGATAGTATATCCATGGATTTTGTGACGAGTTTGCCGAATACTCAGAGAGGACATGATTCAATTTGGGTGATTGTGGATAGGTTGACGAAGTCTGCGCATTTCCTTCCGATAAATATTAGTTATCCTGTGTCGCAGTTGGCAGAGATTTACATTCGAGAGATTGTGAAGTTGCATGGTGTTCCGTCGAGTATTGTGTCAGACAGAGATCCAAGATTTACTTCTAGATTTTGGAAGGGTTTGCAGGAAGCATTGGGTTCTAAATTGAGGTTGAGCTCGGCTTATCATCCGCAAACAGATGGTCAGTCGGAAAGGACGATTCAATCACTCGAAGATTTGTTGAGAATATGTGTTCTTGAGCAGGGTGGAGCTTGGGATAGTCATCTACCGTTGATAGAGTTCACTTATAACAACAGTTACCATTCTAGCATTGGAATGGCACCTTTTGAGGCATTGTATGGTAGGAGGTGCAGAACTCCTTTGTGTTGGTTCGAGGCTGGTGAGAGTGCAATTGTGGGACCAGAAATTATTCAGCAAACTACTGAGAAGGTCAAATTGATACAAGAGAAGATGAAAGCATCGCAGAGTCGGCAGAAAAGTTATCATGATAAGCGAAGAAAAGACCTTGAGTTCCAAGAAGGTGATCATGTGTTTTTGAGAGTCACTCCGATGACTGGTGTTGGACGTGCATTGAAATCGAAGAAGCTGACTCCGAAGTTCATTGGTCCTTATCAGATATCAGAAAGGATAGGAACAGTTGCTTATAGAGTGGGATTACCACCGCATCTTTCAAATTTGCATGATGTGTTTCACGTGTCGCAACTTCGGAAGTATGTTGCAGATCCCTCTCATGTGATTCCGAGAGATGATGTGCAGGTTAGAGACAATCTTACGGTGGAGACATTACCACTGAGGATTGAAGGCCGTGAGATGAAGGAGTTGAGGGGCAAAGAGATTCCTCTCGTGAAAGTTGTTTGGGGAGGACCAACTGGTGAAAGCTTGACGTGGGAGCTGGAAAGCAAGATGTTGGAGTCTTATCCAGAGTTATTTGCATGAGGTACATTTTCGAGGACGAAAATTTTATAAGTTGGGGAGAGTTGTAACGCCTAGAATTTAATTTTATTATTTTATTGAATTATAATGAATTAATATAATTTAATAGATTAAATAGAATTAAAATGGCATTAAGGGCATAATGGGAAATTAAGAAAGAGGGAAGTGGAATAGAAAAAGAGGTATACGCGTGAAGAGGTTTCATTTTGTTGTGTTTTCACGTGAAACAGAGAAGAGAAAAGAGGAGAAGCAGAGCCAAGGAAGAAGGTGAAGAACTTGAGAAGAGGAAAAGCTGAAGGGGGCGATTTCTTCATAACAAGGTAAGGGTGGGACTAGCTTCTATAAATCTAAGTTTCATAATCCCTAAATTTTGATTTAACATGTTGATGTTGGTGAATTTGGGAATTAGGGTTGGTTGATTATGATAAACTAATGATGGAATGTTAAATTGATGATTTCTATGTTGAGATGTTGATTTTGTTGTGATTCTATGGTATTGTTACTGATTGGTGCCATGCTTATGCATAAATTGATGAAGTTTTGAATGTTCATAAACATGTGTCAGATGAATGAGTTGTTGGATGATTTTGATGTTAAAGTTGCTTTTCCTGAGTTTTCTTATCTCTGCCCCGAATTTTGAAATAAAAACTGGTATTGATCGGTACAGAATTGGTCTTAGGTGTAAACACAAGAGTTGTAGGTATGGATGTTAGTTTTCTAATGCCGTTGGTCTGACGTCAAAACGATTTATAGAACTTGAGTTATGGTCAAATTACTGCACGTAGGTCACAGTGAATTTTTATGGACTTTCTGCACAACTTTTCCGAATTTGAAACGAAAACTGGTATTGATCGGTACAGAATTGGCCTTGGGTGTAAACATGAAGGTTTTAGATAATTTTGTTAGCTTTCCAGTGGCTTTGGTTTGACGTGAAAATGACTTTTAGTTTTTGAGTTATGATGAAAATACTCCAAGGAGGTCTTAGTGAAATTGTACGGTGACAGCATTCTCTGTTTCATGTTTTTGCGTCTTTCTTTAGTATAAACATGAAAGTTGTAGATAATTGAGGGACTATGTTTTATAACTTAGAGGCAAGAACTTTACACCGTACCAAATTGAACCTTAACTTAATGGCATGATAACTAATTAGATGTAAGGATAGGAAGTCTTATGTAAACATGAGTTGTTTTAAAGTGAAGTGTAAGATGCGTAAATGATGAGGTATTGTGATAATGATGTGTTGTGATAATGATGTGTGATGATAACGATGTGCTGTGATAATGCTTTGTTGTGATGATGATAATACACGATGATGATGTTAAACGATGATGATGATAACGATGATGATGTATATGATAATGAAGTTGTTGTTGACGTTGTATTTGTTGTAAATGTTGCATTGTCGAGTCCAGTACATATGCATTAAGTGATGGGGGTGTATGCCCGACATGTCTATTACGACATTATGAATTAAGTGATGGGGGTGTATGCCCGACATGTCTATATGACATTTACGATGGGGGTGTATGCCCGACATGTCCTATTATGACATATTTTGCGATGAATTGGTACCACATGCATGTTGCATACTTGAGTCAGTGATGTTGCATACTTGAGTCAGTGATGTTGCATTGTTGAGTCGGTCGATGTTATTGTATTTGATGTTGCATTGAGAGGTGAGATTATGATGTGTATGTGTGATGTATGTATAAGATCTGATGGTGTTGTTTGATGATGTTTATGTGAAATGTTAAATTCATCTTTATGAATTATGTACTTATGTTTATTGAATGTGAATCTCACCCCTTCTGTTTGAATGTTGCCTCTACGTGGGTAACGTGCAGATAACCAGGAGTAATCGCTGAAGTGAGTTGATTCCTCGTGTCATTAGGAGTCGCTCTGATATGTAACCGGATGGGGAAACTTTTTGATGAATTCATGTGCTATGTATTTTAATTTCAAACTGATGTTGAACCACATTTAGTGGAGTTTTAAACTACGTTGTTTTTGATGTGGCCTTGTGCCTAATGATGTTTAGATTTAATTATGAAGTTGAATTTCCGCTGCGATGGTTTTGACGTTATTGAAAAGTCTGTTTTGAAATAAATAGCAAATTATCCTATTTATAAATTGTAAACGAAGTGCGACATCCCGTCAAGGTTGAAACTCTGATTTATTTTAAATGAAATTTTCAAGTTGGGAAAACGGGGTGTTACATCTTGCTCTTTATTTTTCTGCACATTTACATTCAGAAATTTACATTTATGCTTTTATATTTCATGTCATTTATATTTTATCAAATGTCTACGGTGAACATGAGTGAGTAGACTTGTCTAGTCTTGAAATTGTTGAAAAAGTCTAATGACTAAATCCTAATCAAACCAAGCCTAGACTCTATTTTATTATAATTCATTCTTATCTAATCTCATGGCTTTTAAATTCAATAACAAGTGTTGAACGATGGACCAAAAGATGAAGTTCAATAACTATTATTTCATCATCTCAAATATCAAGCGATGGATCGAAGGATGAAGTTTGATATTGGAACAAATGAGATTAGACAAGGCATCACAAAACTTGATGGGAACGCCCCAAATGAATAGTTTTGTGATGTTTTGAGACAATAAGATTTGCACTTGATGGGTCTCATATAATAATCAACCATGAATAGGCGTGGTTATTATTGAGATACATTCATGTTGTTCGAGAGAAAACATGAATTACCTAAAAGAATCTTGTCTTTAGAAAATGAATTTAACATAAGATAGAGATATAGGTTTGAATACTTTAGGATTTGTTATTAAGATTAACCAATAATCCCTATACGCTTTTTAATATCTGAATTCTAAAACCAAGAAACTGTCCAACTTTGAAACTTGATTTGTTCAGCTAATTAACTCTAAAAACGAAATCGGTAATTACACCAACTCTTTGTGGATCGATATTTTTACTACTCGATAGAACCGTACGCTTGCGAATTCATATCAAGTTTTTGGCGCCGTTGCAAGGGAGTTAGTGTAATATTGATTAACTTTTTAGTATCGGTTAGACTGAACCTTTTTCTTTTTCTTTTTTAACTTTTGGGATTCTCCTGATTCGCTGGTGGGGGATCGAGATTGAGTCCTTGTGTGTTTCGGTCAAATATAGGATGTGAGAGCTCAAACTTGAGGGAGGATTGTTGGGTTTAAGTGTGAGTGGTTAGTCTTACATGACTATGAATTTTTAAAATATTAAATATATGCGAGAGGTGAGTGATATACTTAACGTTTATGGTTTTGAGATTATGATGTCTTCATCTCTTTTAGATTTGAAGCATTGACACATTATTGCTCTCGACACTCTCCTAAACTCTTCAAAATAAAAATAATATAAGATAGAGAAGTAATAAATTATTAGTAAACACAGTCCTTAGTGCTTCTCTAATCTAATTTTTTTTAATCAAGTCTCTAATCAAAATTTTATTTTTACATAGAAAATAAAAAAAATGCTGACATGTTAATGTACTTAATATAATATGGTTGATGCTAACTAATTAACCCCATGAGACACTAGTTAAGGAAGAAAAATAAATAAATTTTATATCGAAAATAACATTTTCGTTTGGCTATACAAATTTCAAGTTATTTTTAGTATTTTTGTTTCTTTAACTAATGTCTCAGATACACTTGTTAGTATTTTCCATATAACATTCATTTTAAAAGTTGTATATTCAACTTTTCAAAAGTAAAAATATTTTTTTTAATGTTACATTTCAATTCTAACTTTATTAATTTGTGTTCTTGAAAAAAGAATACTTTATTTTTTTTTGAAAAGGTTATGAAAAATATATTAATAAATCAATAAAACCCCTCTAACACAAGATGTATCAGAGAAGTTTAATCATCCAAGAAGTTCACATTACAATACAAAGCTACACAAAGTAGCAAACAAGCAAAAAATTAAGAAGATGCCTTTAAACACAACAAAGGATTTAGCCTCCACATCAGGTAATCAAACTCAAACAAAGGATAATAAGATTTCAACCACCAAAATGTCTGGATTTTAACCTTTTTCGGCTAATGATTGTAGAAGAGCTACCTTATGAGTGAAAATCCTCCCATTTCTCTCCTTCCATATTACAAAAAGCACAGAAATCCAAATAATGTTAAAAGAAAGTCGGGAATTTTTGGAAAAACCCCTAATCCACCAAACTGAAGAAGATGATCTTTTAAATAACCATGATGAATTGATGAAAAGCCTAACCAACCAGAAATCAAAGACTAAAGACGACCATATAAATCACATTGAAAAAAAAAGATGATCATGATCTTCCATACAACCACATTCACTCGAACATAAAAAGTATTAGCATCAGTTAAAATATCCAGCCCGAACAAATTGTCCTTAGTCGAAATCCGATTCAGAAACAAACGTCATATAAAAATATTGACTTTGAGCGGAACCGCTTTAAGCCATAACACAATTATAATCAACCATATTAAAAACATAAAAAAAGTTTAATGGAATATAATTCTGCCACCAAATTTTATTAATATGTGCTCTTATGACATAAGATCTTGCTCACAAATGTCCTAAGATCATTGTTTAAGAAATACAATTGTTTTAAAAATATAAGTTAAATAATTTTTAAAGTAACAATTACTTTATTATATATATAAAAATTACTCCTCTGTTTCAAAATGAGTATCGTTTTAACAAAATAAAATTGTTTCAAAATGAATATCATTATCACTTTTTAATGTACCATTAATTACTTTTTTCCAATAGTACCCCTTAATTATTACTAGCACACTACTTCTAAGTACCATATTTTACTTTAATTTATAATGATTGGAAATGCACCAATAGTTAACAAGGCTATTTTAGTAAAAATGTCATTTCTATAGACAACATTATTGCATTTCATAATATATGTATAACAACCTTAAACGACACTCATTTTAAAACGAAATGAGGATTTTTTTGGTTTCTTAAACAATACGATAAAAACATTTGTCAACATTTTCCTTTCTTTATTATTGCGTGTGAGATTCGATACACAAATTATTCTCGTGGTCAGTTGGTCGACCAAACCAACGAATGCTCTTGGATGCTGCAATCATTGATCTTTTGGCACTTGCTGTCTTTCTTAACTTTTCTGCCTCACTTCACGAATTTTGCTTTATAAATGACTTTTGCAAAATTATATTCTATTAAACTTTTTAATGTCTTTGATTATAACATCACTTATCCCTTAAAAAAACATCATTTATAAAAATAAATGTTCTTAGATATAAAATTTTCTACAAATTTTTAACTGTATTTATTATTCTTTTTTCAAATATCATTTATTAATACTAGTAATTTGTCTTAGAATATGGAAAATTAACATTTAATATATGGAAAATGCTAACGAGTGTCATTGGGTCACTTTGTAATGACTTTAAGTAGTAAGATTTTAAGAAATTTTGTGTAATTAATGTATTAAAAATTAAAATATTTGATTTTTTAAAAGAATAATTTTCTCAATATAAAATCCTGTTTTTTAAAGACTCAATATAAAATCCTTAAAAAGTGTTATCGGGAAAATTTAAAATAAATTAGTAATTTAGTATATATTATACAGTGTAATTTAGTAATAATCATACAAATTTAAAATAACTTTTTTACTTCAACAATTTTTTTAAATACTTGCAATTTTTTTATACACATTTTTATAAAAAGAGACTGAGTTCCAACTTGTTAAACTGATATGAGGGCTATGAACAATATGATTTGATGACACATGATGATGAGTCATCAATATGTTTTTTTTTAACAAAAAAAAGATAATGAACAATAAAGGACATATGACCCTCACTTACTTACTTTGTAACATGTGATGAATAACCGAAACAATTAAAATTTAAAAGAAAAAAAAAAGAAACGTTAAGATAAATTTACCCTTTGCTAAAAAAAAAAGAAGATAAAGTTACCCTCAAACAAGGTGTGTTTTAGCATGGGAAATGCTAGTTGCTTTCTATCATGGGAAAATTATTTTTTAATCATCAAATCATATGATGAGCATAGCTTTATGATAAATCGCCAACACTGCATTTTTTCTGCAAGTTCATCTTATTCATCTTGTTCACATACCTATAAGAAAAAAACAATTTTAGTAACCAAGTGTTCCATTATTATCATTTTTTTTCTTCTCCAAGTGTTCCATACCCAGACTTTGCCATTTCCATGGGGCTTCTTGTTTCTTCAATTAGAAAACCCACCAAAAACTTATTTTATTTCAGTGTTTCATTCATTAATTCATAATTCTGCTGGTTTTTTTAGGTTTCCTTCTTCTACTTCTCATTACCGCTTCCATGTTTTACTATGTATATATTTCCAAAATCAATTGAAATTATTTTACTCTTCGGTTCACTTTCTCAGATTTAACTTCAGCTTTTGGAAATATTTGATAAAAAAGAAAGGGTTAAATATGTTTTTGGTCCCTGTATAAATATGTCAACTTTTCGTTTTAGGCCCTCTAAAAATTTTCTTCAACTCTTAGTCCTCCAAAAGTTTTTTATCTTCACTTTTGATCCATCCTTTTAAGTAAACTCATATTTAGAATTTATATTTTTGAATAAAAATTTTAGAGAAAAATTTATAATATTATAAGAATGTCTCCACAAAATATTTTGGGATTTTTCAACAAAACATGAATTAAATATGAATTTTTATATTTTTGGCGGTTAAAAATTCATATTTAATTTATGTTTTGTTAAAAAATCTATTTTTCTTGTGAGATTTTTATAATTTTCTACACATTTTTGCATAATTTCATTAAAAAAATACAAAATTGACTTAAAAATAGGGACCAAAAGTAGTGATTGAAAATTTTATAGGGACTAAAAGTTGAAAGAAAATTTTAGAGGGACTAAAACGAAAAGGTTGGTATATTTATAAGGACTATTCTGGAGTAGGCAAATAGCAATTAGGCCCATTCACTTAGGCCAATACAAACTTGCCCAGATCCAATATCTGGCAGAATTACTCGCAACACACCTCCTCTACTCGAGGGGGGTGCTCGGAGCAAACATAGACTCATTCAAACGTTCTGTAACGTCTCTCGCACGTTCCCGCGAATCTCTCCTTGGCGGTTACACTTCCTACGAATTCGTAACCGTCGAGCCACACGTGTGCCACACAATAGCTCCTGCACCACCCACCTCTATAAAACGGGGACTCTGAGCAGTCCCCAAGGTTAGATTATTCTTACTCTCTTAACCTCCCTCTTCACACTCATACTGACTTGAGTGTCGGAGTGCCTGCAGATACACCCCCCGTCGTTCCAGCCAACAACGAACACTCACTACTACGTCCTTTACTGCACCGGTAGCCCATTTCTGATCACGTAAGATCAGTGGCGTCATCTGTGGGAAATATAAGGTCTCCCCGTTTTTTACCCAACAAAAAACCAAAACTTCCACAAATATATATATATATATATATATATATATATATATATATATATATATATAAACCATGGCTACCAACGGTGCTACATCTCAGATACGGAGTGAGGTTCACCGCGTCTACCGCGACGGACACACTTCCACACCGTCCCCTGCAGATAGTCCTAGGGAGGAGGCACACCACCAAATCCCTCAGGTCGTCATACCATTGCAGAAGCAACCTCTCTACGGTCCCCATCGGCCTATCGAGGAAGCAAACAATTCGTCCCCCGCGGACACCATGCTGACCAACATCCTCCGCACGGTACAACGTCAAATGTTGATATCGAGGAGCAGAAGCAGCGCCTAATGGAGATAGTGAATGAGCGTCCGCAACGACAACATCCATCGCCTAGATGGCCTCCCTCTCCACCGCGTAGAAGAAGGGGAGGGAGCTCGCGTCCTTCTAGATCAAGGTCGCCCAAACATTCAGTCAGCAGGAGATCTCCGACTAGGAGATCGCCTAACTGAAGGTCCCTTAGCAGGAGATCCTCCCGACGATCCCCTGAAAAAACTCCACCTAGGCGAAGAAGGCGCTCGACATCTGCATCCGCATCTGATGACGAACGCCTCGCATACGACCCTTTCACAAGGCGTATTCGCGAGGCTCGCATCCCACAGGGGCTATACAAGCCCCCGCAAATGGACTCGTATGACGGGACAACCGACCCAGACGAGCACATAGAGAACATTGAGGCCGTCCTCACCTACAGAGAGGTGCGAGGGGCCGTCAAATGTAAGCTCTTCGTCACCACTCTAAGGCGATGAGCGATGACGTGGCACAAGGGTCTCTGCAGGAACTCTATCGATTCCTGGAACGATTTGTGCCACGAATTCACCGCGAACTTCACCGCTTCAAGAACCCAACCAAAAACTGTGGCGTCCCTTGAAGCTATTGTGCAAGGGAAGAATGATCCCCTCAGAGACTACATTAAGAGGTTAAACAAAGAAGCTGTAAAGGTCAAAGGTGCAGATGAGACAATGAAGAAGTACCTTATCTCTAAGGGACTTCGCCACGACACGATATGAAGAAGGATGTACAGCTAGATCGCCCAAGGACTCTGAACGAGTTCCTAGCGATCACAAAGACTTACATCAGGTACGAAGAGGAGCTGTACGCCAACAACCTGAATAAGTCCAGGAATGAGGATTCTGTCGCTGAATCCTCCAAAAAGCCCTTCCAAGAGAAAAATATGGAAGGCAAGCGAACTGCTCGAGAAGGCAAACAACCTACTCGAGAGAGCAAAAGACCTATTGGTCGCTTTGCCGAATATACACCCCTCACAGCATCGAGGGAGAAGATCCTCACTGAGATCGCAGCAGCCAATCTGAAGGAGGCGGGCATCAAATACCCCAAGCCTCCAACACAAGAGAAGAAAGGAGCCGACAAGATGAAGTAATGCCGGTTCCATAAGTGCCATGGGCACCTTACAGACGATTGCATTCATCTCAAGGATGCAATTGAAATCCTCATACAACGAGGTCGGTAGAAGCAGTTCACCAAAACTACTTCTCCCGAAAGAAAAACAGTCGACCAGATCGCTGATGGCCACAATCAAGACATTGTTGTTGCCATGTCTGTCGAAGTGTTGGACAGCTTCCCATAGCACGTAGAGATAACTCCCTACTCGTGCACCTGGGAACAATTCCCGTCTGTCAACGAGATTACTGGCGGAGCGATAAACCTCTCCATGGGAAGTATGAAGAGGAAATTCAAAGAACTCATGAGTGCAACCAGCTGGTCCTCCCCAACATCCCGTATGGGGGGCGACAACCATTGTTGTTCCATGACCATGAGCTGCCCAGAGGAGCTCCTAATTCAGCCATACCACTGTTGGTTCAGGTGTACATGACCAACTTTGATGTCCGACGAGTCCTGATTGACACAAGGGCCTCGTGTGACATCATGTACACCGAGCTGTTCAAGACTCTCTAACTGACGGAGATAAACCTTTCTCCTTATGTTGGATCCGAGCTATACGGATTCAATGGATCATCGACCAAGCCTTGGGGTTATATGGAAATTCTCGTAACCTTCGGGAAGGAGGAGGCTAGGAAAACCATCAAGATCCCCTACCTGGTGATAGACTTCCCTTCTCTCTATAACTGCATTATAGGGAGAACGGGATTAACATGATTGGGAGCCGCATGTTCAACCGCTCATCTAAAGTTGAAATATCATGCGAAAAATGACATTGTCGCTACTCTGCACGGGGACATCGAAGCTGCAAGAAGATGTTTCCTACAGGTGAACAAGAACCAGAACTCGGTCTCCTCGTCAAAACCATCCTCTAAGGATGACGAGAAAATTGTTGCGAGCACTCTGGACGCAAATGTGGTTGAACTTGACTCCAGATTCAGCAAGTCCGATCTCAAGGAGCAGAAGAAGGAGAAGAAAGACCCACTCAGCACCGAAATCCTAAGGCCCATCCCTGGTGGCGATTTCGAGCTGATTCCGTTTGGAGATGATACGTCAAGGAGCTTCAAGATCGAAAAGGATCTTCCAGACCTTGTGCAAGGCCAATCGGTCGCCTGATTGAGAGAGAATGCTGATGTGTTCACCTGGAGCGCTGCTGACATGCCTGGAATCGACCCTAGTGCTAGTGCTAGTGTTGTAGCTCAGCGACGTAGGAAGCAGTCTCCTGAAAAATCAGAGGCTACATAAAAAGCTGTAAAAGACCTCCTAGAAGCAAATTTTATTTCTGAGGCCAAGTACACAACTTGGCTCTCCAATGTTGTACTTGTGAAAAAATCTAATGGAAAATGGCGTATGTGTGTTGACTATACCGATCTTAATAGGGCCTGCCCTAAAGATGCATATCCTCTTCCAAACATAGATAAATTAGTTGATAATACGTCTGGCTATAAATTATTATCTTTCATGGACGCCTATTCTGGGTACAATCAGATACCCATGGCTGACGAAGATAAAACGAAAACCGCTTTCATGACCGAATCAGGAAACTATTACTACAACGTAATGCCTTTCGGTCTTAGAAACGCAAGGGCCATATATCAACGAATGATGAACAAAGTATACGACAAGAACTCCTTCGAAGACATTCTTGAAGTATATATGGACGATATGATCGTAAAATCCGAACAAGAGGTTGATCATACCGCTCACTTGAAAAGAGTTTTCGAACAAACTCGAAAGTACAACATGAGACTCAATCCTGAGAAGTGCACATTTGGGGTACAAGCGGGCAAATTCCTCGGTTTCTATCTTACAGAACGAGGCATCGAGGCTAACCCAGATAAATGTCGAGCATTTACAGAGTATCTGACTCCCACGTCGAAAAAGTGCTTCCAAACTCTTAATGGGATGCTAACAGCACTCTCGCGATTCGTTGCTAAATCAGCGCAACACACGGTCCCTTTCTTCAAATTACTAAGAAAAGAGAGCGCGTTCGAATGGAGTGACGAATGTGAAGCCACTTTGAACCATCTTGAAATTCTGGCTGGAACTTGAACAATACGAAAAATAGGGCACAAAGACAGTAAAACAGAGCACAGTCAATCAGGTTCAGAAGCAGCAATTAAAGTGCAGAAATAAAAAGAACACACAGAATTTGTTAACCCAGTTCGGTGTAAACACCACCTACATCTGAAGGATACCAATCCAGGAAGGAAATCCACTATAGGAATCAATCCTTAAGACTCAAGACACAGACCCCCCTGTTCCCAGCCTAAGCAATCAATCTCCTCTAGACTGATTTCTACTCAGGAACACCACCTAAGTATTAGAACACTACTAACTTCCTATTCAAGTAACTAACCCAGTTACTAAACAACTTCTGAATAACTACCCAGTTTTGAAGACACACTTCAATAACACAAAGACATCATTCGTACCTAAAGGCTTAGAATGAATTACAACTCAAAACTTCTAAACCAACTCAGATGAGTGGTGTACAAATAAAACCTAAGTTTAAAACACAAAGACTCTAATTCTCTGATTAATAAACTATGACTCGTAGTCTTCAACAAGTAGCAGCACATCTCCTTTTATAGGCTTCAGCAATCATATAATTCTGAATCCAATTTTCTGCAATTGATATGTTTCTGATTTATGAAAGCTCAATAAGGAAACAAATAATTCTGAACCAAATAAGGCAAAGATCCTTCAGCAATTAAATCAATCATAAAACACGAAGCCAATCTTTAAGAAAATCTTCAACAAATTAATCAGCCTTCTAGAATCACTTTAGCCACAATAAATCTTCCGCAAATCTCCAACAGATACGCACATCATTAATGCATAAAAACCCAGCTTCTGAAATCAGCTTCTGAAGTCCAGCTTCTGAAGGTCAACACTGGTCAACGGATGAATAGTGCATCTGAAGTACTGTAGTGCGTCTGAAGAAGTCAACGCTGGTCAACGGATGAATAGTGCATCTGAAGTATTGTAGTGCGTCTGAAGAAGTCAACGCTGGTCAACGTCGGAACAGTGCGTCTGATGTACTGTTCAGCGTCTGAAGGCACATTCTGCGTCTGAAGCACTGTTTCAGAGTCTGAAGGTTCATTCAGCGTCTGAAGGCCCAAAACTGCGTCTGAAGGTCCAAACTGCTTCTGAAGGCCATTTCAGCTTCTGAACCCCCTCAAATTCAGTTTCTTGCTTCTGAAGACTTCTTAAACACATGGAGATGCTTTGCTTGAACACTTTGATTTTACCAAAACATGCAGCCAACTTCTAAATACTCAACACATCTCAAGCTCGCCTTGTCTCAACCTCCTGTCCTGTCGCGTCAGGATCAAGATGAGACTCTGTATTTGTATCTCTCCGTGTCATCTGATGTCGTCAGCGCGGTACTAATCAGATAAACTCCGGAGGGACAAAGACCTACGTATTTCACTAGAAAAGCCCTACAAGGTCCAGAAACGAGATACCAGAGAATAGAGAAAGTCGCTCTTGCATTGGTTGTAGCAGCCAGGAGGCTAAGGCAGTATTTCCTCGCACACACCAACATCGTTCGAACGGACCAACCGATACGACAAATACTTGGACGACCTGATGTCGCCGGAAGGATAATGAAATTGTCGCTCAAATTATTCGAGTTCGACATTCATTGCGAATCCTGGAAAGTATTCAAGGCCCAAGTATTCACCGAATTCTTGGCTGAAATGACTTTTCCTTCCGAGGAAGAGAAGGGTGGGGTCTGGACCGTTTACGTTGATGGATAATCTAATTCGAAAGGCAGTGGAGCGGGAGTAATCATCGAAAACGATGAAGGAATCGTAATCGAGGTATCATTGGGGCTATCCTTCGCGATGACCAACAATACCACAGAATACGAAGCTTTCATGGCCGGCTTACGAATAGCCAAAGACATGGGAGCCAGAGTAATCAAAATTTGCAGTGACTCCCAGCTAGTCGCATCCCAAGTCACATGCAAATACCAAGTGAGAGAGGAACATCTGCAAGAATACGTTCAGCTGGTTCAAACCAAAATGAAAGAGTTCGAATCTGTCGAAGTGGTAGATGTTTCCCGCAAACATAACGCCCATGCAAACATCCTTTCTAAACTCGCTAGCACGTGAACCGGCAACGCGAAAAAAACAGTAATCCAAGAAGTCCTTACCGAATTGAAATTCCTGGCAGGACTGATTCTGAACTATAAAACAGAGTATAATACGCAGAACAGAGTATATAGTTCAGAAGCAAAATAACAGACAAAAAGTAAAGAACACAGGTGATTTGTTAACCCAGTTCGGTGACAAACACACCTACGTCTGGAGGCTACCAAGCCAGGAAGGAAATCCACTAAATAGTATCAATTCAAAGACCTATGACAACAACCCCTGTTTCTCAGTCTTCTCACTTAATCACTACCCGTATAGATTTCTACCTAGGAACTCCTAGATATAAGAACCCCTCTTACTTCCTACTCAAGCAATCACTGCCCCAGTGATTGTATACTCTAAACAAACAAGGATGAAGTCACACTTCAAAACATCAAAGTCACTTTTGCTTAAAAGCTTTAACTGAATTACAACTCAATGAAATTAAACCAACTCTAACAGATGAGTGGTGTACATATCAAAGCACTAAGCTTACAGACTCAAAACTCTAAGTATGACTCTCTCTTCTGTTTTGAATCAAATTCTTCAATAGCAGCGTCCTCTATTTATAGCTTCAGCAGCAACATAATTCTTGAATCAAATCTTCTTCAATGATATATTTCCAGAATTCTTTTAGAAGAAAATAGATGCAATTATATTTCTGAAATATATTTTGCAAAGATTCCTTTGAAAATATATTCATAAATAAAAGAATCCAATCTTCAATAAAGATCTTCAGGCAAAACAATCTTCCTTCTAGAAACAAAGCTTGGATAATTCTTCAATTAAATCTTCTCATAAAAGATCATGTTTTGAAAATACACATCTCCAAGGCGCACAAAATAGAACGCATAAAACCAGCTTCTGATGTCTGCATCTGAAGTTCTGCGTCTGAACATTTTAGCTTTTGAAGGTTGCTTCTGAACAGTGCGTCTGAAGGTCAGCTTCTGAATAGTGCGTCTGAAGGTCAACTTCTGAAGTACTGTTCAGCTTCTGAAGACCCAGCTTTTGAACCAGCTTCTGAAAATGCACACACTGAGTTTTCAGCTTCTGAAGACGTGCTGCTTGTATATTTGATTTTAGCAAAACATGTAGCCAACAACCAAATATCCAACAATCTCCCCCTTTGGCAAATTTTTGGCTAAAATCAATTTCTTCACAAAAAAACAAGTTCTTCACTCAACAAAGCACGCAACCACGAAGAACAACACATAAACGTAGCAACAGAGTCATCAGCGGATAACACACTATGTTACAAACACATACTCCCCCTGAACAGATCAGCTTCAGACAGAGAACACACAAACTCCCCGTGAACTACCTCTGAACAGATACTCAGGAACAACACTCTGAAACAGAGACACAAATACTCCCCCTGAATTATGACATTCATTACTAGCTTTTGGAACAAACATTGCTCCCCCTGAAACATACACTTAGGAACTCCCCCTGAAACAGAGATCTTCCTGAAACACATCACAACAACTCTTCTGTATGGCTTCTGACTTTCTGAATTGTAAAACTAACTTCTGCTTCTCCCCCTTTTTAGCCAAACAATTTTGACAAAACACAGTCTTCACAAAGAAAACACAAACTGAATTAGAAACAAAGACTGCTTTGACATCAGATTCTGTATCAGACATAGCTTCTTTATAAGGACCAGCATCATCTTCATCTCCCTCACTTCCTGCTTGCTCACCCTCAGCAATGTGTAATTGCTATAACTCCTTATGCAGATTAACCCTTGAAAAATCACAAACAGAGACATTCTTCTTTCCACCTAGGCTTTCAGCTAGCATAGACATCAAGAGATCCATGTGAAGTTTAAGATGTTGCAGCTTCTTGTGAGACATCTTGATTTGTTTTCCACTTTGACACTCACCACAAACTTTGTCTTCATTGATCTTAATTTTGGGTAATCCTCTGATGGCTTCCACAGACTTGACTTTCTTCAAACCCCTCAGGTTTAAGTGCCCAAGTTTCTGGTGACAGAGTCTGACTTCTTCTTCAGGTACCCACAAGTAACAATTTTCCTCCTTAGATTTCTTACCTCTCATTAATACTTCCCTTTTCCTAGCAGTTACCAGACACCCAGTCTTGTTGAAATTCACTTCCATCCCTTGATCACACAGCTGGCTTATGCTAATCAAATTGGAAGTTAACCCTTGAACTAACAACACATTGTCTAACCTTGGTAGTCCATCACTGACCAAATCTCCAATTCCAAGAATTTCTCCTCTAGCTCCACCACCAAAAGTCACATATCCACTGGTGTGAGGTCTTATATTCTCAAGAAATTTACTAACTCCAGTCATGTGTCTAGAGCATCCACTGTCAAAGTACCAGTCTTTCCTAGATGATGCTTTCAGAGAGGTGTGAGCCATTAGACCAACATTATTACATTTGGGTCTCCATTCCTTCTTGACTTTGACTTTGTTTACAATGGGTTCCACTTTTCTTTGTTGAAAGTGCTTGGGATATCCATGCAGCTTGAAACAGAATGGCTTTATGTGCCCCTTATTACCACAATAAAGACATACCCGAGGACGAGATGCCCTCCTGCTCTTAGATCTCTGAGGCTCCTTCTGATGTTCCATCTTAGATTTGCCCATCATTGGACCATATGTTTTAACAGTTGCAATGAATTTTTTAGCTGGATTTTGCTGTTTGTTTAAGATCCTATCATCAAATCCTATACCATTTGGTTTTCCTTGGTTCTGACTCTCCAAAATCTTTTCAAGCATATCAGTACCACTGTTCATCATTCTGATTTGCTTCTTCATGTGATCAAGTTGAGAGTTCAGCTGAGTTACCTCATCATTGAGATCAGAAATTTTTGCTAAGTGGTCACTTCTTTCAGCAAGTAGTTGACTGATAGTCTTCTTCTGATTTTCTAATGACTTGCAAACGTCTTCATTTCTGAGGTATAGTTCTTCATAAGAGGCAGCTGGTTCTTCAAAAGACAATTCTTCATCACTGGCTTCAGACTCTGATGAAGCTTCAGACTCTGATGGTGCTTCAGACTCTGATAATGCTTCTGAAACCATAACTTTATTATCAGACATGCATCTACCAGTAAAGGCAGCAACATGCTTAGCAAACTCATTCTCTTCTCCTTCTGAGTTATCAGACCAAGAAACAACTAAACTTTTCTTTTTTGTTTCTTGAGGTATGTGGCACATTCTGTCCTGATGTGGCCATATCCTTCACACTCATGACACTGGACTCATTTGGATTGATTGTATTTCTCATCAGTTCTTGTCTTCTGCTTCAGAAACTTCTTAAATTGTTTACTCAGCATCACAAAAGCTTCTGAAGTGCTTTCATCATCCACAGTATCAGCATCTGCTACAAAAGTAACACCTTTCCCCTTCTTATCAGTTCTGGCTACTTCAAAATTCTGAAGAGATCCTATCAATTCCTCAACCTTCATACTAGAGATGTCATGTGCTTCCTCAATGGCAGTTACCTTCATATCAAATCTCTTAGGTAGGGATCTGAGGATCTTTCTCACAAGTTTCTCATCAGATATTCTTTCTCCAAGAGACTCAAATGAGTTAGCCATGTCCAGAACATTCATATAAAAGTCTTGTATGTTCTCATCCTCCAACATTCTGGGATTTTCAAACTTGGTGTTGAGAAGTTGAAGTCTGGACAATTTTACTTTGGAAGTGCCTTCATGAGTAGTTTTAAGAATCTCCCAAGACTCCTTAGCCACAGTACATTGCTTGATCAGTCTGAACATGTTCTTGTCCACTCCATTGAATAAAGCATTCAAGGTTTTGGAGTTTCCAAGTGCTAATTCATCTTCTTCCTTGGTCCACACTTCCTCTAGTTTTAATTCAGCTGTCTTCTTACCTTCTTTGTCAAGCACAACAGGATGTTCCCAACCTTTCAGAACTGCTTTCCAGGTTTTATTATCCATAGATTTAACGAAAGCACTCATGCGTGATTTCCAATATTCATAGTTGGAACCATCCAACAGAGGTGGTCTGTTCACAAATCCTCCTTCTTTCTCCATTATGCCAGAAAATATCTTCCCTGGAGCTCACCCTAAAAACAGGCAGGGTGCCTGCTCTGATACCAATTGAAATTCCTAGCAGGATTGATTCTGAACTATAAAACAGAGTATAATACGCAGAACAGAGTATACAGTTCATAAGCAAAATAACAGACAGAAAGTAAAGAACACATGTGATTTGTTAACCCAGTTCGGTGACAAACACACCTACGTCTGGAGGCTACCAAGCCAAGAAGGAAATCCACTAAATTGTATCAATTCAAAGACCTATGACAACAGCCCCTGCTTCTCAGTCTTCTCACTTAATCACTACCCGTATAGATTTCTACCTAGGAACTCCTAGATATAAGAACCCCTCTTACTTCCTACTCAAGCAATCACTGCCCTAGTGATTGTATACTCTAAGCAAACAAGGATGAAGTCACACTTCAAAACACCAAAGTCACTTTTGCTTAAAAGCTTTAAGTGAATTACAACTCAATAAAACTTAACCAACTCTAACGGATGAGTGGTGTACATATCAAAGCACTAAGCTTACAGACTCAAAACTCTAAGTATGACTCTCTCTTCTGTTTTGAATCAAATTCTTAAATAACAGCGTCCTCTATTTATAGCTTCTGCAGCAACATAATTCTTGAATCAAATCTTCTTCAAAGATATATTTCCAGAATTCTTTTAGAAGAAAATAGATGCAATTATATTTCTGAAATATATTTTGCAAAGATTCCTTTGAAAATATATTCATAAATAAAAGAATCTAATCTTCAATAAAGATCTTCAGGCAAAACAATCTTCCTTCTAGAAACAAAGCTTGGATAATTCTTCAATTAAATCTTCTCATAAAAGATCATGTTTTGAAAATACACATCTCCAAGGCGCACAAAATAGAACGCAGAAAACCAGCTTCTGATGTCTGCGTCTGAAGTTCTGCGTCTGAACATTTTAGCTTTTGAAGGTTGCTTCTGAACAGTGCGTCTGAAGGTCAGCTTCTGAACAGTGCGTCTGAAGGTCAGCTTCTGAAGTACTGTTCAGCTTCTGAAGACCCAGCTTCTGAACCAGCTTTTTAACCAGCTTCTGAAAATGCACACACTGAGTTTTCAGCTTCTGAAGACGTGCTGCTTGTATATTTGATTTTAGCAAAACATGTAGCCAACAACCAAATATCCAACACGAACCAAGCGTCAAAAGATACTAAGCTCGTCTACTCGAAATTCACACAATTTTAGAAATACAAGACTGGCGGGGACCCCTGATTCATTACATCACTAACGGGGACCTCCCTCAAGATCCCTCAGAAAGAACTAAGCTCAAACAGAGAGTCTGGTCATTTTCACTAGTGGAGAGAACGTTGTACAAACGAGGTTTCATCACCCCGCTAATCAAGTGCCTTGGGCCAGTCGAAGCCCATGAGGCCCTTGTTGAAACACATGAGGGCATCTGCGAGCAGCACCTCAGAGCTAAAGCACTCGCTAAAGAGGTCTTATGAGCAGGTTTCTTTTGGCCTACCATGCTAAAAGACGCCAAGGAGTACGTGACTAAATGTGACAAATGCCAGCGACACGGAGATATGCACATCTCCCCTCCTGCTAAACTCACCGCACTAGCGTCACCATGGCCCTTTACATGGTGAGGTATTGACTTGTTGGGACCTTTCCCCAAAGCTAAAGGCCAACTAAAATTTCTAGTGGTAGCAGTGGACTACTCGACAAAGTGGATCGAAGCTGAACCCCTCTCAAAAATCACTGCGAAAAACATACTTCAATTCTTCAAAAGGAATATCCTTGCATGGTTCGGAGTACCAGCCCTCATGATTTCTGACAACGGGACTCAGTTCATAGACTGAAGGTTCCAGGAATACCTAGAAAACCTGAACATCAAACACAGTTTCACTTCCGTCGAACATCCTTAAACAAACGGGCAAGCGGAATTAGCAAATAGAATCATTCTTCGAGGAATTCGGCGAAGGCTGGATGAAGCTAAATGTAACTGGGTGGAAGAACTTCATACAGTTCTATGGGACTATCTGACGACCCCCCACTCAACCACTGGCGAATCGCCTTTCCGCCTCATGTACGGAACGGAAGCAGTCATTCCCATTGAGCTAAATGAGCTCAATTGGAAAACTGGCGCCAACACGAACTTCCGAGCCAACGCCGAAAACCTACGAGAAGAACTCGAATTTGTCGACGAAATCAGAAGTGAAGCAGCTCTAAAGGAGGCAGCACTAAAACAAAAAATAGCCGCTCGCCACAACAAAAAAGTCATCAATCGAGAATTCGAAGTTGGCGACCTCGTCCTCCGAAGGAACCATAAAGATTTGGACGAAGGGAAACTCGCCGCCAACTGGGAGGGCCCTTACCGAATCCACATGAAAACAGGGACGGGAGCTTACAGCCTCGAAGATCTCATCAAGGGTCTAATCCCCAGAACTTGGAACGCAGAAAAGTTAAAAAGATATTACAGTTATGCAGCGAGCCTACAAACCGCTCTATTATACTTATCAACTGCAAAGTTCAAACTAACGAACTAAACGCTCTCACGAATGAGCAATTACAACGGAAGAGGAGAATTGTGCCACTTCGAATCCAAAATCTTAAAAGGATTAGTGAAATCTACACGACAGATTCACTAAATCCACGGTATGCTCGCTCTCAGCTACGGCATCACCGCTCGGCATGTTAGACAGAACCCCAGCTCGCGATGGGAGATTCACGTCTCGGGGCATTGAACTTAACTTGAGTTTTTCGTTCGTCCACCGTTACTCGTTCGAGCTTCGGATTCGAACACATGTTCAGATAAACATCTCTTGAACATGAACCCTTCTGACGTATACCCCACGTAAAGTTCAGAACTATCACGCTCGGATTCCCCTGTACAAAACACGCAAGTGCACGCTATCCCTACGATCGGAGTGAACACTTGGGGGGTGGAAAGGCAACATCTCTAAGTTTTCAACTTCTTGAAAAGACAAGAAAGTCTTTCAACATTCACCGTTTCTAACCCTCGCATCAAATATAGCCACTACTTCGCAACAAAGCAACGACTACGAGGGGGCGGGCCCTACCCTCTGTCCATTCAATCTACTCTTGATTAAAAAATGCTTGGTTATTCAAAACTTAAAGCTAACCCTATGAGCATACATCTAAAGTAGAAACAGTCCTCGTCCGCGAGAATATTCGCCACGCGTCGAATATAAATGCCTCATACAACGAGCATTCTGATCGCACACTATACTTAGAAAATTAAACATACATTTTCGCAGTATAAAAGAAAGACGCGAGCAGAGATTGAAAATAAAGATAAATAGTACAAAATAAAGGGTGCTAACAACAAATGGTGCACATTCTCATGGCACAAGGCCGGTTACACCAAATAAAAATTCAAATATTACAAGGCCATTTAGGCCCGGGCTTAATCAACACGCCCATCATTCTCTTCCGTAGGAGGGGACTTGAGAGTGCCATCTTCGACCCACTTCAAGATATGCATCCCTTCAGTTGAGAGTTCAACCCCAGGGTTCACAATCTTCATCTGCTGGATGGCATTCTCGAAAGCATGAGTGGCCACTTCTACAAGACTGGACTCCAGCTCGCCGATCTTCGTCACCAGACCAGCCCAATCCTGGAAAACGGTATCCTCGGCCTCCCACTAGCGGTTGGCCTCCTCCAGCTTGAGCAGGCTCTTCTTCGCTTTCTTCTCCCAGGAAGCAATCTAGCCATCCTTCCCCTTCATCACCGCAGCAAGGTCAGCCTCCAACTTGGTCACTTTGGGCACCAAATCCTCATTCTCCAGCAGGTTCGCTCGGACTGTGTCCTCAATGAAGGAATTGTTCAGAGCCTCAGCAAATTCCAAGGCCTTCATCGCAGAGATGATCCCTTCGGTCATCACCTTGCTCTGACCAACAGCACCTAAGTCATGAATGACCTTCAGCTCGGGGTCACTCAAGCCCAAGGAGGAGTGGGAGCTATAACGCTTCGGATCAGACCACACGTTCGGCATCATCAACAAATCTTCGCCCTTAGGCTGAGCAGATGAGGAGGTGGCGGGCACAGTCTACCCCTTTCCAGCATAAACCACCCTCTTCCTCTTGAAGGACTCGACAACCTCCTACATCGAATCATCTTCGAGCACCTGCACTAGCGTAATAGCCGGACGAGAAGAAGAGCCCCCCAACAGCCCCAACAATCACATGACTCACGCTGTGGACGTCGCTCCTCTGTGTGGCCCCACATCTGCTGACCTTCTTGCTCCAACGTCTGAGCAGCTCATTCATTGAAGACATTTTCCCTGTGAGCAAAAAGAGCAGAAAAATATCAGTAACAGACTTGGAAAAATATCGATACAAAATTTAAAGTAAATCCTATAAAGTTATACCGAGTAGTTCAGTCGGGTTTTCAGAAAGCACGAGATCGTGCGTATTGATGTATCGAGGCTCCGTCACCTCCCTTCCAGTAGAGTCAACCAAGGGAACACCATCTTCCCTCAACATTTTTTCGGGCACAAAAGAATATACGAAATCCCACAGCTTTTCGTAACTTTTCTTTTCCCCCTCATTCAGCCCGGAATACCCATAACCAAAATCGGAGGGTTTGTGCCCGTAATGGTCCCTGCACTAGTAGAAAGCGAATATGGGAATCTTGCAGCGGTCTTCACCTCCATTTTCTCGAGTCGTCCTCACCGTCTTCAAGACGTTCTTCAAAGCAACCTCTGTCTTTGGTCACACCAGAAAGAAATGATCCTTGAAGGGCCTCACTTTGCCCACGAAAAGAGAAAAAAGCTTTCTTGTCTGGCGGAAAGAAACCCAAGCATGACCCCCGCCTTTCTCTATCCCTCGCTGGACAGTGAATAATGAAAATAACAAAGGTACGGTAGGCTCGACCTCCAAGTGCATACATACTAACTCAAAGGCCTTCATGAAGGGGTAACAGTTCGGATGGAGCTACGAAGGCGACAACTCCGTCCACCTCAGAATTGAGCATTCAAAGGGGGGGGGGGGGGGGGGGGAAGGGTGTCTGAATCCCATATCTTTGGATATGACCTCATACATATGGAACCTATTCCCCGTGTAATGGGAGCATATCCTAATCAGTTACGCTCGGGAGACAGACCTCCTAATCCTCGGCACATCCAATGTTACTGAACGGTTTTTCTGTCGTGCCATCCGGCGCAAACGAAGAAGCCTCTTTCAACGGCTCGTCGCCTATCCAAGAAGGGTCATATTCTTCGGTCTCATTTTTGTTTGGGTTTCCGGCCATGATTATACCTGAAAAGAGGAGTGTTGAATATTTGAGTGTTGGCTACATGTTTTGCCAAAATCAAATATACAAGCAGTTGTGCGTCTTCAGAAGCTGGGTCAGAAGCTGAAATCTCAATATGTTTGTCATCAGAAGCTGAACTGTTCATCAGAAGCTGAACTGGTCATCAGAAGCTGAACTGTTCATCAGACGCGGACTTCAGAAGTACCTTCAGATGCTGGTTTTCTACGTTCTGGTTATTTTCTCATGTTATCTTTTTGAAGATTTAATTGAAGAATTCTCCTTGCAGCATTTGTTTCTAGAAGGAAGATTATTTCACGTGAAGATATTTATTGAAGATTTGTTTCTATTATTTAAGAATATATTTTCAAAGCAATCTTTGGAAAATATATTTCTGAAATATAATTGCTTCTATTCGCTTCTAAACAATTATGAAAATATATCTTTGAAGATTATTTGGTTCGGAATTATGTTGCTGTTGAAGACTATATATAGAGGACGCTGCTATTGAAGAATGTACATAAAAAATCCAGAAGTTATCATTGAAAGAGTCTTAGGTTTTTGAGTCTGTTAGTTGTGAGCTTCATGCTCTGTTTTTCTATGCACCACTCAATTGTTAGAGTTGGTTGTTTTTATTGAGTTGTAATCACTTAAAGCTTTTAAGCACAAGTGACTGTTTATGTTTTGAAGAGTGTCTTCATCCTTGATTGTCTTAGAGTTTAAGATCACTGGGGCAGTGATTACTTGAGAGGGAAGTAAGAGGATTCTTATATCTAGGAGTTCCTAGGTAGAAATCTATACGGGTAGTGATTAAGTGAGAAGACTGTGAAACAGGGGCTGTTGTCATAGGATTCGAATTGATACTATTTAGTGGATTTCCTTCCTGGCTTGGTAGCCTCCATATGTAGGTGTGGTTGTCACCGAACTGGGTTAACAAATCATCTGTGCCATTTTACTTTCTGTCCTTTATTTCAGTTATTCTGCTTCTGAACTTTTGTACTATGTTCTACTCTGTTTTTCGGTTCAAAACCAGTCCTGCCAGGAATTTCAATTGGTATCAGAGCAGGCACCCTGCCTGTTTTAGGGTGAGCTCCAGGGAAGTTTTTCTGGCATTATGGAGAAAGAAGGAGGATTTGTAAACAGACCACCTCTGTTGGATGGTTCCAACTATGATTATTGGAAATCTCGTATGAGTGCTTTCCTGAAATCTATAGACAACAAGACCTGGAAAGCAGTACTGAAAGGTTGGGAACATCCTGTTGTGCTAGACAAAGATGGTAAGAAGACAGCTGAATTGAAACCAGAGGAAGGTTGGTCCAAGGAAGAAGATGAATTAGCTCTTGGAAACTCCAAAGCCTTGAATGCTATATTCAATGGAGTGGACAAGAATATGTTCAGACTTATCAAGCAGTGCACATTGGCTAAGGATGCCTGGGAGATTCTCAAGACTACTCATGAAGGCACATCCAAGGTAAAACTGTCCAGACTTCAGCTTCTCACCACCAAGTTTGAAAATCTCAGAATGTTGGAGGATGAGAACATACAAGATTTTTATATGAATGTTCTGTACATGGCCAACTCATTTGAGTCTCTTGGAGAAAGAATATCTGATGAGAAACTTGTGAGAAAGATCCTCAGATCCCTACCTGAGAGATTTGATATGAAGGTAACTGCCATTGAAGAAGCACATGACATCTCCAGCATGAAGGTTGAGGAATTAATAGGGTCTCTTCAGAATTTTGAAATAGCCAGAACTGATAAGAAGGGGAAAGGTGTTGCTTTTGTAGCAAATGATGAAAGCTTATAAGAGGATCTTGTGATGCTGAGTAAACAGTTTAAGAAGATTCTGAAGAAGACAAGAACTGATCAATCCAAAGGTGTTCAGTGTCTTGAGTGTGAAGGATATGGTCACATTAGGATAGAATGTGCAACATAACTCAAGAACCAGAAGAGGAGTTTGGCAGCTACTTGGTCTGATGATGACTCAGAAGGAGAAGTGAGGAATGAATCAGCCAAGCATATTCTTGCTTTAACTGGTAAATGCATGTCTGATAATGATTCTGAAGTTGAAGATTCTCATCAGCCAGCAAGTTATTTTTCTTTTTCAAAGATTTAAATTGATTTAACTTGCTTCTGAGGTGGTTCATAAATTCCTTAACTGTTTCAACAAGATCAGAATGAGAGAGTTCAGAAAATACCTCATCTTCTTCATCTAAGTCTGAATCTGATTCTGTATCAAAATATACATTTGCAACCAAATTCAAATTGGCTTCTTCTTCATTTTCCTTGTCAGATTCTGATCCAGATTCCTCATCAGATGATACTGTTGCTATCAAAGCCAGGTTAGCTTCTTCTTCATCCTCATTTCCAGACTCAGATTCATTGTCAAGCTCATCCCAAGTAGCCATAAGACTTTTCCTGAATCTGTCTTTGAAGTTGCTTGATTTTGAACTGATCTTCTTGGGTTTATCCTTCTGTAACTCAGGACATTCAGTTTTGTGATGACCAGTTTTCTTGCAGTTTAAGCAGCCCTTTTGTTCTTCCTTCTTGGAACTAGATCCTTTGAAGTTGCTGCTCCTGTTAGAAGATTTCCTTTGTCTTTGCAGCAAGAACTTAATTCTTTTGGAAAGCATTTCTAGCTCCTCAGCTTCTGAATCCTCTTTAGAACTTCCCTCAGGAAATTCTTCATCAGATTCTGAAGCTTTTAGAGCTTTTGAAAACTTTCCTTTGGATTTAAGTGCTATAGACTCAGATTTTCTAACAAGTTCATCTTCAATGAGTCCTAGTTCATGCACCTTGAGAGAGCTTATAAGATCTTCAATACTTAAAGTATTTAGATCTTTAGCTTCCTCAATAGCAGTCACCTTAGGTCTCCATTTAGATGGAAGACTTCTGAGGATTTTGTTCGCATGATCAGCAGTAGTGTAGCTTTTCTTCAGAATCTGAAGTCCAGAAACTAGAGTCTAAAATCTTGAGAACATAGCCTCAATATTTTCATCCTCCTGCATTCTGAACAGCTCATACTGCTGAACTAGAAGGTTTGCCTTTGCTTCTCTAACTTTTTTATTTCCTTCATAGTTGGAGCATAGAGAGGTGAAGATGGCTTTTGCTGTTGATTTGTCACTCAGCTTGAGATACTCATTGTGGGGTAAAGAATCCACAATGATTCCTCTAACATTGTGATGCTTCCTGTAGATCTTCCTCTCAGCATCAGACATACCTCTTCTGTTAATAGCCACTCCTTCTTCATCAACTGGAATAGAAATTCCATCTTCTATGATATCCCAGAAGGAGTCATCAATTCCAATAATGTGGCTGTACATTTTGCTTTTCCACCAGGAGAACTTCTCAGGATCACCAGTAAACAATGGAGGTTTATTGTGTGAACGAGAATAAGGCCATCGCGACCAAATTTCAGGTTCGGGAATCGATTATGCGAGGGGAAGGTATTAGCACCCCTCACATCCGTTGTACTTAACGGGAACCGTTAGTTAGTTTAGCGTTTAATTGTGTTAGTGTTTTGCCAAAATGTTTGTAAAAGAAATAAATAAATAAAAGAAGAAACAAAAAGAGAAACGATGAAAGACTAAAATGAGCTTTTTATTAGTGTGCTTGACAAGAGTTTGATCTTGCTCCTACGTATCTCCTGGTGCGATGGAGAATTCAAAGCTACGTAGTTCTTTGTAGCAAATGTTTGTGTGTTGATTGATTTTAAAAAAAATAAATTGATCGCGCTTGGGCGAAAAAGTTTGCTTTAAAAAGGGACGGACTCGCGCTTGGGCGATGGTATCCGTGTGAAAACGCGCATGGGCGTGAAAAGGTTTGATTAAAAGGGACAGACTCGCACTTGGGCGATGGTATCCGTTTGAAAACGCGCATGGGCGTGAAAAAGTTTGATTAAAAAGGACGGACTCGCACTTGGGCGATGGTATCGGTTTGAAAACGCGCATGGGCGTGAAAAAGTTTGATTAAAAAGGACGGACTCGCACTTGGGTGATGGTATCGGTTTGAAAACGCACATGGGCGTGAAAAAGTTTGATTAAAAAGGACGGACTCGCACTTGGGCGATGGTATCTGTTTGAAAATGCGCATGGGCGCGAAAAGATAAAGTTTGGTGGGTTGGAATTGTTTTAAACGGAGGACGAATATTCAACCAAAAGCGAAGTGTCTACCTCGTTTCCGAATATTTGGGGAAGCGTCGGGTGTCTACCCAAGTTTTCCTTTTTCACTCACAAAAGAGAAAATTGTTTTTTTATGTTTTTGTATGCTGAAAATAGAATGAGTAAACAACCCCTTTCAGACTCTGAAACCTCACTTTAGAACCTCAGAAGCTAACTTCGAAAGCTTTAAGTCAGAAGCTGAGTTCTGCTACGGTCACAGAGCGACCAGAATTTGGCTCTGCGAAACCTTCAGAAGCTGACTTTCAGACTCTGAAGTTCAGAAGCACTTTCGCAGAGCGAGCATAACTTCGCTTTGCGAAACCTTCAGAAGCTGACTTCAGACTCTGAAGTTCAGAAGCACCTTCGCAGAGCGAGCATAACTTCGCTTTGCGAAACCTTCAGAAGCTGACTTCAGACTCTGAAATTCAGAAGCACTGTTCAGACTCACTGTTCAGAAGCTGCTTCCGAACTACTGTTCAGAAGCTTCTTTTGAACTACTGTTCAGACTGCTTCTGATTTTTTATTTCAGAACCTCAAAGGGGTGAAAAACTTTCGAATTTAGTAAGAAAAATAAGTAAAACACTTCTGTTTTGATGTTTGGCAAACTTGTGATTTTTTTGGAGCTTTTAAAATGATGTTTTTAGTGCAAAATGAGTGAAAGGTTACTTATAAATGCAGAAGAAATATGCAGAACAGCAAGAACAGCCACACAAAATGCAAACAGAAATGCAAATAAGAAGTGAAGATGTTCAGAATACTTACAAACTCCTAGCCCAAGCTTTGGATGTAAGAAAAATGAAAATGGTTTTAGATGATTGTGGTTTCTTGAAAAAAGAAGTGATGAAGAACAAGAACAGCTACAACAATGATGTTTTTGCTGCTATTCTTCACTCTTGGTATGATATTCCTGGTGGTTTAGTGGGATTTGTTTGTGATGGTTTGTAAAGAAAGAACAGAAAACAGAGCTTCTGGTTTTCAAAAGTTGTTATGAATTCTGGTTATTCCTTTTGGTTCTCTCTGAAATTGTGTGAGAATTCTGTGTAAAAGAAAACTCTCCCTTGTGTAAAAACTCAATTTTGGTGTGTAAAAAAAACTAATTGTTGTGTGTAGACTGCTAACTCTCAATTGTGTGGAAAAACTAACTTTTTTAAAACTCAGATTCTCATGTTCCTTTTATAGGCAAAATTGTGATCATTTGTAATCATGACAATCCCTTGAAAGCTGGGCTGCTTTGTGTGCTAAGACCAGAACTTTTGGTTAGCATTTAATGCAAAAGGAAGGAAGTGACCTTGCCTTGTGATCATGGTGAAGACTTTGGTTAATTGCAGAACCAGTTGGGGCTGAGATTGACAGGAATTGCTGGGAAAATGGGAAAACAGGGGCTGTTTGCAACTTGTGATGCTTTTGGATTGATCTTTGAAGATTTGGGAAGACAAACAGGAAAAGTAGTGTGTTGTCCTGTGCAGAGATTGGGAGAAAACATGGAAAAGTGGTGCTGTACACAGGGGCAGCAGCAAAGAAACTGGAAAGGGTGAAGTGCTGGAACAGGGCAGCAGTTTTGCAAACAGGGGCAGCAGTTTTGCAGCAATCCTTGAATGGTTTTGATAAAGCAAATGACAAGGTGGATGCTGGAAAGTAACAGGGTCAGAAGCAAAGAAATTGGGATAGAAGAAGTGCTGGCCAGGGGCAGCAACTTGCTTGGCACATGCTCCTCCTTCTATGTTTGGCATAAACACACGTTTTCTTTCTTTCCTTTTTGAATTAAACAGTAGAAATAATAATAAAAGTAATAATAATAATAATAAATAATAATAATAATAATAATAATAATAATAATAATAATGAAAAAATAAAAAAAAAGAAAGATAAATAAATAATAAACTCCAATGTTCGCAGAGCGGATATAACATCGCTCTGCGTAACCTTCTTTTTTTTATTATTTTATTATTATTATTATTAAAAGGAGAAAAACAAAAGAAAAAAAATGAGTCAAAAAATGGGGTATGGCACCGAGGTTGCCAACAGTAGGTTGGGGCTGGAGCTCACTGAGACATTATGTCTCATCCCATTCCTTCTGATGCAGGTTCGCAGGTAGCACGACGCAAGGGTAAGGAGAAGGCTTCGGATTGATCGTGCTGGTTTATGTTTATTACTGGATGATGTGTATTCAGATTTGTATATTGATGTATTTTATGAGAGATGTTGTATTAAGAGACAAATGTACCAATACTTTGTGTATTATATGCTTATCAGCTAAACTTTCCGTATTGTAATTAATGTATCCAGTACGAAATTTTAATACTCGTATAAGATCCTAGACAATCTTTATATGTGTGTTACATGGTATCTGCTATTGATAATTTAGTCGAGCTTGTTGACTTTTTTAATACAATTTATTTAATTATTAAAAAAGTATAAGTATGAAATAAAGGCAAAGAATATCATCGATGGTGATGATGACTCAAACAACCATAAGTATGAGTATTTCTAAAAAAAACATAAGTTTGAGTTTTATCATTCATTTTATAAAAAAATTAGGAAAAAGTTTGAGTATGTGCTCCCTAAAAGGAAAATATTTGAGTATGTGAGAAATAAATAAATCTAGGAAAATAAAAATGAATGCTTGATTATGAATTAATGATGATATATATGTTTCTTAATTATGTGATAGAGAGTATTTGGTGTATGTTAATTAATTTGGTGATAGATTTAAGCTTTTAGATTAAATGAGTTGAATGGATGAGATTTGATGTCAAACTAATTTTAAGAAAAATTAAATGTTGCATGAGTTGGGAAAAATGAACTAAGCTTAATGTTGGTATAATAAGCTAATGATTTGTGATGTCATTATTTTCCTGAAATTGCATCGCAGGTTTGTGAAGATGAACATTGGAAGAATGATTCAATTGAACAATGCCCGCAAGCATAAATGAAGACAGTTTTTTTGGCACATGTGTTGAAGCTTGGTTCCCATATGGAATAGGTATATAAGACTCTCAAAGTGGGTTGGAAGAGTGGGCAAATAGTACAATTTCTCCAACTTCTACCTATAACGGAGGACAATTTGAAATTACCATATCGATCTGGAAGGTAATTTTCTGTTGAGATTACCAAATTGACCTTAGAAGAGTAGAATGAATTGATATACATCTCTGCTTGTTCCTCTTGTTTTTTAACTATTTTTGTCTCTCAATAATAATAATGTGTGTACCATCAATACTGCTTCAATTAGGTTACTAAAGTCAAAAAAATTATTTTATTTTTTGAAATTAAAAAAACATTAATCACGTTAAAAAATTTAGGTATTTTTTTATATCTTTAAAAATTGAGTGACCATTATTTTCTTTATGTTGCTTTGATAGTGGATTCTATGGAAATTTTCTTCCATAGAATTTTTTTTTGTTATATTTGGTGTTTGGTAATATTAGTGCACATTTGAAGCTTCAATGTTTTTTTTGTGTTATAATATGTATTCTTAGTAATATCTGTTGTAATTTTGCCATTGATCCTTATATCCTGAAAGTGAAATATTTTTTTCGCGGATGTTAGAAAGACTAATGCATGATTAAATGATGTTGAAACCATTGTCCATTTGAAAAAACTATTGAATGAATGCTTTTTTTTTTGTTAATATGAATGAATGATTAAATGACATTGACATCATTGCAAATCGTTTATGGGATTGCAATTCTTTTTATGAGTCTTGCTAACAATTACTTTAAAGATCCATATATAAAATGAAAATTGGTGTTGAAAATATAAATTGTGTATTTTGTCAAGTAATTTATACCACCTTTTTCTTCAAAAAAAATTACACCACTTTTATTTATTCAAAATTATTCCTTGTATTTTGTCTAATACTATATCACTCCTTCAAGCTTTGAATGCTTTTAATATTGCAGGCAATCATGGTCCTTCTCCTAAAATAATAGAGATTTTTTGGTCTTATCCTCTCTTGGGTTGGATCGAAATTAACAATGATGGTGCAACTAGAGGATCACCAGGGCATGCTTCTATTGGGGGAATTTTATAAACCACTTTGGAGATATGTTGGGTGGCTTTAGCTCTTATATTGATATTCAATCTTCTTTGTTTGCTGAACTTGTGGCTGCAATGAGGGAAATTAAGATTGACAAACATGTTTCAGATTTTATTTATGAAGATTTTTTTAGAAATAAAATGTATTTGCCTTACTATAGATTCTCTTGATTTTCTTCCTAGGGTTTTGACCTGGTCCCCCAAGTTGTACCCTTATCTTTTATTATTATTCAATAAATTTTGTGTGATGATGTAGTTGATTGTATTGCAATGCCTGGGTCCAACATAGTTAGATTTTCAGACCCATTACATATGATACCTTTGCACCACTCTAGGATTTCATAAAAAGAAATGGTGATTTAGAAAAGGAGATTTATATGAAGAAATCCAACAAGGTTATTCCATAGTTTGGCATGATTCATAGTGAAACAAACCATTCTCTATTCTTTAAATGTTTATATTTGAACAAAGTCATTTATCTTGTGGTATGATATTGTTATTACTGGTAATGATCAAGAAGGCATTAAAGATCTAAAACGACATTTATTCAACCACTTTCAAACAAACAAACGTTGGATTAACTCGGCTCGTTTACATTCTAAGAACCAATTTGAACTTAAATAGCAATAACTAAAAAGCATATATAGGTATAAGCATGTAGCAGGATCATTTTTACCGTTCTACCTTCACAACACTTGGTCATATTAATAACCCAAAACTGTTCTAAATCAAGTACTATTTTCAGTATTTTCTTGTTCAGAGACAAATAGAATGAAAGGAAACTATGACATTGCTATTTCTCTCTAATCTTGATTAACACTATTAACACAGGGAAGGTTTGCTAACAATATTACATTGGCCGTTTCAACAACAAAAAACCATAGGGTATAAAACCATCCAACTTGAAGAGAAAAGGTCACTCTCATGTATAATATATTTGTACATGGATAATTAACTCACTATAACACACCTACTCAAAATGTGAGAGTGCAATATAAAATTAAATTGGTAAAATTAAATGTTACTATGTAAAACATGAGAAATCATTTTAACTTCATATGGTTAATGACTGAAGAAAGTAATAGTATGGTTAAAAAAAAATAGTAAAAAAAAAAAACAACTTAAGGCGTTCCAATGATCAACATGCACAGAACTTCTGAAGTAGCATGACTTTGAATTCCAACATTTTAATCTCAAGAATTAACAATTGATCACACACACACTGAATCAAGCAATCAGCTCCTATATTTTAAGTAATGTTTAGGAGAGATCAGTTTTGAAAATAACAGAAAACAAGAGACAGAATTCATAATCATTAAAAAAAAAAAATCATCGCACTGATACGTGATGATGTTTGTAAACGCCTCGTGCCATTAGAGTTTAGCCGATTAGCCTCGCACCCAAAACATATGGATACACCCCCCTACAGTGGGAAACAGAAAGAAAGAATAATTTTCAAAATGACGGAAAAAGGATAATACTGTATGTCAAAGAAACTAACACAAAAATATTGAAGAACATGAAATATAATAAATAAAAAGCCCAATGTGTTAGTTCTAAATTACCAGGTGGTTGCGACGAATCATCTACTTGAGCCTTCAATCAAATTTTGAGGACAAACACAATCAACCTTAGAGTTCTGGATATTCATAAACAAGAAAAAGCAACAGCAATGTGAGAATGCAATCCATAACATTTGAATCATGATCGGAGATAATTGATTTTGTATATATTACCGTTTTCACTACTAATTGTTTTATAGTAGTGTTAACGTCACCATTCCAATGCCATTCATCTTGTTCCGTCGTACGTACTTTTCTGAGCCTTGGTGCGTTCAACACTCCATGTGAGAAAGTTTCCATCACGGGACAATCTACTACAAATAACGTCCCCAGCAGTGGAAATTTGAAGCCATGTCTTCCCTTGCAAAAACTTCTTAGCCTTGGTAAATTACTCAGTTGCAAAATCTCCAATTTCATAAAAATTAGCTCAGAAGCATCATTCTCATCATCACTTGCTACTATTTCTTCTATCTTTTCACAACCATCTATGATTAATTTTTGAAGTTTTGGTAAATTGGTAATTGTTGATGATTTCATAATACTTTCCAATCCAGCACAATTGACCACCCCCAACTTCTGTAAATTCTCAAACAGAACTGACGATGGAAATATATTCTTAAGTCTAGAGCATGAATGTACTACCAATCTTTCAATATCTTGAAGAACAGGTTGCAGCTCAAATTTCTCTTCACATATAAACTCGAGGTTTTGTAACATAATGAGTTCTAAACTTCCCAACTTCATAATTGTTTCAGAATGTCCAGTGCATTCGCTTCCACTCGAAAATATATATGTGAAGGAACTACATGTCACCTTAAGGTTTTTGAGATTGATGAACCTTTGGAGGAAACCAGATGGAAACTTTTCAGACTCGTCGTGAAAACATCGCAAGCGAAGAGCTGTTACTGTGTTGATAAACTCATCATCAAGTTGACCATTGCATAACATGGTGACATCCTTGCTGTTCAGAATAAGCTCCCCTTTGTTGTGGACAACCTATGAAACACAAGTATTCAAATTCAAGCTAACAGCTAGGTAAAGAAAAAAATATCGAGACATAAACATATAAACTTAATAAAAACATGGAATGAAACTAAACTCGCATTTTGTTTACTTTTTCAAGAAGAAAATAGCAAGCAGCATGACACATGTCTATTAAAAATGACATTTTTGGTGTGTATACTAGAAGCACCTAAATATGTGCATGAAGCATTTTGCCATTTGTTGGTAGAGTATTGAGATGTAGAATGCACCTGTTCAATTGAGAGAAGGGATTCTGTATCAACTGGGACAATTTCTTGGTAATTTAGAGACTTTGGTTTGAATAGGACGAGCTTGTCACAATGAAGCACATCCACATGTCTTAAAGCAGGACAATGCAGGGTATGTAATCCACGGTAGAAGCTTTGAAGTTGTTTCAAATCTCGAAAACTCAAATCTGTTAATTCTGGGAAATTAAGTATTGAAACTGTTTCAGCCATTTCATCTTGTTCTACAATAATCTCAACGCCACATTCTTCTATATAAAGCCTTTGGAGATGCTGAAGCTCTTTAGCCACAGAGAGGGGCAAAACATAATTGAGGCTTTCGCATTCAGTAACTTGCAAAAGGCAGAGGTTTTGGAACTTAAAGCTTTCATTAGGATTCCCACTCCATATGTGTTTCAGCATCGGTAAATCGTTCAAAGTGAGAGTTCTCAATTGCATTTCCAGCTTTGTCTGTCTACCACCGTCTACTTTTAGACCTTGTGTTTCAAATACAACTTCTAGTGTATGACAAGAAACTACGGTCACAGTCTCCAGATTCAGTAATTTATCAAGCACATAAGATGGAATTACATTTGAAATTTCATTGCAGGATTCAATTTTTAGCTCCTTCAGTTTGCCAAAGGAATTTGGAGGTAGTTGATTGTACCATACAAACTTCAAGTGTTCCATGTGGGAGACTACCAATGTCTCCAAGTTTGGAAATATAACCTACAATCGATAATATACTTAGATCTTTAGCAGTTAACTGCACAAGCAGCAGAAGTAAAAGAAAATCATACAATAGTTAATAGTTATAGAGTTGGAAACAGTGTTCACCTCATCATTAGAGAATGGTTTCTGAGATAAAGGAAGACTACCCAACTTTTCATCTGAGACAAATATCTTCTCCAACATTTGGCAATTACTAATCGCAAGTTGCTTCAGGTTTACAAATTCTTTGGCCACCGAGGATGAGAATATATATGCTATGTTACCACATCCGTCTATTGTCAAACTTCTCAAGTTTTGCATCCAAGAACGACTCGGAAGTTTGTCATCCCACAGTTTCCTAGATTTTATCTTAGACAGATTCAATAGTTCAAGGTGGGGCATCTCAACCTATAAACAAAATGATTCTCATGAAGATCTTATTTTTCATATGTTGAGAAAAAGACCAGAATAAGTGAGATGATGCAATAGTTCATTGAAACAAAAATACCATATTCTTGTTTGAAAGGAAGCCAAGCTTCCATTTTATTGTTTGAAAAAAATACAGAATGGTAAGTTATAATATTATTTTTTACTTTGTATATACACGAAAATTACACATGAATGGAAGGTAAGCGGCAACAAGCTGCACCGCTAAGCCTTTTTGGTGGCAAAAGCAATCCAAACAATGACAACTAGAATGCCATTTCATTTCGTTAACTTTTATTCTGTTTCCTTTTGTAATCCAAACATAGCGCACATGAGTTTTAGGAGCTTTAGTCAGCAATTAAAATAGGAAATGAAGTCGGGTAACACATTAAGTATGTAAACATAAAAAATTTTAAATCTAACTATGTTGAAACATCACCATAAAGCACTCTATGTGCCTTAAAAAGACAAATAGCGAAGTAGAAGCGTTAAAATATATTTATACCTTTTGATCAATTAGTGCCACAGGTATGCATTGTGTACTACCATAATTTTCACCACGCACTTTGAGACTCTTTTCAATTGTCAATGGCACGGAACATAAACTAATGAGATTTGGCAAACATTCAAGTTCAAGAGAACGTAGCTCGGGGAACATAATCTTCCCCATTCCTTTATCCACCTTAGATAATTACACAGCCATGATTTCTGTCATCATTTTGCAATCAGAAATTTTTATTTCACGAAGTAGGGGAAGATCTGTATCAAGGGAATAACATAACAGATTATTCAACTTGTCACAACCTTTGACTTCAAAAGATCTTAGTTTGGTAAAAGATTGAATTGGAATTGGCCCATGGCATATTTCCTCTAGGTTAAACATATTTTGAAGAACCAAAGTCTCTAAGTTGGGCAAAGCATGATAAGTTGGGTAAAGCATTGAGTTAATGATGTACTTCATATCAGTAATGTCTTGAATGCACAAATGCTTTAATTGCGGAAAACCATTCCTATTAAGTTCACAAAGAAAATTTCTAACACAATGTATTTTTGAAAGGCACATGTCCTCAGCTGAATTCAACAAGAAGTTAAACTCACGATCCAAATGAATACTTGAACACCCATTGTCTGCGAGCTTAAGTGTTCTTGAAGGTTCAGAAGCACCTCCAGACCATTCCAAAGACCATTTCCACGTATCACCAACAAATATGTTGTATCTTTCAAGCTTTGCAAAGACCTGCAAGTCCTTTGGCAAAACTGAAGCATCTTGAATCATTATGTCTAAAGTAGTCAGATGAGACAAATTTCTTAGCTCATCTAGACATGCATTGTTGCTTTGTTCTTTGCTTCCCTTTACATTCCACTGGATAAAACAATTCCCCAAGTACAACTCTTCCAAGCACGTTAGGCTTGAAATAAGATTTGAAGGAATGAATCTCAGTCTAGAGCAATTGGCTAAATTCAGCATTCGAAGATTGGTTAGTTGTCCTATTTCTTTAGGGAGTTCTGTAATATCTGATCTTTCAAGGATGAGAATCTCTAAACTCTTCAGCTCTGCCACTATTGATATGTCTTCGAACACACATCCAGCCAAATCCAATGTTTGGATTTTTGTCAAGAGACAAAGAGATGATGGTAGAGAAGGGGTAAACATCATTCCATATAAACCAACGACCTTTAACTCTCTCATCCCGAAGAAGAAGTCATCGGGGACTTTCAAACAATCACCTATACTCTGCAACAATAGTAGCTTCAACTTTGGGCACTCCAGCTTCTCAGGAAGCTTGTAAATAAATGACCAAGGCACAATGATATGATGGCATTTTCGAAGCTCATCCATCCCCGGCCATTCATTTACTTTACTATACCTTTTCATCCCAAAAGTTGGCGGTTGAGTCTTAGATGCGATTGATTTAGCCACAGATCTAACAACATCATGAATTCTAATCCACTCAGTTTCAGACTCAAGTAGCAGTGAAGAGGCCTTGAGGTCATTTATTAATTTGTAGTATTTGGATCTTGCTTGTGTCAATGTGCGGTGGTGTTTATATAAGCACAATCCCCAATAATATGAAAATAGTTCTCCAGTGTGGAGGTAATCTAGTCCAAATGAACCAATGAATAAGAACAATGACTTCAGTTCATCACTTTCTAGGTAATTATAACTCAATTCCAAAGTAGAATTGATTCTCTTGTCGTTATGCAGCCCTTCTTGATCAAATCTCTCTAACTCATTTAATGTGTTTTGCCAATCAAAGATCTTTTTTTTCCTCAAAGCCTTTGCAACTGTAACAATCAAAAGGGGCAAACCTGCACAACGTTTGGCCACCTCCACTGCAATTGGCTTTATATTGAATTCTTGAACAACATCACCTGCCATTTTCTCAAATAATTTCCAACTATCATCCTCAAGTAAAACTTCAAGTCTAAATTCTTTTTGAGTGCCAATCTCACGGTTCAACACATTAAGATCTCTGGATGTTACCACCAACTTGCATCCTTTGTGATCATCACCAAAAGGAACCCCCAGATCTGCCAAATCAAGTCTCCCCCAAATGTCATCCAGAATAACAAGAATACTCTTCTCCTTGATTATCCTTTCACGTAACTGTGTTGCTCTTCCTTCTTTGCTCTCCTTATTAAATTTCAGATCCAAAGCATCAGCAAATTGAAGTTGAATTTTTTCAACATCTGGAGAATCAGTTATATTAGTAGCCTTAAGTACAGCTCCAAATGACTCATCTTTCTTAGCTTGCCAAGCTAACTCTTCCACCAGTGTTGTCTTGCCTACTCCACCCATCCCATACACCCCAATAATGAAGATATTAGGATTCTTCAATGCCATAATAATCTCATTCAGCACTGATGTTCTGGAGTCTAGGGCTTCATAATCTCTACCAAATGGTGTGACAGATTTTTGAGAAGCAGCACGGTAAGAAATTCTGTCAAATTTTCCTTCAGCTAGAACTTCAGAAATCTCATGTATCATCTTTTTGGTCTTCCTGCTCAGTTGGTGCCTTGTGCACAGATTGGGAAAGTGTCCCAGAGAGCACTGAGCTTTTGCATGGCCTTCACTGTCAATAAGTTTCTTTGCCTCAGCAAAAGTGTTGTCCACACTCTTCAACCACTTCAGGACAATATCTTCAATCTCTTCTCCGTTCCGTATAGCCTCATCAACAGTGTGTTGCACACTGTTTTTTATTCCCTCCAGCTTTTGGACAGCAGTTTTCATTTTTTCAAGGTTGCCCTTGTAGCAGAGTATGTAACCAAATTGACGACCAATAGGTTCAACCATATACTCGGCAATCTTAGCAGCAACTGAATTAATAACATCCATGGCCACGCCTTTGCTAGCTGTCAGTTGAAAAGAAACATGAAATCAAATCAATAAATAATCAACTCAAAGGATAGTTGGAGTTATTTTAGTAATACATGTTTAGGATTATTCTAACTGTCTTCATGTCCATGAAATAAAATGCTAAAAAACATTTGTTGAATAGTGTAGAATTTAGGTCCAATTTACATCATCTTTCATTTTATAGAATTTTCTTAATTGTAATACATATTCAGATTCTAAGTTATAAAAATAATTTTTCCCTTAAAAATAATTTTCTCACTTCACTACGGAAGAATTAGATGAGAGAGAATATGAATAAGTTGAAATCTTGATGTTAGTATCAATCTAAAAGTTAAATAATTATAGTTGTAATTTTGTGATATTAATTCAATTTTTCTTAGCCAAATGCGTACTGAAAGAAAATTTGTTCAATATAACTAACTCTTAATAACTACATATAGTGACAGACTGACATTCTAAAAATGTTTTAGGCAAGCATCCAATCATACTCAGTATCACCATATCATAATATTATGATAGGAACCAGAATATGAATTGTGGAACTAAATAGCAATGATACAAAATCACTCAACAAGAAGGATAAATTTTGTTACATAGTATCCTAATTATTAGCTCCTTACAAAATGACACGGAAAAGAATGAAGAAAACAACAATAAATCTGCATCTGCTGGACGGAGCCCTATCGAATGAAGCACGGACTCGGTCACGGATATGTGACACAAAACGGAAACATAGACACCGCTAATTTAAAAAAATGTAGGATACCGACACCGTTAAACACTTGTTCATTAGATGAGAGATGATATAAACAAGTGTTTATAAGTTAGGACAGTCCTCACTTCACAAGCCGATTTGTGAGTTTGTGTTAGACCCAACCACAAATTCTAAAACGGTATCAAATTCTAGTTCAAAATTCGTTAAACCACCTGCTATCAGGTTTATGCTATTGGGTCACCCACCATTTATATCCAGTTATCCACGCAAGTGCTAGGACTGATGGGGTGTGTTAATGAATCCCACAACACAATGGATGAGAGATCAACCACAAATTCTATGAATAATCAACCACAACAAGTCGTTTTGCTTTGTTTTCATTGGGTGAGGGAAAAATAATACAATAAGGGGATTCTCATGTGTTGTTTTTTAATCAGAAACATCTAAAGTTAATTTGAGGGTTGATTAGTATTCTCATCATTCTCATATACATAATTCATTCTCACTTGATTTGAATTTTGACACCAAATTTTAAGCGTTCATTTCTTTTAATCTAAGAGTGTGTTTGGATGAGGTAATTGGGAAATTTTAAAGAATTTAGAATTCTAAGTAATTCAAATGACTCAATTAAATTACTTTCATTTCTCAATACTTTTGTTTGTACGAAGTAATAAAAAATTTCATTATCATTTTTGCGCAACTTTTATAAATTTTGATTTTTTTGGGCCAAATTTGAAAATTGAAATTAGGAGTCAATCTGTAAATTTCGAAAAATTGAGGGTCAAATTATAAATTTTTGAAAAATTGAGGGGTCAATTTGCAATTTTTGGAAATTTATTGGGTCAATTTGAAAATTTTGGAAAATTTGGGGACCAAAATGTAAAATTTTAAAAATTATAACAATGAAGAAATTTGAAATTCTTAGCTTTTATGTGTCATTTGAAATTCTCTAAATTTAACTTGAACAAAATACTTCATAAATTTCCATCATTTTGAAAATTCTTCAACTTATTATCCAAACAATGGAATTCACCTCAAAGTATTTGAATTCCCTCAAAACATTACATTACCTAAAAATATTCTCCATCCAAACACACTCTAAGAGTGTGTTTGGATGAGGTAATTGAGAAATTTTGAAGTATTTATAATTCTAGGCAATTCAAATGATTCAATTAAATTGACTTCATTTCTAAATATTCTTGTTTGGATGGAGTAATAAAAAAATTTCTTGTCGTCATTTTTGGGAAACTTTTATAAATTTTAATTTTTTGGGCCAAATTTGAAAATTGAAATAGGGGTCAATTTGTAAATTTCAAAAAATTTGAGGGGTCGATTTATAATTTTGAATAAGTTGAGGGGCAAATTTGTAATTTTCAAAAAATATTAGGGGTCAAATTGCAATTTTTTAAAATTTATTGGGTTCAATTTGAAAATTTTGGGACATTTGAGGACCAAAATGCAAAATTTGAAAAATTATAAGAATGAAGAAATTTGAAATTCTTAGTTTTTAGGTGTCATTTGAAATTCTCTAAATTTAACTTGAACAAAATACTTCATAAATTTCCATCATTTTGAAAATTCTCCATATTATTATCCAAACAATGAAATTCATCTAAAAGTATTTGAATTCCCTTAAAACATTACATTACCTCAAAACATTCTCCCATCCAAACACACTCTAAAGATTAATAACTATTCATCAAAATCATAATGTGGGCATTCGGTATTTCATATCTCCTTTCCTAAAAATCCTCTTGTTTCCTAAACGAGGCCAGTCTTCTTCTCAATGATACATCTTGTACCAGCACCATATTATCTTACAAAAGAATCGTTTCATGGTTGTTAAATTGTTTTATGTTTATCCTTCACATGAATCAAGCATTAGCTAGCATGTAAATTTTTTTGACATAAACCTTGAATCTGAGTTTGACACATCGTGTGCCACAATTTAGTAACCTAACTATTTTAATGATAATTTTTTCTAGTTCTAGAAACTAAAAATTCAATAATCATGAAATTTCTACCTCCAACAATGGCAAATGATAGAAAACATCATGGATGATAGACGGAAGAAATGAAAAAAAAAACAAATAAGAGGTTGGAAACATGAGGCTTTAGGGAAGAATGTGAATAAGATTGATGAGAGAGAATATAATAAATAGTCTTAAAAGTGGGATATAAAATATTGAATGCCCACATTAAGATTTTGATGAATAGTTATTGACCTTTAGATTAAGAAAAATGAACGTTTAAAATTTGGGGTCAAAGTTTAGTTTGACATCTGGTGTCAATGATACTGACTATATATGAGAAAGGATTCATTGACTCTAAGAGTAAGTCTAAACACTTGCTCCAAATCTTGGCCCTTCATTTTAATAATAATTAATGGTTGTGATTCTTCATAATAATTGTTAAGGTGAGGTGTTAATGGCTGTCATTAATTCATAATAATTGATTAACAATTGTACTTCTCATCTTAATTCTGCATATTCAGATATTGACAGTTTCGATCCATGCTCCGCTATCATGATTTTTTTCAACAATTTTTTGTTCGCTCTTTATTTTCTTGTGAATAATATGTTAGTTTTTCAATAAACCTACGACATCTTATTTTACTTAAGTGTTTGAACATTAAACTTGCCTTTGTTTTATCTCATATATGGTGTTGTCTGCCATTACAAAGGTTGCATTAATCAATTTATTTTTTGTGAACAAGGTTGTATTAATCAATTGAAAAAAAAAATGGTGTTATATGTCGTCGTCCAAAAGCCACGTTAACAATTATTATATCACAGCCATTAAGTATTATTGAAATGAAGGGTCAAGATTTGGAGTAAGTGTTTAGATTTACTCTTGGAGTCAATAGATCTCTTCTCATATATATATGATCTGTTGACATCAGGTGTCAAACTTTACATTGACACCAAATCCTAGCCTTCAAATTCGATTAATCAAAGGCTCACAAATTGCGTGGTTTGTTTCCTTTTGATTCTCATCACATACTATTTTTTCTCTTACTTTCATTTGTGTCTAATGAATACATTAATTTTAGTTAGTTAGTTACCTAATAACTTTCACTACAAGTTAAGTATATATAAATAGATTGTATTGTTCTATTTTCATTAATAAATGAAATAACAAACTTGCAACAAACTCTCTTCTCTCTCTCTAACCACCTTATTCACATTCGCTTCGTCTTCCTCTAAATTTCACCCATTATCATGATTGCTTGAATTGCAAGAAACATAGTGTTGCGCTAATAATTGGCATCATGAGTCTTTGGTTTTGATTATGGGAAACACGAGAGATTTGTGAGGGGTTAAATCTTTGGAAAACAAGAGTGAAGTGTGTGTGATTTTAGAATTTCTTGCTGAGCAATCATGGATACGAATGAAGGTTTTGTTCTTTCAAATTTGTTAACCCTAGATGGAAACAATTGGGAAAGATGTAGTGCATTTATGAAGTCGTTATTTGGTGCACAAGATGTTATTGAATTGGTGCAGAATGGTTATGAGGATCTTGGTGTGAATCCTACATAATCGCGGAGAACAACCTTCAAGGAATTGAAGAAAAAATATTGCAAGGCTCTGTTCTATATTCAACAAAATGTTGATTCGACTCATTTTGAGAAGATCTCGAAGATAACAAGATCAAAAGAAGCATGGGATATCTTAGCCAAATACTATGAAGGCAGTAACAATGTAAAGCAAGTGAAGCTTCAATCACTGAGAAGGAAATATGAATTGATGCTGATGGAAGAAGATCAACAAATCAACGATTACTTCTCAAAATTGTTGTATGTGGTGAATCGGATGAAGGTATGTGGTGAAGATGTTACTGATCAAAAAGTAGTGGGTAAGATCATGAGCTCTTTAACTTCAAAGTTTGATTTCATTATTGTAGATACAAGAAGCCAAAGATGTTAAGACAATGAAAATTGAAGAACTTCAATCATCTCTTGAAGCACATGAGATGATGGTGATTGAAAAAGGTTCATAAAGAACAACACAACAAGCATTGAAAGCTCAATTTACCAAGAAATATGGATATGACAAGTATTCAAAGAAGAAAAGTAAAGGAAAGTTTAAAAAAGAAAATTGGTCAAAGACAGATGAAAAGGATGAATCATCTAAAGGAGGAGGTGGCTCTGGTAACAATCAGAACAAGAAGAAGGATTTTGATAAGAGAAATATTCAGTGCTATAACTATGAGAATTTTGGCCATTATCCTGATGAGTGTTGGGACAAGAAAGATGGAAAGAAAAGTCATAAAGGTGAAGAGAAGGCAAGTATGGCTTAAGATAACTCAGATTCAGAAGTAGTTCTTCTGATGGCTACCACTTGTGAAGGAAATCCACTATATGAAGATTGGTATATGGACTATGGGTGTTCAAATCACATGACTTGACACAAAGAATGACTCATCAATTTTGATCCTAGCAAGAAAACAAATGTTAGACTTGCAGATAGCAGAAACCTTGTAGCTGAAGGCATTGGAGATATTTCTATGAGAAGGAAAGATGGGAAGAAGGCACTCATAGAGAAGGTAGTGTATGTACCAGGAATGAAGTGTAACTTGTTAGCATATGTCAATTAGTGGAGAAGGGTTTCTTAGTCACAATGAATGGTAACATCCTGCATTTGTATGATAAACAATGCAAGCTAGTGTTGAAGTTAAAGTTAACAAAGAGCAAAACATTTTATGCAATATTCAAAATGCAAAGGAAATTTGTTGTCAACAATCGCAGATGAATATACTAAATGGTTGTGGCATATGAGGTATGGCCACAAAAATTTTAGAAGCCTATGTTAGTTAAGCTATAAAAATTTAGTGTGAGGATTACCAAAGTATAATGCTGAAAAGAAGTTTTGTGAAATTTGCTTGAGATGCAAGAAAATTGAACTACCATTTGTCTCTGAAAAGCCTAAGAGATCAAAAACTGCTTTAGAATCATCCATTATGGTATATGTGGGCCATTTGAAGTTCCTACTATAGGAGGAAGCAAATATTTCATTACTTTTGTAGGTGAGCATACAATGATGCTTTGGCTCCACACAATCAAATTCAAGAGTGAATCTTTAGACGTATTCAAGAAGTTCAAAGAATTAATTGAGAAGGAGAGTGAAAAAGCAATGAAGATTTTGAGAAATGATGGTGGAGGAGAATATACTTCAAAAGATTTAAAGCATTCTGTGTCAGAGAAGGCACAACACATGAAGTTACCTTTCCTTACACTCCCCAACATAATGGATTAGAATAAAGAAGGAATAGAACCATACTTGATATGAAAAGAAGCATTCTTAAGCAGAAGAACATGCCACCTAAGTTTTGGGGAGAAGCAGTGAATATTGCTGCCAATATTCTAAATAAGTGTCCAACAAAGAAGCTAAAGAACAAAGTACCAGAAGAATATTGGAATGGAAGAAAGTCTAATGTGAATCATTTAAAAGTTTTTGTCTCTATCTGCTACAAGCACATTCCTGATGCAAGGAGAAGCAAGCTTGATGATAAAAGTGAGAGGATGATACTTATAGGCTACCTCTACTCTAGTACAGCTAGTGTTAGTAGTACAACAGAATGACGTTCACCCCGCAATCCTTTCCACTAGAGCATACAAATTGTATGATCCAAAATCTCAAAAGGTACTTATAAGTAGAGATGTGATAGTGAATGAAAACTAAAGCATGGAACTGGGAAAGTATATATGAAATTAGAAATGTGATTCTCATATCTTCATTGAATTTGATCAAAGTGAAGATTTAGATGATAATGTTGAAGAAACAGATAATATGATTGATAATGCTAATGAAACTAAACCTGAGATAAGACCACATAGAACAAGACAAGTTCCCATTAGACTTGAAGATTGTGAAATGCTACCTTATAATGCAATAAATGATGAAGGAGAACTCATCCACTTTGCACTACTAGCTGATGCTAAACCACTAAACTATAAAGAAACAATGTAGATAGGTGTATGCGAGAAAGCTATGATAGATGAAATCAATGCTACTGAAAAGAATCACACCTGGGAATTAGTAGAGTTACTGGAAAAGAAGAAAATCATTGATGTAAAATGGATTTTCAAGGTCAAATTAAATCCATATGGCACAGTTTCAAAGCACAAAGTAAGTTTAGTAACTAGAGGCTTCCTAAAGAGATAAGGTACTGATTATAATGAAGTTTTTGCACCAGTGGCAAGGATAGAAATTGTGAGATAAGTTGTTGCATTAGCTAGTAGCAAGAAATGGTCATTGTTCCATTTAGATGTAAAGTTTGCATTTCTAAATGAACCATTGGAGGAAATTGCGTATGACCCTCAACCTCCAGGATTTTAAACTAAAGGAAAGGAGCATATGGTGTACAAATTGCATAAAGCACTTTATGGCTTGAAGCAGGCTCTTAGAGCCTGGAATAAGAAAATCGACCAATTTCTAATACAAGTTGGATTCAAAAGGTGCACAACTGAATATGGTATGTATGTTTAGAATTTAAGTGAGACTGATATCACAATGATATGTCTATATGTGGATGATCTTCTGATAACTTGAAGCAATAAAAGTGAGATTGAGAAATTCAAGCACACAATGCACTTTGAATTTCAGATGACTGATCTAGGAAAACTTTCTTACTTTCTGAATATGGAATTCAAAACTATCAAGATGGGAATAGTTATGCATCGATAAAAGTATATAGGTGAGCTACTTGAGAGATTTGATATGACAGATTGTAATATTGTCACAAATCCATCAGAGACAAATGCTAAATTGGATGAATGTAGCAAAGAGGAGAAAGTAAAAGCTATTGAATTCAAACAAATAGTAGGATCTCTGAGATACTTATGCAATTGAAGACTTTACATATGCTTTTCAGTAAGTATCATCAGCAGATACATGAATGATCTCAGGAAATCTAATCTTAGTGCAGCCAAGAGAGTTCTCAGATATGTAAAGGGAACTATGAAGCTAAGTTTGCTATTTCCTATTGAGAACAAAGAGACAAGAATTGCACTGATAGGATACTCTGATTCAGATTGGTGTGGAGATAGAAGTGACAGGAGAAGCACCTCTGGTTATGTCTTTAAGTTCAACAATGGTGCAATCTTCTGGTGTACAAAGAAGCAACCAGTCACAACATTATCCTCTCGTGAAGTTGAGTATATTGCAGAAACTTTTGCAGCTTGTTAAGCAGTTTGGCTTGATTCATTAATGAAAGAGTTGAAGCGTGAAGTTCAAAAACCACTAAAGCTGAAGATTGATAATTGATCAGTTGTTAATCTTGCAAAGAACCCTATAACACATGGTAGAAGCAAACACATAGAGACCATATTTCCTTTAATATGAGAGTAGGTGATGAAAGGAATGATTGAAATCATTTATTGTCCCACTGAAGTCCAACTTGCAGATGGTTTTACAAAATCTTTGAAGCTGGACATATTTGTTTACTTGAAGGATAAGCTAGGTCTCATAAGCTTGTAGGATTAAGGATTAAAGGGTGTGTATTAGATGATTAATCCATAATCATAAGTGAAGTTAGTTGCATTAGTTGATTTTTCTTTTGAAAAGTTAGTTAGATAGTGACCTAATAACTTGCACTACAAGTTAAGTGTATATAAATAGATTGTATTGTTCTATTTTTATTAATCAGTGAAATAACAAACTTGCAACAAATTCTCCTCTCTCTCTCTAACCATCTTCTTCACATTCTATTCTTTTTCCACTTATTTCATCCATTATCATGATTGCTTGAATTGCAAGAAACATATAGTTGTGCTAATACTTTCAAATCTTATTAATTCATAAAATATTTTGAAACCTATGTGTTATAAATTCATTAAAATCCTAACTTAAATTTCTAATTGTAAAAAGTCTTTTGAAAAACATTATAAACTATAATAGATTGTTCCACAGTCTTTTAAAATCTAAAAAAAAAATATGTCAAAATAGTCTCAAAATCTCGATCTAATACACCCTATTAGAGTGTGTTTGGATGAGCTAATTTGAAATTTTAGAGAATTTAGAATTCTAGACAATTCAAATGTTCGATTGAATTCTCTTCTTTTTTAAATGACTTTGTTTGAATGAAGTAATAAAAAAAAAGTATTGTTCACATTTTTTGGCAACTTTTATAAATTTTAATTCTTTTATCAAACTTGAAATATGTAAAATATGGACCAATTTTCAAAATTTGAAAATTTAAAGGTCCCAAATTGTAATTGTTTTAAATTTTTAGTGGCCATTTGGTAATTTATGAAAAAAATTATTGGTGAGTTTGTAATTTTTAAAAAATTTATAAGGCAAAGTTTCAAAAATATGGGGACTTATTTGTGAAATTGAAAAAAGTAGGAAAACCATTCTAATATTCTCACTGCATAGAGCAAGAAGGGAATTTCAATTTCATATTATTTATGTGTAATTTGAAATTCTCTAAATTTAACTTTAACAAAATATATCTCTTTAATTTAAATCATTTTGAAAATTTTCCAAGTTTATCATCCGAACAATGAAATTTACATTAAAAAATTTGAATGCCCTCCAAAAATTACACTACCCTAAAACCTTATTTCATCCTATAAAATGGCGGGACTCGCAAGAAAATAGAAAAAGAGTGTTGAAAATATGTGATAGATAGTGTTAAAGTGAGGGTTGTTAGCACTCAATACTAGTCGATGTGTTTTGGTCAAAGAAGTTTATTTTTTAAGTAATTTCTTTTAGGGCCTAATGCAAGGGCCTCAGTTGTGTGGGTATTAAACCAGCTCCATATTATGAAAAATAATCTTGCTAATGGCTTGTTTGGATGTACCGTGGGACAAGTAATCTCGCATCCCAAGACCAAAATTGTTGTGATATTTTGAAGCTACTCTTTATAGAGTCTGGTAATGTACGACATTGTCGTGGTTTCCTTAATAACAAAACACATGCTGAATTATAGAGTTTCTTTTTCCACCTTCAAGATTCTCACTCACTCTATTTTGAATTTTAAAATCCAAAAATTTAAGGGTTCATGTAGGGTTTTTTTTTAACGTTTTTAACTTTTCGAATTATATAAGCCAAAATGTTGTAAGTCATGCAAGAAGTTTGGAGGGTAGAAAAAGAAACTCTCTAAATTATATGGGTTTAAATTTAGTTTGATGATTCAATAAAATAGTTTGTGATAAAAAAAAAATCTTTTTAGACCCCTCAATATTTCTTCTGGTTTAAAAATGCCCTCCAAGAGTTGTCTATTAGATGTGTTAAAATTAAAAAATAAATGCCTTTCAAAAGTTATCACTGCAATTTTTTAGGGAACTTAAGAGACATTGAGGAGGACTAAAAAAATCGCTCAAAAAAATGTGCTAATTACATTGGTTAACCGATTAAGATGAACCTTAATTTTTAGGGTTATTATGCTAACGAATACCCTATTATTTAAGAAATATAAAAAATTAAATTTCATTTTAAAAATACAAATTAAATATTTGTTAAAGTAATAAATTAATACTTTTTATGCAAAAAATACCTTTTTTATTATTTGAAAAAAAATGTTCTAACAACATTTGTCAGCAATTATTATTTCTATTTTTTGACAAAATTGATCAAGGTAATTTTTTTTTTTACAAAAATAAATATGAAGGTGAAGCTATCAGGCTTGATCTAGGAAACTTGTTCAAGTCAACATTATATTTCAAGAAAAACAAATAAACGTGCACTTGTCCTTTGAATAAAAACAAATTTAGATACCAACTCATATAAAATAATAAATTTAATGAAACTACTTTGTACTATATATTGTCAATATTATAGATTAGATATTACCTACTTCATCATTTATATTTTTTAGATAAGTAATTTAATTACACTTTACCAAAAAAAAATTAATTACCTAAGAATTTTCTGGATCTATCGTAATAAAAAAATTATAGATCTATAAATACTCATAGTGAAAACCATATTTTGTGGTGTATATCTCATATAGCGATAACTATAATTAATCGTTCCTTAAAAAATAAACTATAATTAATCATAGAAACTCATCACAATATTATACACCAGCTCAACATAATGAATATAATTATGTATTAAATAATGATATAGCTATATAATCACAGAAACTCATCACAATATCTACAAACTATGCACATGAACCTAATTAAGTGTCAAATATAAAAAGTAATACGAAGTAATATATAAAATATAAAAAAGATTATATACAAATTAAAGTACCAATACGATATTGTTAAATATATATTGTTATTTCTACAAATCGTATGAAGAAATTAAAAGAAAATAGTGAGATCTGAATTTCTTTTCTTCATAATGCTTTTTTTTTTTTAGTTAATTTATTTTCTTAATCATGAGAAAGTGATACCTCAACACTTGAAGTGATCGTATGTGTAGATCGTGTTAGTCTCAGATGTGGAGTTGTGTACACAAGAGACAGTGTGATTACGAACGTGCTAGAAAATGATTAATGATTAATGTACTTATATATAATTAAATAAATACATTAATCATTTTCTAAATTTATTTAAAATAGAGAAAGGAAAGGAAAATTACCTCTAAATAAATATGTTTCAGATTCACTCTTCTTCAGCCACCTCTTAGTCTCAGCCTTCACTATAACAAGGAAACACACCTTCTTTATTTGTATGCCTCTTTAATTTAAGAGTGAGTGTGGGTTGGTTCTTTCTAGCTTTTGAATTGAAGGTGATCCAAAATTCAAATGCTTGTATTTTTTAATATTAAAATGGGAGACTTCGATACACGTAAAGTGAGAATGCATATGCGGTCTAAGACTCTAAATGTCTTCTTATTTTTATTTTTTTTGTTACATAAGGTCTTCTTTCTTTATGATACTAAATTAAATGCGGTCTTTCTTTATTATTATTGCTTGTAAGACTACGATACATCTTCTTTTATTATTTATGCTTAATTGCTGTTTTGACCCCCTAAGTATCACGATCTTGCGATTTTGGACCTTATAAAAAAACAATAACAAATCAGTCCTTTAAGTTTAGCCATTTTTGCACTTTTGGCTCCCCAGACCAATTTTGACCTAGTCAACGTATAGGTGACATCTCAGTTAGCTAGCTGAGTCAGACATCATTTGTATAATTTTTTAATAAAAAAAATATCAAACTCATTAGTTTTTATTTTTATTTTTATTTTTCTTTCTTTTCTTCTTCTCTTCTTTCCTGGAAACAGATTCATATTCTTCTTCAAACCTCTTCTTCTTAAACCAAGAACAATGTTTATGTTTCCTTCACAACAACACAACATGCCATCATCACTAGCTTTATAACTCATCAACTCAAACCCTTCAATTCCTCTCTCTCCAAACCAGCATATTTCTTTCCTTGCTTTAACAGTTCAGTGCATCAAACATACTATTCATACATCTGCAACTAACGAATCATCATCATCATGATGCAGAAGAGTGGTTCCGGTTCAACGTTAGGCCCAGACGGCCTAGACTTAACCCAAGCCTTCTTCAAACCCATCTCAAACGCAGCACCACCATCACCCACAAAGCGTCACAACAAGATCTCCGTCATCGGCGCCGGAAACGTCGGCATGACCATTTCTCAGACAATCCTCACTCCAACCTTACCGATGAGCAGACTTGCCATCAAATTGATCTTCAATCGCAGCCACTTTTGTCCACTCTTCGCCGCCGGTTGAATCAGTTTGTTACAGATTCGGAAGAGATTGTGCAGTTTATGGTACCTTTGGATGTTGGGAAGAAGGGAGAGGAGTCATAAGAAGAAGAAGAAAGCGATGATTTTGATGAGGAAATGGATGAATTTGATGATGATTTTGAAGATGTGGAGAAGGACGAGGCAAAAGGAGGAGAGATAAGAGAAATTGGGGATGAAGGAGAGACAAAATTGTTTAAGATTGGGAAATTAGTGTTGCTTGTTGGAGTTGGATCTGGGAAGGTGTAGAAGAAGAATAACACGTTCTTCTTTTTTGGCCCCCTTCCTTTTTTGTTTTTTTTAATTAATGAAATACCCAAATGGCTTTTTTTTATTAAATTTAAATTGAAATTAAAACATGTGGCATCCTACTCACTTAGGTGAGGTGCCACGTGTATGTTGACTGGGTCAAAATTGGACTAAGGGGCCAAAAGTGTAAAATAGGGTAAACTTAAGGGGCTGATTTGTTATTTTTTTATAGGGGTCAAAATCGCAAGATTGTGATACTTAGGGGGCCAAAATTGCAATTAAGCATAATTATTTCCCTCCAAACCACTTGCAAAGTCATTATTGCCCCTCATTGCTTTCTAATCAGACGAATTTGTCCTTCCCAATGATTTCTATTAAATGATATTTAACATGACATTTAACAATGTGTCATAATTAGTTTTGACATAAATGAAATTTATTAGGCTTTTATAACAAGAGATTCAATGAGATATGAAATTTGGATTCAATGTTAATATTTTCCCTCCCAAATTTATGAATTATGCATCTGTCCTTCTTCTATAAAATCCGATCTCTGTTTTTGGTATCCCTCATTTGTCAACCAACCCTTCTTCGTTGTTCATCTCTCATTTCCTTAATGGCTAATCGTAATATGGAGACGTTGCTTTCATATCATTGCTTGACCGGTATTTGTCTGTTTCATATTTTTATTTTATTATTTTTTTTGTATTTTAATTTCTTCTAATGTTGCTAACGTGTAGCCTTAACTGTTTTTATGTATTAGCACCTCTGGATCCGCATCCCGTAAGAGATTTGGACAAGGTGGTAAACAAACTACGGATCAAATATAGAACTTACTACGTGGAGTTTGATGCACGCCATGTGAGAGTATATGATTTGTATATTAAATTTTTCGTCCATAATGATGCACATATTTGTACATTTCTCTGCCTTTTAATGTCATTTATGCGCATTCCCTTTACATAATATTTGTGTATTAATGAATATTTATGTATTAATTTCATTTATGTGCATTCCTTTTACAAGATCTTCTTCGGGTTAATGTCGTTTTTATGTCTTACTGTTACAAAATCTCTGTCTTTTAATGTCATTTATGTGCATTCCCTTTACATAATATTTGTGTATTAATTTCATTTATGTGTATTCCTTTTACATAATCTTCTTCAGTTTAATGTCATTAGCGTGTCTTTCCGTTACAGGTGTTGATCTTTTTAATGTCATTAAGATATTTTAATGCCATTTACAACTGTGTCATTTTAATGTCATTTAAGCGTCTTTCTATTATAAAGTTCATCCATTTTAATGTCATTTATGCGCATATGAGTTAACGTATTTCATATCATTTTAATATGGTTTTGATAGAGTTTTTGTTATATAATTTCTGCGTTTTAAAGTCATTTATGTTTCTTTCCGTCATAAAACCAGTGCGTTTTAATGTCGTTTGCATTCCCTTTATAGTATCTCCTTATTTTAATGTCGTTTACGTGTCTTCCCGTTACAGAATCTCTGTGTTTTAATGTTAAGGAAGCACATTCATGTTACAAAGTTTTTTCAATTTAAAGTCATTTATGAGCATTTTGATACATAATCTCTACATTTTAATGTCATTTATGTGTCTTCTCCTTGCATAATTATGTCTTTTAATTTCAATTATGCGCTTTTCAATTACAGAGTATATGTGTTGTAATGACATTGATGCTCCCTCTTAACATAACTGCTCCAACCATTTATTACACCCACTCTTCTAGAATGTTGATTTATAAACCCTTGTAATACTCTTAAGAAATCTAAACCCCTGTAAAATCTAAACTGTATATGAATGAATGATCAAGCAAAATGAGATTGTTATTTACCTGATCTTTCCAACACAGTTATTTTTGGCACATTCAGCGCATACTTAAGTCTCGTGAACAATCTTCCTCACCTTTCTCCAATCTGCAGTACCTAGAATCACAAGAATCTTTAAAGACAATTCATTTGTGAAAGATTAATTCTCATTAAAGACAATTTTGAATACTTTGGTTAAATATTACTATAAGTATCTGCCATGACATTTTAATTAATAATAATTTCTCTGTTCCTCAATTAAAAACAAATACCAAAAATTAATTTACCTTATTTCCTGCACTTTCAACGCAATCTGGAATTGAAGTTTTGCAGCAAACAAAAGCAGGAGAGACTATAACAGTTTTTTTTTTCTTTTTTTGATTTCTTACAACTCATTTATAGTCCAAAGAAAAGAAAAAAAAAAGGGATCGAATAAAGTAAAGTAGGGTACTGGAAAGGAACCTTGATCCTTACAATGAACATTATATTATTACAACATGAAGCAAAGTACATTCATTGAGTGATGAATGATGCATGATAACTATAACTAAGCAAGCAAGGCACAACTTTCCTGTGTCGACAGATACACAATGTGGTTTTGGTTCCTCTACTATTTTACACCTGAAAAATTATAATTTTTTCAAGTTGATTAATCCATAATCATAAGTGAAGTTAGTTGCATTAGTTGATTTTTCTTTTGAAAAGTTAGTTAGATAGTGACCTAATAACTTGCACTACAAGTTAAGTGTATATAAATAGATTGTATTGTTCTATTTTTATTAATCAGTGAAATAACAAACTTGCAACAAACTCTCCTCTCTCTCTCTCTCTCTCTCTCTCTCTCTCTCTCTCTCTCTCTCTCTCTCTCTCTCTCTCTCTCTCTCTCTCTCTCTCTAACCATCTTCTTCACATTCTATTCTTTTTCCACTAAATTTCATCCATTATCATGATTGCTTGAATTGCAAGAAACATATAGTTGTGCTAATACTTTCAAATCTTATTAATTCATAAAATATTTTGAAACCTATGTGTTATAAATTCATTAAAATCCTAACTTAAATTTCTAATTGTAAAAAGTCTTTTGAAAAACAATATAAACTATAATAGATTGTTCCACAGTCTTTTAAAATCTAAAAAAAAATGTCAAAATAGTCTCAAAATCTCGATCTAATACACCCTATTAGAGTGTGTTTGGATGAGCTAATTTGAAATTTTAGAGAATTTAGAATTCTAGACAATTCAAATGTTCGATTGAATTCTCTTCTTTTTTAAATGACTTTGTTTGAATGAAGTAATAAAAAAAAGTATTGTTCACATTTTTTGGCAACTTTTATAAATTTTAATTTTTTATCAAACTTGAAATATGTAAAATTTGGACCAATTTTCAAAATTTGAAAATTTAAAGGTCCCAAATTGTAATTGTTTTAAATTTTTAGTGGCCATTTGGTAATTTATGAAAAAAATTATTGGTGAGTTTGTAATTTTTAAAAAATTTATAAGGCAAAGTTTCAAAAATATGGGGACTTATTTGTGAAATTGAAAAAAGTAGGAAAACCATTCTAATATTCTCACTGCATAGAGCGAGGAGGGAATTTCAATTTCATATTATTTATATGTAATTTGAAATTCTCTAAATTTAACTTTAACAAAATATATCTCTTTAATTTAAATCATTTTGAAAATTTTCCAAGTTTATCATCCGAACAATGAAATTTACATTAAAAAATTTGAATGCCCTCCAAAAATTACATTACCCTAAAACCTTATTTCATCCTATAAAATGGCGGGACTCGCAAGAAAATAGAAAAAGAGTGTTGAAAATATGTGATAGATAGTGTTAAAGTTAGGGTTGTTAGCACTCAATACTGGTTGATGTGTTTGGTCAAAGAAGTTTATTTTTTAAGTAATTTCTTTTAGGGCCTAATGCAAGGGCCTCAGTTGTGTGGGTATTAAACCAGCTCCATATTATGAAAAATAATCTTGCTAATGGCTTGTTTGGATGTACCGTGGGACAAGTAATCTCGCATCCCAAGAACAAAATTGTTGTGATATTTTGAAGCTACTCTTTATAGAGTCTGGTAATGCACGACATTGTCGTGGTTTCCTTAATAACAAAACACATGCTGAATTATAGAGTTTCTTTTTCCACCTTCAAGATTCTCACTCACTCTATTTTGAATTTTAAAATCCAAAAATTTAAGGGTTCATGTAGGGTTTTTTTTTAACGTTTTTAACTTTTCGAATTATATAAGCCAAAATGTTGTAAGTCATGCAAGAAGTTTGGAGGGTAGAAAAAGAAACTCTCTAAATTATATGGGTTTAAATTTAGTTTGATGATTCAATAAAATAGTTTGTGATAAAAAAAAAATCTTTTTAGACCCCTCAATATTTCTTCTGGTTTAAAAATGCCCTCCAAGAGTTGTCTATTAGATGTGTTAAAATTAAAAAATAAATGCCTTCCAAAAGTTATCACTGCAATTTTTTAGGGAACTTAAGAGACATTGAGGAGGACTAAAAAAATCGCTCAAAAAAATGTGCTAATTACATTGGTTAACCGATTAAGATGAACCTTAATTTTTAGGGTTATTATGCTAACGAATACCCTATTATTTAAGAAATATAAAAAATTAAATTTCATTTTAAAAATACAAATTAAATATTTGTTAAAGTAATAAATTAATACTTTTTATGCAAAAAATACCTTTTTTATTATTTGAAAAAAAATGTTCTAACAACATTTGTCAGCAATTATTATTTCTATTTTTTGACAAAATTGATCAAGGTAAATTTTTTTTTTTACAAAAATAAATATGAAGGTGAAGCTATCAGGCTTGATCTAGGAAACTTGTTCAAGTCAACATTATATTTCAAGAAAAACAAATAAACGTGCACTTGTCCTTTGAATAAAAACAAATTTAGATACCAACTCATATAAAATAATAAATTTAATGAAACTACTTTATACTATATATTGTCAATATTATAGATTAGATATTACCTACTTCATCATTTATATTTTTTAGATAAGTAATTTAATTACACTTTACCAAAAAAAAATTAATTACCTAAGAATTTTCTGGATCTATCGTAATAAAAAAATTATAGATCTATAAATACTCATAGTGAAAACCATATTTTGTGGTGTATATCTCATATAGTGATAACTATAATTAATCGTTCCTTCAAAAATAAACTATAATTAATCATAGAAACTCATCACAATATTATACACCAGCTCAACATAATGAATATAATTATGTATTAAATAATGATATAGCTATATAATCACAGAAACTCATCACAATATCTACAAACTATGCACATGAACCTAATTAAGTGTCAAATATAAAAAGTAATACGAAGTAATATATAAAATATAAAAAAGATTATATACAAATTAAAGTACCAATACGATATTGTTAAATATATATTGTTATTTCTACAAATCGTATGAAGAAATTAAAAGAAAATAGTGAGATCTGAATTTCTTTTCTTCATAATGCTTTTTTTTTTTAGTTAATTTATTTTCTTAATCATGAGAAAGTGATACCTCAACACTTGAAGTGATAGTATGTGTAGATCGTGTTAGTCTCAGATGTGGAGTTGTGTACACAAGAGACAGTGTGATTACGAACGTGCTAGAAAATGATTAATGATTAATGTAGTTATATATAATTAAATAAATACATTAATCATTTTCTAAATTTATTTAAAATAGAGAAAGGAAAGGAAAATTACCTCTAAATAAATATGTTTCAGATTCACTCTTCTTCAGCCACCTCTTAGTCTCAGCCTTCACTATAACAAGGAAACACACCTTCTTTATTTGTATGCCTCTTTAATTTAAGAGTGAGTGTGGGTTGGTTCTTTCTAGCTTTTGAATTGAAGGTGATCCAAAATTCAAATGCTTGTATTTTTTAATATTAAAATGGGAGACTTCGATACACGTAAAGTGAGAATGCATATGCGGTCTAAGACTCTAAATGTCTTCTTATTTTTATTTTTTTTGTTACATAAGGTCTTCTTTCTTTATGATACTAAATTAAATGCGGTCTTTCTTTATTATTATTGCTTGTAAGACTACAATACATCTTCTTTTATTATTTATGCTTAATTGCTGTTTTGACCCCCTAAGTATCTCGATCTTGCGATTTTGGACCCTATAAAAAAACAATAACAAATCAGTCCTTTAAGTTTAGCCATTTTTGCACTTTTGGCTCCCCAGACCAATTTTGACCTAGTCAACGTATAGGTGGCATCTCAGTTAGCTAGCTGAGTCAGACATCACCTGTATAATTTTTTAATAAAAAAATATCAAACTCATTAGTTTTTATTTTTATTTTTATTTTTCTTTCTTTTCTTCTTCTCTTCTTTCCTGGAAACAGATTCATATTCTTCTTCAAACCTCTTCTTAAACCAAGAACAATGTTTATGTTTCCTTCACAACAACACAACATGCCATCATCACTAGCTTTATAACTCATCAACTCAAACCCTTCAATTCCTCTCTCTCCAAACCAGCATATTTCTTTCCTTGCTTTAACAGTTCAGTGTGTTGCTTCACACTCACATCAAACATACTATTCATACATCTGCAACTAACGAATCATCATCATCATGATGCAGAAGAGTGGTTCTTAGGTGAGGTGCCACGTGTATGTTGACTGGGTCAAAATTGGACTAAGGGGCCAAAAGTGTAAAATAGGGTAAACTTAAGGGGCTGATTTGTTATTGTTTTTTTATAGGGGGTCAAAATCGCAAGATTGTGATACTTAGGGGTCAAAATTGCAATTAAGCCTATTATTTATTATAAAAGCTTTTTAGGTGAAGTTAATCTTTTCCTTCAAAAAAAAAGGTGAAACTAATCCTAAACCTAATTTTTTTCCCTCCAAACCTCTTGCAAAGTCATTATTGCCCCTCATTGCTTTCTAATTAGACAAATTTGTCCTTCCCAATGATTTCTATTAAATGATATTTAACATGACATTTAACAATGTATCATAATTAGTTTTGACATAAATGAAATTTATTAGGCTTTTATAACAAGAGATTCAATGAGATATGAAATTTGGATTCAATGTTAATATTTTCCCTCCCAAATTTATGAATTATGCATCTGTCCTTCTTCTATAAAATCCGATCTCTGTTTTTGGTATCCCTCATTTGTCAACCAACCCTCCTTCGTTGTTCATCTATCATTTCCTTAATGGTTAATCGTAATATGGAGACGTTGTTTTCATATCATTGCTTGACCGGTATTTGTCTGTTTCATATTTTTATTTTATTATTTTTTTTTTGTATTTTAATTTCTTCTAATGTTGCTAACGTGTAACCTTAACTGTTTTTATGTATTAGCACCTCTGGATCCGCATCCCGTAATAGATTTGGACAAGGTGGTAAACAAACTACGGATCAAATATAGAACTTACTACGTGGAGTTTGATGCACGTCATGTGAGAGTATATGATTTGTATATTAAATTTTCCGTCCATAATGATGCACATATTTGTACATTTCTCTGCCTTTTAATGTCATTTATGTGCATTCCCTTTACATAATATTTGTGTATTAATGAATATTTATGTATTAATTTCATTTATGTGCATTCCTTTTACAAGATCTTCTTCGGGTTAATGTCGTTTTTATGTCTTACTGTTACAAAATCTCTGTCTTTTAATGTCATTTATGCGCATTCCCTTTATATAATATTTGTGTATTAATGAATATTTGTGTATTAATTTCATTTATGTGTATTCCTTTTACAGAATCTTTTTCAGTTTAATGTCATTAGCGTGTCTTTCCGTTACAGGTGTTGATCTTTTTAATGTCATTAAGACATTTTAATGCCATTTACAACTTTGTCATTTTAATGTCATTTAAGCGTCTTTCTATTATAAAGTTCATCCATTTTAATGTCATTTATGCGCATATGAGTTAACGTATTTCATATCATTTTAATATGGTTTTGATAGAGTTTTTGTTATATAATCTCTGCGTTTTAATGTCATTTATGTTTCTTTCCGTCATAAAACCAGTGCGTTTTAATGTCGTTTATGTGCATTCCCTTTATAGTATCTCCTTATTTTAATGTCGTTTACGTGTCTTCCCGTTACAGAATCTCTGCGTTTTAATGTTAAGGAAGCACATTCATGTTACAAAGTTTTTTCAATTTAAAGTCATTTATGAGAATTTTGATACATAATATCTACATTTTAATGTCATTTATGTGTCTTCTCCTTGCATAATTATGTCTTTTAATTTCAATTATGCGCTTTTCAATTACAGAGTATATGTGTTGTAATGACATTGATGCTCCCTCTTATTGTGCCTTCTCAACATAACTGCTCCAACCATTTATTGCACCCACTCTTCTAGAATGTTTCAGAAGGGAATTGTTCATCCAATAAATGGATCATCAACTATCCTTTTGACATTGTCGATTTCCCTCTATAACATAAGTTTATTGTTGAATACCATTTTTGTTAGCTAATATCATGGCCAACTTTTATACACCTTTGTCATCTGTGTTTGGTGGAAAAAAAAATATTTGAAGATGAAGGTTTGTGTTGCTCATATTTGGTGCTTACCAGACAAGACTAATCCTAATGATATCACTTTCATGAACATGTTTTTGGTTGATGAAGAGGTGCGTTGTTTATGTTATCGCTTATATTTGTCGTTTAACATCTTTGTTTGGGTCTGTTTGGCAAAAATAGCGGATAGCTGATAAGCTAGCTTATAGCTTATAGCTTATGACTGATGACTGATGGCTGATAGTTGATAGCTAATAGCTGACGACTGATGACTTATGGCTGATAAGCTAATTGAAGTGTTTGGTAAAATTAGCGGTTCAACTAGCTGATAGATGTAAAATGACATAAAAAGACATTTTTATATCATTCAATTTTTTATGAAGACAAGAACAACATACAATAATAATAATAATAATAATAATAACAACAACAACAACAACAACAACAACAACATCATTGTCATTTAAATACGAATTAAGATAATCTTAACTCCAATTATATTAATACAAAATAATAATAAAAATAAGTCTATCGCCTAATATTTCATAATAAAGCAGCAATATTGTTACGAATTTTTTTTGTCTTTGTTGATCTCCATGATCTCCCTGTACGTTCTCTAAAAACGCTCGAGCGTACCAACGCTCGGAATGACTACGGAGTCGCCACCAAAGTTTTATTTTTAAAAGGGAAACGTTGATAAAACCCTTGACGATGTGGAAAAGATGGTCATCGCAACCATTAACGGGTTCAGGAGTCGATTATGCAAGGGGAAGGTATTAGCACCCCTCACATCCGTTGTACTCAACGGGAACCTCCTAGTTAGTTAGGGTTAGAAGTGTTTTAAAGGTTTGATTGCTACATTTTAATACTTCCAAGAAAAAGGAAAAGGGGAAAAAAGGTTTTTTACATTAGTGTGCTTGACAAGAGTGGGATTTTGCTTCTACGTATCTCCTGGTGTGATGGAGAATTCAAAGCTACGTAGTTCTTTGGTAGAAAATGTTTGTTAGTTGGTTGATTTTAAAGAGCGATGTTTTTGATCGTATTCTAGCGGTTAAACATAGCTTGTATGCACGCGCGTGGGAGGCTTAAGCATTTATTTGTATCGCGTTAGAATTGATAAAACATCGTGCTTTTGTGGAAAGAGATTTGAATTTTAAATTGACCACGGGGGGCCAAGAATTAGTTTGGTGTGTTGGATTTGTTTTGTGTTTTTGTATTTTGAAAATAGAATGACGATTGTCCGAACAACGAGACATACGCCGAGTGCTCGTGCAACCGGGGAATGGGAAGACATACGTCAAACCACTCCTTTTTCATTCAAGTTTATTATTGAAAATAGATGCATAAACTATAATCGAAAACACTTGTTATATTTTTCTCTTTGAATAAAAATGAGTTTCAGCCATAAAAGAGTTTCAGCCCAGATTCTGAACCTTCAGAAGTAGGAACTGACTTCAGAAACAGAAATGCAAAATGTACGGCTTCAGAAGCACTGTTCAGAAGCTGCCTCAGAAGCACTGTTCAGAAGCTGCTTCAGAAGTGAAATTCTGGCTGGACAGGTTAAAAACACAATGCAGGGCACAATAGCTTGCTAAAACAGAGCACACACAAACACAATGCAAAAGCAAGAAAATAAAAGTGCAGGAAAGATAAAAGGCACAAGGTTTGTTAACCCAGTTCGGAGTAAACACCTCCTACTCTGGGGGATACCAATCCAGGAAGGAATTCCACTATAGGAATTAATCCTTATGACTCAAGACACTGAACACCCAGTTCCCAGCCTAAGCAATTAACATCCTCCTAGTCTGAATTCTACTCAACTCTTGAGTATTAGAAAACCTCTAACTTCCTATTCAAGTAACTAAACCCAGTCACTTTAAACAACTTCTGAAATCTACCCTGTTTTGAAGAACACACTTCAATACATAAACTGCACTCGTACCTACAGGCTTAGAGTGATTACAACTCAATAAAACACCTAAACCAACTCAATAGAGTGGTGCACAAATAAAGCTAAAAGCTTAAAAACTCTAAGACTCAATATCTCTGATTTTCTTCAATTCTTCGTAAGTCTTGAAAGCAGCAACAACACTCCTTATATAACCTTCAGTCAAGCAACATAAAACTCAATCCAATCTTCTAAATTGATTTACTTCTGAATTATGAATGATCCAATAAGGAAATAAATAAACCAGGAAAGTATCTTGCCAAGATTCATTCTGAAAAATACGAGCATAAAAACGAGCCAAATCTTCATTAGATCTTCATCAATTCAATCAGCATTCTAGAAGCATTAATCCATAATAAAACCATGATAAATCTCGCAAAGATTCGTGCAGAAATAACATGTAAATATGCAGCTTCTGAAGAAGTCAACAAAAGTCAACTGTTGAATAGTGCGTCTGAAGCATCAGAAGCACATTTCAGCGTCTGAAGAGCTACAGTGCGTCTGAAGGTGCATTCAGCTTCTGAAGGGCAAAACAGCTTCTGAACAGCTTCAAATGAAATTTCTTGCAACTGAAGACTTGTTATAAACATAGAGAGGCTTCCATTGAACACATTGGATTTGCCAAAACATGCAGGCAACTTCAAAATACTCAACAATCTCCCCCTTTGGCAAATTTTTGGCTAAAACCAATGTTTCACAAATGATGAGCTCTTCAATTCAACATAAACAATCTCAACAATGAAAAACTCCACAAAATCAATCAAACATAGCATAGCTCAGAGTTTGTAGCAGCGGATACAGCTATGTTAAACAACCAGTGAAATTCTGGCTAGGCAATAACAAAGAGTAAACAGGTTCGGAACCAACAGGTTCTGAACAAAGACTTAGCACAACTAAACACAGATAATCAGCAGAAATAAAAAGTGCAGGAAAGCTAAAGAACACAAGGTTTGTTAACCCAGTTCGGAGTAAACACCTCCTACTCTGGGGGATACCAATCTAGGAAGGAAATCCACTATTGGAATTAATCCTTAAGACTCAGACACTGACTCCCAGTTCCTATCCCAAGCAATCAACCTCCACCTAGTCAGACTTCTACCCAACTCTTGAGTATTAGTAACCACTAACTTCCTATTCAAGCAACTGCAACCCAGCCACTTGAACAACCCTGAAAACTACCCTGTTCTGAATAAAACTTCAATAACAAACCTTCATTAGTACCTACAGGCTTAGAATGAATTTACAACTCAATAAAAACTCTAAACCAACTCTAACAGAGTGCTGCACAAACAACCCTAAGGTTTTAAACACAAAGACTCAATATACTGAATAAGACTCTGTTCTTCGTATCTCTTGAATAGCAGCAAAGCACTCCTTATATAACCTTCAGCAAGCAACATTAATCTGAATTAAATCTTCTCAAATAGATATGTTTCTGAATTATGAATGACTTGAAAAGGAAACAAACAAAACTGCAACATATCTCTCAAAGATTGCTTCAGTAAAATAAGAACATTCATAAACACGAGCCAAATCTTCAAAGATCTTCTCCAATTTAATCAGGCCTTCTAGAATCAACATGCTTGAATAAATCCTAGTTAAATCTCGCAAAGATTCGCGCCAAAACAATTCAGAAAAAACCAGCTTCTGATGAAGTCAACGAAAGTCAACTCTGCTACAGTGCGTCTGATGCTTCAGAAGCACATTTCAGCTTCTGAAGTAACTTTCAGCTTCTGAAGGTGATTTCAGCTTCTGAATGACTTCAAAATAAAAAACTTGCAACTGAAGATTTGTTCTAGACATTGAGATGCTTCTATTCAACACATTGGATTTGCCAAAATATTCAGCCAACACCAAAATACTCAACAATCTCCCCCTTTGGCAAATTTTTGGCTAAAACCAATGTTCACACACCCAAGTTCTTCAATTCTCCCATAACCAATCTTAACAATGAAGAACTTCAAAATAATATAACATAGCACACAAATTAGCAGCGGATTCAGCTATGTTAAACCATAAAAACCAATCAGTTTCAGCTTCTGAACACTGATACACACAATGCAGCTTCTAAACAAATTCAGCATCACTTCAGGATAATTACAACCACATTAAAACACTCCCCCTGAAGCTTCACAACTAAATAAACACATGTACAACCACTCCAGCATCTGAACTCTCCCCCTGCAACTCATAAAACTCCCCCTTACTTCTGAACTGCAGTGAAAAATGATAAACCAGCTTCTGCAACATTTGAAACACATCACACTCAGGACTTTAGTGGCCTTGTACTCCCCCTGAGACACATATTCCCCCTCAATATCATCAGCACATCTCATGTTGCATTGGTTATGAATTCTGAACAAAACATGCAACTTCTGAACCAATCTAGTTAGCTTTTGAAATAACTGAGTTCTGATCAAACACTTCTGAACACCAACACAGGTTTTTATCCCCCTTTTTAGCCACAAAATTATGACAAAATACAGGCATCACATAGGGATTGAACACTGAACAACAATCTACAAAATCTGTTCCAGCATTAACTTCAGACTCAGGATCAGACACACACACAACATTAGCAAATCTGGCAGGTACTCTATCTTCCTCACATCCAGTTTGCAGTAATTGCTATAATTCTTCATGTAAACAAACCCTAACTTACTCCTCAGATTCTCAAATTGCTTAGCATCTAAGGCTTTTGTGAAAATGTCAGCAATTTGATTCTCAGTGTCCACATGTTCCAGCTGAATAATCTTGTCCTCCACAAGGTTTCTGATAAAATGGTGTCTGATATCTATATGTTTAGTTCTGCTGTGCTGAATAGGGTTCTTAGAGATGTTAATTGCACTCAAATTGTCACAAAATAGGGTCATAGTTCCTTGTTCAATGTTGTATTCTTCAAGCATTTGCTTCATCCAAACCAGTTGTGAACAACTACTCCCATCAGCAATATACTCAGCCTCAGCAGTTGACAATGAAACACAGTTTTGTTTCTTGCTGAACCAAGAAATTAGATTATTTCCTAGAAAGAAACAACCTCCTGAAGTGCTCTTCCTGTCATCAGCACTTCCAGCCCAGTCAGCATCACAAAATCCTAATAAATCAGAACTTGAACTATGAGAATACATGATTCCATAATCACTTGTGCTATTCACATATTTCAGAATTCTCTTCACTTGAGTTAGATGACTCATTTTAGGATCATCTTGATATCGTGCACAAACTCCAACAGCAAAGGTGATACCACGTCTGCTTGCAGTCAAGTACAATAGGCTTCCTATCATACTTCTGTAGTGGCTTTGATCTACTGAAACTCCATGTTCATCTTTAGACAACTTCAGATGAGTTGCAGCTGGTGTCCTTTTATGAGCAGCAGATTCCATACCAAACTTTTTCACAATGTTTTTAGCATATTTACTCTGAGAAATGAAGATAGTGTTTTCCATTTGCTTGACTTGCAATCCAAGAAAGTATGTCAGTTCACCAACTAAGCTCATTTCAAATTCAGATTGCATCTGCTGAACAAACAATTTAACCATTTTGTCAGACATTCCACCAAACACAATATCATCTACATAGATCCGAGCAATCATCAGACTTCCATCTTGATCTTTCACAAATAAGGTCTTATCAGAACCACCTTTTCTGTATCCTTGAGCAACAAGAAATTGAGTCAGTCTTTCATACCATGCTCTAGGTGCTTGTTTCAATCCATATAAGGCTTTCTTCAACTTGTACACATGATCTGGAAACTGATGATCCACAAAACCCTTAGGCTGTTCTACATAAACTTCTTCTTGCAGATATCCATTCAAAAATGCACTCTTCACATCCATCTGGAATAGTTTGAACTTGAGAATGCAGGATACACCCAACAGTAATCTTATGGACTCTAGTCTGGCCACAGGTGCAAAGGTTTCATCAAAATCCAATCCCTCTACTTGAGTATAACCCTGAGCAACCAACCTTGCCTTGTTTCTGACCACAGTACCATTTTCATCTGTTTTATTCTTGTATATCCATTTAGTGCCAATCACATTCAACCCTTCAGGTCTTGGAACCAAATCCCACGCTTCACTCCTTTTGAATTGATTCAACTCATCTTGCATGACTTCAATCCAAAATTCATCAGTTAGGGCTTCTTTCACATTTTTAGGTTCAAACTTAGACACAAAACAAGAATTAGTAGCAGCTGTTCTGATCTCCTTGTTCTGACCCCTTTATCCAAGCTCCCAATGATAAGTTCCTTAGGATGATCCTTCTGAACTCTAATTGATGGCCCTTTAGCAGCAGAATCATGATCTGGATGCACTTCTGCTTCTTCAGACTCTGGATGATTTTCTGCTTCTGAAGTTTGTTCTTCTCAGGCTTCAGACTCTGGAATAACTTCAGATTCATTCTTTTCATTCTCAGCAGACAGATCATCAATAACAACATTTATGCTCTCCATCACAACTTTGGTTCTTGAGTTAAACACTCTATAGGCTCTGCTGTTTACTGAATATCCCAAAAATATGCCTTTATCAGACTTTGGATCTAGTTTTCTCCTATTTTCTCTGTCAGCCAAAATGTAACATATGCTCCCAAACACATGAAAGTATTTCACAATTGGCTTTCTCCCTTTCCATAATTCATATAAAGTACAGGCTGTTCCCTTCTTCAAAGTAACTCTATTATGGATATAGCAGGCAGTATTCATGGCTTCAGCCCAAAACATATAAGGCAGTTTCTTAGCATGCAGCATGACTCTTGCACATTCAGCTAATGTTCTGTTCTTCCTTTCAACTACACCATTTTGCTGAGGTGTAATAGGTGCAGAGAACTCATGTTTTATACCTTCAGAAGCACATAATTCTGAGAAACTCTTGTTTTCAAATTCTTTTCCATAATCACTTCTGATTCTGACAATACCACAGTCCTTCTCTCTTTGTAATTGAGTGCATAAGTCTTTAAACACTTCAAAAGTATCAGACTTCTCTCTAACAAAGTTAATCCATGTGAATCTTGAGTAGTCATCAACCATAACAAATGCATACCTTTTTCCTCCAATACTTTCTACTTGCATAGGCCCCATTAAATCCATATGTAAAAGTTCTAGTACTTTAGTAGTTACCTGATGAACTAATCTGGGATGAGACTTTCTTGTTTGTTTCCCAATTTGACAATCACCACAAACACTGTCCTCATTGATCTTCAGATTAGGTACACCTCTGATAGCTTCAGTACTTAGGATTTTCTTCATGCCTTTCAGATGCAGATGACCCAATTTCTGGTGCCAGAGCTTGACTTCCTCTTCTGAGCTAATGAGACAAGAATTCAGGCTTCTTTCTTCTTCAGACACCCATAAATAACAGTTATCTTTGGATCTGCAGCCCCTCATCTGAACCTTACCTTCTTGATCAGTCACAAAACACTCTTGCTTATTGAAATTAACCTTCAAGTCTTGATCACAAAGTTGGCTAATACTGATCAGATTAGAGGTTAAACCTTTCACCATCAACACATCATTCAGTCTAGGTAAGCCTTCACTGATTAAATTACCAACACCCAGTATCTCACCTTTTGCTCCATCACCAAATGTCACATAGCTTCTGGAATAAGGTTTGATATTGCTCAACAGCTTCTTCACACCAGTCATGTGCCTTGAACAACCACTATCAAAGTACCAATCTTCTTTTGAGGTGGCTCTCAATGAGGTATGAGCTATTAGGCCTACATTCTGAACCTTAGGTTTCCACACCTTCTGAACATTTTGTCTGGTTGCAGCTGGTTGCACTCTTCTATATTGAAAGTGTTCAGGATAACCATACAGTTTAAAGCAAAAAGGTTTAATATGTCCCTTCTTACCACAATGATGACAGGTCCAGGTATGATTCCTCCTTCTTCTGTTGAACTTCTGGGGTTGCATCTGAACATACTTCTGAGGTCTCATCTGAGTATGCTTCTGAGGTCTCATCTGAGTATGCTTCTGAGGTCTCATCTGAGTTTGCTTCTGTCCTTGCATCTGGGCTACCTTCTGAGGTTTCATCTGCTTTTTCATATGCTCAAGTTGGGAATTAAGTTGGTTTACTTCTTCTTTCAATTCTGAATTCTGAACCAACAGTTCACCTTTTTCAGCTTCTAGTTGACATATGGTCTCCTTCTGATCCAGGACTTGTTTGCAAACTTCAGCACTTCTGGTATACAGCTTCCTGTAGTTGTTAGCTAGTTCATCATATGAGGACTTTGCAACTTCAGACATAGATGAAGCTCCAGACTCTGAGTCAGACTCAGAAAAGGTTTCTGACTCTAAAACTGGTTCATTTTTAAAGAAAGCTTTTGACTTCTGAGACTGTAGCTTAACCATCAGACTTGTGTCACCCTTAGCAGATTCATTCTCAAAATCTTCTTCTGAATCTTCATCAGACCATGAAACAGCTAGGCTTTTCTTCTGCTTCTTGAGAAAAGTGGGACATTCAGACTTGATATGCCCATAGCCCTCACACTCAAAGCACTGCACACCTTTGGCTTGGTTACTTTTCTCCTCAGACTTGGTCTTCTTCTCATCAGTTTGTTGCTTCTTGTTATTGAATCTGAAATTCTGACCTTTGGTCTTGGATTTTCTGTCCACCTTCTTCAGAATTTTGTTGAATTGTTTTCCAAGCAACACTAGAGCTTCTGATAGATCACTATCCTCCTCATCAGACTCTTGTTGATCATCAGCTCCTGAGTTAACTGCAAATGCTACTCCTTTCCCTTTCTTATCAGGCTGTTTGCAGAATGCAGTCTCAAAATTTAACAAAGACCCAATCAGCTCCTCAACCTTCATGGTGATGTCATGAGCTTCTTCTATGGCTGTAACCTTCATATCAAATCTTCTGGGCAGGGACCTGAGGATTTTTCTTACTATCTTTTCATCAGACATCTTTTCCCCAAGTGAATCAAAGGAATTTGCCATATCCAGCACATTCATGTAGAAATCCTGAATAGTTTCATCTTCCATCATCTTCAGGTTCTCAAACTTAGTAGTCAGCAACTGGAGTCTGGACATCTTCACTTTAGAGGTTCCTTCATGAGTTGTTTTTAAGATTTCCCATGCATCCTTTGCAACTGTACATTGCTTGATGAGTCTGAACATGTTTTTGTCAACACCATTGAAAATTGCATTCAAGGCTTTTGAATTCCCATGAGACAAGTCATCTTCAGCTTTGGTCCACTCCTCTTCAGGCTTCAGAATCTCAGTTTTGTTACCATCTTTGTCCAAAACCACAGGATGATCCCAGCCTTTAATCACAGCTTTCCAAGTTCTGCTGTCAATGGATTTCAGGAATGAACACATCCTGGATTTCCAGTACTCATAATTTGTGCCATCAAGTAGGGGTGGTCTGTTGACATAGCCTCCTTCTCTATCCATGCTTGCCAGAAATTAACTCCTCTGGATCTCACCCAAAACACAGGCATGGTGCCTGCTCTGATGCCAATTGAAATTCTGGCTAGGCAATAACAAAGAGTAAACAGGTTCTGAACCAACAGGTTCTGAACAAAGACTTAGCACAACTAAACACAGATAATCAGCAGAAATAAAAAGTGCAAGAAAGCTAAAGAACACAAGGTTTGTTAACCCAGTTCGGAGTAAACACCTCCTACTCTGGGGGATACCAATCCAGGAAGGAAATCCACTATAGGAATTAATCCTTAAGACTCAGACACTGACTCCCAGTTCCTATCCCAAGCAATCAACCTCCACCTAGTCAGACTTCTACCCAACTCTTGAGTATTAGTAACCACTAACTTCCTATTCAAGCAACTGCAACCCAGCCACTTGAACAACCCTGAAAACTACCCTGTTTTGAATAAAACATGAATAACAAACCTTCATTAGTACCTACAGGCTTAGAATGAATTTACAACTCAATAAAAACTCTAAACCAACTCTAACAGAGTGCTGCACAAACAACCCTAAGGTTTTGAACACAAAGACTCAATATACTGAATAAGACTCTGTTCTTCGTATCTCTTGAATAGCAGCAAAGCACTCCTTATATAACCTTCAGCAAGCAACATTAATCTGAATTAAATCTTCTCAAATAGATATGTTTCTGAATTATGAATGACTTGAAAAGGAAACAAACAAAACTGCAACATATCTCTCAAAGATTGCTTCAGTAAAATAAGATCATTCATAAACACGAGCCAAATCTTCAAAGATCCCAATTTAATCAGGCCTTCTAGAATCAACATGCTTGAATAAATCCTAGTTAAATCTCGCAAAGATTCGCGCCAAAACAATTCAGAAAAACCAAGCTTCTGATGAAGTCAACGAAAGTCAACTCTGCTACAGTGCGTCTGATGCTTCAGAAGCACATTTCAGCTTCTGAATGACTTCAAAATAAAAAACTTGCAACTGAAGATGTGTTCTAGACATTGAGATGCTTCTATTCAACACATTGGATTTGCCAAAATATGCAGCCAACACCAAAATACTCAACAACCAGCTTCAGCTTCTGGACAACTGAAGCACATACAACAGCTTCTGATCATCACAGGAACACTTCAGCTTCTTTGATCAACACAAGAACACTCCCCCTGAAGCTTCACAAATACATAAACACTCAGTCTAGCTTCACAACACTCCCCCTTACTTCTGAATTCTGAAAAATCCTGAAAATTTTGAAACACTTCAGGACCACAAACAGCTCTTCACTCAGGATGTTATCACTCATGCACTCCCCCTGAGACACACACTCCCCCTCAATCAAATCTGCACAACATTTCTTGCATTTGTTCTGAATTCTGAGACATAAGTTTTTCTCCCCCTTTTTAGCCACAAAATTATGACAAAACACAAGTTTCACATAGGGAATAAAAACTACACACAAACATCTTCAACATCTGTCCCAGTATCACAATCAGACTCAGGATCAGACACACACTCAGCATTAGCAAATATGGCAGGTAATCTATCTTCCTCACTTCCTATCATACTTCTATATTGGCTTTGATCTACTGAAACTCCATGTTCATCCTTAGTCAGCTTCAGATGAGTAGCAGCTGGTGTTCTCTTATGAGCAGCAGATTCCATTCCAAAATTCTTCACAATATTCTTAGCATATTTACTTTGAGAAATAAAGATTGTGTCTTCCATTTGCTTAACTTGCAATCCAAGAAAGTATGTCAGCTCACCAACCAAACTCATTTAAAACTCTGACGGCATTTGCTGGAAAAACAACTTAACCATTTTGTCAGACATTCCACCAAACACAATATCATCTACATAGATCTGAGCAATCATCAGACTTCCACTCTCATCTTTCACAAATAAAGTTTTATCAGAACCACCTTTTCTGTATCCATGAGCCACAAGAAACTGAGTCAGTCTTTCATACCAAGCTCTTGGTGCTTGCTTCCATATAAGGCTTTCTTCAACTTGTACACATGATCTGGAAACTGATGATCCACAAAACCCTTAGGCTGTTCTACATAAACTTCTTCTTGCAAATATCCATTCAGAAATGCACTCTTCACATCCATCTGAAATAGCTTGAACTTGAGAATGCAGGATACACCCAACAGTAGTCTTATGGACTCTAGTCTGGCCACAGGTGCAAAGGTCTCATCAAAATCAAGACCCTCTACTTGAGTGTAACCTTGAGCAACTAACGTTGCCTTATTTCTGACCACAATACCATTTTCATCTGTTTTATTCTTGTATATCCACTTAGTGCCAATCACATTCAACCCTTCAGGTCTTGGAACCAGATCCCACACTTCACTCCTTTTGAATTGATTCAACTCATCTTGCATAGCTTCAATCCAAAATTCATCAGTTAGGGCTTCTTTCACATTTTTGGGTTCAAACTTAGACACAAAACAAGAATCAGTAGCAGCTGAGTCTGATCTCCTAGTTCTGACCCCCTGATCCAAACTTCCAATGATAAGCTCCTTAGGATGATCCTTCTGAAATCTAATTGATGGCCCTTTACCAGCAGGAACATGTTCTGGATGAACTTCTGCTTCTTCAGACTCTTGATGATTTTCTGCTTTTGACAGTTGTTCTTCTGAGGTTTCAGACTCTGGAACTACTTCAGACACATCTCTTTCTTTCTCAGCAGACAGGTCATCAATCACAACATTAATGGACTCCATCATAACCTTGGTTCTTGAATTAAACACCCTATAAGCTCTGCTGTTTACTGAATAACACAGAAATATGCCTTCATCAGACTTAGGATCCAGTTTTCTTCTATTTTCCCTGTCAGCCAAAATGTAACATCTGCTCCCAAACACATGGAAATATTTCACTGTAGGTTTTCTTCCTTTCCACAATTCATATAAGGTACAAGCTGTTCCCTTCTTCAGAGTGACTCTATTATGGATATAACATGCAGTGTTCATAGCTTCAACCCAAAACATATAAGGCAGCTTCTTTGCATGTAGCATAACTCTTGCACATTCTGCTAATGACCTCTTCTTCCTCTCAACTACACCATTTTGCTGAGGTGTTATAGGTGCAGAAAACTCATGTTTTATACCTTCAGAAGCACAGAACTCAGAAAAACTCTTGTTTTCAAACTCTTTGCCATGATCACTTCTGATTCTGACAATACCACAGTCCTTCTCTCTTTGTAATTGAATGCACAGCTCTTTAAATACTTCAAAAGTATCAGACTTCTCTCTAACAAAATTAACCCATGTGTATCTTGAGTAGTCATCAACCATAACAAATGCATACCTTTTACCTCCTATACTCTCCACTTGCATTGGCCCCATTAAATCCATATGAACAAGTTCTAGTACTTTAGTAGTTACCAGGTGTACTAATCTGGGATGAGACTTTCTTGTTTGTTTACCAATCTGACAGTCACCACAAACACTGTCCTCATTGATCTTCAGATTAGGTACTCCTCTGATAGCTTCAGTATTTAGGATTTTTTCATGCCTTTTAGATGCAGATGTCCCAGTTTCTGGTGTCAGAGTCTGACTTCCTCTTCTGAGCTCATGAGACAAGAAGTCAGGCTTCTTTCTTCTTCAGACACCCATAAATAACAGTTATCTTTGGATCTGCAGCCCCTCATCTGAACTTTACCTTCCTGATCAGTTACAATACACTCTTGCTTGTTGAAATTAACCTTCAAGTCTTGATCACAAAGTTGGCTAATACTGATCAGATTAGAGGTTAAACCTTTCACCAATAGCACATCATTCAATCTAGGCAAACCTTCACTGATTAAATCATCACCTTTTGCTCCATCACCAAATGTCACATAGCTTCTGGAGTATGGTTTGATATTGCTCAGCAGCTTCTTCACACTAGTCATGTGCCTTGAACAACCACTATCAAAGTACCAGTCCTCTCTAGAAGTAGCTCTCAAAGAGGTATGAGCAATAAGGCCTACATTCTGAACCTTAGGTTTCCACACCTTTTGAACATTGTGTCTGGTTGCAGCCGGTTGCACTCTTCTATATTGAAAGTCTTCAGGATAACCATAGAGTTTAAAGCAAAAAGGTTTAATATGCCCCTTCTTACCACAATGATGACAGGTCCAGGTATGATTCCTCCTTCTTCTGTTGAACCTCTGGGGTTGCATCTGAACATGCTTCTGAGGTTGCATCTGAGTTTGCTTCTGACCTTGCATCTGGGCTTGTTTCTGAGGTCTCATCTTAGATGTTCCAATCATAAGATTATGAGTCTGAGTAGCAGGAACAAACTGTTTAAGTGGATTTTTCTGCTTGAGGTTCAGACTCTCATCCACAAATCCTAAACCAGTTTTTCCTTGTTTCTAATTCTCTAAAATTTCTTCCAACACATCAGTAGCAGTATTCATCATCCTGACTTGCTTTTTCATGTTCTCAAGTTGGGAATTTAGTTGGCTAACTTCTTCTTTCAGTTCTGAATTCTGCACTAAAAGTTCCCCTTTCTCAGCCTCCAGTTGACATATAGTCTTTTTCTGATCCAGAACTTGTTTACAAACTTCTGCACTTCTGGTATATAGCTTCCTATAGTTGTCAGCCAGTTCATCATATGAGGTTTTAGCAACTTCAGACACAGATGAAGCTTCAGACTCTGAGTCAGACTCTGAAAAAGTCTCAGACTCTAAGACTGCTTCATTCTTCAAGATAGCTCCTGACCTTACCATCAAACTAGTATCATCCTTACCAGATTCACTTGTGTTGAGTCTTTTGGTGTTGGCTGCATGTTTTGGCAAAACCAAAGTGTGGTTTGGAAGCATCTCCATATTTATAACAAATCTTCAGTTGCAAGAAATTTCATTTGAAGCTGTTCAGAAGCTCAAAATGACATCAGAAGCTGAATGCCTCATCAGAAGCACTGTAGCTGTTCAGAAGCTGAATTCAGGTTCTGATGGACGCGTTGACTTTTGTTGACTTCATCAGAAGCTGATATTTTTCAAGTTATTTTTATGCGAATCTTAGCGAAATTTGACAAGGATTTGTTCCAGAATTATTGCTTCCAGATTGCTGGTGAATTGGAGAAGATTTAATGAAGATTTGGTATTAAATTATGAAGCTCGTATTATTTCTGCAGAATCTTTAAAAAGATACATTCCTGGTTTATTTGTTTCCTTATTGGATTACTCATAATTCAGAAACAAATCTAACTCAGAAGATTGTGAGCATAATTAAGAGCTTTGCTGAAGGTTATAAAAGGAGGAGTATTGCTGCCATTCATGATATACGTTTTTAGAGTTATTATTCAGAGAAAAGAGTCTTAGAGTTTTAAGCTTTTTAAGCTTTGTTTTGTGCACCACTCATATGTTTTGAGTTGGTTTAGGTTTTATAGAGTTGTAATTCATTCTAAGCCTTTAGGTACGAATGAAGTGTTGTCTTTGAAGGTGTATTCACAAACAGGGTAGTTGTGTCTAAGAACTGGTTTAAGTTCAAAGGGTAGTTCAAGTAGCTGTGTTGCAGTTGCTTGAATAGGAAGTTAGAGGTTTTCTAATACTCAACGTGTTGGGTAGAATTCAAGACTAGGAGGAAGTTAATTGCTTAGGCTGGGAACTGGGAGTCAGTGTCTTGAGTCATAAGGATTAATTCCTATAGTGGAATTCCTTCCTGGATTGGTATCCCCCAGAGTAGGAGGTGTTTACTTCGAACTGGGTTAACAAACCTCTGTGTTTTTTTTGTACTTTCCTGCACTTTCATTTGCTGCCTGTGTGTGTTTGTGGTTGTGCTCTGTTTTGCAAATTATTGTGTCCTGTGTGTTGTTCAGAACCTGTTTGGTTCAGAACCTGTTTTCTCTGTTTATTGCCTGGCCAGAATTTCAACTTGCAACATCTTCTTCAGAATCATCATCTGACCATGAAACAGCTAGGCTCTTCTTCTGCTTCTTGAGAAAGGTGGGACATTCAGACTTGATGTGTCCATACCCCTCACACTCAAAGCACTGCACACCTTTAGCTTGATTACTTTTCTCCTCAGACTTGGTCTTCTTCTCATCAGCTTGTTGCTTCTTGTTGTTAAATCTGAAATTCTGACCTTTGGTTTTGGATTTTCTGTCAACCTTCTTCAGAATTTTGTTGAATTGTTTTCCCAGCAACACTAAAGCTTCTGATAAGTCACTATCATCCTCATCAGACTCTTGTTGATCATCAGCATGAGAATTGACTGCAAAAGCTACTCCTTTTCCTTTCTTCTCAGGCTGTTTACAAAAAGCTGTCACAAAATTTAGCAAAGACCCAATCAGCTCCTCAACCTTCATGGTGGTGATGTCATGATCTTCTTCTATGGCTGTAACCTTCATGTCAAACCTTCTGGGAAAAGACCTGATGATTTTTCTTACTATTTTCTCATCTGACATCTTCTCCCCAAGAGAATCAAAGGAATTAGCCATGTCCAACACATTCATGTAGAAATCTTGTATGCTTTCCTCCTCCTTAATCTTCAGGTTCTCAAACTTGGTGGTCAGCAACTGGAGTCTGGACATCTTAACTTTAGAGGTTCCTTCATGAGTTTTTTTTAAAATTTCCCAGGCATCCTTTGCAACTGTACATTGCTTGATGAGTCTGAACATATTCTGGTCCACACCATTGAAAATTGCATTCAAAGCTTTTGAATTTCCAAGTGACAAATCATCTTCAGCTTTGGTCCATTCTTCTTCAGGCTTCAGAACCTCATTTTTGTTCCCATCTTTGTCTAACACCACAGGATGATCCCAGCCTTTAATCACAACTTTCCAAGTCCTGCTGTCAATAGATTTTAAGAAAGCACACATCCTAGACTTCCAATATTCATAGTTTGTGCCATCTAGTAGGGGTGGTCTATTGACATAACCTCCTTCTTTATCCATACTTGCCAGAAAACACTACTCTGGATCTCACCCAATCACAGGCAGGGTGCCTGCTCTGATGCCAATTGAAATTCTGGCTGGACAGGTTAAAAACACAATGCAGGGCACAATAGCTTGCTAAAACAGAGCACACACAAACACAATGCAAAAGCAAGAAAATAAAAGTGCAGGAAAGATAAAAGGCACAAGGTTTGTTAACCCAGTTCGGAGTAAACACCTCCTACTCTGGGGGATACCAATCCAGGAAGGAATTCCACTATAGGAATTAATCCTTATAACTCAAGACACTGAACACCCAGTTCCCAGCCTAAGCAATTAACATCCTCCTAGTCTGAATTCTACTCAACTCTTGAGTATTAGAAAACCTCTAACTTCCTATTCAAGTAACTAAACCCAGTCACTTTAAACAACTTCTGAAATCTACCCTGTTTTGAAGAACACACTTCAATACATAAACTGCACTCATACCTACAGGCTTAGAGTGATTACAACTCAATAAAACACCTAAACCAACTCAATAGAGTGGTGCACAAATAAAGCTAAAAGCTTAAAAACTCTAAGACTCAATATCTCTGATTTTCTTCAATTCTTCGTAAGTCTTGAAAGCAGCAACATCACTCCTTATATAACCTTCAGTCAAGCAGCATAAAACTCAATCCAATCTTCTAAATTGATTTACTTCTGAATTATGAATGATCCAATAAGGAAATAAATAAACCAGGAAAGTATCTTGCCAAGATTCATTCTGAAAAATACGAGCATAAAAACGAGCCAAATCTTCATTAGATCTTCATCAATTCAATCAGCATTCTAGAAGCATTAATCCATAATAAAACCATGATAAATCTCGCAAAGATTCGTGCAGAAATAACATGTAAATATGCAGCTTCTGAAGAAGTCAACAAAAGTCAACTGTTGAATAGTGCGTCTGAAGCATCAGAAGCACATTTCAGCGTCTGAAGAGCTACAGTGCGTCTGAAGGTGCATTCAGCTTCTGAAGGGCAAAACAGCTTCTGAACAGCTTCAAATAAAATTTCTTGCAACTGAAGACTTGTTATAAACATAGAGAGGCTTCCATTGAACACATTGGATTTGCCAAAACATGCAGCCAACTTCAAAATACTCAACAAGAAGCACTGTTCAGAAGCTGCTTCAGAAGTACTATTCAGAAGCTGCCTTCAGAAGCACTGTTCACACTATGGGTTCAGAAGCACTGTTCACACTCTGGGTTCAGAAGCACTGTTCAGACTCTTGGTTCAGAAGCACTATTCAGACTCTGGGTTCAGAAGCACTGTTCAGAAGATGCTTCTGAAATATTGTTTAGACTCTGCTTCTGAAGTACTGTTCAGAAGCTGCTTCTGAAGTACTGTTCAGAAGCTGCTTCTGATTCTGATTTCAGAACCTCAGGGGTAAGAATGTTTGAAAACACAGTAAGAAAAAGAAGCAACCCACTTCTGTTTTGGTGATTTGTTGAAAACTTTGTAAAATCTTTGGGTTTTTGAATGCTGTTTTAATGCAAAAATGAGTTAAAGACTAAAAATGCAGAAAAATAAATGCAGGAACAGCAGAACAGAATTCTGTGATTTTTTCTCAACTTCTGAGTTAAATTTCTCACTCAAAACTGAATCAAATACAAAAAATAAAAATACCATTGTAAAGTTTGCCATGAATACTACATCTTAGTGGTTTTAAATCTACCAAAAGATGTCCTAGAACCTAATATATTCTGGCCTCAAGCCATGCCCATGAACTTATGATGAGAAATGCATTATTTTTTTAAGAAAAGCTATAAACATTTAAACAGAATTCGAAAAAGGAGATAGAAAGGTTCAAGATACTTACAAACTCCTAGCCAAAGCTTCAAATGCACCAAAAAATGAAAGGGGCTTTTGGGTGGTTGTGGTTTTTTAAAGATGGAAGTGATGGAGAAGATGAACAGTAACAGAATGGTGTTTTGTTACTATTCTCCTCTCTTTGTGTGATGTTTCTTTGTGGTTTAGTTGTTGTTTTGATACTGTTTGATTTGTTGTGGTGGTTTGTAAAGAAAAAAACAGAAAAACAGAGCTTCTTTCTTTTGGGAGGTTTTGTTATGATTTTTGTTGTTGTTTTGTTTTCTGATTCTGCTTCTAAAAAATCCTCTTATTTCATTCATTTTCATCCCTCTTATATAGGCAATTTTGTGATCATTTGTAATCATGAAAATCCCTTGAAAGCTGGGCCTTTTTGTGTGCTATGGCAAAGACTTTGGTTAACATTTATTGAAAAGGGAAGGAAGTGACCTTGCCTTGTGATTTTGGTGAAGACTTGTGGCTAGTTCTGGACAAGTAGGGGTTGAATTCTGACAGAGGGTAATGGAACAAATGGAAAAACATGAAAGGAGGGGTGCTGCCCTGACAGAAGTTGGGAGAAAACAGGGAGAAGGGGCGCTGCTTGCAGGGGCAACAGCTTGCAGTCTTCTTTGACAAAGGAAAATGGAAGAAAATGGAAAGGAAAGGATGCTGGAAAACAGGGGCAGCAGCTTGCAGCTTATTTTGACTTGTTTAATAAAGAAGAAAGGAAGAAAATGACAAGGAGGAGGTGCTGGAAAAACAGGGGCAGCAGCTTATTTTGACTTTGTTTCCTTCTTGGCACTGATAAGTGCCAAAAAGAAGTTATCTTTTGATATATTTTTAGGCACTTATGTTACTTGTTTTGCAAGTAATCATAGGATAAGCTCATAATTTATGATTAAATGTCAAAATTGTGATCCTATGTCTTACCCCATCTATTATGCAGGAAATTTCATGCAAGGACCTGGAACTGAGCAAAGAAACATGAAGATTTGATAAGGCTTCATCGCTACAACGCAGGATGCGTCGCTACAGCGAGCTTAGGCAGGGGAAAACAGAGGATTCATCGCTACAACGATGGATCTGGTCGCTGCAGCGAGCCTAGGCAGGAAGAAATGAAGGTTTCATCGCTACAAGCGATGGATCTGGTCGCTATAGCGACCAAGGGCGGTTTGAACCCCGTTTGCTGACGTGGAGCAAACCCACTGGCCAAGAAATCTTCCATCGCTACAGCGACCAACTCATCGCTGTAGCGAGCCTTATAAAAATCAGTTGTATAAAAGCTTTTTAGCTCATTTTTTCTGATATTATTACTTCCAATACTTTTAGAACTTGATAGTTTTAACTTCCAGAAAGAGAATAGGGCTAAAAAGAGGCATTCTTCATTGAGCAAAAGTGATCTAAGTGTAGATTAACTAAGAAACTTTGAGAAATCAAGTATTAGCTTTGAATCTCCATCTTCCTTTCCACTTTTGTATTGTTGTCATGAAAATGAACAACTAATCTCCTTTGTTGGGATTATAGGTAATCAATCACTCTTAGTTGTAAACTTTTGATCTTTTAAATATATGATTCTAGCCTTTTATATATCATTGAATTTATTCTTGCTTTCCATTCTTATGTTTGATTTAAATGATATTGAAAAATACTTTTGAATCTAGGTTTAGAATAATATTCTATCAAAATAAGAAATTCTAGACATGGAATTTGGTTTTGATAATCACACAAAGTGTCTGAACTTAAAGCTTTCGAATCGTTTAATAGATTGAGACATCGTTGATTAAACGATACGATTGATCTCACGACGTCATTTGGACACGAATGACGTTGTCGAGTGATACGTGATAATATCGTATATAAGAAAAGCTAGAATCCATATTTATGATCATTCGAATATAATCGATGTTTGATTGATGTACTTTAATCCTAACACTTTTTATGCCCTATTACTCTCCGTTTTATTTTTAATGTCTTTAAAGTCGAATAGTTTTTAGTAAACAAAAGATGAAACCCTAACTTAAAATGATAATCGATGTTGAACGGTTTATGATATCGCACTAATCCCTGTGGAATCGATATAAAAATATACTTACTTTTGACTAAAATCAAAATGGCGCCATTGCCGGGGATTAACGCTTAGATATCATAATCATTGCAGCGTTAATTATTGTCTTAAGCAATTTTGCAGAAAATTCTTTTATGTATATAACTATCATTTTTTATCCATCTTGTTGCTAATTCTTTTTGGTCAGATTGTTAAACTCCGTTTATGCGAGGTCAGACACCAGAAGATCAACTGCTTTTTGATTCAGAAATTGAAAGAACTGCTAGGAGAAATAATAGCAAAAACCGTAAGAAAAGGCAGCAAGCAAAGAAGAGGCTGCAAGAAGGACCCTCTGTTTCTATTCCTTCATTAGTTCCAATACAAGAAATACCTATGGCCGGAGAAGGAGATGGATCCGGAAGTTCTGGTGGTAGTGGGATGCCTTGTCATAACAGCCCACGACGCCTAGCTCAATTGGGAAAGTCTCCAAGGACTACTAAACAGACGGAGATGAAGACTGGGATTCTCCAGATTCTATATGCTAACCCTTTCTCGGGTTTAGATCATGAGGATCCATTTCAACATCTAACAAAGTTCTATGAGATAGCTGGTACTTTAGGAGCAACGGAGAATGAGGAAGAAGCAATATTCATGAGAATGTTTCCTCATTCATTGATTGCAAAGGCAAAAGAATGGTACTTGGACCAACCTCCAACAGTGATGACTAATTGGAATACTCTTGAGGAGAAATTCCTTGAAAGATTCTTTCCACAAAACCGATTTATGGAGGCCAAGACTACCATTGCCGTCTTTTCTCAAGGATCAAGTGAGACACTTTGTGAAGCTTGGGAGCGATTCAAGTCAATGCTAAGAAGATGTCCAAACCATGGTTTTGATGATCTAACTCAGATTCATCTTTTCCGCAATGGAATGCAACAACAATCGAAGCTTTTACTTGATGCAGCTGGGGGTGGATCATTAATGGCAAAGAGTGCTGAAGATGCAGTTTCAATTATTGAGAGAATGACACTCAATGACCATCAAGCTCACCACAACAGAAATCCAGGACAAAGAAAAGCCGGTATTCTGGACTTGGGAACCAATGACGCCATTCTTGCACAAACAAGCTGTTGACTCAACAAGTGGAAGAACTTACAAGAAAGATGGCAAATCTTCCACAACAAATGAAAGAGATGCAGAATGAACAAAGAAGACATCATCAAGTTGCATCTTGTGAGCTTTGTTCAGGCGATCATCCCACTGGATTTTGTCCACCACCAACAGAAGAAGTAAGCTATGTCGGTAACCAACAAAGGCCGAATCAGTATCAAGGTCAATATTCAGGCCATAACAACAATTTCCAAAGAGGAAACAACCCAAATTATGGCCAACCATGGAGACAAGATGCTGGTCCATCCAACCGACAACCTTACAATAATTTCAATCAATACCCACCACAACAAAACCGTTCACAAAGTACCGACGAGACATTGAACCAATTTATGCAAATGTCCATGGCTAACCAGAAAAACACCGATGCTTCCATAAAAAACCTTGAAACTCAAGTAGGCCAAATGGCTCAACAACTAGCTCAAGCCACACAACAAGGAGGAACCTTTACCGCCAACACTCAACCCAATCCAAAAGACCATGCATCAAAATGACAATCAATTCATTTTGATGCAATCGACCTTACAGAAAAAGATCATTGCAAGGCAATTGCAACAAGAAGTGGGAAGGTGATTGGTAGGGGAATAGGAGATAATCTTGAAGTGGAGAGGAAGGTTGTTGAAGAATATGATGAAGAGATTGATGAAGGAAGTGAGAAGGATATGGAGGGAGAAAATAAAGAGGAATTAGTTGAAAATAATAAGGAGTTAGTTGAAAAAGATAACAATGAAAAGATGAAAGATGTGGTGAAGGAGAGGGGCAAGAAACAAGAAGTTGTAAAGAATGCACCAGCTCAACATCTACCATATCCAACTACTCCAGCTAGAAAGGACAAAGAGAGGCAATATGCAAGGTTCCTAGACATCTTCAAAAGATTGCAAATCAATATTCCATTCTCGGAAGCCTTGGAGCAAATGCCTACGTATGCCAAATTTATGAAAGAAATTCTATCCAAGAAAAGGAGGTACAATGATGAGGAGACAATTCAGCTTGATGTGAATTGTAGTGCCATCATCCAAAGAACATTGCCAACGAAGGAGAAAGATCCAGGGAAAGTTACATTACCGGTATCTATAGGCAATGTGAATGTCGGAAAAGCACTCATTGATCTTGGCTCAAGTATCAACCTAATCCCACTCTCCGTTGTCAAAAGGATTGGTGATTTGGTTGTGAAACAGACAAATTTGACGTTGCAACTAGCCGACAAATCTGTCACACGTCCATTGGGAATAGCTGAAGATGTCTTGGTAAAAGTAGACAAATTTCTGTTTCCCATTGATTTTGTGGTGATGGATATTCCTGAGGATGATGATGTACCACTCATTCTTGGAAGAACATTTATGCAAACGGCAAGAATGATGGTTGATCTTGACGGAGGTTTAATGAAAGTCCGTGTGGACGATGAAGAAGTCAATTTCAACATCAATGAAGCTATGAAGTACCCTAGTGATAAAGGTGAATGTTTCAAGATGGATGCAACTGATGAATTAATTGTTGATACAAGAGAACAGCTGCATAATTTGACACCTCTTGAAAGAGTTTTAACGGATGCACTTAATATCATAGGCGAGGATGATGAGAAAGAAATTGAAGAATGTTTGAAGGAGCTGGATTCGTTGAAGGAAATTCCTCCTCACAAAGTAAAAATTGAGGAATTGAAGAATGAATCCAATGTTCAAGAAATGAATGCCGGAGATGAAAATTCTACCCTCGCACTTGAAGTATGTTTTCCTTGAAGAAGAGGGTAACAAACCGGTTATCATAAGTAGCTCCTTGTCAAGCAACGAAGAAGCCAAATTGGTGGAAATTTTGAAGTCTAACAAAGAAGCGATAGGGTGGACACTATCCGACTTGAAAGGGATAAGTCCATCTTATTGTATGCATAAGATCATGATGGAGGAAGATTACAAGCCGGTAGCGCAACCTCAACGCCGGCTAAACCCAAATATGAAAGAAGTAGTCCGGAAGGAAGTAGTCAAACTACTTGAAGCCGGCATGATTTATCCGATCTCGGATAGTACTTGGGTTAGCCCGATTCAAGTTGTTCCTAAAAAGGGAGGTATGATGGTGATCACAAATGAGAAAAATGAGCTCATACCAACAAGAACCGTCACCGGTTGGAGGATGTGTATTGATTACCGGAGGCTCAACAAAGCTACAAGAAAAGATCATTTTCCTCTACCATTCATGGATCAAATGCTAGAAAGACTGTCCGGTCAAGCTTACTATTGTTTCCTTGATGGCTATTCGGGTTATAATCAAATTTTGGTGAATCCAGAAGATCATGAGAAGACAGCTTTCACATGTCCATTTGGAGTTTTTGCATATCGACGCATGCCGTTTGGGTTATGTAATGCTCCAGCAACATTTCAACGATGCATGCAAGCAATTTTTGCTGATTTGATAGAGAAGAGCATTGAAGTGTTTATGGATGATTTTTCTGTCTTCGGTTTATCCTTTGATTTATGCTTGAAGAATCTTGACACGGTATTGAAGCGGTGCAAGGAAACCAACTTAGTACTCAACTGGGAGAAATGTCATTTCATGGTTACCGAGGGGATTGTCCTTGGTCACAAGATTTCTTCCAACGGTATTGAAGTTGACAAAGCAAAAGTTGATGTGATAGGTAAGCTTCCACCCCCAATCAATGTCAAAGGCATCCAAAGTTTTCTTGGCCACGCCAGATTCTATCGGAGGTTTATCAAGGACTTCTCAAAGATCGCAAAGCCATTGAGCAATTTGCTCAACAAAGATAAGTCCTTTGAATTTGATGATGATTGTATGAATGCTTTTGAATGCTTGAAAGAGAATTTGACCTCCGCACCCATAATCACCGCACCAAATTGGAATTTTGATTTTGAACTCATGTGCGATGCGAGTGATTATGCGGTTGGAGCGGTGTTAGGTCAACGCAAAAACAAAATTTTTCATGCTATACACTACGCAAGTAAAGTTTTAAATGATGCTCAAATCAATTATGCTACCACAGAAAAAGAATTACTTGCTATTGTGTTTGCATTAGAAAAATTTCGTTCTTATCTCATTGGTTCGAAAATTGTTATATTTACTGACCATGCAGCCATAAAGTATTTAATCACCAAACCCGACTCCAAACCGAGACTCATCCGATGGATGATGTTGCTTCAAGAGTTTGATTTGGAGATTAAAGACAAAAAGGGGACTGAGAACCTTGTGGCTGATCATCTTTCAAGGTTGGTGAACAATGAGGTGACTAAGAACGAGAAAGAAATTCTTGAAGAGTTTCCGGATGAAAAGTTGCTAATGGTGCAAGAGAGACCATGGTTTGCTGACATGGCCAATTATAAAGCAACAGGGTTCATACCGGAAGATTTTACATGGCAAATGAAGAAGAAGTTGATGAGAGACTCAACTCATTATGTATGGGATGACCCATATCTCTTCAAGATTGGAGCTGACCACCTTTTACGGAGATGTGTTGCTATAGAAGAAGCCAAAGACATCATGTGGCATTGTCATAATTCGCCATATGGTGGGCATTTCAATGGTGAAAGAACTGCAGCAAAGGTTCTTCAAGCAGGCTTCTATTGGCCCACTCTATTCAAAGACGCATATGAACATGTTAAAAGTTGTGAGAGTTGCCAGAAAACTGGAGGAATTTCAAAAAGAAATGAGATGCCTCTGCAAAGCATCCTTGAAGTCGAAGTTTTTGACTGTTGGGGTATCGACTTTGTTGGGTCATTTCCATCCTCCATGTCCAATGAATATATTCTGGTAGCTGTCGACTATGTATCTAAGTGGGTTGAGGCAATCACATCCCCAAAAGCTGATAGCAAAACAGTGGTCAAATTTCTCAAAGAAATATCTTTTCCCGTTTTGGAACTCCAAGAGTGCTTATAAGTGATGGAGGTTCTCACTTCTGCAATTCACAATCGGCAAAAGCACTTGAGCACTACAGAGTCAAACACAAGGTAGCTTCACCATATCATCCACAGACCAACGGTCAAGCCGAGGTGTCCAACCGTGAAATCAAAAGGATCCTTGAGAAGACCGTATCATCATCAAGGAAGGATTGTTCAATGAAACTTGACGAAGCATTGTGGGCCTATAGGACCGCATACAAAGCTCCTACGGGTTTCACACCATTTCAGTTGGTGTATGGGAAAGCATGCCACTTGCCGGTAGAGTTGGAGCATAAAGCGTTTTGGGCGCTAAAATTTTTAAACTTTGACCAAGAGCAAGCGGGGGAGAAGAGAAAGCTCCAAATGAATGAATTGGAAGAATTGCGAGATAAAGCATACGAATCATCCAAGCTCTATAAGGAAAAGGTCAAGAGGTATCATGACAAGAAGATCATGAAGAGGCATTTCAGGCCCGGTCAAATGGTTTTGCTGTTCAATGCAAGATTGAAGCTATTTCCGGGTAAATTAAAATCAAAGTGATCCGGCCCTTTCATGATTAAAGAAGTCAAGCCTTATGGAGCAGTGGAGCTAGAGGATCCTATCACCAAAGCAACTTGGATGGTGAATGGACAAAGACTGAAGCCATACTTTGGTGGTGAAGTTGTTCGGCACACGACAACAATTTCACTTATTGATTCATAATCAAACATGAAGCAGGCGTCGATCTAATGACGTTAAACAAGAGCTTGTTGGGAGGCAACCCAATTTTGTAAGTATGTTGCTTTTTCATTGTAATTTAGTCCTTAACATCCATTTTTTGCATGAAGGGTAAGTGGCACAAGTCAAAAATTTCATTTTTCTGTTATCTGTCATGGTCGCTATAGCGAGGAATTCCATCGCTATAGCGACGAGCCAAAAATTCTGAGTCTGAAGCCTCAGACTCTGGTTCAGAGTCTGGTGACCCTTCAGACTCTTGCTCGCTATAGCGACGGGTGGTCGCTGTAGCGATGACAGGAAATTCTGTCAGTACAGTAACCGATGCCACTAAAACCCCTTAACTCCCCCCAACCACCCACTCATCTCCCCTTATCCGTTTTTTCCCACTAAGTTAGTAAACCCTACTATAGTTAACCATTAACATTCCATTTTCAGTTTTTCTTTTCAAATTTCGCATTACATTTCTGCACATTTTTAATTTTCGTGCTTAATCTCTTGATTCCAAGCTTTTATTCCCTTTTCCAACTTGCAAATCAACACTATCAGGTACGAATTCGCAGCTCTCTTCTTTCACTTCATAATTTTTCAAGCTTTATGATTGTGCTATGCATTTTTAATTTTATGAAGTTGAAATTAATAGGGTTTTTAAATTTATTTAAGCTTTTGAAGATTACCCATGTTAATCTTTGGTTTAGGCTATTAGAAATGAAATAGAATCACAAACAAACTTGCCTATCATCTTCTTTTCTTGAAAAAATCGTTTTTTGAAAATGACCCATTTTGTAAAAATTCAAAATAAAAATGGGTATGTGATGATTAGGAAGTTTTGGTGATTATGTTTCATTTTTATGAGCTTTAACCTTGATTAATCATGCATCAAGCTGTTTAGAAAGTGAAAAAAATCCAAAATTGCAAATTTGGTTTTCATGGCTACACGTCGTTGTAGCCCAGAAACCATGAACAATTTCTGGGTTTCATCGCTACAGCGACCAATCTCATCGCTGTAGCGACCGTACCCAGAACCTACTTTAAATTTTTTTTTTCATTCCTATTTCTGACTTGCATTCCTATATGTTTGGTCTGTTTACTTCTATTTTGTAGGAATGGCACCTAAATCTTCTACCAAAAGGCCAAGAAACGTGGAAGGGTCATCTTCAAGGGCAAGACCTCAATCAACCCAACCCCACGATTCTACCCGATTCCTTAGCCCGCGTAACCAGGAAAGGTACACAGAGCTTGCCAACAGAAGAATTTGGGCTGAAAAGGAGTTTAAGATAGCTGAAGAAGGAAAGTATCAAGGAATTGCCCAGATGATAAACAACCGCAAGTGGGGCATCCTTGTAAACCCTCCCAAGAAACTCAACTATGACATTGTGCGTGAGTTTTACGCCAATGCAATCCCAGCCAACCCTACTGATCCATTCACCTTCACTACTTTTGTCCGAGGGCGCACACTTCACTTTGACAGAAATGCCATAAGCTCCTATTTAGGAAACCCGCTAGATCTTAGTGATCCCGATGACCTAATAGAGACGGACGAGTTGTGTGCCTTCCACAAGCATCAGGCAAGGGGGAATTGGGACCATGACGCTATCGCACAGGCTATTTTTCAAGAGGGGAAGACATATGACGTTAGCCAGGCCTCGGGAAAACCGTTTAGAGCTCTTAAGGAAGACATGAATACTCCTGCTCAGGTTATCCTTGCACTTATTTTGTATAACATTCGGCCTAAGAGTCACACTTCTTCCACCACACTTGATGTCACACCCCTTCTTTATTATATCCTCAGCAACCAAGAGGTTGATGTTGCGAGGATTATAGCAAACGAGATAAGGATTGTGGCTGAAAGTGGAATTGTGCCACCTGCTAAACCAAAGTGCCCTTTACCATTCCCAGGCCTCATTATGGGACTTTGTAGGAAGGCACGTATCCACATGCCTAGTCAGGTTGACGAGGAGATTAAGAATCCTATTGATGATAAGTACATCAATAGATATTGTTCGTATAAGACACCCCCTTCAGCTGGGCCTTCTACTATACCTCCTCCTGTCCCCCAAGCCCCGACCCATCCTCAAGCTCCGAGCTTCCCACCGCTAGATTTCTCGGATTGGAACCCTCGCCATAGAGCTGCCTACACTTACACCTGGGATCAGAATGAGTCAAACCATAGAGCTTTGACTACCATTCAAAGCCATATGCATGAGGCAGGCTATTCTACTTGGACCCCGGACTACTTTCAGCAGCATATTGCATGGCCTGTGGACAGGCCTTTTTATTCCGGAGGGGCGAGTGCAGCTGCAACTGGTGGAGTGAGTGCAGCTGGTGGTGATGATGATGATGACTCCTCGGAGGATACTAGGAGCATTGATCATGATGCTGCTGATCAGATGGAGTCAGATTGAGATTTTTGCAAGCTGGCAGCATTTTTTTCTTTCATTTTTCTTTCATTTTATTTTAATTTGAACAATTTGCAATTGCTTTGTAGTTTTTAATTCTGTTTATGTTGTTGTACTTTGGATATTTTTATATTATCTTATGTTTATTTTAAACTTTGTTATATATTTTTATTTTACCCAACAATGGAAAGTAAGAAAACCAAAAATTCAAAAGCTAAGTGCTTGATTGAAAGCAAAAGCATTGAGCAATGAATCAGGTGAGTGATAATGATAGAAAGTTTGTGATAAAGTGCACAACTAAGGTACTCGTTTCTTGTTTTTCTAGGTATATACTTGAATGTGAAATGAGTACTTTGCACACAAATTTATTTTATTCAGTTTTACGCAAGAACATATTTATGTTTGAACCATTTGGAACTAGCCAAAATGTGAGGAATCCTCAAAGTCTTTGTATATATGCAGGAGACCGGCATTTTTTGTTTAACTCGATTCTTTTATGTTAAATCTGAAAGTTGTTTTAAATTGTATGAAAGCACTGAAATGATCAAGGCATTTTTTTTGAATATGAGTAGAAACACTTGACCACAAAAAGCCTACCCTGTGAGAACTGAGTATTTGATAACCCCTTTTAGCCTAATGAATCAGTATCGTTAACTATGAACTGCCAATTTTCATAAGCTCAAATGCTTAGTGAAATTGCCGGAGTTTGTAAAAAAAAAATCCAGTTCATAGTTAAATCACTATTGGATTCTGATATTTTACTTTCATTTTTGAACCCTTATCCATCATGTTTATTTGTCCTTTGCCAAAAGATAAAGGAACATTCAATTAGGGTATCATTGTGAATAAGTTGGGGAGAAAAGGGAGGTAGTGTATGTCAAGTAATGGTGAATTTTGAAATTGATCTTGACAACAAGAAAAAGAGAAAGAAAAAGAAAAAGAAAAGAAAAAAAGAAAGAAAAGCAAACCAAGAAAAAGAAAAGAGAAAAAGAGATAAATGCAATAAATCAAAAAGTTGTCAAGATCAAAGAAATATTTGTAAATCACCAAGAGTTGTGTTTGAAAAAGGAGGAAATTGTGTAATTAGTAAGAATGTTCCTCTATGCTTGGCCTTTTGAACTCAATTTTTCCCACATATGACATTTCTTTTGAAATTAAGCCAAATTACAACCCTCAAAGACCTTGTGATCGATGCTTTTGTACTTTTAGAAACGATAATTAGATGGACGCATAACTTGATCGGAATGTTAGCAAACTTGTCGGATGAGTGTTTAAAACCCGCACAATATGAATTCAATTTGTTCATTTACTTTCAAAGAAGTGTGTTAGGTGTGGTTCAAATTTAAACATGTTGTTTTGCTAAGAATTGTGTGGTTTGAACTTTGTGTTTAGAACTATGTCACATTCATAGTATATATCTCGTTTAATGAGAAACTTAACTTTAGCTTGCGCAGTCACAGTTGAATCATTCATCTGATAAATGTTTTCTTCAAACTTTAGATTTTTGCTTATTGCTCAAAACTTTGTCTAAAGCTGTGAAAATTTCCTTTTGATTCTTTGGTTTGAGGACAAACCAAAAAGCTAAGTTGGGGAGAGTTTGATAAGTGTCAAAAAGAAGTTATCTTTTGATATATTTTTAAGCACTTATGTTACTTGTTTTGCAAGTTATCATAGGATAAGCTCATAATTTATGATTAAATGTCAAAATTGTGATCCTATGTCTTACCCCATCTATTATGCAGGAAATTTCATGCTAGGACCTGGAACTGAGCAAAGAAACATGAAGATTTGATAAGGCTTCATCGCTACAGCGCAGGATGCGTCGCTACAGCGAGCTTAGGCAGGGGAAAACAGAGGATTCATCGCTACAGCGATGGATCTAGTCGCTGCAGCGAGCCTAGGCAGGAAGAAATGAAGGTTCCATCGCTACAGCGATGGATCTGGTCGCTATAGCGACCAAGGGCGGTTTGAACCCCGTTTGCTGACGTGGAGCAAACCCACTGGCCAAGAAATCTTCCATCGCTACAGCGACCAACTCATCGCTGTAACGAGCCTTATAAAAATCAGTTGTATAAAAGCTTTTTAGCTCATTTTTTCTGATATTATTACTTCCAATACTTTTAGAACTTGATAGTTTTAACTTCCAGAAAGAGAATAGGGCTAAAAAGAGGCATTCTTCATTGAGCAAAAGTGATCTAAATGTAGATTAACTAAGCAACTTTGAGAAATCAAGTATTAGCTTTGGATCTCCATCTTCCTTTCCACTTTTGTATTGTTGTCATGAAATTGAACAACTAATCTCCTTTGTTGGGATTATAGGTAATCAATCACTCTTAGTTGTAAACTTTTGATCTTTTAAATATATGATTCTAGCCTTTTATATATCATTGAATTTATTCTTGCTTTCCATTCTTATGTTTGATTTAAATGATATTGAAAAATACTTTTGAATCTAGGTTTAGAATAATATTCTATCAAAATAAGAAATTCTAGACATGGAATTTGGTTTTGATAATCACACAAAGTGTCTGAACTTAAAGCTTTCGAATCGTTTAATAGATTGAGACATCGTCGATTAAACGATACGATTGATCTCACGACGTCATTTGGACACGAATGACGTTGTCGAGTGATACGTGATAATATCGTATATAAGAAAAGCTAGAATCTATATTTATGATCATTCGAATATAATCGACGTTTGATTGACGTACTTTAATCCTAACACTTTTTATGCCCTATTACTCTCCGTTTTATTTTTAATGTCTTTAAAGTCGAATAGTTTTTAGTAAACAAAAGATGAAACCCTAACTTAAAATGATAATCGATGTTGAACGGTTTATGATATCGCACTAATCCCTGTGGAATCGATATAAAAATATACTTACTTTTGACTAACATCAGACACATGTTTCTTTTTTTGAGACAAACAAACATAATAATAATAATAATAATAATAATAATAATAATAATAATAATAATAATAATAATAATAATAATAATAATAATAATAATAATAATAATAAAAGAAAGATAAATAAATAATAATAAAACTTTTTTTTTATTATTTTAAAAAAAGAAGAAAATAAAAATTGATTTTTTTGTTTTGCATGATGATGATTTTTTTTGAAGAAAAGACTTGGACAAAATTAGGGTACAACACTCCCCTCTGGTCTTTCACTACATTGATTACCATCAACAATATCTGGAAGTTCATTATGAGGAAAAATCACAAACCTGAATGAAGAAAAGAGAAGAAACAATGGAGGAATTGTGGAGAATGAGAATGACGATACAGAGAGAATGAAGAAGCAGTAGAACCCATTTTTATTTCTCTTTGCATGATCGTTGGTATTCCCTGTATTTAATACATTTATTTTTTATTTTAAAATATAATAAAACATAAGGGGTTAAACTAGTATTTAAATAAAATAGTAAGGGTAAAAGAGGAAGAAAAAACAATAAGCTATAAGCTATAAGCTAAAACGCTACTTGAAATAGTGTCTGAAAAATAAGTTATAAGCTCCTGAAATAAGCTATAAGCTCCTGACGAAAAGACTGTTACCAAACAGGTCTTTTTTGCCAGACAAGCATATAAGCTATAAGACATAAGCTTGTTTTTGTGTCTTGCCAAACAGACTATGGGTCTGTTTGGCAAAAATAGCGGATAACTGATAAGTTAGCTGATAGCTTATAGCTTATTACTGATAGCTGATAGCTGATGACTTATGGCTGATAAGCTAATTGAAGTGTTTGGTAAAATTAGCGGTTCAACTAGCTGATAGATGTAAAATGACATAAAAGGACATTTTTATATCATTCAATTTTTTATGAAGACAAGAACAACATACATTAATAATAATAATAATAATAATAATAATAATAATAATAATAATAACAACAACAACAACAACAACAACAATATCATTGTCATTTAAGTACGAATTAAGATAATCTTAACTACAATTATATTAATCCAAAATAATAATAAAAATAAGTCTATCGCCTAATATTTCTTAACTACCTATATATATAACCTACAGAGCTAAAAAATACTTGCATATTCAATTCATTCTTTGCACATATATTAGACATTAAAGCACAAATATATATAGAATTCAGGCACAAACTATATGTAATATTGGACATCAAAGAATAAATATTCTAATTTATTCATCAGTAATAATAAAAAAATAAATTGGGGTTTAGGGTTTTTCAATCTATTTATGAATCAAACAACTCTTTTAAACAACAATAAAAAAACTGAAGAAAATATGGGAAAAATCGCAAACCTGGATGAAGAAAGGAGAAGAAACAATGGAGGAATAGTGGAGAAGGAGAATGACAATACAAAGAGAATGAAGAAGCAGTAGAACCCATTTTTATTTCTCTTTGCATGATCGTTGGTATTCCCTGTATTTAATACATTTATTTTTTATTTTAAATTATAATAAAACATAAGGGGTAAAACTGGTATTTAAATAAAATAGTAAGGGTAAAAGAGGAAGAAAAAACAATAAGTTATAAGCTCAAACGCTACATGAAATAGCGTCTGAAAAATAAGTTATAAGCTCCTGAAATAAGCTATAAGCTCCTGACGAAAAGACTCTTACCAAACATGTATTTTTTTGCCGGACAAGCTTATAAGCTATAAGCTATAAGACATAAGCTTATTTTTGTGCTTTGCCAAACATACTCTATGATTTTTGATTTTTTGTGGTTGTTTGTTGGTGGTTTGTGGTGGCCTGAGGGTGGCCGGATTGTACTGTTCTGACTGACTCTTGGTACTTTTGGGATCCGTGAACAGTACCATTAATGGTACTATTTATAGGCCAAATTAGGGTTAAATGCAATTGGACAAAAATGCCCCTCTGGGGTATATATATATATTGTTGGATATTTGGTTGTTGGCTTCATGTTTGCTAAAATCAAATATACAAGCAAGATGTGCGTTTTCAGAAGCTGGACCTCAGAAGCTGAACGTCAGAAGCACTATTCAGAAGCATTGTTCAAACGCTGACCTTCTGAAGCACTATTCAGACGCTGACCTTCAGACGCAGACCTTCAGAAGCACTTCTTCAGAAGTACCTTCAGAAGCTGATTTTCTGTGCTCCTGTTTTTTGTGCCTTGGAGCTGTTTATTTTCTCACATGATCTTTTATAGATTTGTTTAAATAATTTTCCAAGCTGCGTGTGTTTCTAGAAGGAAGATTATTTTCGTGAGATATATTCTGAAGATTGGATACTTTTATTTGTGAATATATTTTCAAAGAGATCTTTGAAAAATATATTTCTGAAGAATATTGTGGAATATATTTCTAAAGAAGAATTTTGGAAATATATCTTTGAAGAATATTTGGTTCAAATATTTGTTGCTGCTGAAGGCTATAAATAGTGGGCGTTGCTATTGAAGAAAATCAACTCAACCAAAGCTATCATTGAAAGAGTATTCTTAGGTTTTGAGTCTGTTAATTGTTGAGCCGTGTGCTCTGTTTTGTATACCACTCTATTGCTTCTATTGAATATCAAAAGCTTAGAGTTGGTTTGTTTTAGTCGAGTTGTAATTGTAGATCACTTGAAGCTTTTAAGCAAAAGTGACTTTTGTGTAGTTGGAGTGTGTCTCCTACGTTAATTGTTATTAGAGTCTGATATCACTGGGGCAGTGATTGACTGAGGGGAAGTGAGATGGGATCTCAGGTCTAGGAGTTCCTAGGTTGAAGTGAATACAGGTAGTAGCTAGGTGATAAGTTGTAAACTGGGAGTTTGCTGAGAACTTAGAACTAGGACTACGCTAGTGGATTTCCTTCCTGGCTTGGTAGCCTCCAGACTTAGGTGTGTTTTTCACTGAACTAGGTTAACAAATCACCTGTGCCTTTTACTTTCAGTCTGTTATGTCTGTCTGTTATTATTTTGCTTCTGAACTACTGTTTTGCGTACTATGTTTTACACGTATTTTACGATCATCATCAGGGCTTGCCAGAATTTCAATTGGCATCAGAGCAGGCACCCTGCCTGTTTTAGGGTGAGCTCCAGGGAAGTTATCTTCTGGCATAATGGACAAAGAAGGAGGATTTGTGAACAGACCACCTCTGTTGGATGGTTCCAACTATGAATACTGGAAATCACGTATGAGTGCTTTCCTTAAGTCTATAGACAGTAAAACCTGGAAAGTAGTTCTGAAGGGTTGGGAACATCATGTTGTCCTTGACAAAGATGGAAAAAAGACAGTTGATCTGAAACCAGAAGAAGAGTGGTCCAAGGAAGAAGATGAATTAGCTCTTGGAACTCCAAGGCCTTGAATGCGTTATTCAATGGAGTGGACAAGAACATGTTCAGACTGATCAAGCAGTGCACTATAGCTAAGGATGCTTGGGAGATTCTCAAAACTATTCATGAAGGCACATCCAAGGTAAAAATGTCCAGACTTCAACTTCTCACCACCAAGTTTGAAAATCTCAAAATGTTGGAGGATGAGAACATACAAGATTTTTACATGAATGTCCTAGACATGGCTAACTCCTTTGATTCTCTTGGGGAAAAATGTCTGATGCAAAGCTAGTGAGAAAGATCCTCAGATCCCTACCTAAGAGATTTGATGTGAAGGTGATTGCAATTGAGGAAGCACAAGACATCTCTAGTATGAAGGTTGATGAGCTTATAGGATCACTTCAGAATTTTGAAATAGCCCTCAATAACAGGACTGATAAGAAGGGAAAGTTGTTGCTTTTGTAGCAAATGCTGAGGATGATGAAAGCATATCAGAAGCTCTTGTGATTCTTGGTAGGCAGTTTAAAAGGATCCTAAAGCAGGCTGACAGGAGATCCAAACCAAATGACTAAAGAAATCAAGAACTGATGAGAAAAGCAATCAATCCAAAGGTGTTCAGTGTCATGAGTGTGAAGGATATGACCACTTTAGGACAGAATGTGCAACGTATCTCAAGAAACAGAAGAAAAGTTTGGTTGTGTCTTGGTCTGATGAAGATGACTTAGAAGGAGAAGTGGAGAATGAGTCTGCTAAGTATGTCAATGCTTTAACTAGTAGATGTATGTCTGATGATAAAGTTAAGGCTTTAGAAGCACCATCAGGTTCTGAAGCACCATCAGATAATGAATCCAGTGATGTAGAATTGTCTTTTGAAGAACCACCTGCCTCTTACAAAGAACTATACCTCAGAAGTGAAGAAGTTTGCAAGTTGTTAGAAAATCAGAAGAAGACTATCAGTCAACTGCATGCTGAAAGAGGTGAACACTTAGGGCAAATTTTTGATCTCAAAGGTGAGGTAACCCAGCTGAACTCTCAACTTGAACACATGAAGAAGCAAGTCAGAATGATGAACACTGGTACTGATAAGCTAGAAGATATATTGGAGAGTCAGAACCAAGGGAAACAAAATGGTATAGGATTTGATGATAGGACCTTGAACAACAAACAGCAAAATCCAGCTAAAAGGTTCATTGCAGCTGTTGGGACATATGATCCAACGATGGATAAACCTAAGTTGGAACACCAGAACCAACCTCAGGGATCTAAGAGCAAGAGGGCATCTCATCCGTGGATATGTCATTACTGTGGTAAAAAGGGGCACATAAAGTCATTCTGTTTCAAGCTGCATGGATACCCCAAGCACTTTCAACAAAGAAAAGTGGAACCCATTGTAAACTATTGGTTATTTGAGGTTGGCTACATTGTTTGGTAATATCAAAGTGCTCAAGCAATGCGTCTCCAGTTGTTTAAGAAGTCTTCAGAAGCAAGAAAGTGGATTAGAGGAGGTTCAGAAGCTGAAAACTGCATCAGAAGCTGAAATCCTGGTTTACTGTTCATCAGACGCAGAATGGACCTTCAGACGCAGGATGGACCTTCAGACGCAGAAAGTGCCTTCAGACGCTGAACAGGTCTTCAGACGCACTGTTCAGACGTTGACCAGCGTTGACCTTCAGAAGCTGGACTTCAGAAGCTGATTTCAGAAGCTGGATTTTTTGCATTAAATCTGATTCTTTCTGTGCGTATCTTTGGAAGATTTATTGAAGATTTATTCACGCTTTTAGTTTCTAGAAAGCTGATTAATTTGCTGAAGATCTTGAGAAGATTGACTTCGTGTTTTATGTTTGAATATATTTGCTGAAGAATCTTTGCTAGATAGAAGTCAGAAATATATGTTTCCTTTTCAAGCCTTTGCAGAATTTTAGAAGTATATTTTGAAGAAAGATATGTTTCAGTTTTATGAGCCTGCTGAAGTCTATATAAGGAGATGTGTTGCTGCTATTGAAGACTACGAGTGAAAAATCAAAAATCAGAGTTTAAGAGTCTTTGTGTTTTTAGGCTTTGTTTGTACACCACTCATATGTTCTGAGTTGGTTTAGAAGTTTTGAGTTGTAAATCATTCTAAGCTTTTACGTACGAATGATGTCTTTGTGTTGAAGAGTGTCTTCATTATTTTTTGAGTTGTTATTTAGAAGCTGTTAGTAACTGGGTTGTTACTTGAGTAGGAAGTAAGAAGGGGGTTTCTTATACCTAGGTGTTGGGTAGAAATCAGACTAGTGGAGATTAAGTCAGAAGACTAGGAACAGGGGGTCTGTGTCTTGAGTCTTAGGATTAATTCCTCATAGTGGATTTCCTTCCTGGATTGGTATCCTCCAGACGTAGGTGTTGTTTGCGTCGAACTGGGTTAACAAATACTTGTGTTCTTTACTTTTCTGCACTTTTATTTGTTGCTTCTAAACCTGCTTCATTGTGCTCTGTTTTACACGTTTTGTGCTCTGTTTTATTGTCTGTTACCATACCTACCAGAATTTCATAAACAAAATCAATGTCAAAAAGGAATGGAGACCAAAATGTGAAAGTGTTGGCAAGAGACTGAAGAATATGAAAGGAAAGGTTGTTGCTGCTGCCAGCAGGCCTACTCCTATTGCTAAGAAGAGTGTTGTTGTTGGACCATCTAAAGGCTGGAGCAAGGTGGTGGTCCCTGTCCCAAAGAAGAAGGCACTAAAAGGAAAGGAAGTGGATCCTAGTAAGTCTGAGGATGATGTTGAGCAAGATGTTCAAGACATCATGCCCTATGTTCAGAAGAGGATTGCTGGGAAGAAGATTCCTCTGAATGTGCCTGAAGCACACATTGACTAAGCAGCATCTGATGCTGTGTCTGATGATGAAGCAGCTTCTGATGCTGAGTCTGAAGACTGTCAATTTTTTGGACTATGTCCTGGATTTCATTTTGTGCTTCTGGTCTGCAATTTTGTACTATACTCTGCAGTTATGTTCTCTTGTGTTTGTTCTTCTGTGAAGTCTTTATGTGTGGGTACTATGTTTGTGTGATTCTGATCCTGATGATGGTTTTGATGATGGTTCTGTTGATGTTTCTGATGTGGGTTCTGTGTGTGGTGCTGTGATGGATGTTTATAACCTCTGAATAGATTTCTGGGTGTGTTCCCTTTGTAACCTCTGTTGTTTCTCTGTTTTTCTGCTCCTGGTGATTGCATGGTTGTTTTGTCAAAATTGTTTGGCTAAAAAGGGGGAGATAAGTGTTTGTTTCAGAAGCATTTCTGTTGTTCAGAATACAATTTCTGAGTCTTTGTTTCAAGGGCTGTTTCAGGGGGAGTCTCTGTTTCAGGGGGAGTGCTTCGTTTTGTTCCTGAGTATGTGTGAAGTAGTGTATTATCTGCTGCTGTCTCTGTTGCTTTTTGGTTGCTACGTTTTAAGTTCTTCATGGTTGAAAGCGTACTTTGATGAGTGAAGAATTTGTCTTGTGATATCTCTCTGATCTCAAATTGATTTTAGCCAAAAATTTGCCAAAGGGGGAGATTGTTGGATATTTGGTTGTTGGCTTCATGTTTGCTAAAATCAAATATACAAGCAAGATGTGCGTCTTCAGAAGCTGGACCTCAGAAGCTGAACGTCAGAAGCACTGTTCAGACGCTGACCTTCAGAAGCACTGTTCAGATTCTAACATTCAGAAGCACTGTTCAGATGCTGACCTTCAGACACTGAATGTTCAGACGCAGACCTTCAGAAGCACTTCTTCAGAAGTACCTTCAGAAGCTAGTTTTCTGTGCTCCTGTTTTTTGTGCCTTGGAGCTGTTTATTTTCTCACATGATCTTTTATAGATTTGTTTAAAAAATTCTCCAAGCTGCGTGTGTTTCTAGAAGGAAGATTATTTTCGTGAGATATATTCTGAAGATTGGATACTTTTATTTGTGAATATATTTTCAAAGAGATCTTTGGAAAATATATTTCTGAAGAATATTGTGGAATATATTTCTAAAGAAGAATTTTGGAAATATATCTTTGAAGAATATTTGGTTCATATATTTGTTGCTGCTGAAGGCTATAAATAGAGGGCGTTGCTATTAAAGAAAATCAACTCAACCAAAGCTATCATTGAAAGAGTATTCTCAGGTTTTGAGTATGTTAATTGTTGAGCCGTGTGCTCTGTTTTGTATACGACTCTATTGCTGCTATTGAATATCAAAAGCTTAGAGTTGGTTTGTTTTAGTCGAGTTGTAATTGTAGATCACTTGAAGCTTTTAAGCAAAAGTGACTTTTGTGTAGTTGGAGTGTGTCTCCTACGTTAATTGTTATTAGAGTCTGATATCACTGGGGCAGTGATTGACTGAGGGGAAGTGAGATGAGATCTCAGGTCTAGGAGTTCCTAGGTTGAAGTCAATACGAGTAGTAGCTAGGTGATAAGTTGTAAACTGAGAGTTTGCTGAGAACTTAGAACTAGGACTACGCTAGTGGATTTCCTTCCTGGCTTGGTAGCCTCCAGACGTAGATGTGTTTGTCACCGAACTGGGTTAACAAATCAGCTGTGCCTTTTACTTTCAGTCTGTTATTATTTTGCTTCTGAACTACTGTTTTGCGTACTCTATTTTACACGTATTTTACGATCAGCATCAGGACTTGCCAGAATTTCATATATATATATATATATATATATATTACCGTTTGTGTTAATGTATATTGTTGAATTTTTCACCATTTTCAGGATAGAATGTATGCAACGGTTAGAAAATCATTGGTGCCAAAAATAAAAAAATGGTTGATGGTGGGGCGACTTATATACTTGAAAATGTTATGATTGATTTCAATGAGGGGATGTTCAAGCTCACACCCCACAAATATAAACTCAATATGATGCAGAATTCTAAATTTACTAAAATTGAGGCAACTAATATACCTTTGAATCATTTTGAGTTTATGTCTTTCAAAAATATTTTAGCATCTTCAAAAGAATAAAATATTACCAGTATAACAACTTTACGTGCATCATTTTATTTAGTTGTATGCTAATGTCACTTCTATGTTATTATCAATTAATATTATTTTTTATTTGGTTCATTTTTTTAATTGTAGATGTAATCAGTCATGTGGTTGAGAAGGACAATCTAAGAGATATTGAGAAGAATGGAAAAAAGAACAAAGTGATAGATCTTACTCTGAAAGATTTAGAGTACGTTGTGACAATATATTACTGGTGACAATTTTTTTGCATCGTTATACTTCTATTATAAGATTAGACGGCGCTCCCGCGCTTCGCACGAGTCAATGATGAACATAATATATGAGCATAGTAAATTAAAAGCAAGTTAAATATAATATAGCTGAAACTTGATTACAACATCACACGAGTAATAATAACATTAATTAACGAACATTCTGAAACACTTCTTTATAAACTACATTAGATGTAATTTACATCTAATATAGTATAAAATTCAAGTTTTGGGAGAAGCTTGGAAAAGACAAAAGTGAAACCAAGGAAGACAAACCCTCTTGTTATTAATAATTGCAACTTCTATGTCTAGTGATAGAACAATGCACCTATCTATGTCTAGATGTAGCCTTTATGTATAGGGTGGCAACGAAATCATTGTTTTCTTGTCTAGGATAACAAAATATTTTTATTGTTACTTAAGAATGCATCAAAGATTTGGATAATAATAAGATTTGCATAATGTTTTTAATAGAAGAAACTTGATACAAATGGCATGGTTAGATTGTTGGTTATCATCAATGGCTAGACTCTTTGACCCGTGCTATATTAAGAAAGACAAAACAACTTCATAACGATAAAATATTGAAATTGAAATCATCATAATATATCTTTTTAATGACATTTAAATTAAATTGAAATGGAAATAATCATAATATACCTTTTCAATGGCAACTTAAATTGAAATAATACATTTGTACATGATAAGTTCACTCAACCAAACCTATGTCAAAGTAATATGGAAGTTAATAATGTACAATTAAAATACTTAGCCTCACTATACATTTGAAAGAGGAAAAATATAGAGTTTATAAATATAAAATAGCTTAACACCACAAAATTCAAATGACAACAAAATCAAGATAAAATCACCAATACAATAGATGTACACATGACCCCACTTAAAAATCTTCCTATCTACCTACAAATCAACTCTACTACCAATTTGATCTCAAATCATCGTATCAATGACCTACATATGAGATACCAAAAGCAAAGAAACTCAGAAGTCAATTCCATGAAGGTAGCAATCTATACAAATCTCTTCATGAAGTCATCAATTGTGAAGACAATTATCTGAAGAATGTAACGTCAACCACTTCTACAACACACACACACACACACACACACACACACACACACACACACACTAAATGGACATATTTGGAGAAGAAAGTTCTGCATAAAATAAATCACCAAATGCCTCCAAGGTTAGATAGTCATTGAGTCAGAAATTAATATCAACATAAACATTCGCCAAAGTTCTATAATGAACAAAACTGTTTAGTATGTTTTAGGATTATGAAAAGCCATGAAAAGTCCCAATCACACTGCAAGAGTGCACCGCTACAATTTCTTTATAAATCAGACCATGTGAGCAAATAGACTATACATAATATGTTGCGACAATCAAACTGATATTCAATTAGACTTACCTTATTAAGTGCATGTGTTCATTTGGTGAGTGACCTCTCAAACCTCCACATTTGTCTCATTATTGCAAGGTAAGGTATTTCTACCTAAGAAGGAAACCAAAACTTTCAAGTTTAGATTATTCAAGAGTATGGCCAAAAAGGAATCACATACCATAAGAAAGAAATAAAAGAACCGGAACTCAAAGCAAGGAGAGAGATTAAAGAACAGTCACAATTGAAAAAAAGAGTCGCATATTGGATCACATATTCGACAGGAATCACCTTGAGTGCTATCATATACATATTTAGCAAATACTAAAATTATTTATATAGTAATAAAAGTACATACCTTTGAAATTGGATATACTACCCCAAACATAAATCCAAACAGCGCCAATAGAGTGCAACAATGAAAGGAAGAAGAACATGAAATCCAACTTCTAGAAAGTATATAAATCATTCTTTAATAGAATCAGATTTGAGGTTTTATTCACTCTTATACATGCAACATGGAACTTCAAACCCTGATAAATCATTAATATTTGAAAGCATCAGCGGGAAAAAAAATGAAATGCAAACTGCAATAATTTAACCAATAAGAATAAAAATTGTAGGACAATTAGCAAATAATGAATGTGACAAATATCTCTTGTCTATCACTATCCAATTAATCATGAAATCAATGGTCTAGCAAAAATTTAGAGCATAAATTGAAGTGAGCTTATCAAAAACTAAAATATTGGTTTAGACTTTAGAGATTTAGCATTAAAAAATTAGAATTCGAACTTGACAGAGCATAATTAGAGAAGTCCATTGAAGCAGCAGACACAACAAAAACATCACAAACGTATAAAAAAACATGAATAATGAGTCATCGAGCCACTAAGAGAATATAACATTGAGCCTTGACATATGATAAAAACAGAATATAGCACCAAAAACAAATTTGTATTCAATAACATTCATAAAAATTTGCTTCCTACAGCACCTATGATCGAGCAACCTCGATGCCACCTCCGCCATTGCACAGTTACTACCCTCCTTATGCAAAAGTACACTATGTTGCACGAAGAACAACCACAGAAATAAAAAAACAGTTAAGGCATAATGAAATAACAAAAAGCATAATTACTTATTTTCATCTAATTATTAAAAAATCTAGACTAAAGTCATCACCAATAAAAGCCCAATCTATTGAGATCCCAAATAGGCAGCCACTATCAACTTACTCCACAAAAAAAGTACAAAGGAGAATTACAAAAGAAGCTTCAAGTATTAACCATCAGGATCTTAATCTGTATTATAATTGTTTTGGCGAAATAGAAGCATCAGAATCTGTAATATCATATCCGTTGTTTCAAGTATCAACCATCAGGTATTAAAAAAGTATAAAAAGTAGAATATTAACAATGATCTTACATTGCTCCCATAACTGTTCTTTCAATTATGGAAGAATCCATTTGTGCTACGAACACTACTTTCTCTGTTTTTGGCATCAAACTCTACAATCACAGAAGCAAACTCAACAGGAAAAAATGGAAACAATTAAGGAACTTCAAACAATTTTGAGGAATAAAACAAAATGAATAACTTATAGGCAGAAAACCAAAAATCAAATTAAACAAATGCTCTTACTCTTAATCCAACCCCCAATTTGAAATTTCCTAAACTGAAAAATCAACAAACCAAACCCCACACCTTCAATAATGTTAATCACCTTCAATAAACATTAATATAGTCATGAACCTCAATTCATTGTCTATGTTGCTTTCTGTTAACATTTTGATTGGAATCAACCCTTGGCCATCACTATTCAACATGCCATGTAATTGAAAAAAAAAGTGTAAGAGAATTGGAAAAGACATATAATCAAAGATATTTTTGAACATATTAGATTTAGAGCATATCACTTCCACCTGATATTATACAATCTACCAAAAATTAAAACACGTGGTAACATTGGCGATATGACTTCTGTTGTGAGGACCTGCAATTGCACATACCATTAAGAGTAAGATTAAAAATAGGCCAGAAAATTAGACTGCAATTGATGCACATTAAAGACAACACATTGCAACTAATTGAACTACAACACAACTCTTAATTCAGTTTTATCAACAAATATTCAAAGTTTTGAACCCTAGTTTCATAGTATACAATTCTTAATTTTTATCAAATTAAAGTCACCCTAAGGATTAGAATAAATAAGACATGAGAAATGATTATACAACCTAGCTTTAATTCAATGCCAAAAGCAAATGAATAATTGAAATTGAGAATTCAATAGTTTGTGATGAACTTACTCGAAAAAAACGGTCTGACATCTTCTATCGGCAAGAGATTCCAAACGGAGAAAAGAGTGTGAGGCTGAGACTGGGATGTTGAATTCGAAAGAAGCATTTAGGTTGAGTCTATGGCATGAATTGGGGGATGAAGATGAATTAGCTATTAGGAATGGATATGTTTAATATCAAAATGAAAACAGATACACAGAATCACTAAAATCAATCATAAGAAGCCTCACTTTACCAGTAACCTCACGCTTCAAGAACTTCACCATATCAGCACCTATCTCCTTCCACCGATTTCCATCTTAATCGAAACACGTTACAACTTCGATTCCTGCGATCATTGAAAAACGATAAACAATGTAAAATAAAACCCTAAAATCAAAGGTGAAAAAGGAAAAGTAAAGTACATACAGAAATTAAAGTAACCTTTGATTGCCATTACATCAGCTACTCTAATAGGAAAACTGTGAAATCCAACAATGAAGCTATTAGAAGCCATTGAAATAGAGCAGTGAAAGATGAAATGGAAAACGAAAAAGACATCGAAATTGGAACCGGGATCAGAATTAATTTTAGTTTCGGAATGGATTCGAAGAGAGAGACCGGTGAAGAAAAAGAAGAGCTGACCTGTGAGTGCCGAAGTGATGACCTGAAATGGAATAGAGCATTGAACAAAGTTGATGTTTGAGATTCGGCGAGGGGAGAAGCTTTGTTGATGAAGGGCGGTAATGAGGAGGAGGCGATGGTGATGGTGGGTTACAGTGGCGAGGTGGTGGTGGCCGGTGATGGAGGAGGACGATGGTGATGGGAGGACGGTGGGTTGTTGGCCGTGGAGGAGAGAAAAGATGGTTTGAGAGGAGACAGAGAAAGAAGAAAAAGAAAGAAGACCGAGAAAGAGAGGGTGAAGAAATGGGAGGAGGAGGTTTGGTGTGTGGGATTGTATTTGAAATTGCAAACCCAAGACAACTTGTTTGGAAATCCGGTAAAAAGATTTGAAAATCTTTTGGTCTCTGCATTCTTGAGCCAAGTGGATGATTAAATGCAGGAAGCATGATGATGCATATGCCTATCAAACGTGTGCTTTACTCTTTAGGGTATGGTTTATTAACTGAAGGGCAATGCTGTCTTTTTGGCAGATTCAAATGTTAGGGTTTTGGAGCCTAATGGATTGGGAGGTTAAAATTGTAGAGTTGAGATAGGGTTTTTCTAGGGTTTATATGCATAACTTTACTCCTTTTATAATATTATGATTTGTCTAAACAATTAATATATCTTGCAGACACAACCGAATTCATTGTTCCCTTTGGGGTGACTTTGCTGACAAAATGGACAAGTATTTCGCGACGCATGATAATTTGTCGCCTGTCATATTGGTTTTGCAATTTTGCAAGTTTAGAAAATACATTTGTAACATATAATTTGGGTATTAAATTATTTAGATATTTAGTCGATTTTAATAACTTATTGAACTTGGTATAACATATAAACAATAGGTGCAATGGGCGCGGCTAACTCATTCTACAGCACAAAGGTTATATTGAATGGAAATCTACCAGAAGTTGAAGATTATAAGACAAGGTAAGACTAATTGAGAAATATGCAGCAACTAAAATTAAATTTTAGTACTTTTATACAATTTATTTTTATATTAGTTTTGTTGAATTTGCTTGTTATTAGGATGAACAACGGAGGAGTTGAATTGACTCAGTATGTTAGTCAGATGTCTGCATATGTACATGTACCAACAAAGAAAAATATTCATTACGTGCATGATACTGGTCCTTCCACTAGTTAATACGACCCCTATTTAGTTGACTATCGCTTTGAGTTAAGGCACATTAACTTTAAAAATAAAAAAGAAAGTTGTGCTCCTACTGAAGTTTTATTGCCTGTCGCTTTGAGTCTCTGTTTGAGCTTGAAAATCTGTCATTTTGGCAAAGCTTTGGTTATTTTGCTTGGATTTCATTTGAACCAAGGCATTCATTTTCATTTGAACTTCGTTTTTAGTTTCAATAGCATAACATTTTAGTTTTGGCCCCTGGTTGGATAAAAATTTGGAGTGTGAACCACTACATGAGAGATTGAGATTTCCTACCTTTTGATGACTTTAGACATTTTTTATTGAGCGAAAAGTGAAAAAGAGGAAAATAAAATGGGAGATGGTGTGTTATAGGAGAGAGATAGAAAGAAAGGTTGAGGGCAGTTCCCTCCATAAATTCAAAGACTCTCAATCCCTGCAGTGGGAATTGGATTGAATGCAGTCGGAATAGATGCAGTCAGGGTGCAATCATCCTCTGCGAACCATTGGATGAAGATCGAACAGTTTTTTATTTTTTAAGTAATAGAAAATTATAAGGTTGAAATCTAGGACCGTCCGATCTTGATCGGACGGCCTCGAGCATGCCAACTGCACCAGTTTTTAACAGCGCTAAAACCCCGGTCCCCGACACTAATATGGGATTGTCTAATTTGTATCCCCTAACTTTTGACAGGCTTATGCACAGGCCTCGGTGGTGTGCGAGTTTACCAGAGGCGCGCATGAGAAATTTAGCTCGTTGCCTCATCTCAAAAATCTTATTAAAGAAACAAGGGATCTAAATTTTTTGTTGATGGAATTGAAAAAGCAATACAATAAAGCTTCAGGTAGTATGTCAAGAGCTAGCCACAGGAAGTAACAAGTTATATTATTATTTTTTTTGGTACAAAAGAGGGTCTAAGCCCAGTACCAGATAATATTTTCTCTAGTGGAATGCAATTGCAAGGTCTATAGTCAGTCTATACAATTAATGGTCTACAATTAAGTGACACTACACATTTGTGATAACTTATTGCCTAAAATTAATGGTCTTAACCGTAATAATAAGTTGTTTTCTAGAAAACAAAATATGTATTGTTTTATCCCTAACCACGTTATGGGTTAGCAGCAGTAGATTTTAGATAAGAAAACCTCAATCCATTAATACATGATCAACGTGTAATGAAACCTATACATTTTAGCCACGGGATCACGAACCAGGCAGTGCAAAGGGAAGATTGTTCTGGTGCACTGTAGCGGGTAAGCATGACTAAAAATGAAGATAAAGAGCGGAGTGGAGGAGGTCCGTTATGGTTGTCATCATCTGCCACTACGTCTTCACCGGTGCCCCCAAGGGCAACCTTCACCGTTTTCTAATTCAAATTTCAAATTACCACATCACATCAAAATTTTTAACTTCAGCATGAAAACTCTTTCTTTTATTTCATGAACAAATATTTCTTTTGTACTTACAAGATATTTCTAGGTAGTTGCTCTTGTAAGAAACAACTATTTTCTTAAGTGAGGCAATTCTAAATGAGACAAATACATTTCTTCTATGTTTTCAGCTCTATGATTCATCTTTTCTAAGACACGTGACTTTAACAACATCATTTAGAGTGTCAAGGTCTTTATATGTTTTATCTTGATCTGTTCCATAAGAATACAAATTGTATATTTCCTGTGTTGTCAAGACACATAACAGTAACACAGAGAATATAAAAGAGATGGTTAATTTCTAGTGAAGTGTATACGATTATCTAATCTGATCTTATAAGGAAGGAGTAAAGAGGAGTAAGGAACTTACCTTGACTGCAACTGGATCTTATACATCACGTGGGATTATTACAACTCTTTTGGGTAAAACTGATCTATTTTTCGTATGGCACTGGCATCGGGGGCCTAAAACTGAGGATTTGTATATAATCTACTCCTCAGCTTCTTTTAAATGAAGCCTGTTACGGTATGTTAGCAGTATCTTCATGGACCATCTTTACAAAGGGCACCTGCATGTAATCATCACACGATACTATCTATCAGCCGCCAAAAATAGCAGCTACAGAAAGATCATAACATAAATGAAGCTTGATTTTAAAACAGTAGCAGTTTATATAGGTTTGAGAAAAAGTTAAATGTGTGAAATTTGGATGCAATTATATGAATACTTCGGAAAACGAAATGAATATTATAAAAGTCAATTCTAGTTATCATATGCATAAATGAATATTGCAAATCAGTGTCCTCTTATTATGAGTTTAGGGTGCCATATATGTGAAAAACCCAAAAAGTATTATCAAAACAGAAAACCTTTGCTACCACAAATCGAGGCATAACTCGCTAATAGAGCATAAAAAGCATTCCCAATAAATAACAATAACAACAACCACAAATAAATAAAATTAGAAAATAAACATTACTTTAGCAGGGGTTTAAACTGAAGTCATCATAGCAACTGCATCAGGTCGTAATTGAGGTTCACGCCTATCCACTAGTAAGATGATGACATTAACTGGTAACTAGAAAGTCCAAATAAATTACATTAGAATTAGAGAGATTCTTGGATAACAATGAATCTGTCTTAATCTATTTTTTCAGCTTGTGCCGTATCAGGTACTAGGTAGAACTGTAGAAGAGACAGATTTTGAATGCCTGAAATCTCCTAGATAGTAATACTACTTACAAGGTTAGTACTAATAAATACTGTAGTTAAGAAAGAACACCAAGAGACTTCTATTCAGTGTTCATAGTTTTACAACCACTGCATCCCTTTATCTATTGTCAATATTATGGCTTTTATCTCTTCAATATTCATGTGTGATTGATCCCCTGCAAGAAACAGGTGAACCTTATCTTTAATAGTAATCCAACTACAACCTGGACTTTTTTTTATTCCTTTTAAATTCTTGGTCTTTCTTACTAAGTTGCCTTCAATCTTTTGTCCAGAAGCAGAATACATGTTGGATAATACCACATAAGGAGTTGCATTTGCAGGCTCCAGCTCAGTAATATGTTGAGCTGCAAGCTTGGCAAGGTCTAGACGTCGGTGAGCACTGCTTGCAGCAAGAAGAGCCCCCCAAACCCCAGAATGAGGCTTTACCGTCATTGAACGAATCAAATCATTAGCTTCAACAAGCAAACCGGCGCGGCCAAGTAGATCAACCATGCAGGCGTAATGATCAGCGTCTGGCTCAATCCGGTAATGAGATTTCATGGTGCCAAATAAATTTCGCCCCTCTTCAATAAGTCCTGCATGAGTGCAAGCTGAAAGAACAGCAAGGAAAGTAACACGGTTGGGTTCAAGGCCTTCACTCTGCATTGTTTTATACATAATGAGAGCTTTTTCGGCAAAGCCATTTTGTGCAAACCCATTGATGATTGAGTTATAAGAGACAACATTCGGTTCAGCAACGTCTATGAAGATCTTGTAAGCATCGGTTACTTTTCCACATTTGGCATAGAATGATATAAGTGAATTTTGTATTGAAAGATCATATTCCATGTTCATCTTCAGAACATGGGAGTGAATCTGAAGCCCTTCATTCAGTGCCACCAAAGAAGCCGAAGCGGCAAGAACACTGCTAATAGTTAAAGGATTAGGCTTGCATCCTTCCCGGTTCATCCGAACATACCAACACAAAGCTTCCTCGTACTCCTCATTACTCACAAAACCAGATATAAGAACTGTCCAAACAAAATCATCTTTTTCTTTCAACGTATCAAACAATTCAACGGCCTTTCCAATTCTTCCATCCGTTGCAAACCCCCTGATCATGGCCGTCCAAGAAATCAAATCCTTCTCCGGCATCCTCTCAAAAACCCCATAAGCTGCATCCACTTCATTGTTATATATATATCCAGAAATCAAAGAATTCCAACTAACTAAATCTTTATTACCCATAGCACAAAACACTTTCTTTGCCATGTCAGTGCAACCAAACAAAGAATACATAGTAATAATAGAATTACTCAAAACACTACCAAACTCAAATCCCAACCTTGAAACCAACCCATGAATCTGCATTCCCTCTTTCACCCCACCACAATCTCCACACCCTTTAACCATTATAGTCATGGTAGTTGAATTAACCTCAACAATACCTTCCCTCCTCATATCCAAAAACAAACCAAACCCATTTTCAAACAAGCCTTTCTCCATATACCCATCAATCATCGCACTCCAAGAAACCACATTTCTCTCAGGCATTCTATCAAACAACGTCCTAGCATAATCAACCCTCCCATCTCTACACAAACCACCAACCACAGCACTCCAAGAAACAACATCCCTCTTATTCTCACCCACATTCTCAAAAACCCTCAACGCTTCATTCGTTTCGCCCATTTTCAAATACCCGTTTATCAAAGCATTTGAACAACCCGGGTCACGAAACTCACACGGAGCTTCACGGTAAAGCTCCTCCGCCAAATCGAACTTCCTTGCCTTAACTAATCCCATGATCATAGCAGCATATGACACCTCATTCCGGTTGTGAAACGAGTTGAAAAGCTCGTAAGCTTTAGTCACATTACAACCATTGCGGATATAACCGGATATCATGGCATTATAAGTAGCCGTTGTTCGTTCAGGCATTTCATCGAACAGTTTACGGGCATTAGTGATTTGACCATTTTGAGCATAGACAGTGAGCATGGCTGTCCAAGTGACAATATTCTTTTGGGACATTCTGTGGAAGATTGTTTCTGCTGCTTTAACGTCACCATTTCGTCCATTTTCTGAAATCTTAACGTTGCATTCAGTGACAAATTTGCTACCTTTTGCAATGTTGGTTTGGTTTTGAGTAAGGTTGGTGATTCGTTGGTGGATGTTTCTGACGTGGTGGAATTTCATATTTTTATGGGCTTAGAAAGAACTCATTCTCATTATCTATTTAGTAGCCGAATTATGGCCAAATGTATCCATCTTTCCGCTCTTTTATTGTGCTAAACTATAAACATATCAAATATAACATATATTCTTATTTTTTTTTAATATGGTTGGAATAATTAAAAAGTGAGCCCAAAATTTCTATTTGTAACCTAAAATTTATATGAAAAAAAAAATACCTTGATAAAATTTATATTATTTAATTTTTTGCTAGACTTTTGTTATATTGCGGTCAGACTTCAAATTACTAAATTACTAAGGTTTTTCAACATACATGAATCCAAACAATTCTTGAGCATATCAATATCTTGGCGTTAACGGATGATAAAATCGTCATGGCCTACACATAAGACACTTCGACGTTGAAGTCATTATGTGAAAAAATAAAAGTAGAGTTTAGGTATTGGTTGATTGTAGCTTGAAGGATTGTTTGAGTCCTCTTTTACATAGTTGACAAGGGAATCTTCCTCTCTAATTTAATGGATAGCTGTTGGTCGACGATTATGATTGTGGTGTTTTGTAACCATCGTCCGTGTAGGCAATTTAAAAGGGGCAGAGTGTTGACATATTGTTTTATTCTTGTTGCTTAATTTAAATGATTTAATTCTTGTTGCTTAATTTAAATGATTTAATTCATGTAAAATAGGAAATGTGTAAATATGAGATTTCCTATTCCTATTTGTTAGGAGTAATAGCATGATCACAGTTGTACCTCTATGTAATTATAGGCTATATAATCCTTGTACATATTCAATGAAAAATATCAATCAGAGAAAAAATATTCTTCTCAAATCAAATTTGGTATCAGAGCTAGGTCTAAACCTAGTGCCATGAGCAAATCAAATTCTGAAAGTGTTGAAACACCAAAAAGGAATCATGAAATCTCTACCACTAAGTCTGCTCTTGCTCCAATTATTATTAGGTCAGAAAGTTCATCCTTCAATGCAGGGATTATACTCAATGAAAAGAATTATGACATGTGGTCTCAGATGATGGAGATGCATCTTGACGAAAAGGAGAAATTATCGTTTGTTCGTGGTAACACTCAACCACCCACATAAAAAGATGATGGATAAGAGAAGTGGTACACTGACAATCAAAAAGTTAAACGGTGGTTGCTGATGTATATGTCTCCAGATATTATGAAGCTATATATTCGCCTAAAAACCGTCCGAGATATTTGGAAAGCTCTGTCGAAGGCCTTTTATGATGGAGCAGATGAATTGCAAGTTTTCACATTGAATGAAAGGGCTTTCTCTTCCAAACGGAACGGAAAATTAGTTTATGTTAATATGGAGAATTGGTTGAAACTTTCAGCGAATTGGATCATCGGGACAAGGTGATTATGGAATGTGAAAAAGATTTTGATGCTTATCACAAGTCAGTTCAGCGACAACGGGTGCACATATTCTTTGCTGGTTTGGAGGGTGAATTCGAACTAATCCGTGGTGAAATCTTGCGCAAAGATCCGGTTCTTGAGTTAGAAGAATGCTACTCAATGGTCCGCCCCGAGTTTGTTCGACAAACAACAATAAGTGGAGTATTTGAAAAGTCTGAGGCGTCAGCCATGGTGAGTAGGAACAAAACGAACCAAAATGTTTTTTTTTCTCAAAAACAAAATTGGACAAGGAGCAACTACTTCAAAACCCCCATGGGTCCCTCCAAGTCCAACCTTAAGTGTACTCATTGTGACCAATCTAGTCATGCTAGAGATCGTTGGTTTGAGCTTGTAGGATATCCAGAATGGTGGGATCATAATCGTGACCAGCGAAAGAAGCATTCATACAAAAATTCCGCTGCTGCAGTTGTAGAAACAAAGACTGATTTGGAAGATGTGGCTGGAAAAAGCTCGGCTTTGATAGCAACAAGAGGTAATGGTGGTAAGGTTTTAAATTCAGTTGCCTTTGTTTCTAGACAATCTCACCTCTAACATCTTCCTCACAAAAATTTATCTCCACCGCTAATGGTTCCTCGGCACCTGTCATTGGGGAAGGGGATGTATCTCTGATTGATACTTTGAACTTAAATTCTGTTTTAGTTGTCCCATAAAATGTTGTATCTTATAACCATTACCGTAGTTCTGCATCATAATCAAATGAATTTTGGAGTCCACATATGCTTCAGGGTTTATTCTGTAATTGTCAATTTTGTGTGCACTTCTTTACACGTCTAATATTTTATGACGTGAACTTATCAATAATGGAAGAATTCTAACTTGAGTTGAGATGCATGTCTAAATACAAATTTTCATTTTTGGAGACTGCACGTGATTTTGATTACTTGCAAAGATTAGCCATGTTGTATGTCACTCTCACTGTTACATAGACCTATCAATCCTACAAAATTCATTTCCCTCCTATCAAACAGAAAGTCATGATAGTAAAAAAGTTGACAAGTAAGAAAAGGATTTTATTAATTTCAGTTAATGGTTCAAGCTTATAACAATATCTGTTTTACTTAACACCTCTAGTTTATTGTAAAGTTTCGTATGGAAGAAGTTGCATTTCTGGGAATAAATTTAATAGAAACACTAATGACGCAATGGCGTTCATCAGTGAGAACTTGACCTCTTCTTCTTTGAATACATGACCCAAGTGCCCACCACATGCTGGAAAAAAAGTTATTTACTCTCTTAAACACATTTTTTTTTAGTTTTTAACATTTATTTGGCAGTATCAAGGATCAAATTGATAGATAATATAAACAATGCAGGGATCGATTTGATAGTAAGTGACATAATTTATGGACCAACTTGATTTTTATGAATAATTAAGGGATCGGTTTGACAGTGTAACAATTTGTAATGACTTTCGTTTAAAAAACAAGTCCAAAAAAAAAAATTCAAAAAATTTTCAATCAAATTCGTCCCTGTATATGTGGAAGTTGACTTGAAACTCCATGTCAACGCTTAACATGACACGTCAGCACTGTTAGCGGTGAGACTTGATGGAGGGATCAATTTGATCGACGTTCGTAAAATTCAGGGACCTATAGGCTATTTTGAAAAATTCAGGGACGAAAAGCATACAAATTTGAGGATGAAATAGCTTATTCACTCTTCTATTAATATTACATACAAAATTGAGTTGCATACATCATTCAAATCAAACAGTAAGTAAGATGTTTATTTGATGGAGGCAGATGTGAATGTGATATAGAAAATGAGCTTCATGTAGTGTGATTCTACTATATATAGAAAATGCAAGAAATTAAATCCTATAGTGCATGAAAGCCAAATGTTTTCTAACTAACTTAGAAAACTTCTTCTACAAGTTTCTTCTAATCTTTTAAGTTCTGAATATCGATAGTTTCCCGAGCACAAACACTTCTACTGCACACTTTCGACTTGGAAGTTATTTTGAAATATGGGATAATTTGGATTTTCAAGTACCTTCAGGAATGCTTATTGTTGAATTCTTATATTGTAGCAAATAAATATTGCTTTCAAATGTTAATATAGCTCCAAATGCTATTGGAGTTCAAATAATGATTTATAATCAATTTCTTGGATGTTATTATTATGAATTGAGAAGAGAATAGAAAGATGTGATTCTCAATAGATGTAACTATCTGATATTGCAAGTATTTATAGACTTTCTAATCCATATGCTAACTAACATGAGCTTAATGCATAGGATTGCTATACTCATAACTAACTTCCTAAGTTACTTGCTATGCAAGTCGTCACTATTGTTCTTATTTCTATCTTCATTATGTGTGTGATGCAATATCCTCCCACAAGTTGGTGGTTGATAAATGTTGATTATCTCCAACTTGGATAGTAAGAGATTGAAAGGTTGAGGCAAGAGAGGTTTGGTGAAGAAATTTGCTAACTATTCTTTTGAAGAAACTGAAAGTAGCTTCATTACTTTGGCTTGCAACTTTTCCCTGACAATGTGACAATCTATCTCTAAGTGTTTGGTGCGCTCATGGAACACAAAATTATCTTCTATGTAAATAGCACTTTGATTATCACAGTATATTACAGGTAGCATCTCACAAGTAACTTTTAAATCTTTGATCAGATACAAAAGCCACTGCAATTCACATGTAGCTGCTGCAAGAGCTCTATATTCAGCTTCTGAGGAAGATCTAGAAACAACTAGTTGCTTCTTTGTTCTCCATGATATTAGAGATTTTCCCAGAAAGAAACATTGTCCATAAATTGATCTCCTTGAATTAATGCATTCAGCCCAATCAGCATCAGAGAAACCTAAGATGTGAAGTTTAGAATATCTAGGAAAGAAAAACCACGACCTGGATAACTCTTAAGATATCTGAGAACCCTTAAAACTGCAGAGTGATGAGCATGAGTAGGTTTGGTGAGAAACTAACTAATTTGTTGAGTGATGAATGTAATGTCTGGTCTAGTTGTGTTCAAGTATAACAATCTTCCTACTAATCTTCTATATGATGCAATATCCTCAAAAGGTGAATTGGTATCTTGATCTAACTTGGATGACGGATCAAAAGAAGTAAAAACTAGTTTTGAATCAAATAAGCTAGAATTAGAGATTAAATCCAAGCAATATTTTCTTTGGCAAACTGAAATACCAGTATGAGAATGAGCTATTTCAAGGACAAGAAAATATTTTAACTGACCCAAATCCTTTATCTGAAAAGAATCATGTAAAATATCCTTGATGGATTGAAACTCAAGAAGAGAGCTACCGGCTAAAATCACATCATCAACATAAACCAATAACACAGTGATAACGGAAGTTGATTTCTTAATAAAGAGAGAATGATCAGAGGAAGCTTGTGAATATCTGATAAGTGGCAAAATATGAATAAATCCATGTCTTTTATAATGCCTTTTAGTTACTTGTTGATAAGTGGCAAAATATGAATAAATCCATGTCTTTTATAATGCCTTTTAGTTACTTGTTGTGCAAGTTATCTTAGGAAAAGCATGGAATTTATGAATAAATGCCAATTATTCTTTGTATATCTCATTCTTCCCCATTTGTGTAGGAAAAAGCAAGCCAGGACCTGAACATCAAAAGAATTATTGAAGAGAAGCATGAAGACAATCGCCTAGCGATCCTAGGGCGATTGCAGAGCGAAGTGTATCAGAGAATTTTCGCCAAGCGATGGAACAGCGAAAGATTAGCGAAGGTAGGCAGAGAGTTCAGCTGGAACAGTAACTGCCATATTCGCTAAGCGACGGAGAGGCGAAAGGTTGGCGAAGGTAGGCAGAGAGTTCAGCTGGAACAGTAACTGCCACATTCGCCTAGCGACCTGAAAGCGAAAGCTTGGCGATTCAAGTCAGAGATTTTCTGGAACAGGGGAAGATATTTTCGCCTAGCGATATTTTGGTTCGCTCAGCGACATCATCAAGGCGGTCTAACTGTAGAAGATGACGTGGCAAATCTCTATTGGCTGTTTTGAATTGTTCGCTGAGCGATGATACGTATCGCTGAGCGAAAGTGTAATTATCAGTTTAGTATTTAAGCTATTTTCAGCTTTTAGGTTAAAAAACTTACTATTGTATTGATTACAGTTTTACACGAAATTTAAGAGCTTATTCCTAAGAAAGAGAGATTAGGCATAGAAGGAGGAAAACTTCAAAATAGCAAGTAACTTTGGATTGAAGAAGACACTTTAGAAGCTTTGAGACATCAAGCTCTACTAAATCTTCATCTTCCTTATTTTGCAAGTGTTGTCATGATAATGATCAACCAATCTCCTTTGTTGGGATTGATAGGTAATCAATCACTCATGTTGTAAACTTTTGATTATTCAATATATGATTCTAGCTATTTTTATATACCATTGAATTTCTTCTTTTTCAATCATATGTTTGATTTAAATGTTGTTGAAAAAGACTTTTGAATCTAGGTTTAGAATGATTTTCTATCAAGATAAGAAATTCTAGAAATGGGATTTGGTTTTGATAATTACATTATAGTATTGGATCTTAATGCTTTTGGATCGTTTAATAGATTGAGAAATCATCGATTAAACGATACAATCGATCTCAAGACATCATTTGGGAAATCAATGATGTTGTGAGCAATACGTAATAATGTCATATATAAGAAAACGCTAGAATTCGTATTTGTAATCAATCGGATATAAACGATGTTTGATTGATGAAAGTTAATCCTAACACCTTCTATGTCCTATGACTCTACCATTTATTTATTATGTTTTAAAATGATGAGTAGTGTAGTAAAACNAAATGTTAAACCCTAACTTAAAACGATAATCGAAGTTGAACGGAATATGATATCACATTAATCCCTGTGGAACGATATAAAAATTAATACTTACTTTTGTTCATTCAACAAAATGGCGCCGTTGCCGGGGATTAAAGTTTTTGATGTTATAATCATTGCAACTTTAATTATGGTTTTAAGCAATTTTGCACAAAATTCTTTTATGTATATAACTAATACTCTTATCCATCTTGTTTGCTAATTCTTTGTGGTCAGATTATTGAAATCGTTTATGCGAGGTCAAGTACCAGAGGACCAACTTCTTTTTGATTCCGAGATTGAAAGAACAGCTCGTAGAGCCAATAGCAAGAATCGGAGAAAGAAGCAACAAGCAAGGAGGAGGCAACAAGAGGAGAGTTCTGTTTCTAGTCAATCATCAAGTCCTAATCCAAGCCAAGAGTTACAAATGGCTGCAGCTGGAGATGGTTCAGGAGGTTCTGGGGTACCATGCACTAATAGTCCACGCCGTTTTGCTCAATTGGGGAAAGCAACGCGGACTACCAAGCAAACGGAGATGAAGACGGGGATATTACAAATCTTGTATGCTAATCCATTCTCAGGATTAGATCATGAAGACCCGTTCCAACATCTCACAAAATTCTATGAGATTGCGGGAACTCTTGGTGAGACGGAAAATAATGAGGAGGCTATGTGGATGAGAATGTTTCCACATTCATTGATAGGCAAAGCTAAGGAGTGGTACTTGGACCAACCTCCGACGGTGATGACAAACTGGAATACACTTGAGGAGAAATTCCTTGAGAGGTTCTTCCCTCAGAATCGATTTATGGAGGCGAAGACTACCATTGCGGTGTTTTCACAAGGTACAAGTGAAACACTATGTGAAGCCTGGGAGCGTTTCAAGTCAATGCTCAGGAGATGTCCGAACCATGGATTTGATGAGTTAACACAAATTCATCTCTTCCGGAACGGAATGCAACAACAGTCAAAGCTTTTGCTTGACGCTGCAGCTGGTGGTTCTTTAATGGCCAAGAGCGCGGAGGATGCTGTTGCTATTATTGATAGAATGGCGTTGAACGATCACCAAGCTCATCACAACCGGAGCCAAAGCCAAAGGAAGACAGGAATCTTAGAGTTGGGAACTAATGATGCGATCCTTGCACAAAACAAGTTGCTCACGCAACAAGTGGAAGAGTTGACAAAGAAAATGGCCAACCTTCCCCAACAGATGAAGGACATCCAGAACGAGCAAAGAAGACAACACCAAGTCGCATCTTGCGAGCTTTGTTCGGGAGACCACCCAACCGGATTCTGTCCACCCCCCACAGAAGAGGTAAGCTATGTTGGTAATCAACCAAGGCCTCAACAGTTTCCTAACCAATTCCAAAACCATCCAAACAACTTCCCAAGAGGGAATAACCCAAATTATGGTCAAGGGTGGAGAGGAGAAACTGGCCAATACAACCGACAACCTTACCAGAATTACAACCAATATCAACCTCCACAACAAAACCGCAACCAATCCACCGATGAAACCCTCAATCTATTCATGCAGCAGTCAATGGCCAACCAGAAGAACACTGATGCGTCCATTAAAAACTTGGAGACGCAAGTGGGTCAATTGGCACAACAACTTTCTCACGCTACTCAACAAGGCGGAACCTTTACCGCCAACACAAACCAACCCGAAGGATCATGCATCATCATCGAAATGACAATTAAGTCATTTTGATGAGGAAGCCCTTGCAACAAGAGACAACGAAAATTGCAAGGCAATAGCTACAAGAAGCGGGAAGGTAATTGGCCAAGGTATAGGGGATAATCTTGAAGTAGAGAGAAGGGTGGTTGAGAAAGAAGTGAAGGAGAAGGATGAAGATGAAGGGCATGAGGAAGAAATAGAAGATGTACATATAGAGGATGTAGAAGTAGAAAAAAATAATAAGGATGTAGTTGAAAATGAAAACATTGTATGGAAGAAGGATGTGGTGAAGGAGAAGAGCAAGAAGCAAGAAATAGTGAAGAATGCACCAACACCGCACCTACCTTACCCAACTACACCAGCCAAAAAAGAGAAGGAGAGGCAGTTTGCTAGGTTCCTTGAAGTCTTCAAGAGGTTACAAATCAACATACCATTCTCGGAAGCCCTAGAGCAAATGCCGGCGTATGCCAAGTTCATGAAGGAAATCCTTTCCAAGAAGAGAAGGTTCAATGAAGAAGAAACAATTTTGCTAGATGCAAATTGTAGTGAGATCATCCAGAACACATTGGCAAGAAAGAAGAGAGATCCGGGCAAAGTTACATTGCTCGTGTCCATTGGCAATGTTGATGTCGGCAAGGCACTTATTGATTTGGGTTCAAGCATCAACCTAATACCACTATCCGTTGTCAAAAGGATAGGTCATATAGTTGTGAAGAGAACCAACTTAACCTTGCAATTGGCCGACAAATCCTACACTCGTCCATTGGGAATTGCTGAAGACGTGTTGGTGAAAGTCGACAAGTTCTTGTTCCCCGTCGACTTTGTAGTGATGGATATTCCGGAGGATGATGATGTGCCACTACTTCTTGGAAGAACTTTCATGCAAACGGCACGGATGATGATTGATCTTGACGGAGGCTTGATGAAGGTCCGTGTGGACGATGAAGAAGTCAATTTCAACATCCATGAAGCCATGAGGTTCCCTAGTGATAAAGCTGCGTGTTTCAAGATGGATGCAACGGAAGAATTGATAGTTGATACGAGAAACCAGTTGCATGATTTGACGCATCTTGAGAGAGTTTTGACAAACGCACTAAGTATCCTAGGAGAAGAAGATGAGCTAGAGCTTGAAGAGTGTTTGAAGGAGCTCGATTCGTTGAAGGAAATTCCTCCTCACAAAGCCAAAATCGAGGAATTGACGAATGATGCTATAGTAGAAGAAGTGAAACCGGAGATGAAGATATTGCCCTCACATTTGAAGTATGTGTTTCTTGACAAAGAGGGTACCAAACCGGTGATCATCAGTAGCTCCTTATCAAACCAAGAAGAAACAAGATTGGTCGAAGTTTTGAAGTCCAACAAAGACGCAATAGGTTGGACACTATCCGACTTAAAAGGGATAAGTCCTTCCTATTGTATGCACAAGATCATGATGGAAGAGGATTATAAGCCGGTGGCACAACCTCAACGACGGCTAAACCCAAACATGAAAGAAGTAGTCCGGAAAGAAGTAGTGAAGCTACTAGAAGCCGGCATGATTTATCCGATCTCGGATAGCTCTTGGGTTAGTCCGGTTCAAGTTTTCCCTAAGAAGGGAGGTATGACGGTTATCACAAATGAGAAGAATGAGCTCATACCGACAAGAACCGTGACCGGTTGGAGGATGTGTATCGACTACCGGAGGTTGAACAAAGCAACTAGAAAGGATCATTTTCCTCTACCATTTATGGATCAAATGCTAGAGAGGCTGTCAGGACAAGCTTTTTACTGTTTCCTTGATGGGTATTCAGGTTACAATCAGATATCGGTGAACCCAGACGATCACGAGAAGACTGCTTTCACATGTCCTTTTGGGGTATTCGCATATCGACGCATGCCGTTCGGTTTATGTAACGCTCCAGCAACATTTCAAAGATGCATGCAAGCTATATTTGCCGACTTGATAGAGAAAAGCATTGAAGTGTTCATGGACGACTTCTCAGTTTTCGGGTCATCATTTGATCTATGCTTGGAGAATCTGGACACGGTACTGAAAAGGTGCAAGGAAACCAACTTGGTGCTCAATTGGGAGAAGTGTCACTTCATGGTAACCGAGGGTATTGTCCTTGGTCACAAGATCTCCTCCAAGGGTATCGAAGTTGATAAAGCTAAGGTCGACGTGATAGGAAAACTTCCACCACCAGTCAATGTCAAAGGAATCCGAAGCTTCCTAGGCCATGCCGGGTTCTATCGGAGATTCATCAAAGACTTCTCAAAAATCGCAAAGCCATTGAGCAACTTGCTCAACAAAGATAAGTCTTTTGATTTTGATATTGACTGTTTAAATGCATTTAATAGTTTAAAGGATAGCTTAACATCCGCACCCATAATCACCGCACCAAACTGGATATACGATTTTGAACTTATGTGCGATGCTAGTGATTATGCGGTAGGCGCGGTGTTAGGTCAACGCAAAAACAAAATTTTTCATGCTATACACTACGCAAGTAAAGTTTTAAATGACGCACAAGTCAATTATGCTACCACTGAAAAAGAACTACTTGCCATAGTGTTCGCATTAGAAAAATTTCGTTCATATCTCATAGGTTCAAAAATTGTTATTTGGACTGACCATGCAGCTATCAAGTACTTGATTACCAAACCCGACTCAAAGCCGAGACTCATCCGTTGGATGTTGCTACTCCAAGAGTTTGATTTGGAGATTAGGGACAAGAAGGGGACTGAGAACCTAGTAGCTGATCATCTGTCCAGATTGGTGAACAAAGAGATAACGAAGAATGAAAGGGACATCCTTGAAGAGTTCCCGGATGAACAGTTGCTTATGGTGCAAGAAAGACCATGGTTCGCGGACATGGCCAATTACAAAGCAACGGGATTTATACCGGAGGATTACACATGGCAGATGAAGAAGAGGTTGTTGAGAGACGCCACTCAATTCATTTGGGATGACCCGTACTTATTCAAGATTGGAGTAGACCACTTAATAAGAAGATGTGTTGCAAGAGAAGAAGCCAAGGACATCATGTGGCATTGTCACAACTCGCCATATGGTGGTCACTACAGTGGAGAAAGAACTGGAGCTAAAGTTCTTCAAGCTGGCTTTTATTGGCCCTCGTTGTTCAAAGATTGTTATGAACATGTGAAAGAATGCGAGAGTTGCCAGAAGACCGGAGGGATTTCAAAGAGGAATGAAATGCCTCTACAAAGTATCCTTGAAGTCGAAGTCTTCGATTGTTGGGGTATTGACTTTGTAGGGCCATTTCCATCTTCTTTGAATAACGAGTATATTCTGGTGGCTGTCGATTATGTGTCAAAGTGGGTTGAAGCAATAGCATCTCAGAAAGCAGACAGCAAAACGGTGGTCAAGTTTCTAAAAAGAAACATCTTCTCCCGATTTGGAACTCCAAGAGTGCTAATAAGTGATGGAGGTTCTCACTTCTGCAATCAACAGTTAGCAAAAGCACTTGAGCACTATGGAGTAAAGCACAAGGTAGCTTCACCATACCATCCACAGACGAACGGTCAAGCCGAAGTATCCAACCGAGAAATCAAGCGGATACTTGAGAAGACCGTGTCATCTTCAAGGAAGGATTGGGCGATGAAACTGGACGAAGCGTTGTGGGCCTATAGGACCGCATACAAAGCTCCTACGGGTTTCACCCCATTCCAATTGGTGTATGGGAAAGCGTGCCACTTGCCGGTCGAGTTGGAGCACAAAGCGTTTTGGGCGCTCAAGTTTTTGAACTTTGATCAAGAGCAAGCTGGGGAGAAGAGAAAGCTTCAAATGCATCAGTTAGAGGAGATGCGTGACCAAGCCTATCAGTCTAGCAAGCTCTATAAGGAAAAGGTTAAACGGTATCATGACAAGAAGATCATGAAGAGGGAATTCAGACCTGGTCAAATGGTCCTGCTGTTCAATGCAAGACTACGGTTATTTCCGGGTAAATTGAAGTCCAAGTGGTCCGGTCCGTTCATGATAAAGGAAGTGAAGCCTTATGGAGCTGTGGAACTTGAGGATCCTATCACAAAGTCGACATGGACAGTGAATGGACAAAGGCTGAAGCCATATTTTGGAGGTGAAGTTGTTCGGCACACGACAACAATTTCTCTCATTGATTCTTACACTTAAGCGAATCAGGCGTCGATCTAATGACGTTAAACAAGAGCTTGTTGGGAGGCACCCCAATTTTGTAAGTATTTTACTGCTTTGCATTTTAGTTTAGGTCATTTTTCATTCAAAATCAGAAACCATTCCAAATTCAGAACCTGAAAAATTTTACCTGTCATGGATCGCTCAGCGAAAAACATGATCGCTAGGCGATAATTATAGGTCAGTTTGACCAGTGTTTTAGAAAAAATTTTCATTTTCTGCGTATTTTCGCTAGGCGAAAGTATGATCGCCTAGGCGAAAGTTCATCTGGGTCGCTAAGCGATTTTACCCAGAAATTTTTAAAATTTTCTAATTTTTGATCTGAGTTTTTCAAATTGATTTTATACTAACCTCTATCAATATATGTGTTCTGTGTGTTTTTCCTGATTGTTTTACAGCATGGCACCTAAATCCAAATCTACCGGAAGCAAAAGGAAAGCGGGAGAAGGATCTTCTCGTGCATCCGCTCCATTTGATGCGAGCCGCTTCCGGAGCGCACACCACGCTGCTAGGTACCAGGAGCTGCTTCAGAGGAAGTTCTTGCATGAGAAAGAGTTCATCATCAGTCCTCAAGGCAAATACACGGGCATTTTGGGGATTTTTGAGAGTAGGAAGTGGGAGACTTTGGTAAGTCCTCCAACAAATATCAACGCTGATATTGTCAGGGAGTTCTATGCGAATGCAATCCCTGACAGCCCTGAGGACCCCTTTGAGTTCCAGACTTTTGTCAGAGGCCATGTCGTGAAGTTTCACCGCCCAGCCATCAATGCTTACTTGGGAAACCCTTTGACTCCTGCTGAATCGGAATATTTGTGTGAGTACCATGCTCAGCAAGCTCGTGGCAACTGGGACCACGAAGAGATTAAAAAGGCCATTTTCAAGGAAGGAAAAGATTATGATCTGAATGCATCTGGGAGGCCTTTTAGGGCATTGAAGCAGGACATGACAATGCCAGCTCAGGTGATCCTCAACCTTATCTTACACAACATCCGACCCAAAAGCCATATGTCCTCAACCACATTGGATGTCACCCCCCTCATTTACTGTATCCTAGCTGGGAAGAAGGTGGATGTTGCCAGGATCATTGCAAAGGAACTTAAGACAGTTGCAATGAGTGGCATTACAATTGCTAAGTGTCCACTTGCCTTCCCCGGACTGATTATGGGCCTATGCCAGCAAGCACGCATCGTCCTCCCACCACAAATCCATGAGAAGATAGTAAACCCGGTGGATGATGCCTATATTGCCCGACACAATGAGGGGAGGCCAGTCAGAAGAACCCACCACCAAACCCAAGATCAGCCTGAACCATCACAAGCACAGGAGCAGCCACCTACACAGCCACAGCAGCCTCAGATTCACCAGTGGGATCCTAGGTATCAGAGTTTCACTTGGGATGCTATGGAGGCACATTACAGAGGTCAGCTGGGTATCCAGGAGTCGCTCTACCGTATGCAGCAGCATTGGGGTGCTCCAGCAGACTCTGCTCAGCAGGTGATGACCCCGGATCAGTATCGCTCCTATGTGAACTACCCTGGGGACAGGCCATTCTATTATGGAGGGGGCAGTGGAGCTGCAGTTGCTGATGATGATGATGATGCAGTTGCTGGTGCTGATGATGTTGTAGCAGCTGAGGGTTCGGATGAGGAGATGGAGGATTGAGCTGGAGCAAGACAAGGACTTGAAAGCACGCGCATAAAGTGAAAAATTCCATTTAAAGCTTTCAGTCGTTTATTTTTTTTGGATTGTCTGAACAATACCATGGCTTGTATTACTGAATTCCCGTACTTTGTTTCTGCATTTTGTTTTGTACTTTGTTTCCGTACTTTTAATTCCGTATTTTAATTCTGTACTTTGAATAGTATGTACTTTTGGTACAAGTTTGATTAAGTTTTGTTTTATGTTAATTTTGTGTGTTATAGTTTTTTTTTTTTTTTTTTATTTTTTTTTTATTTTTAGTATCATGTTTTAGTTAGTATAGCTATTTTTCAATTGTGTGAACCCTGTTCAAATACTCAATGCTAAATGCTTGAACTAAGCCAAAGCTATGAGCAAAAGATCAGGTGAGTGATAATGATAAAAGTTAGTGATAAAGCGCGCAGTTAAGGTACTCGTTTCTTGTTTTTCTAGGTATATACTTGATTGTGAAATGAGTCCTTTGCACACAATGTTTATGTTACTCAGTTTTAAGTAAGCACATATTTACGTTTGAACCAATTTAGAACTAGCCAAAAATGTGAGGAATCCTCAACCTTTGTATATATATGCAGGAGACCAATATCATGTTTAACTCAGTTAGATTATGTTAAATCTGTTGTTGTTTTAATTTGTATAAAAGCATTGAAATGATCAAGGCAATTTTTTCACTAATTGAGAGAAATACTTGACCAAATGAACCGACCCTGTGAGATGTGTGAGTATCTGTTAACCCAGCTGAGCCTAATGGAATCAGAATTGTTAACTGTGGACTGTCAATTTAATAAGCTCATCTGCTTATTTAAATTGCCGGAGTTTGTAAAAAAAATTCAGTCACAGTTAACTCTTTATTAAATTCTGATAATTGTTTTCTTTTGAACCCTTATCCATCGTTTTTATTGACCTTTGCCATAATAACAAAGGAACATTCGATTAGGGTATCATTGGAATAAGTTGGGGAGAAAGGAAGGTTTCATTTAAGTCAATGTATGGTGAATGATATTAATTGATCTTGACAACAAGAAAAGAGAAAAGAAAAAGAAATGAAAAAAAAAGAAAGAAAAGCAAACCAAGAAAAAGAAAAGAGAAAAATGAAAAGGTTTGCAAGATTTCAAAAAGAAAAGTTGTCAAGAATCAATCAAGAATAAAAAAGAAAGAAATTCACCAAGTGTTGTATTGGAGAAAGAAGGAAGTTGTAATTAGATTGAATGTTTCCTTTTGCTTGGCCATTTGAATTCAAATATCCCACATATGACAATTCTTTTGTAACCTAGCCCAATTACAACCCTGAAAGACCTTTTGATCAATGCCTTTTATGCTTTTAGAAATGATAATTAGATGGACACATAATTTGATTGTATGTTATCATGTTTATTGGATGAGTGTTCATAACCCTTACAAATGTTCAACATGTTTATCTACTTTTATATAGAAGTGTGTTAGGTTGGTTCAAATTTAAATATTTTGTTTGCCAAGAATTGTGAGATATAAACTTTGTGCTTAGGACTGTGTCACAATCATGGTATGTATTTAGTGGAATGAGAAACATTACTATTGCTCGCGCTATCATAGTTGAATCATTCACCTGATAAATCTTTTCTTCCATTTTGGAAATTTTTGCCTCATGCTTAACTTTGTCCAAAGCCTTGTTTTTCCAATTATTTTGAATCTTTTGTTTGAGGACAAACAAAGAACTAAGTTGGGGAGTATTTGATAAGTGGCAAAATATGAATAAATCCATGTCTTTTATAATGCCTTTTAGTTACTTGTTGTGCAAGTTATCTTAGGAAAAGCATGGAATTTATGAATAAATGCCAATTATTCTTTGTATATCTCATTCTTCCCCATTTGTGTAGGAAAAAGCAAGCCAGGACCTGAACATCAAAAGAATTATTGAAGAGAAGCATGAAGACAATCGCCTAGCGATCCTAGGGCGATTGCAGAGCGAAGTGTATCAGAGAATTTTCGCCAAGCGATGGAACAGCGAAAGATTAGCGAAGGTAGGCAGAGAGTTCAGCTGGAACAGTAACTGCCATATTCGCTAAGCGACGGAGAGGTGAAAGGTTGGCGAAGGTAGGCAGAGAGTTCAGCTGGAACAGTAACTGCCACATTCGCCTAGCGACCTGAAAGCGAAAGCTTGGCGATTCAAGTCAGAGATTTTCTGGAACAGGGGAAGATATTTTCGCCTAGCGATATTTTGGTTCGCTCAGCGACATCATCAAGGCGGTCTAACTGTAGAAGATGACGTGGCAAATCTCTATTGGCTGTTTTGAATTGTTCGCTGAGCGATGATACGTATCGCTGAGCGAAAGTGTAATTATCAGTTTAGTATTTAAGCTATTTTCAGCTTTTAGGTTAAAAAACTTACTATTGTATTGATTACAGTTTTACACGAAATTTAAGAGCTTATTCCTAAGAAAGAGAGATTAGGCATAGAAGGAGGAAAACTTCAAAATAGCAAGTAACTTTGGATTGAAGAAGACACTTTAGAAGCTTTGAGACATCAAGCTCTACTAAATCTTCATCTTCCTTTCTTATTTTGCAAGTGTTGTCATGATAATGATCAACCAATCTCCTTTGTTGGGATTGATAGGTAATCAATCACTCATGTTGTAAACTTTTGATTATTCAATATATGATTCTAGCTATTTTTATATACCATTGAATTTCTTCTTGCTTTTCAATCATATGTTTGATTTAAATGTTGTTGAAAAAGACTTTTGAATCTAGGTTTAGAATGATTTTCTATCAAGATAAGAAATTCTAGAAATGGGATTTGGTTTTGATAATTACATTATAGTATTGGATCTTAATGCTTTTGGATCGTTTAATAGATTGAGAAATCATCGATTAAACGATACAATCGATCTCAAGACATCATTTGGGAAATCAATGATGTTGTGAGCAATACGTAATAATGTCATATATAAGAAAACGCTAGAATTCGTATTTGTAATCAATCGGATATAAACGATGTTTGATTGATGAAAGTTAATCCTAACACCTTCTATGTCCTATGACTCTACCATTTATTTATTATGTTTTAAAATGATGAGTAGTGTAGTAAAACAAATGGTTAAACCCTAACTTAAAACGATAATCGAAGTTGAACGGAATATGATATCACATTAATCCCTGTGGAACGATATAAAAATTAATACTTACTTTTGTTCATTCAACAATATCCATGTTGAAGAAGCAAAGAAGTCAGTTTCTCATACCATTATCTGCTAGCTTGTTTGAGACCATAAATGGACTTAACAAGTTTACAAACCTGATTAGGTTTGTGAGAAGTAGTGCCAGGAGGTAACAACATATAAACATCCTCAAGCAAATCTCCATGGAGGAAGGCATTGTTTACATCTAATTGATGTAAATGCCAATTGTTGATGGAAGCAAGAGCTAAAACCAATCCGACAGTGGTTAATTTTGCCACAGGAGAGTTGGTGTCAAAGTAATCTAAACCTTCCACTTGATTGTAGCCTTTAGCAACTAATCTTGCTTTGAACCTCTCAATAGATCCATCTGCATGATGTTTGATCTTATAAACCCATCTACAACCAATTGGAGTGATGTTTGGTAGCAGATCAACAATCCTCCATGTTCTAGTTTTCTCAAGAGCAGTTAACTAAACTTCCATTGCTTGTTTCCAATAGTCAAACTTACTTGCTTCAGCATAGGTTTTTGGCTCAATTTGTGTGGAAAGGGACAAAGCAAAATGACAATGTGAGTTAGATAAATTGGCAAAAGAAATATAATTGGAGATAAGATATAAGGATGTGGGAGAAGACTGTAAACTATTAGTGGATGAAATACACAAAAAATCTTTTAAGTATGTAGGTGAATGTTTATTTATTGTAGATTTTCTAATAGGAGGCTCAGTGAGAGGTGGAATATTAATAGTAGGTGGGGTAGGTGCATGGATTATAGGTGTATCATGGCTAATGGAAGTATGAGAAATGTTAGGTTCAGATGGTGAAGTAGTATGGGGGATGAAGGAGGTAAAATATTCCCAATTTGAAGTAATGGACATAGATGAACTCTTTTAAGGAAGAATGTGTTCATGAAAAGTGACATTTCTGGAAACAAATATTTCTTTGGAGGTTAAATCAAACAAAACATAGCCTTTAACACCTGACTTATATCCCAAGTAAACATATTTTCTGGCTTTATGATCGAGTTTAGTTCTATTGGCTTGAAGGGTAGAAGCATAACACAAGGAACCAAAGACTTTGAATACAGACAAATCAGGTATAGTGTCATGGAGTAATTGATAAGGAGACATGTTTTGTAGTAGAGTAGTGGTGACTCAATTTATGAGAAAAATTGCATGATTGACTGCATAAGACCAAAAGGTTTTAGGTAGTTTGGATTGGTATAAAATAGCTCTTCCAACATTTAAGATATGTTGATGCTTTCTTTCTACCCTACCATTTTGTTCAGGAGTTTCTACACAGGACAAGTGATGTATAATACCTTTGGAAGCATAAAAGGAAGGGATTAAAAACACTGGTCCATTATTTGTTCTGACAACCTTAAGGGTAATGTGAAATTGATTTTCAAGCATGATAATAAACTGTTGAACATGTTGTGAAACTTCTGATTTAGCTTTTAGCAAAATTATCCATACAAACCTACTAAAATCATCCACAATAGTGAGGAAATATTTATGGCCATGAACAAATGAAATTGAGAGAGGACCCCATATATCAAAATGAAGAAGTTCATATTTAGAAGAAGCATGAGATAAACTGAGATCAAATGGTAATTTTCTTTGCTTAGCAAAGTGACAAATGTCACAAACTGATTTATTGTCACAAGATATTGAAGGGTACAAACTTTTCATATTTGACAATCTCGTATTTGACAAGTGGCCTAGACTAAAGTGCCATAAAGCAGAAAGAGGAATATAAGTGTTAAAGACTACATTATTGCAAGACTTGGAAACAATATTCAATGAGGAAATATAATTGATAATAGAAGAAGCTGGAGTTTGCACTTTAAGCTTATAAAGTCTATTCACCAACTCACCCAAACCAATCATCTGATGACAATTCATGTCCTGGATCATACAAATGGAATCAGAAAACTTCACATAACAAGAAAGAGAAGCACAAAGTTTTGAAACAGAAATTAAGTTCATTTTGAACATAGGAGAATACAGAACGTGTGAGATATACAAATGGGGCGAAAAATGGACATTACCAACATATTCAACAAGAACAAATTTGCCATTTGGTAAGCTAACTCTAATAGGTTTAATCTTATAGAAAGAACTAAAAAATTGAAAAGATGAGCAAATATGGTCATTAGCTCCAGAATCAATAATCCAATATTCAAAAGGAGAGTGTAAATGAGAGGACACAAAATATTTACCTGAAATGGTGTTGATAGAGGGAGAGTTTTCTGAGATAGGTTGAAGAGAATTGGCAGTGGAAGATGCAGAAGGAAGCAAATTTGACTATTGAAGCAAGGAAACAAGCGGATTTAATTGTTCTTGATTCAAACCAGAAGAAGTTATCACTGCATTTCCACCATGATTATGCTCAGAACTCTCACCAGTAGAAGCATTAACAGATGAACTTTGTTTATTGAAATTGGGATGGCCAATGTTTTGGTAACAAAACTCAACACTGTGATTAGTCCTATTGCAAAAGGTGCAGTATCTTGATGTGTTCTTGCTACCAGATGAATTTTTCCCATGTCCAAAAGGCTTGCGTGAGTCAGAAGCATTGATAAGCACAATAGATTCATCAGGAAAAGAAGAAGGAGTAGCAGCATTGTGACTTTCTTCTTGAACAATCGAAGAGTAAACCTTGTTCAAAGAAGGAAGAGGATCCATAAGGAGTTCTTGGCTCTTAACAACAGAAAAAGAATCATTCAAACCGTGAAGAAATTGGATAACTTGATCATCAGTGCGTTGGTTTCTAGCAGCACGCATTTCTTTACATCTACATTTTGGAATGCAAGAAAACATAGGAATAGGACGATGGGAATCAATTCTTCCCATAGTGACTTCAATTTAGTAAAATATTCAAGCACATATCTAGAACCTTGTTTGAGGGAATGAATGGATAAGCGTATAGCAGCAATTCTGATACGATCTGCTTTAGAAAAACGCTCCTTCAAATCCTCCCAAACATCAAAATAATACTCATGAAACACAAGAGTTTGTGCAATAGGTTCATAAACTGAATTGATAATCCAAGAATGTATAAGGTGATTGCACCGTTCCCAGGCACTCCAGTTCTGATCAAGCATGTCAGGTACTGGTAGAGATCCATCAATGAAGGAAAGTTCGTTCTTCGCTCCCAAAGCACGCCTCATAGAACGACTCCAAGCAAGATAATTTGAGCCATTGAGTGGTGGAGTAACAAGAACTGAATTCGGACCTTCACTGGGATGAACAAAGTACACTGAATCTTGATTTGCTTGTTGAATCTGAACTACAGGAGCTAAACAAGGAGGCATGTTGAATCATAAAGGAACAAAATTGCGCAAAGAAGAAGAAGAAAGATAGTGAAAACTCATAAGAAACAAGAAGAATCAGAGAAAACACAATATGAATCAGTGAAAACTGATGAAAAATAAAGAAGATGCAAAAGCTTGAAGCTCAAGCATCAATGGCGGAAAGGCGTAACTAAATCGTAACAAACTCTCTCCCATGGAGAGAGAAAAAGGAAACTGATACCATATTATGAATTGAGAAGAGAATAGAAAGATGTGATTCTCATTAGATGTAACTAACTAATAGTACAAGTATTTATAGACTTTCTAATCCATATGCTAACTAACATGAGCTTAATGCATAGGATTGCTATACTCATAACTAACTTCCTAAGTTAGTTGTTATGCAAGTCATCACAATTGTTATTATTTCTATCTTCATTATGTGCGTGATGCAATAGTTATCCTTTGAAAAATATAATGAAATTTCTAACATCACTTATTAAAAGACTCAAAACAAGTATTCAAAATTTGCAAATTAAGACGCACATGCTTTAAATATTTTAGATTTGTATATAGTAGATAATTATTTTGCAGATAAAGACGTGTTTAAATAATTTAGATTTGTATATTGTAAAATATTATTCGCAAACAAGTATGAAACAGATGTTTGGTTTCAATTTGGAAAGGTCAAAAGTAATTCTAGTGGTTGTAAAATTGTTTTTATCACGTGTAGATGATTTAAATAAGAGTTGATTTTGCTTGTAGAATATAATTGATTCTACTTAAAGCTAAAATTTGTAGCTTTTGCCTTTTACAATTGATTTTATTTAGAATCAAGTTTTACATAATCAATTCACTCAAAAACATTACTTGAATATAATATGAACATAGAAAAGTTGAACATAATAGATTGACTTATACTGACAATTAACAACCAAAAACAAAATAAAATTGTTTGGAAAACATCATGTCTTATTTTTTTATGGACTAAAATAGAAAATTGCTTTATTGTTGGTGACGAAAAATGTTTTCTTAAAGAAAGGGACGAAAAACTTATCTAATCGAAAGTAAATAATGGAATCATTAAATTGAATCACTAACGAAACATTTTTAAATCCAAGATACGGTCTAATGGTAAAAAAACACATGTGTTAGATTCACTTAAATCCACATGTTCTGGTTAAATAAATGATATTTATACAACAATTTTATAACAACTATTGTGACAATTTTTTCACTCATATTCACATTATGTTTTTATTTTCTCTCTATTATTCTGGTTTCTGTGTCAATACTTATATATATATATATATATATATATATATATATATATATATATTTATATATATATATTTATAAATTTATGGCTGTCCCCAAATTTACCACACAAATAGTTCTTCAAATAACATTCTTCTAGTTAAGAGCACAAAAGTGCCAAGAATAAAATTCAATGGAAATTGAAACACTCTTCAAGTTTGATACGAAATCAAAACCCACATGATAGATAACTCATCCATCCGATCTTTTACGATAAAAGTACATAGTTAAGTGGGGGATTGGATCCTTTATTCCCATTTTCTCAATCCTCCAATTAGAATATATAAAATAATAGAGAGGGAGGTCTCTGTTAGGTACATAATGCCCACTCAAGAAAGCAACGATAATTTGGTTCCTGAGGAACTATTAATTGACATCAATTCATTTCACATTCTTATATATTATCTATGATCACAATGTCACAATGAGGTTTCCAAATACCTTGTCAAGCTATTATAGAAAGAATTTTATTCATATTATCGGTTGTTGTAAAGATTTTTTCATAGTTAATCAATCATATATCTTTGTGTTTATAACCAAAATAGAGACTGATTTTTAAGATAATTGAAATTTATTTACCACTTCCACATATATTTTTCATACGACAGATCAAATGTCGAAGTATCAAAAAAATGTCGAGTTACTAATCTTTCTAGACAATTGAAACATCATATAGTCTACAATTTTTTTTTTTTTTGAGTTACAATGATATAGGTATGAAGTTTCCACTACCATATAGTATTGACTGATCTCTTCTCCGAACCAAATTTTTTTCATACGAATGAGTCAAAAATTAAACCACCGAACACATGTTTAAATATTGATGTTGGAGTTGTCGGCTTCCGGTTCAAAAAATTCGCCAATTACTGGAATTAGATTGGGAGGTTAAGGTGTATCACATGTACCGTGAAGCTAACTTTTGTGCAGATACCTTAATAGCGATGGGCTATAGAAGTGATTCTAAGATGATTATTTATAAACAACCTCCAGATCATATTAGTTCGTTGCTTTTTGCTGATTCTGTTGGATGTTGTAGTGTTGTTTTATAGTTATTTCTTTGGGCTTAGACCGGCCCTCTTTGTTTCCAAAAAAGAGGCAAAGTCTCTTACCATTTGGATCAATCCATTGTTGTTTATCCTACTAATTTTTAATCAACTTACTTTGATGCTTAATTATTGATCCTTAGGTGGGCATATTGCCTGCTGGTTCGAGATGCCCCACTAGGGGACATTATAGCTAACTAATCTAATACCATATTTTGTGCTCACCTGGAACCATGCATTTTTGTTGCTTAACAAATTGACATTAATGGCTCAAAGCATTAATAATTTTTCCCATCACAATTATACGATTCGAATCTTGTCACAAATTATATGAATCTTTTTTCCATTTACATAATTTATTAATTATTGATTGGTATAGTTGCAAGCTATAGCAACCACTCCTTGCATTCGTGTACCATTTAATTTCCTATATAATGGTCCTTTCTTTACCTTTCAAACTCATTAAGCTTGCTTGCTTTCTCACCAAATAATTGAAAACTTAAAAAAAAAATAGTGTAAAACTTTCTTCATTGTAATAATTAAGAATGTCTTTTTCTGTTGAAATAGAAATTGGTCAATTATCAGAGGCCAATAATGTGATTCTCATGTCCTTGATTGAAGAAACACATGAATTTGAAGATGAATACTATGGTGTGATGATAAACTTGTAAGTATGATCCAATCACTTGAAGAAGAGATAAGTGCCACTCAAAATTATGACATGGGATATATGGATGGTCAGGATTGTTCCACGTCATTCATTGGCCCTGATCATTGGGTAGATAATATGGAATTGATCTCTTCCTCGACGTTAGATGAGATGAATCCATGGAATATCCCTGTGGAAATGAGATGGAGCATATAGAAATGGAGTATGAAGATCAAAATTTTATTGATGATTTTGAATTGTGTTATGGAATTTTCATGGAGCAACAACATTAGAGAAGCTTATAATTTGTGTCAAGGATCAAATGATGCAGTATTCTGAAATTAATTAATAGTAACATTATTTATTATTTATATAAGGAAAAAGAAGCATTCACTGAACAAGTAGTCACGTATTTGTGAATTAGAGTCCGAGTACATGAACCATACATGTTAACTTCAATAATCACATTATATGTGAAATATCAAACTCCCTTTATCTAATCTTAATTGGTGGATGTGGTTTAAATGAGAGTGCTCAACATTTATTTTATGAATGCACAAAGTTTATGAGGGTTTGAATGGTGGTGTTGAGTTGGTTAGGTAGTACTATATAGTAGTGTGCTAGTGAATAAAGAGTTAGCTCATACATGAAACATATACTTAAGTCATTTGTTACTTAGAGCTTACATCGTCTAATATATGAGGTGCATTTGTCACATAATGAATGTCATCATATCACATGTTAAATATTTCATCTAGTCTCATTAACGTGCCTTAGTCAGCACGTATATCATATATTAACATAAGGAAGACATTTAGGGCATGTTTGTTGCGCATGATAGGGAGATAAGATATGATAAAATTATCCTATCATATTGTCTCTTTATTATTCTTATCCTTAGTTATTGGTGGGTTAGCAACCTGATAAGAAAAATACTATTCACTAGTTTCTCTGTCGCGACCAAACCAAGTCTTCTCAGTTTCTCTCTTCTCCATCTCTCCAAATCCGTCGACTTCATGCCTCTCCTGCCACCTCTAATTCATCTTTTCAAATTCATGAACCATGAAAGCCTCTCAATTTCATCTTTTCTGATTGTTTATTTCAAAGCTTGTTAATTTTCAGTTTTGATTAGGATTCAATTCATCTCTTTTGATGCATCATGGATCAAGGATTTCACCCTTTCTTTTGTATTATGTTTTTTTTTTTTTGTTGAATTGTATTATTGTTTTCTTTTGAACATGTCGAACAATTTAGGAATTCCCTGCAAAGAAGATGCGTTTGAAGCATTATCCTGCCACTTAAGACATATTGATTTTTTTAATTTCTTCAGGAGGCATTTCGCCATCGAAGATAATATCCAATTCATCTATAAATTGTGCAGCTTCTGGGTTTTCTAACTGGTTGTTGATGGATTTCACTTTTTCACCATTTTTTATTATTCTCTAAAGAAAGCATTTTTTTTAATATTATTCTTATCTTATTTTTTTATATTTGTGCACCAAACACATGATAGGATAATTGTCTATCATGTCACTATCATATCATATTCTTATCCATCACCTTATCATATCATGTCTTTATCATATTTTGTGCACCAAACAGACTCTTAAGAGACTTCATTTGATATCATTGATGATATGAGGTTTTTGAGTGTCAAAGTCAACCGTCAAGAAGTAAAATTTTTGAATCACTCAAAATTGGTATGAGGACAACATGTAAAGCTGTGTAAGTACTTTGTAGCTTTAATCGAGGGTTTTATCTACAACTTTTGAAACAAATCTCTAAATTTTAAACTTATATTTGACCCAATAGTTACATGATAATTCTTTTCATCAAGCTCTAATAAAGGTGAAAAAAACACAAGAAATGGAACATTTGAATTGTGTTAGATTTAAAATATTTTTCAAAACAGTTTTAAAAACTTTCTTTTTGTTTGATAAATACATTTTTAAAGTAAATTTTAAAACAAAACAAAGCTCGTAAAAATGTGAAGATAATAAGGAGATAAAATCACACAAAGATTAATATAGGCTTAAATATCTATTTAGTCTCTGCAAATAGAGTTCATTTGAATTTTCGTCCCTGTACTTACTAATCCTTCCAAAATTTCCTTACAATTACTAATCATTTGAATTTTGGTTCTAATCACATCTGATTGCTTATGTGACAATTGATTACTGAGGTGTCAATGACGTGACACAAAGTGACTGGGACATGACCTTGCTAACTTAACATTTTCCTCCTGAAATAACTATTTTGCCCTTAATGAGTCCAAACACATGAGAAAAAACCAAAATACCCCTGACTCTTTCTTCCCTCTTCCCTCTCTTCTCTCTTCTGAAACCATTATCTTCCCTTGTCTTCCTTCAGCATTTAACACGTTGATGTTTAAGAAGTCCAAGATTCACATGCTTGTAATTGTAAAATCTCCACAGCCAAATCCAACATCAATCTTCCCTAACTAATAACAAGTTCTCAGTTGATAAAGCATGATTTGTCTGTTCTTCTACTTTCTGATAGGAACTAAAAATCTCTGAACAATGTTTATCCAAAAGTAAGGGGTCTTAGTTCAGAACAAGTACGAGAACAGATTAATCTTCCATTCATGTGCCTAATATCGGTTTTATTGGAACAAAATTGAAAATGTAATACCTAATATATTGGAAATGTGATCAAGCCACTTCAGGTGGTGGAGAAAAATTAAGATCAAGATCCAACAATCTCTGACGTGGCACACCTTCATAATTAGCGACGGAAGAAGATGAACCAGAGTCAATCAGCACGGCGGCGCGTCAAAAATCAGCCATATGATGTTTAAATCCACACATCTCACGACGACCAACGCTTAGGGTAGTTTTAGTGCATGAAAAAGCGTCGAAAAACAAAACAGGACGCGCCACCGGGAAAGCCATGGTAACAGCACCGGCGAAGGATGAGTATACGCGGAGAATGATGTGAGAGTTAAATCAAGCAGCGGTGGTGATGGGATGGGTCGTTCTGTTTCTTAAAGATCAATGCTGAGGAAAGAAGAGGGAAGAAAATGGTTTCTAAGAGAGAAAAAGATAGGAAAGAAGGAAGAAAGAAGCCAGGGGTATTTTGGTCTTTTCTCACATGTCTGGATTGACTAAGGGCAAAATGGTCATTTCAGGTGGAAAATGCTAAGTCAGCACGATTCTGTCCCATTCATATTGTGTCACGTCATTGCCACGTCAGTAATCACTTGCCACATAAGTAATCAGATGTGATTAGGACCAAAATTCAAATGATTAATTAGTAATTGCAAGGAAATTTTGGAAGGATTACCTATTTGCAGGGACTAAACACATATTTAAGCCTATATTAAGCTTTGTGTGATTTTCTCTCCTTATTATCTTCACATTTTTACGAGCTTTGTTTTGTTTTAAAATTTATTTTAAAAATGTATTTATCAAACATAATGAAAGTTTTTAAAACTCTGTTTTGAAAAATATTTTAAATCTAACACAATTCAAATGTTCCATTTCTTGTGTTTTTTTTCACCTTTATTAGAGCTTGATGAAAAGAATTCTCATGTAACTTTGGTTGTATTTGGTACGCATGAATACGGTCGATCTGGAAATTGAGAAATATGGTCATTTTACATAATATTGGGTTTCAATATTTCACAAGTAGTTTCAAGTTTAAAGTGTACTTGTCTTAGTCAAAGCTAAGGATAGAGGTTTGAGTCATGACTTAAATCAGTAGTGTGTTGATTCCCGGATAGCACTTGGGTGACATAATTTTTGGGTGACATTGGTGACATTAGTGCATTTTAGATGAGAGAGAATGATAGATGAATTATTAAAATAAATTATTTAGATGAGAGAATTATTGATTAAGAGAGAGATATGAACAATGTCACCAATGTCACTAAGAACTATGTCACCCCAGTGCTACCCGTTGATTCCCTTAGTTGTTTAGGCTGTATTGGTTTGTGAGAAACATTATGGTTGGGCTCGTGATTTTTGTGTTTTGATTCAATGGGGTTGTGTGTATGAAGCTATGAAACATGGATACGGACACGGATACCAGACACGACACGGACACTGACACGCCGACATCACTAATCATTTGAGAAAATCACATAATTTAGTGAAATTATGTGTCAATCCGACACTGGGACACGGCTAATCCGAAGTTTATCCGTGTTTCATAGGATTAAGCATGTTTTTGTCCTTTCTCTTTTGTAATTCATTAGTTTTTATTCTTAATACATTGTTCTCCCTTCATAAAAAATGTCTCCCTCCAATGTACCCACATCAGAGCCAGTACATTGCACTCCTCCATAATGTTGTCCATACACATCTAAGGCACCACATGGTAGCCATACTATTACTCGAGGTCATAGTCGTCCTCGTCCACCTCCTAGGTATATCTAAGTCAATGTGAATGGTGTATCAATCTATTCGATGTAAAAAAATCACTTCTACATCGGTTGCTAAGCACATCCAAAAGTCTATTTTACCTTTGAAATGATTTATTTGATTATCCCTTTTTAGATCGGTTATAATCGACATAATTTTTTTTTATATTAGCTCTTTAATCGATTTAAAAAGTGTTTTTTTTTTTTACAAAAGTCTTTTAATTTTTTTAACTAGTTTAAAAATTCAAATCAATAATGCGAGAATTGCATATTATATTCTTCACCCATAACGTTGATCTTCTATGGATCAATTAGTCGATATTCTCACTAACTCCTCTATGACCTTACCAAAAAATATTTGACATTTTTTTTGGTACAAAAATATTTGACATTTAATAATCAATTTAGAGATCGGAATATTTTCAATCAATCGTTACGAATTAGGCACTGAATATTTGGCAATTTTTGCAGATCAAAGTTAGGTCATTATTTTTTATTTTCTTACTATGGAGCACTAAACAAAAATAAATGTACAAAGCATCAAACCTGCTGGAAGACTAATGATCAATGAGTGGCATAATTATGATTGCAATATCCATGATCATGTTTATCTATTTTATTCATATTGAAATAAAATCATCATGTTTCTTGTTGGGATGACTAGCTTTTGACTAATATATTCCAGTGCATGCAGAGTCATCCCTTTTTGCAATATAGTAATGGTAGAAGATACATTAATTTCATAGGATTAGCATTTGGTTGTCAAACTTCAATTCAATAGAATAAAATATATGCTTGTTTATCTCTTCAATGATGTTGTTTATACAAAAGGGGTTGGATTGGCATATCACATGGCAGTTGGTTCATTTGTCATCCATTATTTAAAGTGATACATTTATTTAAGACATCTAATCTAAATCAAAATCTTAATTAAACCCACATAAAATGTCATAATGGCAACATGCATGTGCATCAAACAGTGAGTTGGGTGGTCACAAACAGTGCCAACTTTCTTTTCATGACTTAGATATTTCATTCGAAGCATATCTTTTGACCGGTGACAACTTGGGTACCCATCAATAAAAGGTGGGTAAAACAACCCATGTTGAGTTGACACCAATCAAAGTTATTTGTTTGTTTTCTATTATTTTTAATGTTATATAAATATATTGTTTTGATTGGGCCAACTCAACATGGGTAGTATTACCCACCTTTTATTGATGGGTAAACAAGAATTTCCCCTTTTGACTACCCTGCATAAACATTGTAAAAGTTGGCCAATATATTAGTCAGCCCACAAACTAGATTTCCTGGTACTTCAATAATAAAACAAGATGATAAGGGGATAGATTTTTCTATTCCCACTTTCAATTGAATTAACATTAAGAATTAATAAGCACCAATTTATTTTCTGAATTGGAAATATATCTGAAACTAGAAGTTCTTTTAAGGCAAAGATTAGTAAGAACAAATTATTCATTCTAACTATGTTCGCACTACTAACTTGAACTAACAAACTAGAATTAAAGGTGAGACCTATATTACCCCTCGATGAATTGGGGGTAATTTTCCTTTAATAATAAATATGATTCGATTTTAGAACAAAAAAAGATGGATATCACGTGTTGAATGAAAGAACTGGACATGTTTGATGTTCTTATAAGATGAAAATGGCAAGTGATTATGAGAAAAAACTCTTTCGATGATGTGTACATTATCCATTGATGAATTGAGGGTAATTTACCCTTTAACGACAAGTATGATTCGATTTTGGAACAAATGAGACAAAAATCACATGTTAAATGAAGGAGATAATGAAGTTTGATGTTCATGAGATGAAAATGGTAACTAATTATCAAAATAAAGATGAAAAAATGGAATTTTTCTTTAATAGGGGTAAATTACCCCAAATCATGAAGGGGTAATGTAGAAAAAACCACAATTAATTATTATTAATTATTAAAACTTGGAGGCATGTAAACCTGACCTAGAAAAGTTAAGCAAAAAATAAAGGTAAAATACTTCTCGTAGTTTTAAGTTAGACGTTTATAATAATTTAGTTAAGTTTTTTGTTGTACATTGGTCGTTTAAGTTTTTCTTTGTTGCAAAATTATCCTTTAAATCATAAAATATTTACACTGCTACCTATTTTTTAGTCAACTTTGCTAAAACGTGTTTATGAACCATTTAATGTTGAGGTGGTAGGTCAAATAGTTTTTATGACATCAAACATAATTACTTAATTACTCATATATTTTTCTTGTTTTTGAATTCAAGTATAATTTTACAAATAAATGTTATAAATCAAGTAATTGATTAATTTTGTTTCAAATTAAGACCAAATAATACATCTGTGAACCCTAATTTTATGAACAATAAATTTGGACATATCAACTTAACATTAAACGTCTACATAAACATTTTTTAGCTGAGTTTGATGAAAATAGAATCGCAATGCATATATTTTCTGATTTTGAATACCCTATGAACCCTAGCCTCCTTTTTTCAAAAATGAATAAATAAATAAATAAATAAGAATCGAAGTTAAAGATTGTTCATTACCATTCAAAACTCTTTAGCTCATTAAGATACCTTTTAACCACTCACTCCGTCCCAAAATTGGAAGAACTTGCTGAAAAGCGGTGCAATAGAATCAATCAATTAGTATTACAATATAGAGTATTCCTGTTTTATTATTGCAGCTTGACTTTTCAGTCACTAATAAAGGTTTTCTTTTCGAATCAAAAGAAAAAAAAAAATAATTGTCTTTTGATGTTTCTTGTCCCACCCAACTTCAATTGATGTTTTGGGGTCAGATTCTACGATTTCCACAATATCTTGCTCACTTCAAGCGGTCCTTATTGCCACTACACGTACATTATGCTTCCTTATTTCTTAAACTATCCATTGTATACATCTTTAATTTATTATTTATGCCATATTGTTAATTTGATATGCAACATGATCACCCATATCTATATCTGTATAATTATTATTTTTGTGTGCACATGACTGTTTGGGTCATGATGGGTGTAATGTCCCCTTCTTGAAGTGACGTGGCACCTCATGAGTGCCTATATAAAACCCTAACTTCCCTTGCTCATACAATCAATTCATCTTAAGCCTTTTGCTTCTTTTATTTCTCCTTTGATCTTCTTCAAATTCACAAGTAGATTAAACCAATTTAATTAGCAAAATGGCTTCTCAAGTTTGTGAAACTTTTGCTTGTGATGTGGATATCAAGGGTGATCTTCTCATGTCACTAATGGAAGAGTTACCATGTGATGAGAGTAATGATGAAAGGTTAGATAGTTTAATAAGATCTTTTGAGGCTGAAATAAGTGAAAGCAAGATGGGTGACCATGATAATTCAACATGTATAGGATCACAATTGAAGAGCAATTTTGAAGAAAATTATAGTGAATCATGGAACATAGGACAAGTGATGGAGGAGGGACATGACTTTGGGGTTGAGTGGGTCGATATGGATTTGATGACATCCTTCCAATTTGATGATGGAAGTTGGGAGGCAATTGAGACTTGTGGACATGAGAAAGACGTGATGGTTGACCATTTAATGGTTTGTGATGATGGGTTTGATATGGAAGAACATGCTTACAATTCCTTTTGGCAAGATAGTTATGAGATGGGGTTGGTGCATTAGTTTGCTATATTGGTCATGTATAGACTATAGTCGTGTTTTGTAATTAATTCTCAATATATATATTTGCTATTTGTAGTTGGGCTGAGAATATATGCAAAAAGAGTTTATGAATTTGGACATCAAAATACGAGCCTCCTAATTACATTCCAAAATTGTATGGAACAAGAAAGCAAAGCAGTTTAAGAAAAACATAAAACAACACATGGAACATGGAAGCAACCAAGTTTAATTTTTTTATAAAATTAAGTTTAAGTTTTTATCTCTAACTCAGTTAGAATAAGACAATCCTCTGGGTGGGGGGTTGTTGATAGTTGTAATCCATGAAGTTCGGTGTTCGATACGATGTGGATATGATACGACACTGATATGAGGGTATACGAAATTTCATAATTCAAGATACAATACGGCCGAGATATTTTAATAGAAAATTCAATATAAAATTAAATATCCAAATGCATAATATATAAATAAAAGTTATTTTGATGATAAAAAATGTGATAATTAGTCAATTACATATATCCAAAAAAAATATATCATTACTTAGTCAATTATATATATCTTCAAAAGAGAACATCATTACCTACTGTGTATATTATAATGTTTTTCAATTTTTCTTATTTTTTGTAAAGAAAAAAAGGAATTAGAAAAATCATGTTTGCTGACTTGCTCTTCTTTTTTTTTTTAGAAAAAATAGAAAACGAAATAATAGAAAAATCAGTATCTCACGTGTATCGGTTACAATCACGGTATTCTTCGCATATCTCGAGCGTATCCGAAATGTATCAGACAATTTTTTTGTAAATAAAATTTAATCATTTGATACTCTTCCAGTACGTATTGATCAGACGTATCAGATACATATCAATGCAGAATACATATCGGATATAGGTACTTCATCAATTTTGAAGAATCACGGCTTCATAGGTTGTAATTCTTTTAGGCTTTCTTTATAAGGACTTATTAGGAAAGGGAATGAGAGAAAGGGAGTAAAAAAAGGAGAATTGTATCAGAAGAATAAGAGTAATGATATTTATACAATGATTTGTTGACAACATTTTTTTTCTTTCTCTTCTTATTGGTCAAAAACAATGGAGAGAGAAAAAAGAGGGGAGAGTAAGAACATAATATGAGTATGAAAGATAAATAGTTGTTCGAAATTTGTCAAAAATGGTTGTATAAATATTATTTCTAGAAAAATAATGAACGGTGAAATGTTTGATATATACCTAAATGGGTGTACACCTTTGAGAGTAAAAAGAAAGGAAATGGTGTAATAGATCGATGATGTAATAACTAATAAAAATAGAGATATAGAGATTAATAAGACGTTGGTTGAGGGGTGAAGAATACGTGATGTATATATATGATTGTAAATGAAATGGTAAGTGTTCCAGGAACATTCTTTAAAAACTTTAAATTTCAAATTTTCATAAAAATTTGTTTTTCAATGCATTAGAAATTATAGTATTTAACCTTTTAAAAGAATAATTTTTTAATTTACAATTTTTAAAGAGTGCTATATGAAGTCTCGTTAAAGAGACTCTTTTGTAACTATAATTTCAATATCCATCGTCATGCTTCTTTTTATTTTTTATTACTATAATTTTAATCAATGTTTCTTTTTGGAATGACTAGCTTTTGACTAATATATATTCCGGTGCATGAAGAGTCACCTTTTGCACCAAAAGTAATGGTATAAGATACACTGGCTTTGGACCTACAATTTCATAGATTAGCATTTGGGTGTCAAACTGTATGGTTCCGATCATCTCCATTTTTTTCTTCATTATTCTCTTTATTATTAAAGTTTTTTAATATTTTGTAATCTATAAAGAAAAACACTTTTATATTTATATTTCTAAAACTATAGTAATGGAGGAAATTAGGAGACTAAAAAATTGAAAAGATCGTAACCTCAAACATCAATAGATCAAGATATTCTCTATTTCTAAAAAAAAAAAAAAATCTATATGAAGTGATATAGATACAAAGAGAATACTGGGGGATCCCATTTAACATGGGTCTCATTAAACAATGTGGATACCATTTCCATTACAACAATGTGAATCTCATCTAACTGTTAATACCTTGAAGTCTAACTGTTAATTAGATTAACAACAATTGTTTAAAATACTTGTTTTTGTCATCATCAAAAAAGGGGAGATTGTTGGAACAAGAAATGTCTTGGACAATTCCTCTAAGGTTTTGATGATAACAAAGTATTGAAAAACAATTGGAATACTAACATATCTAATTCAATGTGCAGAATCATAGAAAAATCTATCATCAAGGAAGAACATATGAAGAACATCAGAAAGGAACTAGAGAAGCTAAGAAGACTATGGTAGAAGACCAAAGGAAGGTCAACCAAAAGTCAACATCTTAAGAAGACGGGTACCACATAGATTCTGGAGAGGTAACTCAACATACTCTGTGATGGTCATCAGACTCAGAAGCAGACACTGCAGACTTGGATCACCCTCAGACTTGAGTAAGTTATGAGGGACCCAGAATCCACGTAGGCTCTGTCCTATTCTGTGAACAGTCACTATCAAGGTTCTGATAGGTGCAGTTCTTTTGTCGTCTTCTGTCTACGTTCACAATCAGACAAAGGACATCAAGAACAAAGCAAGCAACAAATAATTCTTCTTTGAACAAAGGAAAATTTAAAGTGCATTCAACGTGATTATCTATATCAGGCAAAGGACCAACGTTCTTGATCAAAGCTTATCAATGACTCTATTTGTGCTAGCACTCTTCTCCAACGTCTCTCAAATCCCTGCCTATTAAAGGAGCTGAAGACCACGAAGAAGATTAACAAGACTCTGCTATTTCAAAGTGTCATTACTATGTGAAAATCAAATAGCGCAAAACACTTAGGATATTTCTTACCAAACTTTATATCTTAGAAATCCTAGAGTTGTAGAGAGTTTGTTCATTTGTTCATATACACCAAACAATGCTAAATCAGGTGTTGAACAAATTAGAAGTCTTTAGTTGCAGAGCTAAATCGTATAAGCCTCTTGATGAAAACTTGAGCAATTAGAAGTCTCTTCGGTTCGTCCTTAGAGCATTGGAAGTTTCTTGCCTACGTGCTTGAGTACTTGTAAGTCTCTTGGAGTAGTCCTTGAGCAAGGAAGTCTTTAGGAGTGTCCTAGAGCAGGAAGTCTTAAGGCATTTCGACCCCCCTTCTTGTGTTTTTCTCACCTTCAGAAGATGTTATGGTGAATCTGGTGGAACTACCTAAAAATCCTAGTGTAGTTGGATGCAAGAATCTTTAAGAAATCGGAAGGCATTTCGAGGGTTGAAGAGGAAAAGGTGAAAGCTTACGGAACTGCATGGTGTAGTTGGATGCAAGGAATAAGGTAGTTGATTCTTAAATTGGCATCACTACTGATTTAGAGTCAAAGTGGAAAATTGTTGAAAATTGATTCAAAATTGACGTTGAAGGTTCGTAAAAAACCATGGCGTGGTTGGTTTTAATCATGGTGCGCTTTGGTTTAGCAATTTGAAGGTTTTGGTTCGCATAATTTGTGATCCGATTTGGAAAAACGTGGCACGATTTTGGATTAGATTCACTATTGTGGTAGTGTATGAGCTCCAAATCATGGCGCAGTCCAGGAAAATCATGGCACGATTTTGCCCGAGTTTGAGTCTTATATAAGGCTTTAATCTTCAATTTTTTGGGTAACCTTGAAGAGAGAGAATCTTAGCAAAGCAGGGAACTTTTAGGGTAAAAGGGCTAAAAGTTGAGGGTCGTTGGGAAAGATTCTAGGGTATGGAAACAGTTGTAAACATCTTTGGTGAGTGAAATCGTTGAGTCTCTTGATCACGGGAAGATATTCGAAAAAATGGTAGAAATTAGGTTTGTTATTGAAACCTTAGTGAAATGGAGAGATCTCAAACCTCCAGACATAGGTCGTTATTGAACAGAACTGAGTGACCAAACCTTGACGTGTTTGTTTCTCTTCTTTTTTTATTTTTTGTTTGTGGTTTGTGCTTTATATTTGGTTACTAGATTTGATCTAGGTCTGTTATTGTTGTTTGATGTTATTTTGATATTGATTACTATTTTCCTTTTGATCTACACATCTAAGTTTATTGATGTGAGATTTGAGTCTGAATTCACAACACTTCTAATCTCTCAAAAATTATTCTTTTTAGTATTAACCATCCAATTCTCAGAAAAATGGACTCTAATAATTCAAAGTTTGATCGAGAGATATGATAAATTACTTTAAAACCAGGAGAATCCCAACACTAAAGAAACAGAAAGAATCTCAACTCGAATAAAATACATATGCTTACTTATCTCCTCAATTGATGATGCTGTTCATGTCAAAACAGGTCGGATTTGGCCTATCACATGGCATTGTCATCCATTAATTAAGTGATATATTTATTTTCGCTAAAAAGAAAAAGTGATATATTTATTTAAAGCGTCTAATATAAAATTTTATAATTAATCCCCACATAAAACGTCGTAGTGGGCAGTGGCAACATATGCATCAAAATGCGGGTACGGTGGTCACAAACATGGGTATCATTCTCTGAATATTACTCTTTTCACTTTTTAAATAGTTCAAAAACATACTCCAACAGCGGCTAATTGCGATTCATCATTTTAAAATGGTTTAATTATTTTTTAAATCAATTTAACCGATTTTAAAAGTGTTAAACATCGATTAACTGCTGCTGGAAATACAAACGATAATTAAATGACGTTGGACCAACGACAATTGAAAGAAAAAAAAGTGAGAAGAGTAATTTTGTTCTCTGGGTTAGTTTAAATGGGCCCACTTTCTTTTCATGACTTAACTATTTCATTCGATGCATATCCTTTTTTTCTTAAGGAATTCGATGCATATCTTTTGAATGGCCTACATATGTTGGCCAAAATCTAAATGAGACCCACAAACCAGATTTTCAGTACTTCAATATATAACAAAAGAAGATGATGCGAGATAGTTTTTTCTATTCCCACTTTATGTATACTTGACATTAAGAATTAATAAGCACTACTCTTTTTTTTTCCTCTTAAGTGGAGCTTTATCTAAAAGTAAATAATTAAAAGTAGTGAAAATGTAATCTCCATAATCACTATTTAAAAGATTAAAGGATAAAGTGAGAAAATAAGGGTAGTTATTTCAACAAACTCATTATTTATTAAGATGTAACTATAATATCTATCCTTGATTTTTTTTTATGATGTAACTATAATATCTATCCCTAAATTATTAAAGGATTTCCTAAATGATTAAAGGATAAAGTGAGAAAATAAGGGTTCTTATTTCAACAAACTCATGATTTGTTATGATGTAACTAATATCTATCCTTGATTTTTTTTTTTGAAGAAATATATATCCTTTTTGTTAATAAACGACTAATATTATACATTTTATACTCTAAAGCAAATTGCTCACTTTAGAGGAGTCTGATTTTTTTTTTTCTATTGGTGCTAAATGAGGATTAAAATATCCTTTTCAAATCAACTAGCAACAAACTCATGCTAAGCACAAGTCCGTGCTCTGCACGGAACGGGCTTCGAAGCAGGTGTTATGCATCAAAGCGCATTACAATATTATATGTATATAGAAAATATGAAAAAATTAATGATAAAGCAGACGTTAATGATAAAAAGGTAGATTACATTGACCTCCTTTGATATTTTCTTAAACAACACAAACACCCCCTCTAATTTTCTAAACACACTAACCTCCTCTCATTTTATTTCAATAATCTTGCAAATTCACAATTTAATTGCAGTCATTTTGGTTTGATATATCTTGTATCTGTTTTCACTTTTGGCAATAAATTGAATGAGGTTTTTTTCATGCAATGGAGAAACAATGACAACAATTGTTTTTACCTTGAAATAGAATCAAACACAAACAATTACACAAGAGAGTAAAAGAGAATATAAAAATGAGAAGAGATTTGGTGGATAGACATTGCGGTTGACTAATCAAAGGAAATAATTTTTGATATATCTCTTTTATTAAATTAGAGTTTCAAAATTAAATCACCTTGACAGAGGAACAGTGAGTGATCTCTTAAGTTTGGAAAAAATCACCAAAGTGCAAAATTGAAAGAAAACTGGTCAAAAATTAAGGGAGTTGATACTGGTATTAAGAAGTTAATTTCTCAACAAAAAAAATGAAATTAACAAAGTTTAAAGAATGTTAAATTATAAGGGAGATGCTTGTCAACTTGACAATAAAATCATGGAGATTAGTGTTTAGTTCAAAAATAGAGGGGATGTTTGTGTTATTTAAGAAGACTTTAAGAGAGGTTATTGTAATTTTCCCATGATAAAATCTTTGAAATATTATTATTAAATATTATAAAGTGGTAGAGGAAAAATATGTCAAAATATTAAAAATAATAAAGATTTCATTAATGATAAATATGTCGTTATGAATCCCATGTATGAATTGTACAACCATATTATTTAGTGACTTATTGATCATTTATTCAGTGTTTTTTGTAGACATATTATTTAGTGACTTATTTACTCATTTTATAATATAACATTAAGATAAACAAAAAAACATAGGAAAAATTGTGTTTTTGCTCATCATTAACTTTTATAAATAGAGAGAAAATAGTTTTTTTTTTAAAAAACGAATCTAAAACAGGCATACATTTGGTGACATTTCTTCAATAAAGTTTAAAATGTTGTACATAATAAGTCAGTTGTTTTTAGTAATTGTGTTATAACGGTACGCGAGAATAATGAAAATAAAGGTAAAAGACAGAACAAAAAAAACGACACAAAATATAACGTGGTATCCGGCAATGTGCTGACGAATCCACGAGCAGAGCCACTAAATAGAATTCCACTATAAACGATAATTACAGATACTGAATAGTAGAGGTAATACCAGCTATAGCAAAACCCACTAACTATTGGTGCAAGAAATAATAACACACAAGACTTTTATTTATATGGCCAAGTCTATGCATATTTCTTCCAATTCTCCAATGTGGGACATTTTCCCAACACTAATTCAAGGCATATTTCAACAAATCTTCACCTTGACTTGATTCCTATTTGAATAACCAGATGCACCAGATGTACTCGAAGTACCAGATGTGTCAGATGCATTACACGGAATGTCCAAATGAGCCCACTCTGCCTCAGGCCTTGCCCCTCCAAGGGCAATCAACAACTTCTAACATTTAGCAAGTTCAAACAATGTTGAAACTTGCTTTGCGGAACCGACTTAGTAAACATATCAGCTGGGTTGTTTGTTGTACCCACTTTGTTTACCTCGAAGGTGGATGGCTCATGAGGATCCACTTCCTCTGCAACCTGTAAAGCATATGAAACCATGTCCTCATAGCCATACCTCGTAGGAGGTACCTGATAAGTGGCAAGAAATGATTAAATCCATGTCTTTTATAAGGCTTTTTAGTTACTTGTTGTGCAAGTTATCTTAGGAAAAGCATGAAATTTATGAATAAATGCCAATTATTCTTTGTATACCTTATTCTTCCCCATTTGTGTAGGAAAAAGCAAGCCAGGACCTGAAAATAGCAAGAAATATTGAAGAGAAGCATGAAGGCTTTCGCCCAGCGATCCCTTGGCGATCAGTTGGCGAAGTCAGGCATGGATTTTTGGGAGTTTTCAAAGTGTACTATCACCCAGCGATCCCTTGGCGAGAAGTTGGCGAAGTCAGGCAGGGATTTTCTGGAACAGGGGAAGTTTGATTTCGCCCAGCGAAATCTTGGTCGCCCAGCGAAATCATCAAGGCGGTTTAATGCTGTAGAAGACGTGGCAAAATGCCATTGGCCAGTTTGTATAAATCGCCGAGCGAAAATGTTGTCGCTGAGCGATATTTCATTTATCAGCTTTTGTATATAAGCTATCTTTCAGCTTTTAGGTTAGATATTCTACTATTGTTAAGCATTCATTAAGAACGAAATTTAGAGGTTTATTACCAGAGAATAGGGCTAAAAGAAGGGCACTTCAAAGGACAAACAAGGAATCAAGTTTAGATCATTCAAGGGTTTTTGAGAAATCAAAACTAGCATTGATCTTCATCTTTACTCCTGCTTTTGTATTGTTGACATGAGAATGATCAACTAAACATCCTTTGTTGGGATTAGAGGTAATGAATCAAGCTAGATGTAATCTATTTGATCATGTAAATATTTGATTCTAGTATTTTATAATATATTGAAAGTTATTCTTGTTATTCAATCTTATTGATGGTTTAATGCTATTGACAAATACATTTAAATCTAGGGTTAGAATACTTTTCTATTAAAACAAGTGTTCTAGACATGGAACTATGTTTTGATAATCACTTAAAGCATCAATACTTAATGCTTTTGGATCGTTTAATAGATTGGGAAATCGTCGATTAAACGATACAATCGATCTCACAACTCTATTTGGACACGAATAATGTTGTCGAGTGATGTGTGATAATATTATTAAAAAGAGATTAAAACTAGAATCATTTCATCATGATCATTAGAACATTATCGATGCTTGATTTATGACTTTGATACCGACACTTTTATGCCCTATTGCTCGTAGTATTTATTTATATTTTGAAAGTCGATTAGGTTTTAGTAAACAAAAGAAACCCTAACTTAAAATGATAATCGATGTTGAATGGTTTAAGATATCACGTAAATCCCTGTGGAGACGATACCTAATATACTCATGAGTAGATAGGAAATTATAATGTGAGGAAAAACCTTTCATCAAAATGGCGCCGTTGCCGGGGATTATAACGCTTAGATATCATAAACATCGCAACTAAAGTTATTGTTTTAAGCATTTTTGCAGAAAATTCTTTTATGTATATAACTATCATTTTTTATCCATCTTGTTGCTAATTTGTTTGGTCAGATTGTTGAATTCCGTATATGCGAGGTAAAACACAAGAAGACCAACTGCTGTTTGATTCAGAAATTGAGAGAACTGCTAGAAGAAATAATAGCAGAAATCGGAAGAAGAGGCAGCAAGCTAAGAGGCAGCAAGAAGGACCATCTGTTTCAATTCCTTCATTAGTTCCAATACTAGAAACACCAATGGCCAGTGAAGGAGACGGACCTGGAGGCTCGGGTGGTAGTGGAATGTCTTGTCATAACATCCCACGACGCGTTGCACAATTGGGAAAGTCGCCTAGGACAACAAAACAAACGGAGATGAAGACGAGGATTCTCCAAATTCTATATGCTAACCCTTTCTCGGGTTTAGACCATGAGGATCCATTTCAACATCTTACAAAGTTCTATGAGATAGCCGGTACTTTAGGAGAAACGGAGAATAATGAGGAAGCAATATTCATGAGAATGTTTCCTCATTCATTGATTGGAAAGGCAAAGGAGTGGTACTTGGATCAACCGCCACAAGTGATGACTAACTGGAATACTCTTGAGGAGAAATTCCTTGAGAGATTCATTCCTCAAAATCGATTTATGGAGGCCAAGACTACTATCGCCGTCTTTTCTCAAGGCTCAAGTGAGACACTTTGTGAAGCTTGGGAGCGATTCAAGTCGATGCTAAGAAGATGTCCAAACCACGGTTTTGATGATTTAACTCAAATTCATCTTTTCTGCAATGGGATGCAACAACAGTCGAAGCTTTTACTTGATGCAGCTACGGGTGGATCATTAATGGCGAAGAGTGCTGAAGATGTTGTATCAATTATTGAGAGAATGGCACTCAACGACCATCAATCTCACCACAATAGAAATTCGGGTCAAAGAAAAGCTGGTATTTTGGACTTGGGAACGAATGACGCTATTCTCGCTCAAAACAAGTTGTTGACACAACAAGTGGAAGAATTAACAAGAAAGATGGCAAATCTTCCACAACAAATGAAGGAGATACAAAATGAACAAAGAAGACATCATCAAGTCGCATCTTGCGAGCTTTGTTCAGGCGATCATCCCATTGGATTTTGTCCACCACCAACAGAAGAGGTAAGCTATGTCGGCAACCAACAAAGGCCGCAACAGTATCAAGGTCAATACCAAGGTCATAACAACAATTTCCCAAGAGGGAACAACCCTAATTATGGCCAACCATGGTGACAAGATGCTGGCCCATCCAACCGACAACCTTACAATCATTTCAATCAATACCCACCACAACAAAACCGTTCACAAAGTACCGACGAGACATTGAACCAGTTTATGCAAATGTCCATGGCAAACCAGAAAAACACCGATGCTTCCATAAAAAACCTTGAAACCCAAGTAGGCCAAATGGCTCAACAACTTGCTCAAGCCACACAACAAGGCGGAACCTTTACCGCCAACACTCAACCCAACCCAAAAGACCAAGCATCAAAATGACAATTAAGTCATTTTGATGCAACCGACCTTGCAGAAAAAGACCACTGCAAGGCAATTGCTACAAGAAGTGGGAAGGTAGTTGGTAGGGGAATAGGAGATAATCCGGAAGTGGAGAGAAAAGTTGTTGAAGAAAATGATGAGGAAGAAATTGATGAAGGAAGTGAGAAGGAAATGGAGGGAGAAAATAATGAGGAAGTAGTTGAAAAGAATAAGGAGGTAGTTGAAAAAGAACAAAATGAGAAGAAGAAAGATGTGGTGAAGGAGAGGGGCAAGAATCAAGAAGTTATAAAGAATGCACCAGCTCAACATCTACCATATCCAACTACTCCAGCTAGAAAAGACAAAGAAAGGCAATTTGCAAGGTTCCTAGACATATTCAAAAGATTGCAAATCAACATTCCATTCTCGGAAGCCTTGGAGCAAATGCCTACGTATGCCAAGTTCATGAAAGAAATTCTATCCAAGAAAAGGAGGTACAATGATGAAGAAACAATTCAGCTTGATGCTAATTGTAGTGCAATCATCCAAAGAACCTTGCCAATAAAGGAGAAAGATCCGGGGAAAGTTACACTACCGGTATCTATAGGCAATGTGAATGTCGGTAAAGCACTCATCGATCTTGGTTCAAGTATCAACCTAATCCCACTTTCCGTTGTCAAAAGGATTGGTGATTTGGTTGTGAAACGAACAAACTTGACGTTGCAATTGGCCGACAAATCTGTCACACGTCCATTGGGAATAGCTGAAGATGTGTTGGTGAAAGTCGACAAATTCTTATTTCCCATCGACTTTGTGGTGATGGATATTCCTGAGGATGATGATGTGCCACTGATTCTTGGAAGAACATTTATGCAAACGGCAAGAATGATGATTGATCTTGACGGAGGTCTAATGAAAGTCCGTGTGGACGATGAAGAAGTCAATCTCAACATCAATGAAGCTATGAAGTACCATAGTGATAAAGGTGCATGTTTCAAGATGGATGCAACTGATGAATTAATTGTTGATACAAGGGAACAGCTGCATAATTTGACACCTCTTGAGAGAGTTCTGCTGGATGCACTTAATATCATAGGGGAGGAAGATGAGAAAGAAATAGAAGAATGTTTGAAGGAGCTGGATTCGTTGAAGGAAATTCCTCCTCACAAAACAATAATTGAGGAATTGACGAATGAAGCCAAAGTTGAAGAAATGAAGCCGGAGATGAAAATCCTACCCTCACACTTGAAGTATGTTTTCCTTGAAAAAGAGGGCAACAAACCGGTTATCATAAGTAGCTCCTTGTCAAGCAACAAAGAAACCAAATTGGTGGAAATTTTGAAGTCTAACAAAGAAGCAATAGGCTGGACACTATCCGACTTGAAAGGGATAAGTCCATCTTATTGTATGCATAAGATCATAATGGAGGAAGATTACAAACCGGTAGCACAACCTCAACGTCGGCTAAACCCAAATATGAAGGAAGTAGTCCTGAAAGAAGTGGTTAAACTACTTGAAGCCGGCATGATTTATCCGATCTCGGATAGTACTTGGGTTAGCCCGGTTCAAGTTGTCCCTAAGAAGGGAGGTATGACGGTAATCACAAATGAGAAGAATGAGCTCATACCAACAAGAACTGTCACCGGTTGGAGGATGTGTATTGATTACCGGAGGCTCAACAAAGCTACAAGAAAAGATCATTTTCCTCTACCATTCATGGATCAAATGCTAGAAAGACTGTCCGGTCAAGATTTTTATTGTTTCCTTGATGGATATTCGGGTTATAATCAAATATCGGTGAATCCAGAAGATCACGAGAAGACAGCTTTTACTTGTCCATTTGGAGTTTTTTCATATCGACGCATGCCGTTCGGGTTATGTAATGCTCCAGCAACATTTCAACGATGCATGCAAGCCATCTTTGCTGATTTGATAGAGAAGAGCATTGAAGTGTTTATGGATGATTTTTCTGTCTTCGGTTCATCCTTTAATTTATGCTTGAAGAATCTTGACACGTGTTGAGTCTTTTGTGTTGGCTGCATGTTTTGGCAAAAACCAAAGTAGTGAATAGTAGCATCTCCTCATCTAGAACATTTCTTGAGTTGGAAGTTTTCCATTTTGAAGCCATTCAGAAGCTGAAAATGCCATCAGAAGCTGAAAGCACTGTAGCACTTCAGAAGCTGTTTTCAGGTTCTGATGCCCATGTTGACTTTTGTTGACTTCATCAGAAGCTGATATTATTTCAAGTTATTCTTATGCGAATCTTAGCAAAATTTGGCAAGGATTTGTTCCAGGATTATTGCTTCTAGATTGCTGTTGAATTGGAGAAGATTTAATGAAGATTTGGTATTAAATTATGAAGATCGTTTTATTTCTGCAGAATCTTTAAAAGATACATTCCTGGTTTATTTGTTTCCTTATTGGATTATTCATAATTCAGAAACAAATCCAATTCAGAAGATTGGCTACATAATTAAGAGACTTGTTGAAGGCTATAAATAGAGGAGGGCTGCTGCTATTCAAGACTCACGAAATACAGAGCATTATTCAGAGAATAGAGTCTTTGTTTTAAACTTAGAGTTTTTGTTTTGTACGCCACTCATATGTTTTGAGTTGGTTTAGGTTTGTTTTGAGTTGTAATCACTCTAAGCCTGTAGGTATGAGTGTTGTCTTTGTGTGTTGAAGTTGTTTTCAAAACGGGGGAGTTTTGTGTTCAGAACTGGGTTAAGTTCAAAGGGTAGTTCAAGTAGCTGGGTTGCAGTTGCTTGAATAGGAAGTTAGAGGTTTTCTAATACTCAACGTGTTGGGTAGAATTCAAGACTAGGAGGAAGTTAATTGCTTAGGCTAGGAACTGGGAGTCAGTGTCTGAGTCTTAAGGATTAATTCCTATAGTGGAATTCCTTCCTGGATTGGTATCCCCCAGAGTAGGAGGTGTTTACTCCGAACTGGGTTAACAAACCTTGTGTGTTCTTTTTATTCCTGCACGTTTATTTTTCTGCCTGTTAATTGCTTTTATAATTGTGCTAAGTTCTGATCAGAACCTGCTAAGTTTTAATCAGAACCAGAACCTGTTAAGTATCTTATTGCCTGGCCAGAATTTCAATTGGCATCAGAGCAGGCACCCTGCCTGTAATTTGGGTGAGATCCGGAGGACTTAATATCTGGCAAGCATGGATAGAGAAGGAGGCTATGTCAATAGACCACCCCTACTAGATGGCACAAACTATGAGTATTGGAAGTCAAGAATGTGTGCTTTTCTAAAGTCTATTGACAGCAGGACTTGGAAAGCTGTGATCAAAGGCTGGGATCATCCTGTGTATACAGACAAAGATGGTAACAAGACTGAGGTTCTGAAGCCTGAGGAGGAATGGACCAAAGCTGAAGATGACTTGTCTCTGGGAAATTCAAAAGCTTTGAATGCTATCTTTAATGGTGTTGATCAGAATATGTTCAGACTTATCAAACAATGTACTGTGGCTAAGGATGCTTGGGAAATTCTGAAAACCACTCATGAAGGAACTTCTAAGGTGAAGATGTCCAGATTGCAGCTGCTGACTACTAAGTTTGAGAATCTGAAGTTGAAGGAAGATGAGAATATCCAGGATTTCTATATGAATGTACTTGATATGGCTAATTCCTTTGATTCTCTTGGGGAGAAGATGTCAGATGAGAAGCTAGTAAGAAAAATCCTCAAGTCCCTGCCCAGAAGGTTTGATATGAAGGTGACAGCAATTGAAGAGGCTCATGATATTACCACTATGAAGCTTGAGGAGCTGATTGGGTCTTTGCTCAATTTTGAAACTGCATTATGCAAACAACCTGATAAGAAAGGAAAAGGTGTAGCTTTTACTGTGAACTCTGAAGCTGATGATCAACAAGAATCTGAGGAGGATGACTTATCAGAAGCTCTAGTGTTGCTGGGAAAACAATTCAACAAGATTCTGAAGAATGTTAACAGAAAACCCAAAGCCAAAGGTCAGAATTTCAGATTCAATAACAAAAAGCAACAAACTGATGAGAAGAAGACCAAGTCTGAGGAGAAAAGTAACCAAGCTATAGGTGTTCAGTGCTATGAGTGTGAAGGGTATGGACACATCAAGTCTGAATGTCCCAATTTTCTCAAGAAGCAGAAAAAGAGCCTAGCTATTTCATGGTCTGATGATGGTTCTGAAGATGATGATGTTAATGAATCTGATATGTGTGATACTGGTCTGGTAGTGAGGTCAGGAGCTATCTTGAAGAAGGAAGCTGTTTTAGAGTCTGAGACTTTTTCAGAATCTGACTCAGAGTCTGAAGCCTCATCTGTGTCTGAAGCTGCTAAAACCTCATATGATGAACTAGCTGATAACTACAAGAAGCTGTATACCAGAAGTGCTGAGGTCTGCAAACAAGTTTTGGATCAGAAGGAGACTATTCTACAACTGGAGGCTGAAAAAGGTGAACTGTTAGTACAGAATTCAGATTTAAAAGAAGAAGTGAACCAACTGAACTCCCAACTTGATCAAATGAAGAAGCAAGTGAAGATGTTGAACTCTGCTACTGATAAGTTGGAGGACATTTTGGGGAATCAGCAACAAGGAAAAACTGGTTTAGGTTTTGTAGATCAGACTCAGATTCCTAAACAGATGAGTTTTGTTCCTGCTACTCAAACTCATGACTCTATGGTTGGAACATCAAAGAGGAGACCTCAGAAACAAGCCCAGATGCCAGCTCAGAAGCAAGCTCAGAAGAGACCTCAGATGCAAGGTCAGAAGTATGTTCAGATGCTACCTCAGAAGCAACCCCAGAAATCTTTCAGAAACAGAAGGAGGAGGAATCATCCATGGGTCTGTCATCATTGTGGAAAGAAAGGGCATATCAAACCATTCTGCTTCAAACTTTATGGCTATCCTGAACATTTTCAGTATAGAAGAGTTGAACCAGTTGCTGTCAGACAGAATGTTCAGAAGGTGTGGAAGCCCAAAGTTCAGAATGTAGGCCTGATTGCTCATACTTCACTGAGAGCCACCTCAAAAGAAGACTGGTACTTTGATAGTGGGTGTTCAAGGCACATGACTGGTGTGAAGAAGCTGTTGAGCAATATCAGATCATATTCCAAAAGCTATGTGACATTTGGAGATGGCGTAAAAGGTCAGATTCTGGGTATTGGAGATTTGATCAGAGAAGGTTTGCCCAGACTTAATGATGTGCTACTGGTGGAAGGATTAACCTCTAATCTGATCAGTATTAGCCAACTTTGTGATCAAGAATTGAAAGTTAATTTCAACAAGCAAGAGTGTATTGTTGCTGATCAAGGAGGGAAGGTTCAGATGAGAGGCTGCAGATCCAAAGACAATTGTTATTTGTGGGTTTCTGAAGAAGAAAGAAGTCTGACTTCTTGTCTCATGAGCTCAGAAGAGGAAGTCAAACTCTGGCACCAGAAACTGGGACATTTGCACTTGAAAGGCATGAAGAAAATCCTAAGTACTGAAGCTATCAGAGGTGTGCCTAATCTAAAGATCAATGAGGAAAGTGTTTGTGGTGATTGTCAGATTGGTAAACAAACAAGAAAGTCTCATCCCAGATTAGTTCACCAGGTAACTACCAAAGTACTAGAACTTGTTCATATGGATTTGATGGGGCCTATTCAAGTTGAGAGTATTGGAGGAAAGAGGTATGCTTTTGTAATGGTAGATGACTACTCTAGATATACATGGGTCAGCTTTGTTAGAGAAAAGTCTGACACTTTTGAAGTTTTCAAAGAGATGTGCATTCAACTACAAAGAGAGAAGGACAGTGGGATTATCAGAATCAGAAGTGATCATGGCAAAGAATTTGAAAACAAGAGTTTTTCAGAATTCTGTGCTTCTGAAGGTATAAAGCATGAGTTTTCTGCACCTATCACACCTCAGCAAAATGGTGTAGTTGAGAGGAAGAACAGGACTTTAGCAGAATGTGCAAGGGTTATGCTGCATGCTAAGAAGCTGCCATATATGTTTTGGGCTGAAGCAATGAACACAGCATGTTACATACACAATAGAGTCACCTTGAAGAAGGGTACTACATCAACTCTGTATGAATTATGGAAGGGGAGAAAGCCTACAGTCAAATATTTCCAAGTTTTTGGGAGCAGATGCTACATTTTGGCTGACAGGGAAAATAGAAGAAAACTGGATCCTAAGTCTGATGAGGGTATATTTTTGGGATATTCAGTAAACAGCAGAGATTATAGGGTGTTTAATTCCAGAACCAATGTTGTGATGGAGTCCATAAATGTGGTTATTGATGATTTGTCTGCTGAGAATGAGCCTGAAGTTGTTCCAGAGTCTGAAGCCTCAGAAGAACAAACTTCAGAAGCTGAAAAGCATTCAGAGTCTGAAGAAGCAGAAGATCAACCGGATCAAGTTCCAAATGGTAAAGGGCCATCTATTAGAATTTAGAAAGATCATCCTAAAGAGCTTATCATTGGGAGTTTGGATCAAGGGGTCAGAACCAGGAGATCAGAACCAGCTGCTACTGATTCATGTTTTGTGTCAAAGGTTGAGCCTAAAAATGTGAAAGAAGCCCTAACTGATGAATTTTGGATTGAAGCAATGCAAGATGAGTTGAATCAATTCAAAAGGAGTGAAGTATGGGATTTGGTTCCAAGACCTGAAGGGTTGAATGTGATTGGCACTAAGTGGATATTCAAGAATAAAACAGATGAAAGTGGTACTGTAGTCAGAAACAAGGCAAGGTTGGTTGCTCAGGGTTATACTCAAGTAGAAGGATTGGATTTTGATGAGACATTTGCACCTGTGGCCAGACTAGAGTCCATAAGACTACTGTTGGGTGTTTCATGCATTCTCAAGTTCAAATTGTTTCAGATGGATGTGAAGAGTGCATTTTTGAATGGATATCTGCAAGAGGAAGTGTATGTTGAACAGCCTAAGGGTTTTGTGGATCCTAAGTTTCCAGAACATGTGTACAAGTTAAAGAAGGCTTTATATGGATTGAAGCAAGCACCAAGAGCATGGTATGAAAGACTGACTCAGTTTCTTGTGGCTCAAGGTTACAGAAAAGGAGGTTCTGATAAGACTTTGTTTGTGAAAGATGAAAATGGGAGTCTGATGATTGCTCAGATTTATGTAGATGATATTGTGTTTGGTGGGATGTCTCAGAAGATGGTCAAATTGTTTGTTCAGCAGATGCAGTCAGAATTTGAAATGAGCTTAGTTGGTGAACTGACATACTTTCTTGGGTTACAAGTCAAACAAATGGAAGATACAATCTTCATTTCTCAAAGTAAGTATGCCAAGAACATAGTGAAGAAGTTTGGAATGGAATCTGCTGCTCACAAGAGGACACCAGCTGCTACTCACCTGAAGTTAACTAAGGATGAACATGGAGTTTCAGTAGACCAAAGTCAGTACAGGAGCATGATATGAAGCTTATTGTATTTAACTGCAAGCAGACCTGATATCACTTATGCTGTTGGAGTTTGTGCAAGATATCAAGCTGATCCTAAGATGAGTCATCTGACACAAGTTAAAAGGATCCTGAAGTATGTGAACAGCACAAGTGACTATGGAATCATGTACTCACATAGTTCAAGTTCTAAACTGATGGGGTTTTGTGATGCTGACTGGGCTGGAAGTGCTGATGACAGAAAGAGTACCTCAGGAGGTTGTTTCTTCTTAGGAAATAACTTGATTTCATGGTTTAGCAAGAAACATAACTGTGTGTCATTGTCAACTGCTGAGGCTGAGTATATTGCTGCTGGAAGTAGTTGCTCATATAATTGGTGTGGATGAAGCAGATGCTGGAGGAGTACAACATTGAACAAGGAACTATGACATTGTTTTGTGACAATTTGAGTGCCATCAACATCTCTAAGAATCCAATTCAGCACAGCAGAACCAAACACATAGACATCAGACATCATTTTATCAGAAACCTTGTGGAGGACAAGATTGTTCAGCTGGAACATGTAGCTACTGAAGAACAAGTTGCTGACATTTTCACAAAGGCCTTGGATGCTAAGCAGTTTGAAAACTTAAGGAGCATGTTAGGTGTGTGTCCACATGAAGACTTATAGCAATTAATGCAAACTGGATGTGAGGAAGATAGAGTACCTGCCAGTTGTGCTTATGCTGAGTGTGATCCTGTGTCTGAATCTGATAGCTTTTCCAGGATCTGTGTTACTTGTTTTGATTTTATTCCCTATATGAAGACTATGTTTTGTCAGAATTTTGTGGCTAAAAAGGGGGAGATCAAAATCTTATGTAATGTGTTGGCTCTGATACCAAAAGTCTTATGTAAAGTGTTGCTGCTCAGAAGTTCAAACTTCAGATGTTCAGTTTTCAGTGTGGTTCAGAAGTTGTTTGTGAAGCTCAGAGTTCAGAACCAATATAACAAGAGCTGTCAAGATGTTATTGAGGGGGAGTATGTGTCTCAGAGGGAGTACAAGTTTGTGATCCTGAAGTGTAGTGGTCCTGAAGAAGAGTGATCCTGAAGAAGATTTGTGCTCAGCTCCTGAGGTGTGCTCTGATACCTTTTGGTAGTAACGGGGAGTTTGTTTGTGAAGCTTCAGGGGGAGTATTATGTTGTTCAGAAGTTAATCAGTAGCTCTGATACCATGTTTGTGATGATCAGAAGTTCAGAAGTTGAAGCTGATGTTTTACATAGCTGAATCCGCTGCCTAAACAAATTGCTATGATGTATGTTTATGGAGTTCTTCATTGCTGAGTTGATTATAAGGGAGATTGAAGAACTTGGATGGTTTTAGCCAAAAATTTGCCAAAGGGGGAGATTGTTGAGTCTTTTGTGTTGGCTGCATGTTTTGGCAAAAACCAAAGTAGTGAATAGTAGCATCTCCTCATCTAGAACATTTCTTGAGTTGGAAGTTTTCCATTTTGAAGCCATTCAGAAGCTGAAAATGCCATCAGAAGCTGAAAGCACTGTAGCACTTCAGAAGCTGTTTTCAGGTTCTGATGCCCATGTTGACTTTTGTTGACTTCATCAGAAGCTGATATTTTTTCAAGTTATTCTTATGCGAATCTTAGCAAAATTTGGCAAGGATTTGTTCCAGGATTATTGCTTCTAGATTGCTGTTGAATTGGAGAAGATTTAATGAAGATTTGGTATTAAATTATGAAGATCGTATTATTTCTGCAGAATCTTTAAAAGATACATTCCTGGTTTATTTGTTTCCTTATTGGATTATTCATAATTCAGAAACAAATCCAATTCAGAAGATTGGCTACATAATTAAGAGACTTGTTGAAGGCTATAAATAGAGGAGGGCTGCTGCTATTCAAGACTCACGAAATACAGAGCATTATTCAGAGAATAGAGTCTTTGTTTTAAACTTAGAGTTTTTGTTTTGTACGCCACTCATATGTTTTGAGTTGGTTTAGGTTTGTTTTGAGTTGTAATCACTCTAAGCCTGTAGGTATGAGTGCTGTCTTTGTGTGTTGAAGTTGTTTTCAAAACAGGGGAGTTTTGTGTTCAGAACTGGGTTAAGTTCAAAGGGTAGTTCAAGTAGCTGGGTTGCAGTTGCTTGAATAGGAAGTTAGAGGTTTTCTAATACTCAACGTGTTGGGTAGAATTCAAGACTAGGAGGAAGTTAATTGCTTAGGCTAGGAACTGGGAGTCAGTGTCTGAGTCTTAAGGATTAATTCCTATAGTGGAATTCCTTCCTGGATTGGTATCCCCCAGAGTAGGAGGTGTTTACTCCGAACTGGGTTAACAAACCTTGTGTGTTCTTTTTATTCCTGCACGTTTATTTTTCTGCCTGTTAATTGCTTTTATAATTGTGCTAAGTTCTGATCAGAACCTGCTAAGTTTTAATCAGAACCAGAACCTGTTAAGTATCTTATTGCCTGGCCAGAATTTCAACACGGTACTGAAGCGGTGCAAGGAAACCAACTTGGTACTCAATTGGGACAAATGTCATTTCATGGTTACCGAGGGTATTGTCCTTGGTCACAAGATTTCGTCCAAGGGTATTGAAGTTGATAAAGCAAAAGTTGATGTGATAGGCAAGCTTCCACCACCAATCAATGTCAAAGGCATCCGAAGTTTTCTAGGCCATGCTGGATTCTATCGGAGGTTTATCAAAGACATTTCAAAGATTGCAAAGCCATTGAGCAATTTGCTCAACAAAGATAAGTCTTTTAATTTTGATAATGATTGTATGAATGCTTTTGAATGTTTGAAAGATAGTTTAACATCCGCACCCATAATCACCGCACCGAATTGGAATTTTGATTTTGAACTCATGTGCGATGCAAGTGATTATGCGGTTGGAGCGGTGTTAGGTCAACGCAAAAACAAAATTTTTCATGCTATACACTATGCAAGTAAAATTTTAAATGATGCTCAAATCAATTATGGTACCACAGAAAAAGAATTACTTGCTATTGTATTTGCATTAGAAAAATTTTGCTCTTATCTCATTGGTTCAAAAATTGTTATTTATACTGACCATGCAGCCATAAAGTATTTAATCACCAAACCCGATTCCAAACCGAGACTCATCCGATGGATGTTGTTGCTCCAAGAGTTTGATTTGTAGATTAAAGACTAAAAGGGGACTGAGAACCTTGTGGCTGATCACCTTTCAAGGTTGGTGAATAATGAGGTGACTAAGAACGAAAGAGAAATTCTTGAAGAGTTTCCGGATGAGAAGTTGCTAATGGTGCAAGAAAGACCATGGTTTGCTGACATGGCAAATTATAAAGCAACGGGGTTCATACCGGAAGATTTTACATGGCAAATGAAGAAGAAGTTGATGAGAGACTCAACTCAATATGTATGGGATGACCCATATCTCTTCAAGATTGGAGCTGACCACCTTTTAAGGAGATGTGTTGCTATAGAAGAAGCCAAAGACATCATGTGGCATTGTCATAATTCGCCATATGGTGGTCATTACAATGGTGAAAGAACTGCAACAAAGGTTTTTCAAGCAGGCTTCTATTGGCCCACTTTATTCAAAGACACATATGAGCATGTGAAGAGTTGTGAGAGTTGCCAGAAAACTGGAGAAATTTCAAAAAGGAATGAGATGCCTCTGCAATGTATCCTTGAAGTCGAAGTTTTTGACTGTTGGGGTATTGACTTTGTTGGGCCATTTCCATCCTCCATGTCCAATGAATATATTTTGGTAGCCGTCGACTATGTGTCTAAGTGGGTAGAAGCAATCGCATCCCCAAAAGCTGATAGCAAAACGTTGGTCAAATTTCTCAAAAGAAATATCTTTTCCCGTTTTGGAACTCCTAAAGTGCTTATAAGTGATGGAGGTTCTCACTTCTGCAATTCACAATTGGCAAAAGCACTTGAGCACTACGGAGTCAAACACAAGGTAGCTTCACCATATCATCCACAGACCAACGGTCAAGCCGAGGTATCCAACCGTGAAATCAAAAGGATACTTGAGAAGACCGTGTCATCATCGAGGAAGGATTGGTCAATGAAACTTGACGAAGCGTTGTGGGCCTATAGGACCGCATACAAAGCTCCTACGGGTTTCACACCATTTCAGTTGGTGTATGGGAAAGCATGCCACTTGCCGGTAGAGTTGGAGCATAAAGCGTTTTGGACGCTAAAGTTTTTGAACTTTGACCAAGAGCAAACGGGAGAGAAGAGAAAACTCCAAATGAACGAGTTGGAAGAAATGCGTGACCAAGCATATCAATCAAGCAAGCTCTATAAAGAAAAGGTCAAGAGGTATCATGACAAGAAGATTATGAAGAGGCAATTCAGGCCCGGTCAAATGGTTTTGCTTTTCAATGCAAGATTGAAACTATTTCTGGGTAAATTGAAATCAAAGTGGTCCGGCCCTTTCATGATTAAAGAAGTCAGGCCTTATGGAGCAGTGGAACTAGAGGATCCTATCACCAAAGCAACTTGGACAGTGAATGGACAAAGACTGAAGCCATACTTTGGTGGTGAAGTTGTTCGGCACACGACAACAATTTCACTAATTGATTCTTAATCAAACATGAAACAGGCGTCGATCTAATGACGTTAAACAAGAGCTTGTTGGGAGGCACCCCAATCTTGTAAGTATTTTACTGCTTTGCATTTTAGATTAGGTCAATTTACATTCAAAATCAGAAACTAGTACAGAAACCAGAACACAAAAATTTTACCTGTCATGGATCGCCCAGCGAAGTGAAACATCGCTGAGCGAGAATTACAGGTCAGTTTGACCAAGTTTGACCAGACCAATTTCGCTTAGCGATATATATCTCGCTCAGCGAAATTGTGTTATCAGACATTTACGGTTTCCAAAGCCATAAACCCTCTTAACTGCCATTAATGTTATCCCAACCGTCCCTAACCACCCATATTCTCCCAAAACCGGTTTTGCTACCCATTTTCTCCATTTTTCACAAAAACACAAAACCTTTCATTTTTCTTTCAAAAAAAAATCAAACCCAAACAAACCAAAGCCAGATTTAAGCACTTGCACTTCATTTCATCACTTCTTTGTGCATCAAATCAACAGGTTTGGCTTTCTTTTCTTGCTTATTTTAAAATTTCGAATTTGGGTACATTTGATAGATTTGTTAGAATAGGTTGTATGTATTGTGATTTTAGTGTGTAGAATGATGGTTAGGTTCGAAATTTATATATGTTAGAAATGAACTGGAATAACAACACGATTGCCATGCAAAAATCAGAATTTTGAATCACTTTTTGAAAAACCCATTTTGTGTAAATTTGAAATAAAGTTGGGTTTGTGATGTTTGTATGCAATAGTGTTATTGTACTTCATTTCTAAAATTACTGGGTGTGTTTTCATAGGATTAGAGGTAATTCAGAGTAATTTTCGAGCCAAAATTTAAATTTCTGCACATTTTCGCTGAGCGAAAATCATGATCGCCTAGGTGAAAGTTCATCTGGAAAACCCAGAATTTTGAACATTTTTCGCCTAGCGAAGCTAATTTTCGCCTAGCGAATTTCTCCAGAAATTTTAAAATTTTATTTTTGCTCTGAGTTTTTCCAGTCCAATTTTACACTAACCTCTATATATCTTGTTCTGTATGTATTGCCTGGTTGTTTTGCAGCAATGGCACCTAAATCAAAATCAACCGGAAGCAAAAGGAAGGCAGGAGAATCATCTCGAGCATCCGCACCATATGATGCTAGTCGCTTCCGGAGCGCTCACCACGCTGCAAGGTACCAGGAGCTGCTCAAAAGAAAATTCTGGCACGAGAAGGAGTTTATCATAAACCCTCAAGGCAAGTACAATGGAATTTTGGGGATATTTGAGAATAGAAAGTGGGAGACGTTGGTGAGTCCCCCGACCAAGATCAATGCGGATATTGTGAGGGAATTCTACGCGAATGCCATTCTGAATGACCCTGAGGACCCGTTTGAGTTTCAGACATTCGTCCGAGGCCATGTTGTTAAATTTCATCGCCCAGCCATTAATGCCTACCTAGGAAACCCACTAACCCCTCGTGACTCTGAGTACTTATGTGAGTTTCACACTCAACAAGCAAGAGGCAACTGGGACCATGAGGAAATCAAAAAGGCTATTTTCAAGGAGGGGAAAGACTATGATTTTAACGCAGCTGGGAGACCTTTTCGAGCCCTTAAGCAGAATATGACACTCCCGGCCCAGGTGATTCTTAACCTCATCCTGCACAATATCCGTCCCAAAAGCCATACATCCTCAACCACACTTGATGTTACTCCTCTCATCTATTACATCCTTGCTGGAAAACAAGTGGATGTAGCCAGAATCATTGCAAATGAGATTAAAACAATTGCAATGAGTGACATTACAACTGCTAAGTGTCCACTTGCGTTTCCCGGACTTATCATGGGCCTATGCCAATCTGCACGCATCGTTCTACCACCACAAATCCATGAACAAATAGTGCATCCGGTGGATGATGTCTACATTTCCCGCCACAATGAGGATAAGCAAGCAAGGCATGCCCCCCAACAACCTCAACATCAGCCTGTATCCTCCCATGCTCAGCAGCAGCCTTCTCAGCAGCCTTCCCAGTTTTCTGAGTGGGATCCTAGGTACTTGAATTATACATGGGTTGCTATGGAGGCTCACTATAGGGGCCAGCTGGGTATTCAGGAGTCCCTTTTTCGATTGCAGCAGCAGTGGGGTGCTCCATCAGACCCTGCTCAGCAGATTATGACTCCTGATCAGTACCGTTCCTACGTGGCTTACCCTGGGGACAGGCCAGTCTATCATGGAGGGGGCAGTGCAGCAGGTGCTGGTGATGGAGCTGGTGATGATGTAGCAGCTGGAGGATCAGATGAGGATACAGAGAGCGATGAAGAAATGGAGGATTGAAGAAGGAGTGAAAGGACTTGAAAGCTTCGAGAATAGTGAAATATTTTTTTAAAGCTTTCAGTCAAAATTTTTCTGATTTTATCTGAACAATACTATGGCTTGTATACTATGGCTTGTGTATTTTGATTTCGTACCTTTGTTTCTGTATTTTGTTTCCGTATTTTGTTTCCGTACTTTTGATTCCGTATTTTGATTATGTATTTTGAATATTATGTACTTGTGGTACATTTTGTTTAAGTTTATGCTTTATGTTTTAAATTATGTGTGTTTTATTTATTTCATACCTTATTATAGTTAGTATAGTTTAATTTACCATTTGAATGAACCCTGTTCAAAATTTTCAAAGTTAAATGCTTGAACAAAAGCCAAAGCTTTGAGCAAAAGATCAGGTGAGTGATAATGATAGCAAGTTAGTGATAAAGCGCGCAGCTAAGGTACTCGTTTCTTGTTTTTCTAGGTATATATTTGAATGTGAAATGAGTCCTTTGCACACAAATTTATTTTATTCAGTTTTACGCAAGAACATATTTATGTTTGAACCAATTAGAACTAGCCAAAATGTGAGGAATCCTCAAAGTCATTGTATATATATGCAGGAGACCGGCATTTTTTGTTTAACTCGATTCTTTTATGTTAAATCTGATGTTGTTTTAAATTGTATGAAAGCACTGACATGATCAAGGCATTTTTTGAATATGAGTAGAAACACTTGACCAAAAAGCCTACCCTGTGAGAAGTGAGTATTTGTTAATCCCTTTGAGCCTAATGAATCAAAATCGTTAACTATGAACTGCCAATTTTCATAAGCTCAAATGCTTAGTGAAATTGCCGGAGTTTGTAAAAAAATCCAGTTCATAGTTAAATCATTATCGAATTCTGATATTTTACTTTCATTGTGAACCCTTAAACCATCATGATTATTGTCCTTTGCCAAAAGAAAAAGGAACATTCAATTAGGGTATCATCTTGAACTAAGTTGGGGAGAAAAGTGAGGTTGTGAATGTCAAGTAATGGTGAAATTGTGTAATTGATCTTGACAACAAGAAAAAGAAAAAAAAGAAAAAGAAAAGAAAAAAGAAAGAAAAGCAAACCAAGAAAAAGAAAAGAGAAAAATAGAAAAAAATCAATAAATCAAAAAGTTGTCAAGATCAATCAAAGAAAAACATTTATAAATCACCAAGAGTTGTGTTTGAATAAGGAGGAAGTGTGTAATTAGAAAGAATGTTCCTCTTGCTTGGCCTTTTGAATTCAATTTCCCACAAATGACAATTCTTTTGTAACCAAGCCAAATTACAACCCTTAAAGACCTTGTGATCGATGCTTTTATGCTTTTAGAAATGATAATTAGATGGACGCATAATTTGATCGGAATGTTAGCATACTTGCCGGATGAGTGTTCAATACCCTCACAATTGATTCCAAGTTGTTCATCTACTTAATATAGAAGTGTGTTAGGTGTGGTTCAAATTTAAATATGTTGTTTGCCAAGAATTGTGTGATATGAACTTTGTGCTTAGGACTATGTCACATTCATGGTATATATTTAGTTGAATGAGAAACTTTACTGTTGCTCGCGCTGTCACAATTGAATCATTCATCTGAAAAATCTTTTCTTCCATCACTGAATTTTTGCCTCATGCTTAACTTTGTCCAAAGCCTTGTATTTTTCCAATTATTTTGAATCTTTTGTTTGAGGACAAACAAAGAACTAAGTTGGGGAGTATTTGATAAGTGGCAAGAAATGATTAAATCCATGTCTTTTATAAGGCTTTTTAGTTACTTGTTGTGCAAGTTATCTTAGGAAAAGTATGGAATTTAAGAATAAATGCCAATTATTCTTTGTATACCTTATTCTTCCCCATTTGTGTAGGAAAAAGCAAGCCATGACCTGAAAATAGCAAGAAATATTGAAGAGAAGTATGAAGACTTTCGTCCAGCGATCCCTTGGCGATCAGTTGGCGAAGTCAGGCAGGGATTTTTGGGAGTTTTCAAAGTGTACTATCGCCCAGCGATCCCTTGGCGAGAAGTTGGCGAAGTCAGGCAAGGATTTTCTGGAACAGGGGAAGTTTGATTTCGCCCAGCGAAATCTTGGTCGCCCAGCGAAATCATCAAGGCGGTTTAATGCTGTAGAAGACGTGGCAAAATGCCATTGGCCAGTTTGTATAAATCGCCGAGCGAAAATGTTGTCGCTGAGCGATATTTCATTTATCAGCTTTTGTATATAAGCTATCTTTCAGCTTTTAGGTTAGATATTCTACTATTGTTAAGCATTCATTAAGAACGAAATTTAGAGGTTTATTACCAGAGAATAGTGCTAAAAGAAGGGCACTTCAAAGGACAAACAAGGAATCAAGTTTAGATCATTCAAGGGTTTTTGAGAGATCAAAACTAGCATTGATCTTCATCTTTACTCCTGCTTTTGTATTGTTGACATGAGAATGATCAACTAAACATCCTTTGTTGGGATTAGAGGTAACGAATCAAGCTAGATGTAATCTATTTGATCATGTAAATATTTGATTCTAGTATTTTATAATATATTGAAAATTATTCTTGTTATTCAATCTTATTGATGGTTTAATGCTATTGACAAATACATTTAAATCTAGGGTTAGAATACTTTTCTATTAAAACAAGTGTTCTAGACATGGAACTATGTTTTGATAATCACTTAAAGCATCAATACTTAATGCTTTTTGATCGTTTAATAGATTGGGAAATCGTCGATTAAACGATACAATCGATCTCACAACTTTATTTGGACACGAATAATGTTGTCGAGTGATGTGTGATAATATTGTTAAAAAGAGATTAAAACTAGAATCCTTTTATCATGATCATTAGAACATTATCGATGCTTGATTTATGACTTTGATACCGACGCTTTTATGCCCTATTGCTCGTAGTATTTATTTATATTTTGAAAGTCGATTAGGTTTTAGTAAACAAAAGAAACCCTAACTTAAAATGATAATCGATGTTGAACGGTTTAAGATATCACGTAAATCCCTGTGGAGACGATACCTAATATACTCACGAGTAGATAGGAAATTATAATGTGAGGAAAAACCTTTCATCATTACCCCAAAATTAGCTCTTTTAGGGCGATTAAGAGTTATACTGTGATGTTCCTCTTATGATACAAGAACAATTGATGCTTCTGCCTCTGAATGTGACTGAGGAGAACCCTCCTTTACTTCACAAGTAGCCTCAGTTTCTCTATGTTTCACCTGCTTCTCAATACCACAGTCTTCTGGAATAGTGAACTTCACAGTTGGGTTAAACATGGAATTTTCATCAAAGACAACATTCCTACTTAGAATAACCCACCTCTCAGATGGGGACCAGATACTATATCCTTTCACACCATCCCCATAGCCTACAAATACTCCTTTCTTTGCTCTTTGCTCCAACTTCCCCTCATTGACATGATAGTAGACCGTGCAACCAAAAACCCTCAAGTTAGAGTAATCAGCAGATTTCCCATACCACAGTTCATAAGGAGTTTTCAGATTTATACCTGTGTGAGGTCCACAAATTATCAGATAGCATGTTGTGTTAACTGTTTCCGCCCAAATCGTTCTTGTTAACCCAACATTCGAGAGCATACACCGAGCTCTCTCCAGAAGTATATGATTCATATGTTCTGCTACACCATTCTATTGAGGTGTATTCCTAACCATATGATGCCTGGATATCCCTTCAGTCTTGCAAAACTCATTAAAGTCAAACCAACAGAATTCCAAACCATTATAAGTTCGCAGCCTCTTGACCTTCTTCCCAGTTTGATTCTCCACTAATGCCTTCCACTACTTGAAGTTCTTGAAAGCATCACTCTTATGCTTCATTATGAATATCCAAGTCATCCTTGAACAATCATCAATCAGCGACAGAAAGTACATGTGACCCCCCAAAGACTCTACACATGAAGGCCCCCAACAATAAGCGTGGATGTAATCTAGTGTGCCCTTTGTTCTATGAATCACTTTAGGAAACTTGTTGCGATTAATTTCCCAAAAACACAATGTTCACATAACCCAAGATCTTTTATCTTGTGCCCACAAAGAAGATCATCTTTAACCAGAATTTGCATCCCCCTCTCACTCATATGCCGAAGCCTCACATGCCACAACTTCGTCATATCTTCTTGGTTAATCTCTGAGGAAGCAATAACAGCAGAATCGGTTAACGTAGTACCTTGTAGAAAGTACAGAGTACGCAACTTCACACCTTTCAGAATCACACTTGAACCCTTGCAAACATGTATAACTCCACCTTCACCTTTGAAACTAAACCCCTTCTTGTCCAAAAGACTCAGAGATATCAAATTCTTTGTCATGTGTGGAACATGTCTAACTTCGTTCAGTGTACAAAATTTACCATCATGAGTCCTAATCTTGATAGAGCCCATCCCAACCACCTTGCAGGCAGAACTATTGGCCATAGCAATATTGCCACCATCTAACTTCTCATATGTTGAAAACCATTCTCTCATAGGACAAATATGATAAGATGCTCCGGAATCTAGAACCCACACATCGGCGTAATGTGTGTGACCATCAACAAATAAGGCGATATCCTCTTCGGAATGTGTACCATCATCGGCAACAGCGACAATACCTGATGTCTTTTGTTGTATCTGCCTCTTCTTGGGACAATCATTCTTTGAATGCCCTTTCTCCTTACAGTAATTGCAAATATCAGTCAGTTTTGGTTTCTTAGAGAACTTATTTTCCCCTGATTTACCATATCCCTGAATGTTGTTTTCTACTATCCCAACAACCTGGCCATCTGAAATAGTGTCACTACAACTATGTCGCAGTTCTCTAATGTGAAGGGCAGACCTAACTTCTTCCAGAGACCATCAATCTTTACCACTAATGAAAGACTCCCTAAAGTTATCATATGACAATGGTAAAGAAACTAACAGAATCAAGGAGCATCCTCATCATCAATCTTAATATCAATATTACGCAGATCTAATAATATTGAATTCAATTGATCGAGATGTTCTCTCATGGACATACCTTCCTGCACACGCAGACTGAACAGACGTTGCTTCAAGAGCAATTTGTTGGTTAAGCTCTTCGTCATGTATAGACTCTCTAGCTTACACCACAGACTGGCAGCGGTATCCTTTTCAGCAACCTCAGTGATGATATGATCTTCCAAAGCAAGGAGCAACGTAGAATGTGCCTTCTCCTCCAAAGTGGCGATATCAGTAGGTAGAGGATTTGGCGCAGGCTTTAACAAAGGTGTCCATAGACCCTGCTGTTTAAGCAACACTCGGATCTTGATCTGCCACAAACTGAAATTATTCCTCCTAGTGAACTTGTTGACTTTCAAACTTTTACCTCCAGTCATTGTTCCCGCCTGAACAGATCTGAACCAGCTCTGATACCAGTTTGTTATAACGGAACGCAAGAAAAATGACACAAGATTTAACATGGTATCCAACAATGTGCTGACTAATCCACGGGCAGAGCCACTATAAAGAATTATACTATAATCGATAATTACAGATACTGAATAGTAGATGTAATACCAGCTATAGCAAAATCCACTAACTATTGGTTCAAGAAATACTAACACACAAGGCTTTTATTTATATGACCAAGTCTATGCATATTTCTTCCAATTCTCCGATGTGAGACATTTTCCCAACACTAATTCAAGGCATATTTCAACAAATTGGTTTAAATATTTTTTGGACATTTTATACATGATTTTATAAAAACACAATAAACTTAAAATGATTGTACATATGCTTTTTGAAATTCGCAAAGCTTTATATTTTCGTGTATATTTTTATCGATCTTTCTTACAAACAACCCTAAATACTCTCATTTTCACTCTTCTTCTCTGTCTCTGTCAGCTTCTTGTCACTTCTCTCTCGTTGTAGTCTTTCTATATAAGTGTTCACTCTCTAGTTTCCTCTCTTCCTTGTTTTCTCTTCCGAGCACATTTATCTATTTTCATACTATGTTTTTTTAGGGAAATCATCATGTGTTTATCTCATTGTTGATTCATTGTTCATGTATTAAATGAGTATATTTGCATGTTTATGTAGTTTTTAAGTGGTAAATGTGTTCTGAGTTCATGCATACATACATTGTTTTGTTCATGTTGTTGACGTTGTTCATGTGTTCAGATACCTCTCAAGAATTCTTTGTATGACATTCAAGTTCAATTGACATGATACTTTCAAATTTATTTATTCTGATTTTCATATGTTATTTTTTGCTTTTTTTTTTTTTATTGTAGTGTGTGTATTCTCATTCTTTTTGTATTCTTATCGCCATATTCAAATTTCTAGAAAAATATTCTTATGTTGGAGACAACTTTCCTCCCATGATAAAGATTGTAGATAATATATCACAGTTTATATTAAACAAAGACGTTATTAGAGTACCGTATTATCTATGAAATGAAGTATCATTCAACTCACAGCAACAAAAAAAGTTGGTTGTGACAACGAAAAACAATGATTGTAACAGTTGTAACCACTGCAATTTGACTTTTGTGATGGTTCCCCAACCATCGAAGATTTGTGTGTCGTAAGGCCACTTTGCGACGGTTCACGACATTGTTGTTACAACTGCCGCAGCTGTATTGTGACTATTTCAAACTACCCTTATTGTGACGGATCGTAACCATCGATAAACACACTTTTTTGTAGTTGGTATTGCGACGGTTCCTAACCACGCTATTTTTTTCTTGTGTGATGATTTTAACCATCGTTAATGAAGGTGGTGGAAAACATGGCAGCCGGGAGTTTGAATTGTGTAATTGAGTTTTAAAACTTGTTGCTTGTTAACCATTATTTCTTAAAACTTATGATCTAAAGTTTTGTCTAAAACAACATATCAGTTTAGAGGTTTTTTATCAAAATATTAAACTTACTTAGAATACATAAAACAATGAAGTTAAAAGATAAAGAACCTGATCTAACATAACATACAAATAAAACATAGAGAGAGAAGAGAGACACGACATATTTTATACTTGTTCACCATCAAAATGATTTGCTAGTCTCGTCCACCCTATCAAGAGTGATTTTACCCCATAACCTTTAAAGGACTTCATTCATTATTATCCACGATTACAATACTCAAGGCATCCACCTCAAGATTTCACAAAGCATCAATCCTTTTTAAGCACATTATTCCCATCACTTATCAGGTTGTCCAACCATGATGAGTTTATCGAGTAATGATCCTGACTTTGACCAGTGTAGTCTGTCATTTTACACATAGACTATCTCAAGTGTTTACACTCTCTCCATATTATTTTAAATTGTTGCCATTAATGGGCAGGGTACAAAAATGTGCTTGCGTTTGTATATGCTTAATGTAAAGTCCTGGTTAGGATGATAACTCTCTAAGATAGGACACTACAATAGAATCCTATATCAATTCAAGAGTACTTCAGACTACTCTGTTGATTTACATCATAATATAGGATTTGACAATGTATTCCCAAATCATGTTCTTGGCTTTTTCTTGATTTTCATATATGTTTAAGAACATACCCTTTTTTTAGTGCGGTGTTTTGAACACCTACATTGATCTATCTTTCTTCATATATGTCTTTGACCAGGACAAATTGAAACATTAGATTATATGGATTGATTGATAGATAAATTAAATCCAACGTTGGAATAATTTCTCTTTTATACTTGAGAGAATAATACCGTTGAATAATGAGACAAAATCAGGTACAAAGAGTCTTTATTTATTTGAACGTGGTCTCTTTTTTATGAAAGGTATAGAGAGAACTACTTCATTAAACTTGAAGGATCATTCAACATTTGTTCTTCTTCTTTGTCTTTAACTTCAGACCAGACAATCATCTTTGTTTCTAGTCATAGTATATAAAAGACTATTACTATGTCCAGAGAGGATAAACTTTTTTTTCTTTGTCTTTTAAAAGCCTACATACTTGAGCATATAGTTAGTAGATAATTTGTCCATGTTGGTCGATATGACGACCGTAATATGAATCTAGAGAGGGGTGAATAGATCCCTCTAAAAAAATTACATGCAAAAACGATTTTTTAAATAAGTTTTACAACGATTTGACTATTGGAATGAGAATGAGAATACTATGATAATCAATCTAAAACAATGTATACAAAAAATCAATTTTGAACAAGATGTTCACAATTTATATAAGGTTTCACAATCAAATTCTAATCAAGACATTGACATTCTTAAATGAAACCTAAACCTTAAAGAAAAAATTATTACAAAATGAAATCTAACTAGATAATTGATGAATTGATTGATACAAGGAGTCCTAATATGCTAAGTGATTAATTGGCCATAGAAAAAACACATGTTTTAAACATAAACAAGTTAGTGAAGCGATTCATCACCAAACACTTATTCAATCTTAATATATCACAATTCATCAATTTTCAAGCAAATATACCAAACAATAAAAGATAAGGGAAGGGAAAACACCGATGTATATATAGGAGTTTTCTCAATCATCCTCACTAAGGGGTACATCCACTCTCAGTAGAAGAATTTTGCGGCCTTCCACTATGATTGGATGTTTGCACACAAGTGCTACAAGGTTTGGTTACAACTAATTAATGAAGCTTGTGACTCTTTAACCCTAAAGATCACCAAGACCCTAAACCACTTGTAGCAACTGATGGACAATTTCGACAAGTGTACCAAATCATTCAGAAGTAATAAAGTAGTAAATAAGATTGTCTCAACAGGGATTGTCGTTTCAACTCGACAACTAGCGTTACTTATTTAAACAAAATAAAAACAAATAAAAATAGTAAATTAGGGCGAGATTGCAAGTTTGATTTGATTGTGCAAAGCAGTAATGAGTTAGTAACCTGGTTTGACTACAAAATATTAGTGCCGGTTAGGATTCTTTAAATCCCCTTTATTTCCTTGTTGAATTAAAAGACAAATAATTGTTCGGTTATGAGATAAAGGTTCTATTTATGTGATGAGTTTGTGGGGCAGTATGTCCCTCTAGCTGTTGAGTTTCACATGTTGATCACTCTAAGGTTATACACGCTCTAAGAGTGTAGGGTTGTCAATCCTAAAGGGTCCAATATGCCTACGTACAAAGTATTAGAGTGGGCCTGACTCTTAGAGGTAATTGAAACATAAAAGAATTAGTATTCTTAAATTGACATCTAAAGGCTCCAACTTCGTCTATGAATCTTAGAAGTTCATCACATACCCTCTCTTACCCTAGGACCTATCTGGTCGACCTTACCAAGGGGAACGAATAAAATTTACTATGCAATGTTTAAAAAAAGTATGACTAGAAGTATCCTCTGAAGCCTCCCGTTTCTAGGTTCAGTTGATCTTCCTCGACATGTAACACTCCTTATGACTATCGAAGGCATTAACAGATTTGCATAAAAATATTAAATAGATCTCATAAGATAACTGAATAAAAGACTTGAATTAAATTGATCCGACAAACAATTAAAGGTTCTTCTATGAATCCTACCCAATTATGGTTTAGCTACTCATGGTAACTAAAGACAAAATTACAAAAGAATAGAACATACCTTAGAGACTAAGGTTGAGGAGAGATTCCTCCCTTGAAGCTCCTAACGCTTACTTTCCTCTAGAACCGCTTCGTTCTAAATGAATAATTGTGAATGAGAGGAGTTGTATTTATAAGTTGATTTTCCAGTGGATTTGGTCTAAAAAACTGGGGTTTTCCCCCCAAGACGCAGCTAGAAAACAACAAAATGTTGCTTTTCCATGGACGTGTACGCGCCCCGGGTGTGGGTCTAGGTGCTTCGCGTGTGGTGCTCTAAACGATGCATTTTGTACACTGTTGTGCACACCCAGGGAGCACGACACCTTCTTCCAACGCGTTTTTTTTCCTTTTCTTGGTCTTTCTGAGTACTTTCTTCCTTAAAACTTGTCTTGGGACTTGGGGAAAAAATTATCCACTCCGTATTGTCTTCAGAGGCCTCTTGAATCTTCATTCATTGTCTTCCCAATTCTTCATTAGCTGCTTTGCTTGCCGATTTGCATGATTTTGCATTGAATTACATCAAAAACACCTAAGAATTGCTTGTTTCGAGAAAACTAGAATTACATGACTCAAAATGTAAATATTATAAAATGTCCCATAAACTATAGGCAATTGTTCTAAGACTCCTCTAATTTGGATCAAAACATAACTAAAATGATTGAAAAATATGCGAAAAATGACGTAAGATGACCTGGCATCAATCACCTTCAACTAAATCTGAGCCCAAAATCTACAAACTCAACACCTAAATTCTTCAAATATTCAATCATATGAGATCTTTTGACAATATTTGTCAAGATTCCTTCTTCTGCATTGATTCCGTTAATTACCCTCAAGATTGATGAACTAGAAAAACCGCTAGCGTGTATAGGAGAAAAAGAAAGGTTTTTGTGTCCTTTGGAACTTTTAGCACCTCAAATCCGTTGAAAGATTCAAACTATTACACAACTTACAATTGTGCCTCTAGATCAAGATCGAAATTCTCACAAAATGTGAAGAGAGTGTTTTCTTAAGTCTTTTAGCGAAGGATAGTAGAGATAAAAGTAATGAATGAATTCATTGATTAGAAATATTAAGGGGAATTTATACTTATAGATTAAGGGTTTTATAACAAATGAAGTTGATTTGATGGACAAAATACAGTTTAAAACTATCCTAGAAAATGAGACATCACTCAAAATCTAAGATAAAGTATTAAAAACTACAAACTCCCCCTTTTTTATGATATCAAGCAAGGAGAATTTTAGAGCCACCAATCTCCCCCTGAATTGTTGAAACAAAATGTATGAACAACTCTCTTTTGGGTTTTGATGATAACAAAGTGTTAAAAAGAAAATTGGAATTGCTAATGCTTGATTCTAAGTGTGCAGAACCATGTACTTAAAGTTTGGTATTTAACATTGGTTATGAAAGAACAAGCTAAGGGCAAGAAGGAAAGCATAGAAGCTTGTGTTGCAAGTATGAAGCAAATCTGTGTCTGAAAGCAGCTTCTGAAGGCAGCGTCTGAAGACTGTGTCTGAAGAAGTGCTTCTGAACAGTGTGTCTGAAGACTGCGTCTGAAGGTCAACGAAAGTCAACGTCTGAAGGCTGCGTCTGAAGGTCAACAAAAGTCAGCGTCTGAACAGTGCGTCTGAAGGGAGCGTCTGATGAACAATGCTTCTGAAGGGTGCGTCTGAAGAGAGCTTCTGATGAACAGTTCCTGAAGAAGCTTCTGAAGTCTGACTTTTAAGGAAAAGCAACTGTCACTGTCATCATTAATGCCTGTACAAGTCCGAACAACTCAATGGAACAGTTGCCTCCTTCAAAGAAACATTCTCCAGCTTTTAAGGAAAACAATTCAAAAATTGCGTGCTCTGTTTTCTGCACTTGCGCACACAATTTCAGCTGGACATAGCTTCTAGTTTGCAACGGCTCTTTTCTGGAAATTTGGGCAATCTCAACAGCTCTTTTATCCTCTATAAAAGAGTGAAGATTTGAAGAAGAAATTGCTAAGACTCAAGAAACTAAAGACTGAAAAAATATGTGCTCTGTTTTGCTGTCAAATTCGAAAGTCACCTAAAACTCTTAGAAATTCTTACAAACTTCTCATCTTAGAATTTCTTAAGTTTAGATTCTTAAACCTGAGTTGTATTTTGTGAACACCTCTGATATTTTATCAACTGTTCAACTCAAAATTATTTTCTTTGTAAATCAGTTTGATTCAAATCTCAGCCTGCGTGCTTGAGCAATTTGGAAGTCTCTTAACTTTGTGTGTTGAGCATAGAAGTCTCTTAACTTTGTGTTTTGAGCATAGAAGTCTCTTGCTAGGTGCTTGAGCATTGAAAGTCTCTTAACTTTGTGTTTTGAGCAATTGTAATCAGTTGATTATAGTTAAAATCCCTTGTAAGTGACAGGGGGGATTAGACTACTTCCAGTTTGTGGAAGGAACTAGTATAAAAACTCTTGTGTCTTTCTTTCCCTCTCTCTTTACTCTTACCCACTGCGAAACAAACTCTGAAAATAGGTTCAGAACTGATCTATATCAGAATCTGAACTTAACTTAAGTTTTGAGAAAGAAAAGAATTTACCCACACAATTCAACCCCCCTTCTTGTGTGTTTTCTCACCTTCAGTTGGTATCAGAGCCCTTGGTTCTGATATTCAATCACTTAACAGTGAGTCAGTGAGATCCTGAGAAAAACATGTCATCAAATAGTTCCCCTCCACCCTCTCCTAGACCACAAAGAAGTGTTGGTACTTCTGTATCATATGGCTATGGTACAGATGAAAGAAAATCTCGTTCACACAATAAGCTTCCAATGTTTACTGGTGATCCAGAGAAATTCTCATGGTGGAAAAGCAAGATGTACAGCCACATCATTGGAATTGATGATTCCTTATGGGATATCATAGAAGATGGAATTTCCATTCCAGTTGATGAAGAAGGAGTAGCTGTTAACAGAAGAGGCCTGAGTGATGCTGAGAGGAAGATCTACAGAAAGCATCACAATGTAAGAGGTATCATTGTGGATTCTCTACCTCACAGTGAGTATCAGAAGCTGAGTGATAAATCAACAGCCAAAGCCATCTTCACCTCCCTCTGCTCTAACTATGAAGGTAACAAGAAGGTTAGAGAAGCAAAGGCAAATATTCTGGTTCAGCAGTATGAGCTGTTCAGAATGAAAGAGGATGAAAATATTGAGACTATGTTCTCAAGATTTCAAACTCTGGTTTCTGGACTTCAGATTCTGAAGAAAAGCTATACTACTGCTGATCATGTGAATAAAATCCTTAGAAGTCTACCATCTAAATGGAGACCCAAAGTGACTGCTATTGAGGAAGCTAAAGATCTAAATACTCTAAGTATTGAAGATCTTATAAGCTCCCTCAAAGTGCATGAACTGGGACTTAATGAAGATGATTCTGTTAGAGAGTCTAAGTCAATAGCACTGAAATCCAAAAGAAAGTCTGTAAAAGCTCTAAAGGCTATTGAATCTGATGAAGAATTTCCCTTAGGAAATTCTGAAGAAGATTCAAATGCTGAGGAGCTTGCAATGCTTTCCAAAAGATTTCAGTACTTAATGAAAAGACAAAAGAAATTTTCTAACAGAAGCATCAACTTCAAATGATCTGGTTCCAAGAGGGAAGATCAGAAGGGTTGCTACAATTGCAAGAAGCCTGGTCATTTTATTGTTGATTGTCTTGAACTTCAGAAGGACAAGTCAAAGGAAAAATCAAAGAAGACCAGCTCTAAATCAAGCAACTTCAGAAACAAACTCAAGAAGAGTCTTATGGCAACATGGGATGATCTTGACAATGATTCTGAGTCTGATGATGAAGAGGAAGCCAAACTAGCTTTAATGGCAACAACATTTTCTGATGCAGAATCATGTTCAGACTCTGATAATGAAGATGAGGTATATTCTGAACTTACACATTCTGAACTGATTGAAACAATTAAAGATCTTATGAACCACCTCAAAAGCAAGTTAGGTGAACTAAAATCTTTGAAAAATAAACATAACTTGCTGACTGAGGAGAATCTCAAACTTCAGAATCAATTCAATGAGATTGATGAAGAAGTTAGAGAACTCAGAGAAGTGGCTCATAAGAAACCTGAAGAAATTCCAAATGAACATGAAATTGCTCTTCAGGATTTTATTTTAACTTGAATCAATAGAAGTAAGGTTGCTTCTATGATTTATAACATTTACAGAAACAGAGGTGAAGGTATTGGTTTTAATAATAATTCATTCAACCATTCAAATGAATCAAAAATACCATCCTGTTCTGAAAGTATTATGAAAGGCACTGAGGTGTGCTTTGTGCCTACTTCTGACAGTTCTGAGAAAAAGAATGTAATAGAAACTGAGACTGCTAAGTCTGAAGTTCTGAACTGCTCAGAACTAAAGCTTCTGAACCTAAGGGAAAGATGAAGGAAGATTTTAAAACTTTGCCAAAATCTAAACCAAAAGGTCCTAAGCCTAAGATTATGAGAAAATCAGACTCTAAACCTAAAAATATTCAGAGTCTGAAGAGTTCAGAACCTAAGACAAGTAAGTCTCAGAGTCTGAAAAATTCAAACTCAAATTTTACTAAGACTGGGTTTATGAAACCTTCAGAAATTACTACACCAGTCTATTCAAAACCTTTCAAACCTCAAAATGTCAGACCAAAGGTGCACAAGAAACCTTATCCTTTCAAGACTAACCATAGAGGATCCATAAAGATATGGGTACCTAAGTATGAGATAATTTCAATTGCAGATATGCTTATTGATAGACTTTTAGCAAGTGTACTAAAATTATCAAAGTAATAAAATTTATAAGTTCGTCTCCACAGGGACTGTTTCAACTTCTACTCCGCAATGTCGTTATTATTAAGGATGTATTAAATGGGGGGTTGCCCTAGGCAGTTGGTTTGATTGCATAAAAAATAAATAAGCTGATAAAAGTTGTTTCGAAAATATAAGGAGAGATGAGATCAATTCTTTCAAATCCTCTGATTAATTCTGTTTGGTAAACTGCACCTATTTCTATGAATCCTCCTCTAGTTTTACGATGATTAACAAAAATAGTCCTAATCAATCCCTTGAGTTAGAACCCTCTTCTCGGATTACAGCCCCTAATCCCTTAGGTGATCTAATATTCCTCGTAGGTTTTACGAATGTTAACCTATTATCACAAATAAACGATTATCCATTCCTAGACTAACCCTGTTTATTTGAACAATTCAATTAGGTCTAAGTTGAAAGCTAGGGTCAGTAGTCATTCATTCTCACCAAATCATTGTTATATATTGTCAGTATATAGAAAGCATTAAGAACAATTGAATTGAATAAACCTAGATTAATATTCATAAGCCATAGAGTTTCATAGCCACATGTTTCAAACAGAATACATCATATTCATCTCCAAACCTAATCTCTAAGAGATTTAGCTACTCATAATATGAATTACAAATAACATAATCAATTGAAGCATAAAAACATACATAATCTGACTATGAGTTGGATGGAATGGCCACCTCTTCAGTTTTGTGCTCTCCAAATCGTGGCTCCAATCTCCAAATTTCTGAACCCTTGTTTCTGAAAACAGTTCAGCTTAAATAGACAACACCTGCTCCTCAAATCGTGACACGATTTGATGAAATCGCAGCACGTTTTTGCATTAAAGTCCCATGATTCTCCAAAATCAGCTTCATAATCGTGTCACGATTATGTCATCGTAACACGATATTATAGGCAGTGACAATCTTCCAATTCTGGTAAGAAAATCGTGACACGATACCCAAATCGTGTGCAATTAATTCAAAATCTTAATGTTTTCCTGCTTTTTGCACCTTCAGGCTGTCTAATAATGCTATAGACTCAATAAAAACATCAAAACAACTAATAAAAACATGTAATGACAGCATGTCATCACAACCCCAAACTTGAATCATTCCTTGTCCTCAAGGAATTTACTTGTAAAATTGACAAATGACAGTAAAATAACAATTTACCTAACCAAGTGATAGCACCAAAAGTTCATCTCCTTGCTAGCCATTCGATGGGCCAGCTGGCTTGACTATATCCACCATTCACAACTCCACGCAACAGTTTGATAAGGGTTTTCCCACAGTCGACATGCAGGTCTACATATTACCATACGCTTGAAAAATTTCTAAACATCAATCAAAGTCCATGTCAACATACACTGTAAAGGTCTTTAAGGGTTATAACGGGGCTTAGGTGAAGGTGAGATAATTTTTGGAAAAGTAGGTTAAACAAATATTGGAGTTAAGCTTCCCTACTATATTGGAAAATTTGAACATTTACCTCATTCACCCCAAAAAATAAACACAAGTAGTAGAGAACTCTTTCATCTTTGAGACAACAATATTTTCATTAATTCATTTATTTTGTCTCTTCTCTTTTTTTTTTCATGCATCTTTTGTGCATTTTCTTTTCAATCTCAGAGAGGTATTTGACTCTCTTTAGTTCTCTAGTACCCCTACCCCAAACTTAGTTGGTTGCAAATCCCAAAAGCAACCCCAAACTTATGTTTTAGCAACATCCTACAGCCTAACTCCAAACCAATATTTGGGTCATAAAACTTAAAGTCTCTAGGCTTGATATGTAGTTTATCACCGAACAAAAGGGTCTACACCCACCGGTTCAAATTGGCTTTTCAAAAGGATAAGTTTTCAACAAAAATACTCCAAGTAGGCTTCAAAAAGGCTCATGGTACCAAGCACTTTGCCTTAGTGTGTGTTTGACAAGACCAATCAACAATAGAGAAAAATCGCAAGTTCTAGAAATGTAGTTGCATGGAACACTCTTTAAAGTAAATTGAAAAATAAAATTTTAGCAATGACCTTACAAGTTATGATTTCTGGGAGTTGTGACTACCTATCCGCACAATGTCGTACACTTCGCCTTTGAGTTTCAAGCCTCTACCTCCTTATGAACTTTTGATTACCACTTGATCAAACAATTGTTACGAAACTGGAAAAAGTCAATTAAACAAACAAATTCATCAATAATAAACAAGTGAAAATTCATTACAAAATAGGGGCATACTCAAAATTCTTCCAACATGCTGACAATTATTTGACTCAACAATGGAAACAAACAAAATAAAAAACATTAGAGAAAAATAAAAGGATGGGTTGCCTCCCATCAAGCGCTTTTGTTTTATGTCATTGAGCTTGACGCTTCAACCACTGTTAGGGTGGCAGAAATGACAGAAAAAATATAGCATCCTTCTTCTTCCTCTTGTTTGGTAAGAATTCCATAATTTGGCACAAAGAGTCAGATACTCCCATGCACCCACTGTATTTGAGCTCTCCCACCTTGGAGAAGGACATGTATCCATTTACACATGAGTGGTTTCTTTAAACCCCATTTGTTGAGACTTCAGGTAGAGACCAGCATTCCACACTTGTGCATTTTCTTCAACCACAATAGACTGACACTCAGTCTCCATCTCAACCATATTCTTCTGAGACTCATATGCTTTTTCAACAAGATTACCACACTGAACTTCAAATTTCTCAATTGAATCTCGATTTAACCTCAAGAATTCATCTAAAATATTTTGTAATTGAGTATTGTAATCGATGTTGATCACCTCTTGCTCTTCTTCTTTTTCTATGAATTGCGTCTCACAATAGTAACTATTGTGATAGCCTCCACAAAAATCGCAGCTCATACTCAATCTTGCTTCCAAATCCTTTATATGTAGAGAGATCATCCATTTTTCATAACAAAGGATACCGATCTCTTCTGAATCAATCAACTACCGACTATCCCACATTACTACAAAACTCAGAAATACCTTTCAGTAGTAAAGCACAAGAAAGAGATATGAAGAGCATAAATCATAATTTTTTTATATAATTTTTTTTTCACTATACAAACAAAAACGTAAATGACAGAAATCCTAAATAATAACGAAATTTCACGTTGAAGTGATTCAATAGTCCCCGGCAACGGCGCCAAAAACTTGATAGACTTTTAGCAAGTGTACTAAAACAATCGAAGTAATAAAATTTATAAGTTCGTCTCCACAGGGACTGTTTCAAATTCTACTCCGCAATGTCGTTATTATTAAGGATGTATTAAATGGGGGGTTGCCCTAGGCAGTTGGTTTGATTGCATAAAAAATATATAAGCTGATAAAAGTTGTTTCAAAAATATAAGGAGAGATGAGATCAATTCTTTCGAATCCTCTGATTAATTTTGTTTGGTAAACTGCACCTATTTCTATGAATCCTCCTCTAGTTTTACGATGATTAACAAAAATAGTCTTAATCAATCCCTTGAGTTAGAACCCTCTTCTCGGATTACAGCTCCTAATCCCTTAGGTGATCTAATATTCCTCGAAGGTTTTACGAACGTTAACCTATTATCACAAATAAACGATTATCCATTCCTAGACTATGTGCGCACCTCGTTTTTTTCCTCGGGAAAAAGACGCGCAAATCCTCCGAGGTCGTTCGCAAACGCTCGGAGGGCCTTTGTGAAGCCGCCACCAAAGTTTTTGTGTAAAGGGAACGTTGATAAACCCTTAAGTTTTTTTTTTGTTTAAAGGGAAACGATAATAAAACCCTTTGACGATGAGGATAAGGATTGGTCATCGCAACCATTGTCGGGTTCGGGAGTCGGTTACGCAAGGGGAAGGTATTAGCACCCCTCACGTCCGTTGTACTCAACGGGAACCTTCTATTTGGTTTAAAGCTTGAATTGTTTTTAAATATTTTGCGCGCATGTTCATTTATGTTAAAAATATAATAAAAAAGGGGGGAAAAGAGATAAAAACAAACGAAAGAAAAAAAGTTTTTTATTATTGCGCTTGACAAGATGTCGATCTTGCTCCTACGTATCTCCCGGTAGTCGGAGAATTCAAAGCGTACGTAGTTCTTTGGTAGAAAAACGTACATGTGTTGGTTGTTTTTAATTGGACGATGTTTTAACCGAATTCTTACGATTAAAACGTAGCTTGTATGCTCGCGCTCGGGAGACTTATTAAGCGTATAGCTTGTATGCTCGCGCTTGGGAGACTTATTAAGCGTTTGTTCGTGAATCGCATTAGAATTGTTAAAAGGTACGTCCGTTAGAGTAAAGGGTTGGAATTGGCCGCTATGGGACCAAGAGAGGTGCAATGGACTCATACAAGTCAATCATTGACCGAGTGGACTCCGAAGAGTCGGGCGATTGTTCGATTGATCCACTGAGATCAAGAACGGGTACAATGGACTCGGACGAGTCGAACATTGACCGAGTGGACTCTAACGAGTCGAGCGATCGAATCTAATGGCCACGGGGGACCAAAAGGTTCGGATTGACCACGGGGGCCAAAATTAGTGTGTTGGGTTGATTTTATGTTTTTGAAAATAGAATGACGATTGTCCGAACGACGAGACATACGTCACGCGTTCGTACAATCGGGGAAATGGAGAGCCATACGTCAAACCATCCCTTTTTCATTCGAGTTTTGTTTGAATTTCTTAGAAATCCCAAAGTGAGCAAAACACTTGGTTGTTGCAACCTATGAACAAAGGTTGTTCAAGTTTATGGAAAAGCACAAGTTTGTGAATAATGCACAAGTTCGGCTCAATTTTGAAAACGGTTTTGAAAAGCGAACAAGTTCGGCTTAAGTTCACGTTTGATTGAAAATCATGAACAAGGTTATTGTTCAAGTTTAGTTTTGAAAATGATGAACTAAGCTTATTGCTCAAGTTTGTTTTGAAAGTTTGTGAGCGTAACTTGTTTCGCAAGTTATATAAAAAGTGTTGCTCAAACTTGTGAATTTGCCAATATCATGCAAAATCTTTGTTATGGTTTGAATAAAATGAGTTTCAAACCTCTTAGGTTCCGAGCTTTGGGTTAGAACCTCAAAAATTGGCTTTTGAATTCATGTTCTGAATTCTGTCATGGTCGCACTGCGACCAGACCTTCGCATTGCGAAGTATGCGAAAATTTGAGTTCAGAAGCTGCTTCTGAACTTCTGTTCAGAAGCAACTTCTGAACTAGCCTCAGAACCTTAGGAGGAGTGAAAAGCTTTGAAAATAGCAATGAAATGAATGCAACAACTTAGTTCAAAGGTTTTGCAAACTTTGGGATTTCCTTTGTGTTCAAAAGTGTTTTAAATCCAAAATGAGTAAAACTCAAAAAGTGCAAAGTTGAGATTGAAACAAAATGGAATCAAAAGCAAAATGCAAATAGTATGTAAATGCAATATGAACAAGTTAGAGTGACTTACCTGCTCCTAATCCAAGGCCTTTGCTGCAAGGAAATGGAAAATGCTTGGATGCTTATGTTTTTGCAAAGCTGGACAAGTTTGATGAACAACCCTTAATCAATGATAATTTGCCTTTGTTTCTCCCTCCTTGTGTGAGGTTTAGAGGCTGTTTTGCTGGCTTGGTTGCTTTGTGTTGGTTTTAGGATGATTTGTGTAAGAAAGGATTGGAGATTTCCTTTAAACCTACCCAAAACCAAACTCTGTTTTTGTGAGGAAAATGTGCAGCAATTCACTCGAATTTGCACTGGTTTTCTGCTCTTAAACCTCTGTGTTTACACTCTCTCAATCCCCTCCTGAACCCTCTCTAGAACTCTCTTTGATTCAGCAGCAATGCCTTGCTTTTATAGGCCAAAATGAGATCAAAAGTCATGATGACAAAATCTGCAGCAGGGCTGTTTTTGGGCTATAATCATGACTGATTTGCTTTGCATTTAATGTTAAGGATAAGAGGTGACCTTGCCTTGCTGCAAGGGTCAAGACCTTGGACGAATTCAGCTCCCAAAGCAGCTGAATTCTGACAGAACAATGATGGAAATGATGAAAGCAAAGCTGTTTGCAAAACAGGGGCAGCCACTTTGCCTTAATCCTTGAGTGGTTTTGATAAAGCCTATGGCAAGGTGGTTGCTGGCAAGTAGCAGAGTCAGTTGCAGGTCAAGTGGGAGGGATAAGGACTGCCCAAAGTCAGCAAGTGGTTGGGTTACTTGATCAACTTTGCTTCCTCTTCCTTTCCCTTTTTGCTTTTCCAATTGTCACATGTTTCTATTCTTCCACTTGGTTAAATCCAACATTATCCATGATAATAATACATGATAATAATTATAAATAATGACTGGAATGCAATAAAAGAAAAGGAAAACAGAAAAATCAAAAATCTGAAAATCTGCAGAAAATTCGCAGACTTCGCACTGCGAAGTAGACTTCGCTCTGCGAAGTCCTCATTTCTGGGAGACTTCGCTCTGCGAAGGGGACTTCGCACTACGAAGTCCTCATTTCAGCAATGTTGACTTTTGTTGACTTTTTGACTTTTCTCTTTCTTTTTTTGATTTTTTTTGATTTTTTTGAAAAGGCTTAGGACAAAATTGGGGTACTACAGACTAACCCTGTTTATTTGAACAATTCAATTAGGTCTAAGTTGAAAGCTAGGGTCAGTAGTCATTCATTCTCACCAAATCATTGTTATATATTGTCAGTATATAGAAAGCATTAAGAACAATTGAATTGAATAAAACTAGATTAATATTCATAAGCCATAGAGTTTCACAGCCACATGTTTCAAACAGAATACATCAGATTCATCTCCAGACCTAATCTCTAAGAGATTTAGCTACTCATAATATGAATTACAAATAACATAATCAATTGAAGCATAAAAACATACATAAACTGACTATGAGTTGGATGGAATGGCCACCTCTTCAGTTTTGTGCTCTCCAAATCGTGCCTCTAATCTCCAAATTTCTGAACCCTTGTTTCTGAAAACAGTTCAACTTAAATAGGCAACAACTGCTCCTCAAATCGTGACACGATTTGATGAAATCGTGACGCGATTCTGCATTAAAGTCCCATGATTCTCCAAAATCAGCTTCATAATCGTGTCACGATTATGCCATCGTAACACGATATTATAGGCAGTGACAATCTTCCAATTCTGGTAAGAAAATCGTGACACGATACCCAAATCGTGACATGATGCAATTAATTCAAAATCTTAATCTTTTCCTGCTTTTTGCACCTTCAGGCTGTCTAATAATGCTACAGACTCAATAAAAACATCAAAACAACTGATAAAAACATGTAATGACAGCATGTCATCACTTATCATCCAAAGAAAAGGAAAGGTTTTTGTACCTGGACAGTGGCTGCTCGCGCATATGACAGGAGACAAGTCTATGTTCCAAACCCTGATCATGAAAGAGGAAAGAACTGTGGGGTTTGGAGGAAATCAGAAAGGAAAGATCATTGGTACTGGTGAGATAGGTAATTCTTCCCTGTCCATTGATGATGTTTGGTTGGTAGATGAACTTAGACATAATCTACTTAGCATAAGTCAATTATGTGACAGTGGTTATGATGTCCTGTTTAATAAGAACACTTGCACTGTAATCAACAACAAAGATAAATATGTTGTGTTCAAAGGAAATAGGAAAAACAATGTTTATAAAATCAATTTTTCAGAACTGGTTGAACAGAAGGTAGTTTGCCTTCTGTCTGTGAGTGATGAGAAATGGGTATGGCGCAAAGGGTTGGGACATGCTAACTGGAGACTCATCTCTAAGCTTAGCAAGTTGCAACTGGTCAGAGGCCTGCCAAACATTGACTATCACTCAAATGCTCTTTGTGGAGCATGCCAAATAGGAAAAATTTCTAAAACATCTTTTAAATCTAAAAACATTGTTTCTACCTCAAGACCCTTAGAACTGCTTCATATTGATTTGTTTGGTCCTGTTGGAACAGCTTCAATCAATGGGAAGAAGTATGGGCTTGTAATTGTTGATGATTACGTAGGTGGACTTGGGTTAAATTCCTTAGAACCAAAAATGAAACATACGATGTGTTTAACAAATTCTGCAAACAAGTACAAAATGAAAATGACTTGAAAATTTTAAAAGTCAGAATTGATCATGGTGGTGAATTTGAAAATGAACCATTTGAAAATTTTTGTGAAGATCATGGAATTCTCCATGAGTTCTCTTCTCCTAGAACTCCACAACAAAATGGAGTTGTAGAGAGAAAGAACATATCTTTGCAAGAAATGGCCAGAACCATGATCCATGAATCTAATATTGCAAAGTACTTTTGGGCAGAAGCTGTTAACACATCATGTTATATTCATAACAGAATCTATATCAGACCTATTCTAAATAAAACAGCATATGAATTATTTAAAGGAAGAAAACCAAGCATTTCTTATTTTCATCAGTTTGGTTGTACTTGCTACATTCTGAACAATAAGATCTACCTAAAGAAATTTGATGCTAAGGCTCAAAAGGGTATCTTTTTAGGATACTCAGAGAGATCTAAAGCATACAGTGTGTATAATTCTGAAACACATGTTGTTGAAGAATCAATACACATTAGATTTGATGATAAGAAGCCTGGTAATAAAATACCAGAGCTGCTTGAGAGTTTTGCAGATATAAGGCTATCAGAAGACCCTTCAGAACCTGAACAGAGTTCAGAGTCTGAAGAAAGTTCAAAAGCTGAAAACACTGAAGAAATTGAAAAACTCCCAGATGCTTACACTCCTCTAGAAGCCAACCAAGATCAAAATGGTTCTGAACAATCCCTTGATGATTCTTCAGAAGCTAATCCACCCAGAACCTCATTTAAGTACAAGTCTTCACATCCTGAGGAGCTGATAATTGGAAATAAGGACAGTCCAAGAAAGACCAGATCAGCATTCTGTCAGAATGAATCTTTGGTTGGACTTCTGTCAATGATTGAACCCACAACAGCTGATGAAGCACTTGCAAATGATGGATGGATTGTAGCTATGCAGGAAGAACTGAACCAGTTTCAAAGAAATGATGCCTGGGATTTAGTTGCAAAACCAAATCACAAGAACATTATTGGAACAAAATGGGTGTTCATAAACAAGCTTAATGAACAAGGAGAAGTGATCAGAAACAAAGCAAGACTGGTTGCTCAAGGCTACAGTTAGCAGGAAGGAATAGACTACACTGAGACATTTGCTCCAGTTGCAAGACTGGAAGCAATCAGGTTACTTCTTTCCTATGCAGTTAATCATGGTATCATATTATATCAAATGGATGTTAAGAGTGCTTTTTTAAATGGAGTTATTTCTGAAGAAGTGTATGTCAAACAACCTCCTGGTTTTGAAGTTGTAAAACATCCAGATTTTGTTTTTAAACTTAAGAAATCTTTATATGGTCTGAAACAAGCTCCCAGAGCTTGGTATGAAATACTAAGTAATTTCTTACTTAAAAATGATTTTGTAAGAGGACAAGTTGACAATACACTCTTTAGAAAAACTCTTAAGAAAGACATCTTAATTGTTCAAATTTATGTTGATGATATCATATTTGGTTCTACTAATGCCACTCTTTGCAAAGAATTTTCCAAGTTAATGCAGGATGAATTTGAAATGAGCATGATGGGAGAATTGAAGTTCTTTCTTGGAATTCAAATCTACCAATGAAAAGATGGAGTGTATGTTCATCAGTCCAAATATACAAAGGAGCTTCTGAAGAAGTTCCAGCTTGAAGATTGTAAAGTGATGACAACACCAATGCATCCAACCTGCACTTTAAGCAAATAAGATACTGGCTCAAAAGTAGATCAGAAGCTCTATAGAGGTATGATAGGTTCTCTGTTATACTTAACTGCTTCTAGGCCAGATATTTTATTTAGTGTATGCTTGTGTGCAAGATTCCAATCAGATCCTAGAGAATCTCATATGACTGCTGTCAAGAGAATCTTCAGGTATTTGAAGGGAACAACTAATCTGGGACTTCTGTATAAGAAATCCTTAGATTATAAGCTAGTTGGATTTTGTGATGCTGATTATGCTGGGGACAGGATTGAAAGAAAATCCACCAGTGGAAATTGTCAATTTCTTGGTGAGAATCTGATATCCTGGGCCAGCAAAAGACAAGCAACTATTGCTCTGTCAACAGCTGAGGCAAAATACATCTCAGCTACAAGTTGTTGCACACAACTGCTCTGGATGAAACATCAGTTGGAAGACTATCAGATTCTTGAAAACAAAATTCCTATCTACTGTGATAATACTGCTGCAATCTGTTTGTCTAAAAATCCAATTCTGCATTCTATAGCCAAGCATATAGAAATTAAACATCAATTTATAAGAGATTATGTTCAGAAGGGTGTTTTGGATATTCAATTCATTGATACTGATCATCAATGGGATGACATATTTACAAAACCCCTCACAGAAGACAGATTTAATTTTATTAAAAAGAATCTGAACATGCATTTTATCTCTTGAAAAATTGCTTGACTCTGAATAGAAATTGAGATTCTAAAGTTCATCAGAAGCTAAGACTTATCAGTCACTCACTTTGAGAGTCTGAAGAAAGTTAAGCCTCTGAAAAACTTCAGAGTTTGAGTTTTAGAATTTGAATTTCTTACTTCTGAATCTGCATAGTTATCTAACTTTTGGTCAGAATCTGATAAGTTATAACTCTGGGCAATGATGAATTAAGCTTTGAAAGTTACACTTTGTCCCTCCTAAAGTCATCAATGTGCAAATGTGTTTTTCTGTTTTCAGTTCTGAAATGTTTTAACAAAAACACATACACACTTTCATACTTTCATCATAAATGTTCAATTTGATATCAGACATGTTCAGTTTTTCAGACCCTTTTTCAAAAACTCTAATCAGTTGTGTCTGAAAGAGTTCAGCAGCACTGAACTAAATGCTCTGTTTTTCAGCTTTCTGAAAAAGTTCAGTGGTACTGAACAAAATGATCTGTTTTCAGTTTCCTAAAACCAGTTAAGTTGTACTGAACAATACTGGACAGATTGTACTGAACAAAAGAATGCCCTGAACATTTTTATCTCACATGTTTTCAAACTCTCTTAAAAATCTGAAATTTTCTTTTTGTTGATGACAAAAGGGGGAGCAAAAGTAAACAAGTATTAAGGCTCTGAGCTCAGAACATAAGTTAATTTCTAATTAAAATTAACTTATGAGAAGAGTTTATTATCTCTTAGCCTCTGATTTAATTTTTGTGAGATAAATTACTCTTTACTGAGTTGAAATGAATTTAAATAACTTGGATAAAACTCAAGGGGAGCTTACAAACCTCACCTTGTGAATTATCAGACTTAGGGGGAGCTTACAAACCTCATACCCTGAAGTCAGCTTGTTATTTATAATTCTGAGTGATAATTTCACCTTATTGTTTTAAGTTGAATTTAATTAACATAGATAAGAATCAAGGGGAGCTTGCAAACCTCATCCTGAAGTCAACTTGTTAATTAAAGTTAACAACAATTCTGAAAAAATCACCTTTTTGATCTAAACTGAATTTAATTAACCTGGATCAGACTCAGGGGGAGCTTGCAAAGCTCACACCCTGCAGTCAACTTGTTAATTAAATTAACATTAATTTTCTATTAATACTTGTGTTTGTCATCATCAAAAAGGGGGAGATTGTTGGAACAAAATGTATGAACAACTCTCTTTTGGGTTTTGATGATAACAAACTGTTAAAAAGAAAATTGGAATTGCTAATGCTTGATTCTAAGTGTGCAGAACCATGTACTTAAAGTTTGGTATTTAACATTGGTTATGAAAGAACAAGCTAAGAGCAAGAAGGAAAGCATAGAAGCTTGTGTTGCAAGTATGAAGTAAATCTGTGTCTGAAAGCAGCTTCTGAAGGCAGCGTCTGAAGACTGCGTCTGAAGAAGTGCTTCTGAACACAGCGTCTGAAGACTGCGTCTGAAGGTCAACGAAAGTCATCGTCTGAAGGCTGCGTCTGAAGGTCAACAAAAGTCAGCGTCTGAACAGTGCGTCTGAAGGGAGCGTCTGATGAACAATGCTTCTGAAGGGTGCGTCTGAAGAGAGCTTCTGATGAACAGTTCCTGAAGAAGCTTCTGAAGTCTGACTTTTAAGGAAAAGCAACTGTCACTGTCATCATTAATGCCTGTACAAGTCCGAACAACTCAATGGAACAGTTGCCTCCTTCAAAGAAACATTCTCCAGCTTTTAAGGAAAACAATTCAAAAATTGCGTCTCTGTTTTCTGCACTTGCGCACACAATTTCAGCTGAACATAGCTTCTAGTTTGCAACGGCTCTTTGCTGGAAATCTGGGTAATCTCAACAGCTCTTTTATTCTCTATAAAAGAGTGAAGATTTGAAGAAGAAATTGCTAAGACTCAAGAAACTAAAGACTGAAAAAATATGTGCTCTGTTTTGCTGGTAAATTCGAAAGTCACCTAAAACTCTTAGAAATTCTTACAAACTTCTCATCTTAGAATTTCTTAATTTTAAAGTCTTAAACTTGAGTTGTATTTTGTGAACACCTCTGATATTTTATCAAGTGTTCAACTCAAACTTATTTTCTTTGTAAATAAGTTTGATTCAAGTCTCAGCCTGCGTGCTTGAGCAATTTGGAAGTCTCTTAACTTTGTGTTTTGAGCATAGAAGTCTCTTAACTTTGTATTTTGAGCATAGAAGTCTCTTGCTAGGTGCTTGAGCATTGGAAGTCTCTTAACTTTGTGTTTTGAGCAATTGTAATCAGTTGATTATAGTTAAAATCTCTTGTAAGTGACAGGGGGACTAGACTACTTCCGGTTTGTGGAAGGAACTAGTATAAAAACTCTTGTGTCTTTCTTTCCCTCTCTCTTTACTCTTACCCGCTGCGAAACAAACTCTGAAAATAGGTTCAGAACTGATCTATATCAGAATTTGAACTTAACTTATGTTTTGAGAAAGAAAAGAATTTACCCACACAATTCAACCCCCCTCCTCTTGTGTGTTTTTCTCACCTTCATGAATTTGTGCCATCGGTTGGGCATAAATCTCTTTGAGTCATTCTCTTCCTTTAAGATTAGTAAAAATAGACAAAGGACGTCTCGAAGATAAAAACTATGAAGGTGAGAAAAACACACAAGAAGGGGGGGGGGGGTTGAATTGTGTGAACTCAAAAAACTTGGTTACTTTTCTTCTCAAAAATATGTTAAGTTCAGAAACAGGTTCTGAACTATTATCAAAGTTAATATGCAGCGGATTCAAAACAAAAGAGAGAAGGAAAGAGAGGACACACAATGTTTTTATATTGGTTCCTTCCACAAGTTGGAAGTAGTCCAGTCCCCTTGTTACTAACAAGAGATTTAACTATAATCAAACTGATTACAATTGCTCAGACCACAAAGGAAAGAGACTTCAATGCTCAAACACCTAGTAAGAGACTTCTAATGCTCAAGACACTAAGTCAAGAGACTTCCCTGCTCAAGACACACAGTCAAGAGACTTCCAATTGCTTAGACCACAAAGGAATAAGACTTCTAATGTTCAGACCACTAAGGAATGAACCAACCTTGCTTAGACCACAAAGGAATAAGACTCCCTGCACAGACCACATAGGAATGTGGCTAACAGCTCAAACCACAAAGGAATGAGGTTACAATTGCTCAGTATTCAGACTGAGACTTAAGGACCAAACTGAATTACAAAGAAATAAGTTTGGATTGAACACTTGATAAAATATCAGAGGTGTTCTCTTAATACAACACAGTTGAGACTCTAACACTTAAGAAATTCTAAGATAAACAATTGTAAGAATTCTTAAGCTAATTTGTGACAGAAAACTAAAACAGAGTATTGCAGTTCAGGTTTTGCAGCTTGTGTTTCTGTACAAAGTCTTAGCATTTTCTCTTCAAATCATCTTCCTTTTATAGAGCAGAAAATAGAGCTGTTGAAGACTTGCAGAAATTAAGCAAAGAGCCGTTGCAAATTGAGAGCTAGCATAGCTGCAATTGTGTGCTGAACTTTTCCAGAAAACAGAGTGCAGCAACCATTTTTGAATTTGCTTTCCTTAAAAGCTGGGGAATGTTTGAGTCAGGGAGACAACTGTTCCATTGACTTGTTCTGACATATCCAGGCATTAAATGCGCACAGTAACAGTTGCTTTCCTTGCCACATCAGCCTTCTGAAGCTTCTGCGTGAACAGTACTTCAGAAGCACTTCTTCAGACTCAGACTTCAGAAGCAGGTCTTCAGACGTTGACTTTTGTTGACTTCCTTCAGACTCAGACTTCAGAAGCAGTCTTCAGACGCAAGCTTCAGAGTCCCACTTCAGGAGCACTCTTCAGGAGCACTCTTCAGACCCAGTTTTCTTCCAGCTTTGCAACATTGCTTCTAAGCTTTCCTTTCTTGCTCTAAGCTTGTTCTTTCATAACCAATTTCAAATACTGATCATTAAGCACAAGGTTCTGAAATCACTTGAACAAAGCATTAGCAAATAACCAATTTTCTATTTAACACTTTGTTATCATCAAAACCATAAAGAGAGGTGTTCATACAAATTGTTCCAACAATCTCCCCCTTAATGAAGAAGAGAGTTGTTTAACACATTTTGTTCCAACAATCTCCCCCTTTTTGATGATGACAAACATAAGTATTAATCAGAAAATTGTTGTTGAAATTCTGGCCAGGCAATACTAAAGAGAAATCAGGTTCTGAACCAAACAGGTTCTGAACAACACACAGGACACAATAATTTGCAAAACAGAGCACAAACACAAACACACACAAGCAGCAAATTAAAGTGCAGGAAAGTAAACAGGCACAGAGGTTTGTTAACCCAGTTCGGAGTAAACACCTCCTACTCTGGGGGATACCAATCCAGGAAGGAATTCCACTATAGGAATTAATCCTTAAGACTCAAGACACTGACTCCCAGTTCCCAGCCTAAGCAATTAACTTCCTCCTAGTCTTGAATTCTACCCAACACGTTGAGTATTAGAGACCACTAACTTCCTATTCAAGTAACAAACCTGTTACTGAAACCCTTAATCAAAAACACTCTGTTTTTCAGAAAACTTCAAAAACACAACTTCATTCGTACCTAGAGGCTTAGAATGAATTACAACTCAATGACAATCCTAAACCAACTCAAAGCATATGAGTGGCGTACAAAAATAAAGCAAAAGCTTAAAAACAACTAAGACTCAATTCTCTGATCTTAAACTCTAAATTCGTATCTTGAATAGCAGCAGCCCTCCTCCTTATATAGCCTTCAGTCTTGCAAAATAAAACTAATCTTCTGATTTGATTTGTTACAGAAATAAGATTGGTCCAATAATGTAACAAATAAAACTGTACTGAATCTTTTAAAGATTATAACAGGAAAATATGAATTTCATATCTTTGAACCAAATCTTCAATAAAATCTTCTTCAAATAAATCAGCATTCTAGAAGCAATACGCGTGAATAATTCCTTGATCAATCTTGCAAAGATTCATGCCAAAACAATTCTGAAAACCCAGCTTCTGATGAGGTCAACAAAAGTCAACGCTGGACTTCAGAACCTGAATCAGCTTCTGAAGTGCTACAGTGCTTCTGATGAGCATTCAGCTTCTGATGTAATTTTGAGCTTCTGAACAGCTTCAAAATGAAAGACTTCCAACTGAAGAAATGTTCTACATATGGAGATGCTTCTATTCAATACCTTGGTTTTGCCAAACAATGCAGCCAACACCAAAATCCTCAACAATCTCCCCCTTTGGCAAATTTTTGGCTAAAACCATCCAAGTTCTTCAATCTCCCTTATAAACAACTCAGCAATGAAGAACTCCACAATGATCAATCATAACATAGTAATTAGCAGCGGATTCATTTATGACTATCATGAGAAACACAAACCAGCTTCAGTTCAAATCAGCTACTGAAGCACACACAACCTACTGATCAACTCCTGATCATCACAAACAAGGTATCAGAGCTACTGATCAACTCCTGAACAACATAATACTCCCCCTGAAGCTAAACAAACTCCCCCTTACTACCAGCACAAATCTTTTTCAGGATCACTCTTCTTCAGGACCACTACACTTCAGGATCACTACAAACTCGTACTCCCCCTGAGACACATACTCCCCCTCAATAACATCTTGACAGCACTTGTTGCATTGGTTATGAACTCTGAGCTTCACAAATAACTTCTGAACCACACTGAGAACTGAACATCTGAAATTTGAACTTCTGAGCAGCAACACTTTGCATAAGACTTTTAGTATCAGAGCCAACACATTACATAAGATTTTCTCCCCCTTTTTAGCCACAAAATTCTGACAAATCATAGTCTTCAAATAGGGAAGGAAAACTGCACAAACATCTTCAACTACTGTCCCAGTTTGAACTTCAGACTTAGTATCAGAGACAGGATCACACTTAGCACTAACAAAGCTGGCAGGTACTCTATCTTCCTCACATCCAGTTTGCTTTAATTGCTAGAATTCTTCAAATAAGCACACACCTAACTTGCTCCTTAAGTTTTCAAATTGCTTAGCATCCAAGGCCTTTGTAAAAATGTCTGCAACTTGTTCTTCAGTAGCTACATGTTCCAGCTGAATAATCTTGTCCTCCACAAGGTTTCTGATAAAATGATGCCTGATGTCTATGTGTTTGGTTCTGCTGTGCTGAATTGGATTCTTAGAGATGTTGATGGCACTCAAATTGTCACAAAACAATGTCATAGTTCTTTGTTCAATGTTGTACTCCTCCAGCATCTGCTTCATCCACACCAATTGTGAGCAACTACTTCCAGCAGCAATATATTCAGCCTCAGCAGTTGACAATGACACACAGTTTTGCTTCTTGCTAAACCATGAAATTAAGTTATTTCCCAAAAAGAAACAACCTCCTGAGGTGCTCTTCCTGTCATCAGCACTTCCAGCCCAGTCAGCATCACAATATCCCATCAGTTCAGAAGTTGAACTATGTGAGTACATGATTCCATAGTCACTTGTGCTGTTCACATACTTCAGGATCCTTTTAACTTGTGTCAGATGACTCATCTTAGGATCAGCTTGATATCTTGCACAAACTCCTACAGCAAATGTGATATCAGGCCTGCTTGCAGTTAAGTACAATAGGCTCCCAATCATGCTTCTGTACTGACTTTGGTCTACTGAAACTCCATGTTCATCCTTAGTTAACTTCAGGTGGGTAGCAGCTGGTGTCCTCTTGTGAGCAGCAGATTCCAATCCAAATTTCTTCACTATGTTCTTGGCATACTTACTTTGAGAAATGAAGATTGTATCTTCCATTTGCTTGACTTGTAATCCAAGAAAATAAGTCAGTTCACCAACTAAGCTCATTTCAAATTCTGTCTGCATCTGCTGAACAAACAGTTTGACCATCTTCTGAGACATCCCTCCAAACACTATATCATCCACATAAATCTGAGCAATCATCAGACTCCCATTTTCATCTTTCACAAACAAAGTCTTATCAGAACCTCCTTTTCTGTAACCTTGAGCCACAAGAAACTGAGTCAGCCTGTCATACCATGCCCTTGGTGCTTGCTTCAATCCATATAAAGCCTTCTTTAACTTGTACACATGTTCTGGAAACTTAGGATCCACAAAACCCTTAGGCTGTTCAACATATACCTCTTCTTGCAAATATCCATTCAGAAATGCACTCTTCACATCCATCTGGAATAATTTGAACTTGAGAATGCAGGATACACCCAACAGTAGTCTTATGGACTCTAGTCTGGCCACAGGTGCAAAGGTCTCATCAAAGTCCAATCCCTCCACTTGAGTATAACCCTGAGCAACCAACCTAGCCTTGTTTCTGACTACAGTACCATTCTCATCTGTTTTATTCTTGTAAATCCATTTAGTACCAATTACATTCAACCCTTCAGGTCTTGGAACCAGATCCCACACTTCACTCCTTTTGAATTGATTCAACTCAACTTGCATTGCTTCAATCCAAAATTCATCAGTCAGGGCTTCTTTCACATTTTTGGGTTCAAACTTAGACACAAAACATGAATCAGTAGCAGCTGGTTCTGATCTCCTGGTTCTGACCCCTTGATCCAAACTCCCAATGATAAGCTCCTTAGGATGATCCTTCTAAATTCTAATAGATGGCCCTTTATTGGTAGAATTATGTTCTGGATGTACATCTGCTTCTTCAGACTCTGGATGAATTTCAGCTTCTGAAGTTTGTTCTTCTGATGGTTCAGACTCTGGAACAACTTCAGACTCACTTCTATCTTTCTCAGCAGTTAGATCATCAATTACCACATTAATGGACTCCATCACAACTTTAGTTCTTGAATTAAACACCCTATAAGCTCTGCTGTTTACTGAATAACCCAGGAATATGCCCTCATCAGACTTAGGATCCAGTTTTCTTCTATTTTCTCTGTCAGCCAAAATGTAACATTTACTGCCAAACACATGAAAATATTTGATTGTAGGCTTCCTTCCTTTCCATAGTTCATACAATGTAGATGCTGTTCCTTTCTTCAGAGTGACTCTATTATGGATATAGCATGCAGTGTTCATTGCTTCAGCCCAGAACATATATGGAAGTTTCTTAGCATGCAGCATCACTCTTGCACATTCTGCCAAAGTCCTATTCTTCCTCTCAACTACACCATTTTGCTGAGGTGTGATAGGTGCAGAAAACTCATGCTTTATACCTTCAGAAGCACAAAATTCGGAAAAACTCTTGTTCTCAAATTCTTTGCCATGATCACTTCTGATTCTGACAATCCCACAGTCCTTCTCTTTTTGTAATTGAGTACATAAGTCTTTAAACACTTCAAAAGTATCAGACTTCTCTCTAACAAAGTTGATCCATGTGAATCTTGAGTAGTCATCTACCATTACAAAAGCATACCTCTTCCCTCCAATACTTTCTACTTGCATAGGCCCCATTAAATCCATATAAACAAGTTCTAGTACTTTAGTAGTTACCTGGTGAACTAATCTGGGATGAGACTTTCTTGTTTGTTTCCCAATTTGACAATCACCACAAACATTGTCCTCATTGATCTTCAGATTTGGTACACCTCTGATAGCTTCAGTACTTAGGATTTTCTTCATGCCTTTCAGATGCAGATGACCTAACTTCTGGTGCCAGAGCTTGACTTCCTCTTCTGAGCTCATAAGACAAGAAGTCAAACTTCTTTCTTCTTCAGAAACCCACAAGTAACAATTGTCTTTGGATCTGCAGCCTCTCATCTGAATCTTATCTTCCTGATCAGTAACAATACACTCTAGTTTGTTAAACTTAACCTTCAAGTCCTGATCACAAAGTTGGCTAATACTGATCAGATTTGAAGTTAATCCTTCCACTAGTAGCACATCATTAAGTCTGGGCAACCCTTCTCTGATCAAATCACCAATACCCAGAATCTGACCTTTTACACCATCTCCAAATGTCACATAACTTCTGGAGTATGATCTGATATTGCTCAGCAGCTTCTTCACACCAGTCATGTGTCTTGAACACCCACTATCAAAATACCAATCTTCTTTTGAAGTGGCTCTCAAAGAAGTATGAGCAATCAGGCCTACATTCTGAACCTTAGGTTTCCACACCTTCTGAACACTGTGTCTGGGTGCAGCTGGTTGCACTCTTCTAAATTGAAAGTGTTCAGGGTAACCATACAATTTAAAGCAGAATGGTTTGATATGCCCTCTCTTTCCACAATGATGACAGACCCATGGATGATTCCTCCTCCTTCTGTTTCTGAAAGATTTCTGGGGTTGCTTCTGAGGTAGCATCTGACCATGCATCTGAGGTCTCTTCTGAGCTTGCATCTGGGATTGTTTCTGAGGTCTCATCTGAGATGCTCCAATCACAGGATTATCAGTTTTAGTGGCAGGAACAAATTCTTTAACAAGAATCTTCTGTTTGGAGTTCTGAGTCTGATCATCAAAGCCTAATCCAGTTTTTCCTTGTTGCTGAGCACCCAAGATTTCATCCAACACATTAGTAGCAGTATTCATCATTCTAACCTGCTTTTTCATATGTTCAAGTTGGGAATTTAACTGGTTCACTTCTTCTTTCAAATTTGAATTCTGCACAAGAAGTTCTCCCTTTTCAGCTTCCAGTTGAAAAATAGTCTCCTTCTGATCCAGCACTTGTTTGCAAACCTCAGCACTTCTGGTATACAGCTTCCTGTAGTTGTCAGCTAGATCATCATATGAAGTTTTAACAGCTTCAGACACAGATGAACCTTCAGACTCTGAGTCAGACTCTGAAAAAGTCTCAGACTCTAAAGCAGGTTCCTTCTTCAAGATAGCTCCTGACCTTACTACCAGACCAGTATCACACATACCAGATTCACTATCATCATCTTCTTCAGAACCATCATCAGACCATGCAACAGCTAGGCTTTTCTTCTGCTTCTTAAGAAAAGTGGGACACTCAGTTTTGATATGTCCATAACCTTCACACTCATAGCACTGCACACCTTTGGCTTGGTTACTTTTCTCCTCAGACTTGGTCTTCTTCTCATCAGTTTGTTGCTTTTTGTTATTGAATCTGAAGTTCTGACCTTTGGCTTTGGCTTTTCTGTTAACATTCTTTAGAATCTTGTTGAATTGTTTTCCCAGCAACACTAGAGCTTCTGATAAGTCATCCTCTTCAGACTCTTGTTGATCATCAGCTTCAGAATTCACACTAAAGGCTACACCTTTCACTTTCTTATCAGGCTGTTTGCAAAATGCAGTCTCAAAATTTAACAAGGAACCAATGAGCTCTTCAACCTTCATAGCAGAAATATCATGAGCCTCCTCAACAGCTGTCACCTTCATATCAAACCTTCTAGGCAGGGACCTGAGGATTTTTCTGACTAACTTCTCATCAGACATCTTTTCACCAAGAGAGTCAAATGAATTTGCCATATCCAGCACATTCATGTAAAAATCCTGAATGGATTCATCTTCCTTCATCTTCAGGTTCTCAAATTTGGTGGTCAGCAGCTGCAGTCTGGACATCTTTACCTTAGAAGTTCCTTCATGAGTGGTCTTCAGGATTTCCCAAGCATCCTTAGCCACAGTACATTGTTTGATAAGTCTGAACATATTCTGATCAACACCATTAAAGATAGCATTCAAAGCTTTTGAATTTCCCAATGACAGATCATCTTCAGCTTTGGTCCATTCCTCCTCAGGCTTCAGAACCTCAGTCTTGTTACCATCTTTGTCTGTATACACAGGATGATCCCAGCCTTTTATCACAGCTTTCCAAGTCCTGCTGTCAATAGACTTTAGAAAAGCACACATCCTTGACTTCCAATACTCATAGTTTGTGCCATCTAGTAGGGGTGGTCTATTGACATAGCCTCCTTCTCTATCCATGCTTGCCAGAAATAAACTCCTCTGGATCTCACCCAAATTACAGGCAGGGTGCCTGCTCTGATACCAATTGAAATTCTGGCCAGGCAATACTAAAGAGAAATCAGGTTCTGAACCAAACAGGTTCTGAACAACACACAGGACACAATAATTTGCAAAACAGAGCACAAACACAAACACACACAAGCAGCAAATTAAAGTGCAGGAAAGTAAACAGGCACAGAGGTTTGTTAACCCAGTTCGGAGTAAACACCTCCTACTCTGGGGGATACCAATCCAGGAAGGAATTCCACTATAGGAATTAATCCTTAAGACTCAAGACACTGACTCCCAGTTCCCAGCCTAAGCAATTAACTTCCTCCTAGTCTTGAATTCTACCCAACACGTTGAGTATTAGAGACCACTAACTTCCTATTCAAGTAACAAACCTGTTACTGAAACCCTTAATCAAAAACACTCTGTTTTTCAGAAAACTTCAAAAACACAACTTCATTCGTACCTAGAGGCTTAGAATGAATTACAACTCAATGACAATCCTAAACCAACTCAAAGCATATGAGTGGCGTACAAAAATAAAGCAAAAGCTTAAAAACCACTAAGACTCAATTCTCTGATCTTAAACTCTAAATTCGTATCTTGAATAGCAGCAGCCCTCCTCCTTATATAGCCTTCAGTCTTGCAAAATAAAACTAATCTTCTGATTTGATTTGTTACAGAAATAAGATTGGTCCAATAATGTAACAAATAAAACTGTACTGAATCTTTTAAAGATTATAACAGGAAAATATGAATTTCATATCTTTGAACCAAATCTTCAATAAAATCTTCTTCAAATAAATCAGCATTCTAGAAGCAATACGCGTGAATAATTCCTTGATCAATCTTGCAAAGATTCATGCCAAAACAATTCTGAAAACCCAGCTTCTGATGAGGTCAACAAAAGTCAACGCTGGACTTCAGAACCTGAATCAGCTTCTGAAGTGCTACAGTGCTTCTGATGAGCATTCAGCTTCTGATGTAATTTTGAGCTTCTGAACAGCTTCAAAATGAAAGACTTCCAACTGAAGAAATGTTCTACATATGGAGATGCTTCTATTCAATACCTTGGTTTTGCCAAACAATGCAGCCAACACCAAAATCCTCAACAGTTGTTAACTTAATTAACAAGTTAACTGCAGGGTGTGAGGTTTGTAAGCTCCCCCTGAGTCTGATCCAAGTTAATTTAGTTCAGTTTAAATCACAAATGTGAAAATTTCAGAATTGTTGTTAAGTTTAATTTAACAATCTGACTTCAGGAGAGGTTTGTAAGCTCCCCCTAGGTCTGACAATCCTCAAGGTTAGGTTTGTAAGCTCCCCTTGATTCTTATCTAAGTTAATTAAACTCAACTTTAAACAATCAAGTGAAATTAACACTCAGAATTGTAAATAACTTGCTAACTTCAGGTTCTGAGGTTTGTAATATTTCCCACTAAGTCTGATAATCCACAGGATGAGTTTTGTAAGCTCCCTGAGTCTTATCCAAGTTATTTTAAATTCATTTTAACTCACTAAGAGTTATGTATCTCATAGAATTTCAATTCAGAGGCTAAGAGTTGAAAATAGTTCTCATAAGTTACTTTCAATCAGATGTTAACTTATATTTAGAGCTCAGGAGCTTTAATTATTTGTTTTACATCTCTCCCCCTTTCTCTGAACATAAGTTAATTACTGACAGGATTTAACTTATATTTTGAGCTCAGGAGCTTAATACTTGTTTTACATTTTCTCCCCCTTTTGTCATCAACAAAAAGTTTTAAAAGAGTTTGAAAACATGTGTATATGACATCTCTCCCCCTTTTTAAAAGAGTTTGAAAATATTTCAAAAAGTTTCAGAATTGAGGGAGTTTGAAAAACATGTGAGATAATTATGCAATCATATAGATAATCAAGCAGCAAAGATGAGCATCAGAGCATACTTGATTTTTCAGTTAGTATATGTCATTGCATTGAAAATAGAATGTTGTTCAGAAGCAGAAAAAATTCAGAGCTTCTGATCAGAGCATTCTGTGTTCAGACATAGCTGTTCAGTATAAAGTGTTCAGTATCAGAGCAAGTCTGAGCTATTTTAAACAAAAATGGTTCAGATCATATGTCTACTGATATCAACTGAAGGTTTTAATACTGCTGAACTTATATCAGAATCTGATACCAAAATATGGTTCAGTGCTGATACTAAGATATAGCATTTGGTTCAGTGTGGATTTAAAAGTTCAAGTGCTGCTGAATTCTTTCAGACCAACTGATACCAATATTAAAATAAGTTCTAAAAACTGAACATTGTCTGATACACTTGAGCATTTGAAAAATGTGTATGTGTTAAAACAGTTTAAAAATAGACTGATACCAACTGAAATTGTTTGTGAAGAAATTTTAGCATTTGATATCAAAACAGAAAATCACATTTGTATATTGATGACTTTGGGAGGGATAGAGTATAAACTTTCAAAGCTTTAATCATCATTGCCCAGGGTTATACTTATCAGATTCTGACCAAACATTAGATTTTTATCAGATTCAGAAGTCAGAAAATCCAGGTTCTGATCCTTCAGACTCTGAAGTTTTTCAGGCTTAACTTTCTTCAGACTCTCAGAAAATGAGTGTCTGATAAGTCTTAGCTTATGATAAACTCAGAATCTTAGTTTCCATTCAAGTTCAAGCAAATTTTTCAACGAGATGAAATGCATTGTTCAGATTCTTTTTAATAAGTTTAAATCTATTTTTCTGACAAAATCTCTTAATATAATGAAGTTTAAGTTCAAAAATGCTTGGTTCTTGAATGCAGAATTGGAATTTTGACATACAGATTACAGCAGTATTATCACAAAGAAAGTTATGTTGTTTTTATGAATCTGATATATTACCAACTTATGTAGAATCTCTTAAGTATAACTGAGAACTAAACATACCTCAGTAGAGCTTATGATCTACTTCTCTTTATTCATTTGTTGCTGAACACCCATTTTTGTTCCAACAATGTTCTTGACATGCTTTAGGAGAAGTATCAGCTTCTGAGATGCTCTTTTCAGCTATTTGGACATTCTTCAGACTCAGGTTCTGGTTCAGGTTCTGAAGTGTCCTCTGAGAGCTGAAACTCAGTACCAGTGATCAAGTCTTTGTGGTTTCCTCCAGATTCCACATTTCCTCCCTCTTTCATGGTCAGGGTTTGGAACAAAGACTTGTTTTCAGTTCTGCAATGCCAGCAGCCATTGTCCAGGTACTAGGACTTCACCTTTTCTTGGGCATTTGATCATATTTGAAACAAAAATGATTTCTGACTTGGGTACCCATATGGGTCCTCTAGGGTTAGTCCTGAAAGGTTTAGCTTTTTGCAACTTATGTCTTGAGCTATAGAACTCAGACTTGTTTAGATACTTTGGATGTGAATCCTTTAATCTTGAATAAGTCTTGGTTTTATAAACTGAGTTCTTCAGAACCTGAGTTTTCAATGGTCTTAACTCAGATTTCTTCAGAACCTGAGACTTGAAGGTCTTCGGTTCTGAGTTGTTCAGAGTTTGAATCATTGAACACTTGAGTTCTGATTTCTTCAGAACTTTAGACTTAAGAGTCTTTGATTCTGATTTGTTCAGAATCTTGGATTCAGAAGTAGAAGGTTCTGAGTTGTTAAGAACTGCAATTTTGTTTGCTTCAGACACAAGGCAGACTTTCTGACCTTTCTTAATATAATCAGAATTGCATGACTGATTGGCTTTCTTATGTCTGCTTTGCCTGACATTCTGAGATTGAAAGTGTTTTGAATAAGCTGGTTTATTAATCCTTGAAGGTTTTATAAACACAGTCTTAGAAAAATCTGAGTTTGGATTTTTCAGACTCTGAGACTTACTAGTTTCAGGTTCTGAACTCTTCAGACTCTGAACATTTTCAAGTTTAGAGTCTGATTTTCTCATAGTCTTATGCTTAGGACCTTTGGGTTTAGACTTTGGCAAAGTTTTAACTTCTGCTTTCATCTTTCCCTTAGATTCAGAAGCTTCAGACTCTGAGCAGTTCAGAACCTCAGACTTAGCAGTCTCAGTTTCTGTTAACTTCATTATCTCAGAACTTTCAGAAGCAGGCAGAAAACATACTTTAGAGCCTTTTATATTATCTTCAGAACAAGATGGAAGGTTTGTTTCATTTGAAAAAATTAATGAATCATTTTTAAAACCAATTCCTTCACCTTTGTTTCTGCTGATATTATAAATCATAGAAGCAATCTTGCTTCTGTTGATTCCAGCCAAAATAAAATTTTGAAGAGCATTTTCATGTTCACTGGGAACAGCATCAGGTTTCTTATGAACCATTTCTTTGAGTTCTTCAACTTCATCAATATTACTGATATGATTCTGAAGTTGAAGATTCTCATCAGCCAGCAAGTTATTTTCCTTTTTCAAAGATTTTAACTGTTTTATCTTGCTTCTGAGGTGGTTCATAAGTTCCTTAACTGTTTCAATAAGATCAGGTCTAGTGAGTTCAGAAAATACCTCATTTTCAGCTTCAGAGTCTGAATCAGGTTCTGTATCAGAAGATACATTTGCAACCAGGTTCAAATTGGATTCAGCTTCATTTTCTTGGTCAGATCTGATCCAGATTCCTCATCAGATGATACTAATGCTACCAAACCCAGGTTAGCTTCTTCATCTTCATTTTCATCCTCAGAATCTGATTCTTGGTCAAGATTAATCCAAGTAGCCATAAGACTTTTTCTTAATCTGTCTTTGCCTGATCTTGAACTGTTCTTTCTGGATTTGTACTTCTGAAACTCAGGACATTCAGATCTGTGATGACCACTTCTCTTGCAATTTGAGCAGTTCTTTTGATCATCCTTCTTGGAACTAGATTCTTTGAAGCTGCTACTCCTGTTAGATGATTTCTTTTGTCTTTGCAGCAAGATCTTAATTCTTTTGGAAAGCTTTTCTAGCTCTTCAGCTTCTGAATCCTCTTCAGAACTTTCCTCAGAAAATTCTTCATCAGATTCTGAAGCTTTTAGAGCTATTGAAAGCTTCCCTTTGGATTTAAGTGCTACAGACTCAGAATTTCTAAATGGTTCATCTTTATTGAGTCCCAGCTCATGCACCTTGAGGGAGCTTATAAGATCTTCAATACTTAGAGTATTTAAATCTTTAGCTTCCTCAATAGCAGTCACCTTAGGTCTCCAAATAGATGGCAAGCTTCTGAGGATCTTGTTCACATGATCAGCAGTATTGTAACTTTTCTTCAGAATCTAAAGTCCAGAAACTAGAGTCTGAAACCTTGAGAACATAGCCTCAATGTTTTCATCCTTCTGCATTCTGAACATTTCATACTGCTGAACCAGAATGTTGGCCTTTGCTTCTCTGACCTTCTTGTTTCCCTCATAATTAGAACATAAAGAGGTGAAGATGGCTTTTGCAGTAGATTTATAACTCAGCTTCAGGTATTCACTGTGAGGCATAGAATCCACAATGATACCTCTCACATGATGATGCTTTCTGTATATCTTTCTTTCAGCATCAGTGAGACTTCTTCTATTCAGAGCCACTCCTTCTTCATCAACTGGTATGGAGATTCCATCTTCAATTATATCCCATAATGAATCATCAATTCCAATGATGTGGCTGTACATTTTGCTTTTCCACCAAGAGAATTTCTCAGCATCACCACTAAACAAAGGGGGTTTATTGTGTGAGTGAGATTTCTTGTTTTCAGTACCATAGCCACCACCACCCTTTCTGGATGTAGATTCCCCATAATTTCCAGATGACATGTTTTTCTCAGGATCAAGACTGACACATTGTTAAGTGTTAATATCAGAACCAGAAGCTCTGATACCAACTGAAGGTGAGAAAAACACACAAGAAGTGGGGGGGGTTGAATTGTGTGAACTCAAAAAACTTGGTTTCTTTTCTTCTCAAAAATATGTTAAGTTCAGAAACAGGTTCTGAACTATTATCAAAGTTAATATGCAGCGGATTCAAAACAAAAGAGAGAAGGAAAGAGAGGACACACAATGTTTTTATACTGGTTCCTTCCACAAGTTGGAAGTAGTCCAGTCCCCTTGTTACTAACAAGAGATTTAACTATAATCAAACTGATTACAATTGCTCAGACCACAAAGGAAAGAGACTTCAATGCTCAAACACCTAGGAAGAGACTTCTAATGCTCAAGACACTAAGTCAAGAGACTTCCCTGCTCAAGACACACAGTCAAGAGACTTCCAATTGCTTAGACCACAAAGGAATAAGACTTCTAATGTTCAGACCACTAAGGAATGAACCAACCTTGCTTAGACCACAAAGGAATAAGACTCCCTGCACAGACCACACAGGAATGTGACTAACAGCTCAGACCACAAAGGAATGAGGTTACAATTGCTCAGTATTTAGACTGAGACTTAAGGACCAAACTGAATTACAAAGAAATAAGTTTGGATTGAACACTTGATAAAATATCAGAGGTGTTCTCTTAATACAACACAGTTGAGACTCTAACACTTAAGAAATTCTAAGATAAACAATTGTAAGAATTCTTAAGCTAATTTGTGACAGAAAACTAAAACAGAGTATTGCAGTTCAGGTTTTGCAGCTTGTGTTTCTGTACAGAGTCTTAGCATTTTCTCTTCAAATCATCTTCCTTTTATAGAGCAGAAAATAGAGTTGTTGAAGACTTGCAGAAATTAAGCAAAGAGCCGTTGCAAATTGAGAGCTAGCATAGCTGCAATTGTGTGCTGAACTTTTCCAGAAAACAGAGTGCAGCAGCCATTTTTGAATTTGTTTTCCTTAAAAGCTGGGGAATGTTTGAGTCAGGGAGACAACTGTTCCATTGAGTTGTTCTGACATATCCAGGCATTAAATGCGCACAGTAACAGTTGCTTTCCTTGCCACATCAGCCTTCAGAAGCTTCTGCGTGAACAGTACTTCAGAAGCACTTCTTCAGACTCAGACTTCAGAAGCAGGTCTTCAGACGTTGACTTTTGTTGACTTCCTTCAGACTCAGACTTCAGAAGCAGTCTTCAGACGCAAGCTTCAGAGTCCCACTTCAGGAGCACTCTTCAGGAGCACTCTTCAGACCCAGTTTTCTTCCAGCTTTGCAACATTGCTTCTAAGCTTTCCTTTCTTGCTCTAAGCTTGTTCTTTCATAACCAATTTCAAATACTGATCATTAAGCACAAGGTTCTGAAATCACTTGAACAAAGTATTAGCAAATAACCAATTTTCTATTTAACACTTTGTTATCATCAAAACCATAAAGAGAGATGTTCATACAGATTGTTCCAACAATCTCCCCCTTAATGAAGAAGAGAGTTGTTTAACACATTTTGTTCCAACAAACTATATAACACAAGCTTATACAAAGACGCATAATTCATAAACGTAGAGCAAGATAAATTCACAATCACAATGAAAGGCATAAACAAGACATAATAAAATATATATGCCACAACATAAATGTCTACAATGAGGACAACCTAGTCATAGATTTCCTTGCCTCAACCTAGATGACTTCTTAATCTCAATCCATAGATTTTCAACAACATGTTGTTTAAAAAAATGTAGTGCTTACACAAACTCTAGCAATGGTAAACAAATATGAAGCAGAATACACTTAGAGTGTATCTCTTAAGAATTTTTTTTATTGTTTATAGACAAGGTATATATAATAAAGAAGTATGTAAATTATTACAATAGTATATGAACATGTTAAACTTGTTTGTATGTACATGAACTTGCTCAAATATCGTAGCCTTCTTCAAACAATCTTGGTCCTTTAAATAAAGTTGGAGCTAGATGACTGTCGCGTCGAATTTCGGATGTCAAGCTATTGGGAAGCGTTGAATCACTAAATTTAAATCACGACTGAACTTTTAATTTTTCAGGGAGAAAAGGAAAAAAGTTCTAAATTACCCTTTGAAAAAGATTTTAGGTTCAAAAGTCGATTATGCGAGGGGAAGGTATTAGCACCCCTCACATCCGTTGTACTCAACGGGAACCTCTTAGTCGGCTTAGGCTTAAAATGTTTCGATGTTTTACTTGCGTGTTTAAACATATATGAAAGAAAATATATATAACATAATGCGAAATGAAGAAAGAGATAAAAACGAACGAAAGGGAAAAAAGGTTTTTTATTAATGGGCTTGACAAGATGTCGATCTTGCTCCTACGTATCTCCCGATAGTCGGAGAATTCAAAGCGTACGTAGTTCTTTGGTAGAAAAAGTTTGTATGTTGGTTCGTTTCAGTTAAAAAAGATTTGATCGCGTCCGAGCGAAAAAGTTTGAAAAACGAGAAAGTAATGAAAGTAAATGTCAACTGTTCGGGTTGTTGCCGAACTGGCCATTGACGACAATGCATAAAAGTAAATGATTTGATAAAAGGATTTTTCCACTCGGACTTGAACAAAGGTTTTAAAACGCACGAAGGCGTACAAAGTTTTAACATGGTGAAAGATGGACGCTAAGGCGATGAACTCGCGCAAGGCGTAAATGTTTTGAAAAAAATAAAATAAAGACAAACGCGCGGAGGCGATAAATTCGTGCAAGGCGTAAATGGTTAAAAATAAACGCGCAAGGGCGCGAAAGGTTCGGATTGACCACGAGGGCCAAGAAAAGGTTAAAAATGGCCACAAGGGGGCCAAGGGAAGGTTGAGCGTGCTAGACGCGTCAAGGGTGGAATGACGGTTGCCTGAGCGACGAGACATACGTCACGCATTCGTGCAACCGAGGTTTGGGGAGACATACGTCAAGCCATTCCCGTTTCATTCAAGTTTGGTTTTGTCGGGACTCTAAGGAATCTCAAAGGGAACCAAAAAAATGCCTTAAAGGGAAAGTTAGAAAAAAAAGGGGAATCTAGAACAAGTTTGTTGTTCGAGTTTATTAAAATCATGAACATTGCTCGTTACTTAAGCTATCGAAACTCAAGAACGAGTGTAGTTCAAGTTTGAATGATAAACAAATTCATAAGACATGCGCAAAATTGGAAAGTTCACAAGTTCGGCTCAATTCGAGCTTGGTTTAAAAGAGTGAGCAAGTTCGGCTTAAATTCGTGTTTGGATTGAAAATCATGAACAACATGGTTGTTCAAGTTTGTTTTGAAAATAGACGAACTTAGCTTGTTGCTCAAACTTGGTTTTGAAAATATTAAAGAACATAACTTGTTTCACAAGTTACTCAAAATTTGTCGCACGAACTTGTGAGATTTTCAAAGTTGTGCATGATTATGAATTGGTTTTGGACCAAAATGGTTTTAACCCTCTTTAGGTTCTGAATCAAGGGCTGGAACCCCAAAAATTTGACATTTAAATGCCTGATTCATGTTCTGAGTTTTACATACTTCGCAGAGCAACCAGAACTTGGCTCTACGAAGTCAGGTTCTGGTGTGTTCGCAGTGCGAGCAATACTTTGCTCTGCGAAGTATGCGAATTTTCAAACTCAGAAGCTGTTTCTGAACAGAAGTTCAGAAACTGCTTCTAAGCAAGCTTCAGAACCTAAAGGAGGTTAAAAAACTTTGCAAAATTGAAGAAAAAGGAGGGTAAAAACTTAGTTTCAAGGCTTGGCCCCTTTGAGGTCCCTTTTGAGTTTCAAAAGGGGTTTTTGTGCACAAAGCAAAATTGAACAAAACAAAGGATGAAAACAGCAAACACAATGCAAAATGAAGATTAAAGGAGACTTACAGAACTCCTAGCAATGCTTTAGCAATAGTTTGGAAGTGGCTTGCTTGCTTGATTGATGGTTAAGAACAATGTTCTAATTGGTGTTGGCTTTTTGTATGAACTGACTTGGTGCTGCAATGTGGTGGTTTTTTTTGTGTGGATTTCGTGTGTATTGGCTGTGTGTGTGACTCTGATTTTTCAATGTCTTGATGGTGGTTTCAATGACTTAATGGTATGTAATCCTAGTGCCTTGCCATTCCTTTTATAGGCAAAAAATGCAATCTTTGCAATGATGAAAAAAATCCTAGAATACTAGCTGATTTTGGGCTAAACTCAGGCTAGAACACTTTGCATTTAATGCTAATGGATAGAGGTTGCTTTGCCTTGTGCCAAGGGGCAAGATCTTGACTGATCTCAGCCACAAATGCCATTAATTCTAGAAGGTAATGATGAAAAAAACTGCAAAACAGGGCAGCTGCAAAAGGGGTGATTCTTGGGATCAATCCTTGCAATCTTGGAAGGTCAAGCAATGAAAACGTGTACTGCCATGTACAGGGAGATTGGGGGAAGCAAAATGAGCATGTGGGCTGGTGTGTGTGAGGAGAAATCCAGCTCAAAACAGGGCAGCACAAATAGCTTTTTGCAAGTAGAACCCACTTGTGTTTGGCTGGTTTTGGCAGAGAAAAAGGAAGGAAAGGGATCAAGCAGCTGGCTGGCATGCTCAGGTTGGGTGATGGGTCAATTTGGAGGGACAAGAGCTGACCAAGGGCAGCCAATTTGTTTGATCACATGATAGGTTGGAAGAAAATCCTTCTTTCCTTTTACCTTTAATGTCACACATTAATTCTTGCCTTGCTGCACCAAATCAGTCACAAAATAGCAATAATAATAGTAATAATGCTAATAATAACAATTGTAGTTGAAAGCAAAAAGGATAACTCAACATATAAAATTCTGCAGAAAAATTCGCAGAGGTCGCAGTGCGAAGGTGATTTCGCACTGCGAACTCCCCTTTTTTTTTATTTTTGTATTTAAAATAAAAGGGTGGAAAATGAATAATAAATAATTAATAACAATAATGATAATAATAAAAATGTAAATAAAATGAAATGCAATGAGAATGAAAAGGGTGATAATAATAAAAAGGATGAAAAACTTAATATTATTAATTAGTAAAACCTTAATAATAATAGATAATAATGATATTATTAATGAAAAATAGAATAATATTAATACTAATAATATTAATGATAATAATAGTAATAGTAAGGCTAGTAAATGATAAAATGCAAATAAAATACTATGACAAGAAGGAAATGATAAAAAGTAATAATAAGTAATGAAAATAATAAAAGATAAAACACATAAAAAATATAAGTCAAAAAATGGGGTATGACAATGACCATTGTTGATGAAATCCTTGTCTTTGAATACCTAATTAAATGTTGAGAGTTGTTGCGAGCATCATTGGTGAATCCATGAATCAATATTGGTATAGAGGATCTCACTCCAGAGGCTTTGTACTCCATTGTTGACTTCTACAGAGTTGACATTAATCTTGATGCAGAATCTTGTCTTTATCTATGACACAGATTTCATCAAGGTCCCGAGGTTTAATGTTTCTTGTCTAGAGTTGACTTTCAATTACAGAGCTTTGACTTTTCGTCTAGAGCTTTGACTTGCTCCAGAGGCAGAACTTCTTTTATAATTAGATTTTCCGGCACATTTAAACACCCATTAAAAAATCCTAATTGTTCTAAATAATTCTTCGTATATGTTTTGTTATCATCAAAACTTATGCGTTTTATTCTTTTAAACAATTTTGATCTAACATTAATATTAGTAAAACTAGTCATTATTCAAACTCAATATTAATCAAACCAGTCGTTATTTAAAATCAATTTTAGTCAAGCTAGTCATTATTCAAACTCAATATTATTGAAACTAGTCATTATTCATAGCACTATAAATATTATAACATGCATAACAAACTTCAAAATCATTCCTAACTTCATTCCCTTAAAAAAAATCATTCCCAACTTTTCTCTGTATTCATTCAATATCAAATTTCTTTGAAACTCAAGCATTACATGCATTACATGAATCTTTCGCATATTACAAAAAAAAATCATGCATTACATGAATGACGACATGGATGAAGAACTTGTCAGACGTTACTTTGAAAGTCAAGCACAAGAGAGTCTGCGAGCTCAAGTAGGCTTAGACGCCAAAGAAGGAATATAGAGAGGAATCATGAAGAAGGACATAAGCAGTTGCTCAATGATTATTTTTTAGAAGCTCTACGGTAGAAGGATTGGCAGCTCCGTTGAAGGTATCAAATGCATAAACATGATGAGTGTTTTCAGTTGAGGGTTAATGCAGCTGGTAGATCAAGTATTTCACCACTACAATAATGCACTAATGGTTGTTTTGAAGAGATACACTTGATGACTAAATTTGTCAAGTGCGCCAAATCGTTTTTCAAGTAATAAAGTAGTAAGTAAACTCATCTCCACAAGGATTGTCGTTTCAACTAGGCAACTAGATCAACTAATTAAAATAGTAAATTAAAAGCAAATAAAATGGGAGGAGTTTGAAAGTTTGATTTGATTGCGTAAAGCAGCTGAGTTTATTGCAAAAACTTCAAAAGGGTTTTGATTGCAGATTTTAACGAAGGTTAGGATTCTTCAAATCCCCTCTATTTCTTTGTTGGATTAAAATTGATAGTTATTAGTTATGAGACAAGGTTCTATTTAAGTGGTGAGGTCGTTGGTTTTTGATGTCCCTCCATATGTCAAGTTGCTCCTTGATGGACGAAATTGGCAAGTGCACCAAATCGTAACAACTAATAACGTAGTAAGTTTATCGTCTCTAAAGGGATTGTCCTTCAACTTAGCAATTAGCAAAACTTATTTAGAGAGTAAATAGAAAAAGATTAAAAGAGAGTTGCAGGGTTTAATTGCCCTGCCCAATGTGAGATTATATTTGTGATTAAGAGAATTAACGGCGATTAGGAATCCTTGAATCCCCCCTTCCATCTTTTTTTGGAATTAACTTAGTAAAACAATAGTTATGTGGTGTCTACTGATAATTTAAGAAACTAGTTTCTAAACACCATTAACCCTTATGGAAACATGTGCTACAAGTTAACCTAGTTAAAATTGCGTTGTTCCTGAAAGGAAGAATTAGAAAACACTAGGTTTCATACATAAATTTCATGAACAATAATTTAGAAATAAGCAATTAGTACTTCCAAGAATGGAGAAAGATTTTCGGGTTGTTAATCATACTAATGTACTACGGATTAATTTCTAACATTAGCGATACAAATTCTCAATTGAAAAAGCATTAAGAATAAACAAGTACAAATTATATCAGACACAAGAAAAACATAATTGAATGAAAACTTTATTAATTGAATCCAACAAATAAGAAGAGGTTCATCTTGGAACCTTTGTCAAAGAGGTTTAGTTTCACATGACAACATACATCATTACAAAACAATAGAAAAACATACCCTAGAGAGTACAAGAGAAGGATGAGGATGGAGATCGTCTGCCTTAGAACTCTGATCCCTTTCCTTGAACTGATAGCTTTCTGAATGAATAAAATTATATGTAAGGGTCTCTATTTATAGCATAGGATTACTTGAAGTTTAAGAGAAGAAAACTGGGCTATTTTAACCGACCCAACTTGTAAAACAAGCAAAGGACAATTTTTGCCCGCAGGGATGCCTAGGTGAGCATGAGAGAGGCGCATGGGCGCATGGGACAATAGTCAAGGTTGTCCCATATGCAGGGGTGCATGGCTTGTGCGCAGATGCGCATGAGGCAGCCCCTCATGTGCAAATTCTTGCGTTTTTGTCTCATTTTCGATCGTTCTTTCATCTGGAAACTCCTAGGTGAAATTTAGGCAGGTACTGAACCAAACCGTAAAACAGAGCACAAAATACGCAAAACAGAGTACTGTAAAACAGGTTCAGAAGCAGCAAATAAAAGGACAGAAAATAAAGAACACAGAGTATTTGTTAACCCAGTTCGGTGATAAACAACACCTACGTCTGGAGGATACCAATCCAGGAAGGAAATCCACTATGAGGAATTAATTCAAAGACTCAGACACAGCCCCTGTTCCCAGCCTTATCACTTAATCTCCACTAGTCTAGACTTCTACCTAGTAACACCTAAGTATAAGAACCCCCTCTTACTTCCTAACCACGTAACCACAGCCCAGTGATTAACAACTCTTCAATAAAACCAAATACGATGAAGACACCCTTCAAGACATCAAAGACATCACTCGTACTTAAAAGCTTAGAGTGAATTACAACTCAAAAACAATCTAAACCAACTCAAACAAATGAGTGGTGTACAAAACAAAGCCTAAAGCTTACACACTCAAAAACTCTAAAACTCTAAGACTCAATTTCTGGTTTTTGATAAAATCAGTCTTCAAAGCAACACGTCCTCCTTAAATAGGCTTCAGCAGCTCTCATAATTCTGAACACAATCATCCTCAAAGATATGATTCTGAAATTGTTTAGAAGCTCATAGAATCAAATATATTTCTGAGATATATTTTGCAAAGATTCCTTTGAAAATATATTCATCAATAAAATAAACAAATCTGCACGCAAGATCTTCACAGGAAATATTCAGCCTTTTGGAAACATCAGCCTTGATAAATCTTCAATAAATCTTCAAAAGATACGCAGCAAAAACAACTTCTGACATGCAGCTTCTGAAGGTCAACAGAAGTCAACGTCTGAAGGCAGCTTCTGAAGGTCAACAGAAGTCAATGTCTGAACAGTGCGTCTGAAGACCTGTTCAGCGTCTAATGAACAGTTCTGCGTCTGAAGACCAGTTCTGCGTCTGAAGGCCAGTTTTGCTTATGATGAACAGGAAAACCAGTTTTCAGCTTCTGAAACTTCTAAAATCCAATATCCAGCTTCTGAAGACACAAATTAACATCTGAGGACGCTTTGCTTGTACAATATGATTTTAGCAAACATTTAGCCAACCTTCAAATAACCAACAATCTCCCCCTTTGGCAAATTTTTGGCTAAAATCAAATTCTTCACAAAGACAAGTTCTTCACTCAACACAAATAAATCAACCATGAAGAACTACACATATCAAACATAGCCACAGAGTCAGCAGCGGATACATAGCTATGTTAAACACAAACAGCTTCAGCTTCTGAAATATCACACCACATCCTGAAGCACACATACAACTTCTCAGTTTCTGAAGTACACAAGTAAACTCCCCCTGAAGCACAAACATACCAGCTTCTGACAGGAAACACCCAGTAATCTCCCCCTGCAACTCAGCACATCACAAATAACTCTCCCCTTTAATTCTGAACTGCAGTAAACTCTGAGATATTGCTTCTGAAACTGAAACAACACACAACTCAGGAACTTAACACTTATGCACTCCCCCTGAGCCAGAAACTCCCCCTCAAACATATCTTCACAGCACTTGTTGAATTGCTTCTGAATTCGGAACAACTCTGTCAACATCTGAAAAACCTAAATTTTGAACAAAACAAACTCTGAACTCTGAGACTTAGCACACTCTGAACAGCTACATTCTGAAACCAAACACAAGTTTTTCTCCCTCTTTTTAGCCAAATAATTTTGACAAAACACATTTTTCACATAGGGAACAAAAACTGAATTTCCAGTAGACATAGTATCAGACTCAGCATAAGCAACATCTTCATCTCCCTCACTTCCAGCTTGCTCACCCTCTGCAATCTGTAATTGCTACAATTCTTCATGCAGACAAACTCCCAGCTTGCTTCTCAGATTCTGAAATTGCTTGGCATCCAAAGCTTTTGTGAAAATATCAGCAATCTGTTCTTCAGTGTCCACATATTCAAGCTGCACAATCTTCTCCTCCACAAGGTTTCTGATGAAATGATGTCTTATATCAATGTGCTTGGTCCTGCTATGCTATATGGGGTTCTTTGAAATGTTGATAGCACTCAGATTATCACAGTACAGAGTCATAACTTCTTGCTCAAGATTGTATTCTTCCAGCATCTGCTTCATCCACACCAACTGAGAACAACTACTTCCAGCTGCTATATACTCAGCTTCAGCTGTAGACAATGAAACACAGTTTTGTTTCTTACTGAACCATGAAATTAAATTGTTACCCAGAAAGAAACATCCACCAGAAGTACTCTTCCTGTCATCTGCACTTCCTGCCCAGTCAGCATCACAATACCCAACTAACTCAGAACTTGCACTGTGTGAGTACATAATCCCATAATCACTTGTACTGTTGATATACTTCAGAATCCTCTTCACTTGTGTCAAATGACTTATTTTTGGATCAGCTTGATATCTGGCACAGACTCCAACATCAAAAGTTATGTCTGGTCTGCTTACAGTTAGATATAACAAACTCCCAATCATGCTTTTATACTGGCTTTGATCAATTGAAACCTTTGATCAACTGGGAAGCATTGAATCACTAATGTTAAACCACGACTGAACTTTTAATTTTCCGGGGAGAAAAGGAAAAAAGTTCGAAATTACCTTGAAAAAGATTTTAGGTTCGAAAGTCGATTATGCGAGGGGAAGGTATTAGCACCCCTCACATCCGTTGTACTCAACGGGAACCTCTTAGTCGGCTTAGGCTTAAAATGTTTTGATGTTTTACTTGCGTGTTTAAACATATAAAAAGGAAATATAAAAACATAATGTAAAGTGAAGAAAGAGATGAAAACAAACGAAAGGAAAAAAGAGAAAAAAGTTTTATTAATGGGCTTGACAAGATGTCGATATTGCTCCTACGTATCTCCCGGTAGTCGGAGAATTCAAAGCGTACGTAGTTCTTTGGGTAGAAAAAGTTTGTGTGTTGGTTCGTTTTAGTTAAAAAAGATTTGATCGCGTCCGAGCGAAAAAAGTTTGAAAAAAGAGAAAGTAATGAAAGTAAATGTCAACTGTTCGGGTTGTTGCCGAACTGGCCATTGACGACGATGCATAAAAGTAAATGATTTGATAAAAGGATTTGCACTCGGACTTGAACAAAAGTTTTAAAACGCACGAAAGCGTAAAAGGTTTTTTAATGGTGAAAGACGGACGCTAAGGCGATAAACTCGCGCAAGGCGTAAATGTTTTAAGAAAAAAAAGGACAAGACGCACAGAGGCGTAAAAAGTTTGAAAATAAAGACAAACGCGCGGAGGCGATAAATTCGCGCAAGGCGTAAATGGTTGAAAATAAACGCGCAAAGGCGCGAAAGGTTCGGATTGACCACGAGGGCCAAGAAAAGGTTAAAAATGGCCACAAGGGGGCCAAGGGAAGGTTGAGCGTGCGAGACGCGTCAAGGGTGGAATGACGGTTGCCCGAGCGACGAGACATACGTCACGCATTCGTGCAACCGAGGTTTGGGGAGACATACGTCAAGCCATTCCCGTTTCATTCAAGTTTGGTTTTGTTGGAACTCTAAGGAATCTCAAAGGGAACCAAAATGCTTTTAAAGGGAAAGTTAACAAAGAAAAGGGAATCACGAACAAGTTTGTTGTTCGAGTTTATTAAAATCATGAACATTACTTGTTGCTTAAGCTATCGAAACTTAAGAACAAGCGTAGTTCAAGTTTGAATGATGAACAAAATCATAAAACATACACAAATTTGGAAAGTTCACAAGTTCGGCTCAATTTCGAGCTTGGTTTAAAAGGAGTGAGCAAGCTCGGCTTAAGTTCGTGTTTGAATTGAAAATCATGAACAACATGGTTGTTCAAGTTTGGTTTTGAAAATAGACGAACTTAGCTCAATGCTCAAGCTTGGTTTTGAAAATTAAGGACATAACTTGTTTCACAAGTTACTCAAAATTTATCGCACGAACTTGTAAAATTTTCAAAGTTGTGCATGATTATTGATGTGTTTGAACAAAAATGATTTTTAACCCTCTTTAGGTTCTGAATCAAGGGCTGGAACCCCAAAAATTTGGCATTTGGATGCCTAATTCATGTTCTGAGTTTCACATACTTTGCAGAGCAACCAGAACTTGGCTCTGCGAAGTCAGGTTCTGATGTGTTCGCAGTGCGAGCAATACTTTGCTCTGCGAAGTATGCGAAATTTTGAACTCAGAAGCTGTTTCTGAACAGAAGTTCAGAAACTCCTTCTAAGCAAGCTTCAGAACCTAAAGGGGGTTAAGAAGCTTTGCAAAATTTGGGAAAAAGGAGTGTGAAAACTCAGTTTCAAGGCTTGGCCCTTTTGAGATCCCTTTTGAGTTTCAAAAGGGGCTTTTGTGCACAAAATGAATTTGAACAAAGCAAATGATGCAAACAGCAAACACAATGAAAGACAAAGATTAAAAGAGACTTACAGAACTCCTAGCTATGCTTGTGCAATAGGTTGAAAGTGGCTTGCTTGCTTGATTGGTTAGAGGTTATGAACTCTAACTTGCTTTTGCTTGGTGTATGAACTGATTTGATGCTGCAATGTGAGGGATTTTGGTGTGAATTTCGTGTGTATTGTGTGTGTGTAAGGCTGTTTTTCTGGTCTCTTGATTGTGTATGCAACTGGTTCTTTCTTATGCCTTGCCATTCCTTTTATAGGCAAAAAATGCAATCTATGTAATGATGAACAAAATCCTAGAACCTAGCTGATTTGGGGCTAAATCCAGGCTAGAACACTTTGCATTTAATGCTAATGGATAGAAGTTGCTTTGCCTTGTGCCAAGGGGCAAGACCTTGACTGATCTCAGCCACAAATGCAGCTGATTCTAGAAGGTAATGATGAGAAAAACTGAAAAACAGGGCAGTTGCAAAGGGGGTGATTCTTGGGATCAATCCTTGCAATCTTGGAAGGCCAAGCAATGAAAACGTGTACTGCCATGTACAGGGAGATTGGGGGAAGCAAAATGAGCATGTGGGCTGGTGTGTGGGAGGAGAGATCCAGCTCAAAACAGGGCAGCACAAACAGCTTTTTGTAAGCAAAAACCACTTAAGTTTGACTGGTTTTGGTGGAGAAAAAGGGAAGGAAAGGGATCAAGTAGCTGGCTGGCAAGCTCAGGTTGGATGATGGGTCAATTTGGAGGGACAAGAGCTGACCAAGGGCAGCCAATTTGGTTGAGCACATGTTAGGTTGGATGAAAATCCTTCTTTCCTTTTACCTTTAATGTCACACCTTAACTCTTGCTTTGCTGCATCATTTCAGTCACAAATGGCAATAGCAATGATAATAATACTAATAATAACAATTGCAAATGAAAACAAAACAGATAAATCAAAGAAAATAAAAATTCTGCAGAAAATCGCAGAGGTCGCAGTGCGAAGGCTACTTCGCACTGCGAACTTCCCTTTTTTTGGAATTTTTGAATTTAAAAAATAAAAGGTGGAAATGAATAATAAATAATAATAAGGATAAATGAAAATGATAATAATAAAAAATGATAATGCAAATAAAAATAAAAAGTAATGAGAATGAAAATGATGATAATAATAAAAATGATGAAAAGCTTAATATTATTAATTAATAAAACCTTAATAATAATAAAAGATAATAATGATATTATTAAAAATAGAATAACAATAATATTAATAATAATGATGATGATAATAATAATGTTAAATAAAAAATGATAGTAATAAAAGTGGTGAAAAGTGTAAATAAAATATAATAACAAAAAGTAATAATAATAAGTTATGAATGATGAAATAATAAAATACTAAAACAAACAAAAAATATGAGTCAAAAAATGGGGTATGACACTGGGATGAGACTTTCTTATTTGTTTACCAATCTGAGATTCTCCACAAACACTGTCTTCATTAATCTTCAGTTTGGGTAAACCTCTGATAGCTTCAGTCTTCATGACTTTCTTCATGCCCTTCAAATGCAAGTGACCCAGTTTCTGGTGCCAGAGTCTGACTTCTTCTTCTGAGCTTATGAGACAAGTGGACAGGCTTGTTTCTTCTTCAGACACCCACAAATAGCAGTTATCCTTTGATCTGCAGCCTCTCATCAGTAATTCTCCTTCTTTACCAGTTACAAGACATTCTTCCTTGTTGAAATTCACTTTCAAGTCTTGATCACACAGCTGGCTTATACTGATCAGATTTGAAGTCAACCCTTTCACAAGTAGCACATTATCTAATCTTGGTAATCCATCACTGATTAAGTCTCCAATACCAAGAATCTCACCTTTAGCTCCATCACCAAAAGTCACATAGCTGCTGGAATATGGCTTTAAATTGCTTAACAACTTCTTCACACCAGTCATGTGTCTGGAACAACCACTATCAAAATACCAATCTTCCTTAGAGGTGGCTCTCAAAGATGTATGAGCTATGAGGCCAACAGTATTACCTTTAGGTTTCCACACCTTATTGACATTGTTTCTGGATGCAGCAGGTTCCACTTTTCTGTACTGAAAATGCTCAGGATAACCATATAACATGAAACAGAATGGTTTAATGTGCCCCTTCTTTCCACAATGATGACAAACCCATGGATGATTTCTCCTCTTTCCTTTATACTTCTGAGGTTGCTTCTGAGGTATCATCTTAGATGTTCCTTCCAGGGTGTTGGGTTTTTGTAGATTGGCTACATTTTGCAAAAACATCTACTAGCCAGATGCTGGGACAGATGCGGTAGCATATGGAACAGCGTTACGTATCTTGTGTTTTCGCGCCAGCTAGCGCTTTATATTTGTGTACGCAATCTTCCAAATATTTGCCTGAAGATTTATTTTCTTCTAGCTTGCTGATCAAGGCGCGTGTATCTGATTGAAGATTTGCTTGAAGTTTTATTTGCCTTGCTATTTGTTCCACAAGATATTGTTCTATATTTGGAAGCTTTTTATTATTTCTAGAAGATCGTTTTCAGCTGGACCGGTCAATGTCCATGCTCTTTTTCGAAGCCCAGACCCGTGGTATCTCAGTGCTATATATTCATGAAGGCAAACCCTAGTTGGGTAACTAAAAACCGTGTGTGTCATCAAAGCGTGTGTTTTAAGGTTTTTAGGGTTTTGTTTGTTAATTGTGAGCCTTGCTTGTATCTCCCTGATTCAAGCTAAGGACTGAGTTTGTTTTGAGTTGTAATTGTAAGCTGCTCCTAAGCTTTTAAGTACGGAGTGAGTATGTGTTATTAGCGTGTGTTTCTCTTGGTTGTGTTTTATGTTTTGTGTGCTTGATAACAATACTGTGTGTGTTGTTCGTAGGAATTGAGACGGGGTCTCATATCTAGGAGTTCCTAGATAGAGTTGCCACTGGTAGGGTCTAGGTGCAAAGTCAAGTAGTGTGTCTGCGTTGGTCTTTTCACTAGAACTATAATAGTGGAATCATTCCTGGATTGGTATCCCCCAGAGTAGGAGAGTTGCTCCGAACTGGGTTAACAAACTCACTGTGTACTTTATATTTCCGCTGTGTTCCTTTTAATTTGTGCTTTGTTACGTTGCGGTTTTTTTTAATTGTTGTTCTGAGTAGACACGCGCTCGGACAGTTGTGCCATCATTGTGCACAGCATATTTCAGTCAGGTTGCCAGGAATTTCAATTGGCATCAGAGCAGGCACCCTGTTCTGTGTGGGTGAGCTCCAGGGAAAGAAGTTTCTGGCTCAATGGATAAAGAAGGAGGACTGGTGAACAGACCACCCTTGTTGGATGGGTCGAACTATGACATTTGGAAATCACGCATGACAGCATTCCTGAAATCTCTAGACAGCAGAGCTTGGAAGGCTGTGATCAAGGCATGGGTCCCTCCTAAAATAAAAGATGCGGATAATGTTGATACTGATGAGTTGAAACCAGAAGAGGAGTGGTCTACAGCAGAAGACACTGCAGCTATTGGAAACTCTAAAGCCCTGAATGCCTTGTTTAATGGTGTAGACAAGAACATGTTCAGGTTGATTAAACAATGTACTATTGCTAAGGAAGCTTGGGATATCCTAAGAACAGCTCATGAAGGTACTCAAAAGGTCAAGAAGTCAAGGCTACAACTGCTAACAACACAGTTTGAGAATTTGAGAATGAAGGAAGGAGAGAGTGTTCATGACTTTCACATGAATGTGCTAGAATATGCTAATACATTTGAATCCTTGGGGGAAAAGATATTCGATGAAAAACTGGTAAGCAAAATTCTCAGGTCCCTGCCTAAGAAATTTGATATGAAAGTTTGTGCTATTGAGGAGGCCCAAGATATTGGAAATATGAAAGTTAATGAGTTGATTGGATCTCTTCAAACTTTTGAATTAAAGGTTAATGAAAGATCTGAAAAGAAAGACAAGAACATTGCTTTCATCTCCAACACTGATGAAGATGATGTGGAGAGTAATTTAGATACTGATGAGAGCATCTCTGAAGATATTGTGTTGTTGGGCAAACAATTTAATAAAGTTGTGAAGAGGATGGACAGACGCCCTATGACAAATGCTCCGACAACAGTCGCAGCATCTTTAAAAATGTCAACAATCAAAGGAAACCTAGAACTGATGACAAAATCAATCAAAGCAAAGGGGTGCAATGCCATGAATGCGAAGGTTTTGGTCACATCAGAACTGAGTGTGCAACGTATCTGAAGAAACAAAAGAAGGTGATGACTGTGTCTTGGACGGATGAGGATGAATCAGAAGAAGAATCTGAAACTGCAAAACATGTGAATGCCTTGACTGGAGTGTGCACATCTGACCATGAATCTAGTGATGAAGAGGTAACATATGATGAATTGGCTGATTCTTATAAGGAGCTATATCTCAAAAGTGAGGAAGTTTGTAGAACTTTAGAAAAACAAAAGAGGACCATTACTCTCTTGCAAGCTGAGAAAGACAAACTTCTGAAAATAAACTCAGACCTCAATGATGAGGTTATCTTACTTACTTCCAAGATTGGCAATATGAACAAGCAACTGCGGATGATGAACAAAGGTACTGATGCTTTAGACGAAATTTTGGAAATAGGACAGAAACCTGGAGATTCTAAAGGTATTGGGTTTGACTACAGTTCCATGCCTCAGCAGAAACAATTACCAGCAAGACAATTTGTGCCACCTGTTAATACTCATGATCATACTATGTCAAGACAGATGCCCCAGCATCAGGTGAGACAACAGGCATCAGGATATAGGCCCAGATCAAAAGGAAGGAATTATAGTTGGGTATGTCACTACTGTGGAAGAAAAGGACATATCAGACCTTTCTGTTTCAAATTACATGGTTACCCAGACAGGACCTATTCACCAAGACCTGATCCCATAGTAAAGATCACCAAGAAGCAGTGGAAGCAGAAAAATGATAATTTCACAAGCAACACTATGAATCCTAGAAAAATAGAACCAGAAGCTGATGAGATTGCTCAAATTGCTCATACTTTTCTGAGAGTGTCATCCAGAAATGATTGGTACTTCGACAGTGGATGTTCCAGGCATATGACTGGTGATAAAAATTACTTGACTGATGTTAAGCCTTATGCTACAAGCTTTGTGACTTTTGGGGATGGAGCCAAAGGAGAAATAAAGGGTGTAGGAAATCTTGTGGAAGAGGGTCTACCCAAACTTGATAAGGTGCTTCTTGTGAAAGGATTAACTGCAAACTTAATTAGTATTAGTCAACTATGTGATCAAGGAATGAAGGTCAACTTTACTAAGAGTGAATGCTTAGTGGCTAACAGTGAAGGGGACATCCTGATGAAAGGTGTTAGATCAAAGGACAATTGCTACTTGTGGGTCTCTCAAGATAAAGCAAAGTTATCTAATTGTCTAATAACCAAAGAAGATGAAGTTAAGCTATGGCACCAAAAGCTTGGACATCTGAATCTCAGAAGCATGAAGAAAGCTATTGCTGAAGGAGCCATCAGAGGTTTACCAAAACTCCAAATTCAGGAAGGAAGTATATGTGGAGAATGCCAGATAGGAAAACAGACCAAGATGCCTCACCAGAAGCTGCAACATCTGTCCACATCCAGAGTTCTTGAGCTATTGCACATGGACTTAATGGGACCCATGCAAGTCGAAAGCTTAGGTGGTAAGAAGTATGCTTTTGTTGTTGTTGATGATTTTTCTAGATATACTTGGATAAATTTCATTAAGGAGAAATCAGACACTTTTGAAAAATTCAAGGATCTTTGCTTACAACTTCAGAGAGAAAAGGATTGTGGAATTGTTAGAATCAGAAGTGACCATGGGAAGGAGTTTGAGAATGGTAAGTTCTCTGATTTCTGTATTTCTGAAGGAATATTTCATGAGTTCTCTGCACCCATTACTCCTCAACAAAATGGGATAGTAGAGAGGAAGAACAGGACCTTGCAAGAATCTGCCAGGGTTATGCTACATGCAAAGAAGCTGCCATTTTTCTTTTGGGCTGAAGCCATGAACACAGCCTGCTATATTCATAATAGAGTGACTTTGAGAAAAGGTACATCTACAACCTTGTACGAGCTATGGAAGGACAGGAAGCCAACAGTGAAACACTTTCATGTGTTTGGTAGTAAGTGTTATATTCTAGCTGACAGGGAACCAAGAAGAAAGATGGATGCTAAAAGTGAAGAGGGAATCTTTCTAGGCTATTCTACAAACAGCAGAGCCTATAGAGTATACAACTCCAGAACCAAGACAGTGATGGAATCCATAAATGTTGTTGTAGATGATGAAGGAAATAATGCTATGCCAGATGATGCTACATTTGACGCAGCTTCTGACCTACAGGAAGCAAAGAAAGCAGATGAAGCAAGTGATAAGCAAGATTCTGAAGTAACTGGCCCAGAGAAGACTGCTCCCAACAAAGGACCATCTATCAGAGTTCAGAAAAATCATCCCATAGATCAAGTCATTGGCGATCCTAACCAAGGGATCACAACTAGAAGGAACTATGATGAGGTATCAAATTCTTGCTTTATATCTAAACTTGAACCAAAGAATGTTAAGGAAGCTCTAACTGATGAGTTCTGGATAAATGCTATGCAAGAGGAGTTAACTCAGTTCAAGAGAAGTAATGTGTGGGACCTAGTTCCTAGACCAGATAATGTGAATGTTATAGGTACCAAGTGGGTCTACAAAAACAAGTCTGATGAAAATGGTACTATCACTAGAAACAAAGCTAGACTGGTTGCACAAGGATATTCTCAAATTGAAGGTGTAGACTTTGATGAGACTTTTGCTCCTGTAGCTAGGTTGGAATCTATTAGATTGTTACTTGGGATTGCATGCATACTAAAATTCAAGTTGTATCAGATGGATGTCAAGAGTGCCTTTCTCAATGGGTACTTAAATGAAGAGGTTTATGTGGAACAGCCTAAAGGCTTCATTGATCCTAGTTTTCCAAACCATGTGTACAAATTGAAGAAAGCTCTATATGGCCTGAAGCAAGCTCCTAGAGCTTGGTATGAGAGACTTGCTGAGTTTCTAATCAACCATGGCTATAGGAAGGGAGGAAATGACAAGACCCTGTTTGTGAAAGATGAAAATGGACAGTTGATGATTGCTCAAATATATGTAGATGACATAGTCTTTGGAGGAATGTCTGACCAGATGATAGAGCATTTTGTTCAGCAAATGCAATCTGAATTTGAGATGAGTCTTGTAGGTGAGCTAAAGTTCTTTCTTGGTCTTCAAGTGAAACAAATGGAAGATACTATATTTATCTCTCAAAGTAAGTATGCTAAAAATATAGTCAAGAAATTTGGGATGGAAAATGCTGCTCATAAAAGAACTCCTGCTCCCACACATGTAAAATTATCAAAGGATGAGAAAGGTGTGGATGTTGACCAAAGCATGTATAGGAGTATGATAGGAAGTCTTCTATATCTCACAGCAAGTAGGCCAGATATTACATTTGCAGTTGGAGTGTGTGCCAGGTACCAAGCTGAACCAAAAATAAGTCACCTGACTCAGGTAAAGAGAATTCTGAAGTATGTGAATGGTACTAGTGATTATGGTATGTTGTACTCTCATGGGGAAAGCACTGTGTTGTTTGGATATTGTGATGCTGACTGGGCTGGAAGTGCAGATGATAGAAAGAGTACCTCTGGTGGATGTTTCTTTCTAGGCAACAACCTTATATCCTGGTTCAGTAAGAAGCAAAATTGCATTTCTTTGTCTACAGCTGAAGCTGAGTACATAGCAGCTGGTAGTAGTTGTTCTCAATTGTTGTGGATGAGACAGATGCTGAGTGAGTACAATGTCAAGACAGATGCTATGACATTATATTGTGACAATCTGAGTGCAATTAATATCTCCAAAAATCCTATTCAACATAGCAGGACCAAACACATTGACATTAGACATCATTTTATAAGGGATCTTGTTGAAGACAAAATTGTTACTCTTGAACATGTTCCAACTGAAGAGCAATTAGCAGATATTTTTACCAAAGCCCTTGATGCTAATCAATTTGAAAAATTAAGACGGAAGTTGGGGATATGCTTAGTTGAAGAATTGTAGCAATTAATGTGCAAGGGGCGTGCAGCTATTATTTTTTCCCTTGTCAACCGCTTATTGCACGTCACTCAAGGAGGTTATTGCACACTTGCCTTTTTCAAAACTCTTGCACGTTATCATCATTATCTTTGTCTTAACTTCTCTCAACCTCTCATTGCCTCTCTTACCGCGCATATCTTCATTCAAAAATCGTCCACTTCTCATACCTTCACATTCAAAATCATCGCCATGGCTGGTTCGTCTTCTCATCAAACTACACAAGATCAAGCTGCTGAAGCCGTCATCACTGATGCGCAACCCCTCACCACTATCCCTAGCGCTCCTACAAAGAAGCGTCGAACTAGGGCATCTGCACCACGAAGAAAGACACCTGCCAAATTTAGCAAGGCTGCCTCCTCCACCGCTGTGAACACCAGATCAAAATCAAAAGGTAAATCTTCTCCCACTCCTGCTGCTAAAAGAGTAGGTCTTAGTATGGATGATCTGTACCTTAAGGACAACCCTTTTGTATCGACTATCGTTGAACCACATGCTGAACCTTCTGTCACTGAATCTGAAAATGTCGCTGTTGCGAGTACTGTAGCCATGCCCGAAACCCTAGGTTCTGATAATCCTAAGGTAGATGAAAAATTAGTTGGTGATTCTTCGAATTCTCCTATTGAGAAAGATGTTGCTACTGGTTCTGGTGAAAAGAATGATGTTGATACGGCCGTGTCTGAGACACCTGCTGATTCCCCTGCCACAACAAAGAATGCTGTGACAGATGCTCCCGCATCTTTGTCACAAGCTCAAGAGGAGCCTGATGTGGTAGTTCCTAATATTTCTGGTTCTGTGAGTGTCCCTGAGAGTGAGTCCTCAGAGTCTGAAGATGAAGGGACTGAGACTCAAGATGTTGTAGATGATACTGAGACTGCTATTTTAGACTGTGCTGACACTATTGTTGTTGAGGAAGTTGTGCCTGAAGAAAGACCTCAGGAAGAAACTGGTACTATTGGTGTTGCTCGCAGGACAAGGAGCAAAGCTGACAAAACTGCTGCAGTTGTCAGTGAAGGAGAAAAGGATAGGAAGAAGAAAACTGTCAATGCTGGGAAGAGGCCTGTGTATGGTCCCCCCAAGGCTGGAAGCAAGAAGGTGGCTCAAAGTGGTCACAAGAAGAAGAGCTTAAAAAGAAAAGACCCTCCCTCTAGTGACTCTGAGTTTGAGGTTGCTGAGCCTGAAGCTGCCACATCTGGTGGGGCTTCCAGAAAAACAATGAAGGGTATGAAGATACCTCTGACTATTCCTCCTGCACCTCTTGATAATGTTTCCTTTCATTTGGAAACTGGTTCCTCTAGGTGGAAGTTCATATACCACAGAAGACTGGGTCTTGAAAGAAATCTTAAAGAAGATGTTTTCAAGTGTCAAAAGCTGGTTGATTTGTTGGAGTTTGCTGGTCTGGTGAAGACTGTGAGAAATTTGGGTCCTTGTTATGATAAGCTGGTCAGGGAGTTTTTGGTGAATGTTTCTGATGAGTGTGATGACTCAAGAAACCCTGAGTATAGGAAAGTTTTTGTTCGTGGTAAGTGTGTGAATTTTTCTCCTATGGTGATCAATGCATACCTTGAGAGGTCTACTGAGGAGACCCCTGAGCTTGAGGTCACTGAGGACACTATTTGCAAGACAATCACTGATAACAAGATTAGACATTGGCCAAAGCATTTGTCTTCTGCTCAACTGTCTCCTTTGTATGCTGCTTTGAATAGGATCTGTGCTCAAAACTGGACTCCAACCACTCACTCAAATTCTGTTGCATCTGGGTTGGCCAAGTTTATTTATGCTGTAGGGACCAAGTCACCCTTTGATTATGGAGCCTACATCTATTATCAAGTTTTGGAACATGCCAAGTCTTTTGCTATTAAGTTTCCAATTGCTTTTCCTACCCTCCTGTGTGGGATTATTCTTCAGCAACACCCTGATATTTTGATCAGTAGTGATGAGCCCTACAAGAGGCCTGGTCCTATGGCTTTGGACTGCAGTCTGCTGTCTGAGACACATGATGCTGATGTAGCTGGTACTTCTGTCCGGACATCTGGTGTGCTCTCCAGAAAGCAAATGATTGCTGATCTTACTGAGACTAGTGTGGCCCTTGGAGCTAGAAAGGTGAAGATTGACAAGATAATTGCAGCTTTGAAGGCTGAAGCTGATGATGAGGGTGAGCAGGATGAGGAAGAAGGAGGAAATGTGCCTGTTGCTTCTGTTGGTGACTCTGAAGATGCCTCTGATAATTCTGAGGATTTCTGATTTTCTTGTCTTGTTCTGATCTCTTTTGATGTACTCTTTTATTTTTTTGGTGACTGGGCTATGCCCTGAATTCTTATGCACCTTGTGTGCCTCTGGTCTGTAATATGCACTCTATGTGGTTTCTATGCTCTTGTTATGGTTCTATGCACTTTCTATGAGTTAGCCCTATCTGTTGGTTGTCAGAATTTTTGGCTAAAAAGGGGGAGTAGAATTGATTTATATCTGTCGCTATCTGTTGCTTGTGTGCATGATTTGAAGCTTACATTATGTATGGTTACATGTGTTGAGGGGGAGTGTAGTACATGTTGAGGGGGAGTACTGGTACATGCATGTTTTGAGGGGGAGCTCTCTTAAGTTTTTCTTGGTGTGTGGAAATTTATTTTTTCCCTTATCTATGTGATTCCACTATATGAGAGTTTATTTCTCTCTAGTTGTTCCTATGAGGCTAGATGTGTGTGTTATCTGGTGCATGCCTCTGATTCTACTTGCAAGCCATCTTTGACTATTTCTCGCTTTGAAGTAATCTCACTCTATGCTACGATTTTTTCTTTCCTTGTTGTGTGCCTATGTTGACGTGAAGGAATCTTATCTGTGTGTTTCCCAAAGAACTGGCTCTAGAGTGTTTTAGCCAAAATTTGCCAAAGGGGGAGATTGTTGGGTTTTTGTAGATTGGCTACATTTTGCAAAAACATCTACTAGCCAGATGCTGGGACAGATGCGGTAGCATATGGAACAGCGTTACGTATCTTGTGTTTTCGCGCCAGCTAGCGCTTTATATTTGTGTACGCAATCTTCCAAATATTTGCCTGAAGATTTATTTTCTTCTAGCTTGCTGATCAAGGCGCGTGTATCTGATTGAAGATTTGCTTGAAGTTTTATTTGCCTTGCTATTTGTTCCACAAGATATTGTTCTATATTTGGAAGCTTTTTATTATTTCTAGAAGATCGTTTTCAGCTGGACCGGTCAATGTCCATGCTCTTTTTCGAAGCCCAGACCCGTGGTATCTCAGTGCTATATATTCATGAAGGCAAACCCTAGTTGGGTAACTAAAAACCGTGTGTGTCATCAAAGCGTGTGTTTTAAGGTTTTTAGGGTTTTGTTTGTTAATTGTGAGCCTTGCTTGTATCTCCCTGATTCAAGCTAAGGACTGAGTTTGTTTTGAGTTGTAATTGTAAGCTGCTCCTAAGCTTTTAAGTACGGAGTGAGTATGTGTTATTAGCGTGTGTTTCTCTTGGTTGTGTTTTATGTTTTGTGTGCTTGATAACAATACTGTGTGTGTTGTTCGTAGGAATTGAGACGGGGTCTCATATCTAGGAGTTCCTAGATAGAGTTGCCACTGGTAGGGTCTAGGTGCAAAGTCAAGTAGTGTGTCTGCGTTGGTCTTTTCACTAGAACTATAATAGTGGAATCATTCCTGGATTGGTATCCCCCAGAGTAGGAGAGTTGCTCCGAACTGGGTTAACAAACTCACTGTGTACTTTATATTTCCGCTGTGTTCCTTTTAATTTGTGCTTTGTTACGTTGCGGTTTTTTTTAATTGTTGTTCTAAGTAGACACGCGCTCGGACAGTTGTGCCATCATTGTGCACAGCATATTTCAGTCAGGTTGCCAGGAATTTCACAGGGGATCATAAGTTTCAGCAGCAGGAACAAACCTTTTAGCAGGATTCTTTTGTTTGAGTTTCAAAGTCTCATCAACAAATCCTAAGCCATTTTGTTTCCCTTGTTTCTGATTTTCCAAAATCTCCTCCAGCACATCAGTAGCATTATTCATCATTCTGACCTACATTTTCATGTTTTCAAGCTGGGAATTCAATTGACTCACTTCATCTTTCAGATCAGAATTTTGTACTAAGAGTTCACCTTTCTCAGCCTCCAGTTGACAGATTGTCTTCTTCTGATCCACTAATTGCTTGCAAACTTCTACACTTCTGATGTATAGGTTTTTGTAGTTATCAGCCAGTTCTTCATATGATGATTTTTCAACTCTGGCTTCAGACTCTGAGAGTGCTTCAGACTCTGATTCAAACTCTGATAGTGTTTCAGACTCTGAAAAGGCTTCATACTTTGAAAGAGCTTCTGAGGCCTTAACCTTCACACCAGACTTGTACCTTCCAGTTAGAGCAACAACATACTTAGCAGATTCACTCTCTACATCTTCTTCTGAGTCTTCATCATACCATGATACAGCTAAGCTCTTCTTCTGCTTCTTAAGAAAAGTAGGACATTCTGACTTGATATGCCCATAACCTTCACACTCAAAGCACTGAACACCCTTTGATTGTTTTCTCTTTTCTTCAGTCTTGGCCTTCTTCTCATCACTTTGTTGCATACTGTTGTTGAATCTGAAGTTCTGACCTTTGAATTTGGATTTCCTGTCAACATGCTTCAGAATTTTATTAAACTGTCTCCCCAGCAACCCAAGAGCTTCTGATAAGCCTTCATCATCCTCCTCAATCTCTTGTTGATCCTTAGCTTCAGAATTAACTGCAAAAGCAACTCCTTTTCCTTTCTTCTCGGTACGGTTACAAAAAGTTGTTTCAAAGTTCAGCAAGGATCCAATTAACTCCTCAACCTTCATATTGGATATGTCATGAGCTTCCTCAATAGCAGTCACCTTCATGTCAAATCTTTTAGGAAGTGACCTGAGTATTTTTCTAACTATCTTCTCATCAGACATCTTCTCTCCAAGAGATTCAAAAGAATTAGCCATATCCAGGACATTCATATAGAAATCTTGAATGTTCTCATCCTCCAACATCTTCAAATTTTCAAATTTTGTTGTGAGTAACTGAAGTCTGGATAGCTTAACCTTTGAAGTTCCTTCATGAGTGATCTTGAGTATCTCCCAGGCATCCTTGGCTATGGTACACTGCTTAATCAGTCTGAACATGTTCTTGTCCACTCCATTGAATAGTGCATTCAAGGCTTTGGAGTTTCCAAGAGCCAAATCATCTTCAGCCTTTGTCCATTCTTCCTCTGGTTTCAGCACATCAGTTTTATTCCCATCTTTGTCCAACACAACTCGATGATCCCAACCTTTTAGCACAGCTTTCCAGGTCCTGCTATCTATGGATTTCAGGAATGCACACATACGAGACTTCCAGTATTCATAATTGGTCCCATCCAACAAAGGTGGTATGTTAACATATCCTCCTTACTTGTCCATTCTTGCTAGAAAAGCCTACCCTGGAGCTCACCCAATAACAAGCAGGGTGCCTGCTCTGATGCCAATTGAAATTCTGGCAGGTACTGAACCAAACCATAAAACAGAGCACAAAATACGCAAAACAGAGTACTATAAAACAGGTTCAGAAGCAGCAAATAAAAGGACAGAAAATAAAGAACACAGAGTATTTATTAACCCAGTTCGGTGATAAACAACACCTACGTCTGGAGGATACCAATCCAGGAAGGAAATCCACTATGAGGAATTAATTCAAAGACTCAGACACAGCCCCTGTTCCCAGCCTTATCACTTAATCTCCACTAGTCTAGACTTCTACCCAGTAACACCTAGGTATAAGAACCCCCTCTTACTTCCTAACCACGTAACCACAGCCCAGTGATTAACAACTCTTCAATAAAACCAAATACGATGAAGACACCCTTCAAGACATCAAAGACATCACTCGTACTTAAAAGCTTAGAGTGAATTACAACTCAAAAACAATCTAAACCAACTCAAACAAATGAGTGGTGTACAAAACAAAGCCTAAAGCTTACACACTCAAAAACTCTAAAACTCTAAGACTCAATTTCTGGTTTTTGATAAAATCAGTCTTCAAAGCAACACGTCCTCCTTAAATAGGCTTCAGCAGCTCTCATAATTCTGAACACAATCATCCTCAAAGATATGATTCTGAAATTGTTTAGAAGCTCATAGAATTAAATATATTTCTGAGATATATTTTGCAAAGATTCCTTTGAAAATATATTCATCAATAAAATAAACAAATCTGCACGCAAGATCTTCACAGGAAATATTCAGCCTTCTGGAAACATCAGCCTTGATAAATATTCAATAAATCTTCAAAAGATACGCAGCAAAAACAACTTCTGACATGCAGCTTCTGAAGGTCAACAGAAGTCAACGTCTGAAGGCAGCTTCTGAAGGTCAACAGAAGTCAATGTCTGAACAGTGCGTCTGAAGACCTGTTCAGCGTCTGATGAACAGTTCTGCATCTGAAGGCCAGTTCTGCGTCTGAAGGCCAGTTTTGCTTCTGATGAACAGGAAAACCAGTTTTCAGCTTCTGAAACTTCTAAAATCCAATATCCAGCTTCTGAAGACACAAATTAACATCTGAGGACGCTTTGCTTGTACAATATGATTTTAGCAAGCATTTAGCCAACCTTCAAATAACCAACACTAGGAACTTGAAATAAATTTTCTTGATCTTGTATTGTCTTCAAAAACATTCTAAGAACCATTGGTCTTTAAACTTCATATCCTCGATCCTTCACGTGATGTCTTGATTTGTCGATTTACATGATTCCTCACTACAAAACACTCAAAACACTTTTGGAGTTTCATGATTTAGGATAAAAGTGAATTACATACAACGACTCGAGTGAAAACAATATAATATGTTACACAAACCAGTGACAACTACTCTAACTCTCATCTTATTTGTCTTCAAGTGCAAAGAAAATTACTAAAAACATAGCCGAAAATATCATATGATGCTCCATCATCACAACCTCAAACTTAAATTGTTACTTGTCCTCAAGCAACACAATAGTAAGAAGTTAGAATTTACATGAATTTAAATAATAGAAACATACCTTTCCGGAGATTTTGCTCATATTGTCACTCTTCCCTCCATCAGGCTTAACTAGCTTACCACTTCCATCCAAGCGTAACAGACTTAGAGAAGATACTCTTACTTTCAACCACATATAATTCCAAGATACACGTATGTACCTCCTAAAACCAGTGGGGCAGGTCAAGACATTTGCCGCACTCCAGTCATCATGTGATTGTACCTTGCTATAAGATTGAAGCAATTCTAAATGGACATTCAAGGTATATATCACCACACACACATATAGAGGTCTTTTCGAGATTATAACGTGACTGAGGTTAAGGTGGGATATATTTGGGAAAGTAGGCTAACAAACACTTTGTAGTCAGTCTTAAAGATTCCCTATTTGAAATACTTTGAAAAACATTGTCATCCAAACATGTAACTTCATTCACAATTTGTGTCACAACCAATGTTTATGAGGTACTAACTTTCATTTTTGAGCCAGTTTAAAGAATATTGGGCACTAGTAGAACTACTTATTATTATTTATTTTTTTGTGTAGACCATCATTTTGAATTTTTATCTACATTTTTAATTTTTCATTTTTTTCTTGTTCTTTTTCTTTAATAACCAAGTTCTACTAGTACCTCACTCCAAACTTAAAATGTTGCTAATTCCAAAGAGCAACCCTAAACTTAATTTCAAACCATGATAAGTATTTAACTAACCTATCTAACTCTAAAAAAATTCAAACATATATAATCATTATCGGGTTCATAACTTGTGACATGATGCAAAGTCACATAAAAGTAACCAAGAAAAAATTAATGCATGGAGGCTGAAAGTGGATTCACAAAGAATATAAAAATAATTCAGGGTGGCTTGAAAAAGGCTCTAGTTACCAAAACAAATGCCTCGTGTGTATGACAATATAACCAATAATTCGTAGAGAACAACCAAAATTTCGAGCAAAAATAGCAATCCAACATGGAACACTCATAATGGAAGAAAATAGTAGAATCAGATTGGAATATATTTGGCTCAAAATCTCACCGGTTATGCTATACAGAATTGTAATGGTGACATTTTCTGAGTTTCTTCCTCAACAAGCTTCAAAAGTTATCGTGCTCTTGAACTTCGGAAGTAAGCTAGCTCTCTGTTGATAATGGTTGGAATAATTTTCCAAGACTAAAACAAAAATTTTGAGATTGTTGAAAAGGAGAGTTATGCAAATCATGTAAAAACAACTCGCCTAGTCGCGAGTTAGCAAACAGTAAATGAAAGAAATTATGAGATAGAGTGGCTATGTAAAATAAATGACTGAAAATAAACAAATGCATTGCCTCTCATTCAACGCTTATTTAGCCTCTCGAGCTTAATGCATGTGTCTAAGGAGAGCTTGGGAACTGGAAACCTTCAGGTTCCTTGTCTCCTTAAAAATTTGTCCAGCCATAATCTTTTTCTTTTTCTGCTTCTTCAGACCATGAGTACTCCTCTTCAGGTTCTTACCCATTGGAATGTTCCACAAGATATTTAAATAGTTCCCAATCGTCAGCAAACTCCATAGCCAAATTGTATGCATTTGATGGTGGAATTACCTTGTAGCATTGATAGTAACCATTAGGACCTTATGAAAACCTCCTTCTGCTCCAAGTCAACCAAAGCTTTAGCAGTTTCCATGAATGATCTTCCTGAAATCATCGGGAAGTCTTGATCTCCTTTATCCTATGAAACAATAACATAGATTTCAAATTGAAATCCATTAATGTAAATCATCATATTTCTCACCATGCCCACAGGTTCTGTTTCACTACCATCTGCAAGACCAACATTCATAAAACAAGGTCTCAATGTTAATCCTTCAATCCGGTTGAAGGTGGATAGTGGCATCAGATTGCCACCTGCTCCTAGATCACATAAAGCCTCTCCTACATAAACATCCCCAACAGTAACAGGGACATTAAAACATCCAGGATCTCCTTCATGTCGCCGTACCTGAAAATCATAAACAACACAACAATTTTGGGTTAGAGAAATAAACTCTTCATCTGATGGTTTCTCCTTTAGTTTCAAGATTTCTTGCAAAAATTTCACGCAACAAGGAATTTGCACGACCATTTATTTGATGGGCATATTCACTTTAAACCTTTCTAAAGCTTTGATGAGCTCTTGAAAATTTTCATTTTCTTGATGCTCACCAACTTCTACTTCCACACCAAGAGTCTTGCATTTTTCAAGGTCGTGTTGTGTATCTTCCTTAACTATTGTCTCTGATACTTCAACATTCCCCTTGTTTTTCATATTTCTTTTCTTTTTGTTTTCCTTTGAAAGCTTATTTCCTAGTATGGACATAACATCCATGGTTGGTATTCTTTTCTCCTCAGAAGCCACTTACCCAACTACTTCTTGGGAACTAGACTTAATCTTGCTTAGAGTCTCCTCCTTACTCAGTTTCTCCTCAGGAATTTTCTCTTCTGCTCTCCTTCCTACTTTGATCACCTAACACCTTACTCTTCCAGTTTCTCTCAAACCTTCTTGTTCATCACTCTAGTTCCTTCTGCCTTCTTGGGATTGTTTGTTGGCGTACTATTGTTCGTGCTTCATCGATTTCTGGAAGTTCGCATTGTTTGGCCAGAAACATGTTAGTAAATCTTAGATAAAAATGATTATGTTCAAGTGCAGCAACAAAAGGTAGAGTAAGATTGATATTTTCTAAAGTTCCCAAGAGTGCTTGCATTCTATCTACCTTTATCTCTTTCTTTTTATATTTCTCAACTTGCCCAGTTAAAGGGATATGTTTACTTACCAACTGTTTCAACTTGTTGTCTCCCTCAATGTCAGATTCTTTTGGACCACCTTCCTCATTCACCACCATCTTGCACACCTCACTTCTTGAGCTTTCCTTACTATTTAGTGGTGTGAAAGCACGCACCTTGGAACATTGTTGTTTCCTTTGTTTTCTTTTTCCCTTTTCGAAATTTTATATTATATTATCTGATTCCCAGCTTTAAAAACTAATTCTCCAGTTTCAACATTGATTATGGCTCTAGCTGTTGTCAAAAAGGGTTTCCCAAGAAGTAATGTGCATTTCTGGTTTTTTTCCATATTGAGGACTATAAAATTGGCCAGAAAGATGACTTGGTTTGTTTCTACAATCACGTCTTCCACTATACCCTCTGGAATTCTAACTGTATCGTCAACTAGGGTTAGGGTTATGTTTGATGGTTTCATTTTCACCTTCTTAAGTTTCTTGAATATTGACAACGACATCAAATTTACTTTTAATCCTAGATCACACATGACATATTTAAAGGTTATTCCCCCAATAGAACATGGGATGCTCAGAATTCCTTTGTCCTTCTTTTTCTTAGGTATAATGTTTTTAACAAAGGAACTACAAGTTTGAGTGAGAATTATTATTTCCTTATTTTTAAGGCTTCGCTTTGCAGCAAAGACTTCTCCTATAAAATTGTTGTAAGTTGGAATATGATCTAGTTTTTCTACCAACGCATATATTACCTTTTTTTCACCCATGTCTTTGAGCAACTTAACCGAATGTGACTCTGGTTTATCTGCTTGGGAAACAGGTGTTTCTTTTGGAATATGAACAAGGACTTCGTCTCTTGTCAGACTACAATCACTTCTTTGGTTACACTACTGAGTACAGGTGGTCACCTACATGATTGTAGATGTATTATCTGTGATAGAATTGGTGATGTAGGAAATAGAAGCATTCTACATCTCATTAAGGACCTTTTGGCCCTGGATTGGCTTTTCAAAATAGTTAGTGGAGAATTTAAACAATTGTTCTACCATTTCTTCCAGCTCCTCTGAAATTCTGGCACTCACTTGACAGATGTCCTACGTGATGTCCGGGACACCAGGAATGTCTTACGAGATGTCACGGACACTAGTTATAATAATGTAGTACAATAAACAATAAACAGTAATAAAGTAAAGTGCAGGGAAGGAAGAACACAATAGATTTGGTAACCTTGTCTGGTGCAACGTCACCTATGTCTGGAGGCATCCATGCCAAGAAAGGAAATCCACTATAATAGCTTTGGTTCATAGTCTTATGTGAACAAACCTTGTTCACTGCCTTGACACCTAAACATTACCCATGAATTTATATCTAAGACTCCCCCTAGATATGAGATCCCATCTCACTTTCTCTCAATCACACAACTCGTTATTTCAACAATGATTACAATCAAATGGGAGAACAACTCCAATAAAAAAAACCAACTCTTGCAAGATGCACTAGAGCGGTTTACAAAGAACAAAATACAACTCAACTGAAACAAACCATCTATATGTTGTAATGATCAATGGTGGCGCATAGAGAGGTGTAAAAAATAAAGCACAAGGCTTAACAACGAAACCCTAAAAGACTCAATACAATAATTTTGATTTTGTGAATGAAACTAGGGTCTGAGTCTTCCTTATATAGCCATTCAGCAGCTTGGGCTTTTCCTTCAACAGACCAAAATATATTTGCATCAGTAATTGCTTGAGAAAGTAACTGTTGCACGCTCATAGTTCAGTAATTGCTATAACTGCTCAGAAACACAAATTCCCAATTCACCCCTTAACTTCTCAAACTGAACTGTATCCAAATCTTTGGTAAAAATATCTTCCAGTTACATGTCAGTAGCCACATGCTCAAGGGTCAAAATTTTGTCTTCAACAAGATCCCTGATAAAATGATGACGGAATCAATGTGTGTAGTCCTGCTATGTTGAATGAGATTCTTGGAGATATTGATGGCACTCAAGTTGTAAAAGTATAATGTCATGACATCTTGTTCTACATTGTACTCCTTCAACATTTGTTTCATCCAAAGTAACTGAGTGCTACTTCCTACAAATATATATTTTGCCTCAGCAGTAGATAAGGAAACACAATTTTGTTTCTTACTAAACCATGAGATCAAATTGTTTCCTAAGAAAAAGCATCCTCCAGATGTGCTTTTCCTATCATCTGCACTTTCTGCCCAATCAGCATCACAATATCCTACTAGCACAGAACTTTTGTTATGAGAATACATCATACCATAATCACAAGTACCATTGATATACTTCAGAATTCTCATCACTTGAGTAAGATGACTGATTTTAGGCTCATCTTGGTATCTAGCACAAACTCCTACATCAAAAGTGATATCTGGTCTACTGTTGTGAGATACAAGAGACTACCAATCATACTCCTATAGAGACTTTGATCCACATCAACACCTTTTTCATCTTTTGTCAATTTTACATGTGTTGCAGCAGGTGTTCTCTTACTACTAGCACTCCCAAGACCAAATTTTTTCCCAATACTATTGGCATACATGCTTTGAGAAATAAATATAGAATCATCCATTTGTTTTACTTGCAAGCCAATAAAAAGTGAGTTCTCCTACAAGGCTCATTTCAAATTCAGATTGCATTTGTTGGACAAAATGTTGGACCATCTGGTTCGACATTCCTCCAAACACAATATTATCCACATAGATTTGTGTTATCATAAATTTTCCTGTGTCTTTCTTCCCAAACAAGGTCTTGTCTATTCCACCCTTTTTGTAACCATTATTGACAAGGAATTCAGTCAACCTCTCATACCAAGCCCTTGGAGCTTGCTTCAAGCCATAGAGAGCTTTTCTTAATTTATACACATGATCAGGAAAGCTTAGATCAATGAAACTCTTAGGTTGTTCAACATATACTTCCTCATACAGATACCCACTCAAGAAAGCACTTTTCACATCCATTTGAAACAAATTGAACTTCAGCATACAAGCAACTCCCAAGAGTAATCTAGTTGATTCAAGACGAGCAACTATAGCATAAGTCGCATTAAAGTCAATTCCTTCTATTTGACTGTACCCTTAAGCCATTAGCATAGCCTCTTTTCTAGTCACAACTCCACTTTCACCTGACTTGTTCTTGTAAATCCATTTAGTACCAATAGCATCCATCCTTTCAGGTCTAAGAACCATCCCACACTTCATTTCTTTTGAATTGACCTAGTTCCTCTTACATAGCGTTAATCCAGAACTCATCAGTCAAAGCTTCTTTAATGTTCTTTGGTTCAAATTTAGAAACAAAACATGAGTTTGACACAACATCTATGGATCTGGTAGTGATCCCATCATTCAGTCTCCCTATGATATTCTCCTAGGGATGGTTCTTCAGGATTCTAATAGATGGACCTTTGTTGACTTATGGATCATCTGAATCTACATTAGCTGGCTCAAAGTTCCATCATCTTCTTTAACACCATCTCTTATTTCAACAGTTGAATCATCAACAACAACATTTATGGATTCCATCATAACCTTGGTTCTGGAATTAAAGACCCTGTAAGCTCTTCTATTTGTGGAGTAACCAAGAAATATTCCTTCATCACTTTTGGGATCCATTTTTCTTGTTTGTTCACGATCAGCCAAGATGTAGCATTTACTCCCAAAAACATGAAAATATTTGACAATTGGTTTCCTTCCTTTCCATAGCTCATAAAGTGTAGAAGATGTACCATACCTTAGTGTAACACGATTATGGATGTAGCAATCAGTGTTCATGGCTTCAACCCAAAAATAATATGAAAGATTTTTAGCATGTAACATTACCCTTGTTGACTCTTGCAAAGTTCTATTCTTGCGTTCAACTACTCCATCTTGCTAAGGTGTAATAGGAGATGAGAACTCATGACCAATTCCTTTAGATGAGCAGAATTCATAGAATTTGGTATTCTCAAATTCCTTTCCATGATCACTTTGAATTTTAACAATAACACTCTCTTTTTCTCTTTGGAGACGTTGACATAAATGTTTTAATACATTAAAAGTATATGATTTTTCTCTAATGAAACTCACTCGTGTGAACCTTGAAAAATCATCAACACAAACAAAAACATACTTCTTTCCACCCAAACTTTCAACTTGCATAAGCCCATGAGATCCATGTGAAGTAATTCAAGAACTTTGGAGGTGACTTGATGTTGGAGCTTCTTGTGTGACATATTGGTTTGCTTTCCAATTTGACATTCGCCACAAAATTTTCCTTCCTCAATCTTTAATTTAGGTATTCCCCTGATGGCTTCTTCAAATATGACTTTCTTCATGCCTTTGAGATTGAGACGTCCAAGCTTTTGGTGTCACAACTTAACTTCATCTTCTTTTGACATTTAACACGGGAAAGAATGAACTTTATCTTGAGGAAACCACGAGTAGTAGTTGTCTTTGGATCTCACAACTCTCATAAGAATATCATTTTTGCCATTAGTTACCAAGCATTCAGACTTAGTGTAGTTGACTTTTAACCCCTGATCACATAACTGACTAATGCTGATCAAATTAGCAGTCCATCCTTTCACAAGCAACACATCATCAAGTCTTGGAAGTCCATTGCATACTAACGTCCTTATTCCTTTGATTTCACCCTTAGCTCCATCACCAAAGGTGACATAACTTGTGGATAAGATTTAATGTCAACTAAATACTTTTTAACTCATGTCATATGCTTAGAACATTCACTATCAAAATATCAATCTTCTCTAGAGGAGGCTCTAATAGATGTATGTGCTATAAGACTAGTATTAACAACATTAGGTTTCCATTCTTTTCTAGTTTGAATCATCACATACTTAGCTTTGGGTTGTGTTGGATGTTTAGGATAACCACACAATCTATAACAATAAAGTTTTATATGACCATATTTTCAACAATAATGACACTTCCAAGGCAAAAACTTGGTTCTAGTTTGGGTTTTCTGATGTTGGACAGGATGATGTGACATTTGGTCTGACATTTCACACCCAGATTTTCTTTTAGGAGGAACATATTTAGTCACAGAGGTTCCACCTTGTTTTTGTAAGGATTGGTAATTAAACCCTACACCTTTTAAGTTTCCAGCCCCATTCCCAACTTGGAGAATCTTATCTAACATATCAGAACCATTGTTCAACATTCTAACTGATTTAGTCATGTTATCAAGTTTGGAAGTTAACAAGGTTGCCTCATTTTGCAAACCAGAGATAGTAGATAGGAGTTTTTCTTTTTCAATCTGCAATTTTGCTATGATTTTCTTCTGCTTTTCTCCTGCTTGACAGATCTCTTCGCACTTGGCATATAGCTTTTTGTATGAATCAGCAAGTTCTTCATAGGATACATCATCATCACAAGAATCTCCATCAGATTCACACCTCCTATAAATGTTATGACATGTTTGGTTGTTTCATCATCATGCTCTCCTTCTAAATCGTCACCTGACCAAGAGACAAACATCCCTTTTTTTCTTGAGAAATGCATAACATTCTGATTTAATGTGACCAAAACCTTCACATTCATGACATTGAATTCCTTTTCCTTGGTTTGGCTTCTCATCAGTTTTCCCTTTACGTTGAGAACCGCTGTTTTTACTGATGTCGAATGACATGTTCTTGACATTTGGTCTTGACTTCCTATTCATTCTCTTCAAAAACTTATTGAATTGCCTTCCAAGAAGCACAATTGCATCTGAAATACTTTCATCAGTATCCATTTCACATTGAACATCTTCCTCATCGGTGTTGGATACGAAAGTTATGCTTTTGTTCTTCTTCTCAGGTCTATCATTGATAGCTAATTCAAAGGTTTGTAGTGACCCAAAAAGTTTATCTACCTTCATGTTGCTTATGTCTTGGGCTTCCTCATTAGCTGTGACTTTCATGTCAAACTTCTTGGGTGAGGATCTGAGGATTTTTCTGACCAGCTTCTCTTATGACATCCTTTCTCCCAAAGCACTTTATGTATTGGCAATATCAAGAATGCTCATGTGAAAGTCATGGATGGATTCATCATCTTTCATTATGAGGTTCTCAATCTTAGTAGTAAGAAGCTGGAGCCTTGACACACGCACTTTAGTCGTGCCTTCATGAGTGGTTCTGAGGATCTCCCAAGCATCTTTGGCCACAGTTCATGTCTTTATCAATCTGAACATATTCTTGTCAACACCATTGAATAAAGCATTAAAAGCTTTGGAGTTTCCAAGAGCTGGTTCATCTTTGTCTTTGGACCAGTCTTCTTCTGGCTTCAGGGAAGTTGTGGCCTTTCCATCTTTATCAATAACAACAGGATGTTGCAACCCTTTAATGATAGCTTTCCAGGTTTTGCTATTCATAGATTTAAGGAAAGCCACCATACGAGCCTTCCAATAGTCATAGTAGGTACCATCCAAAAATAGGTGGTCTGTTAATAAATCCTCCTTCCTTAGAATTGTCCATGAGACCAGAATTGATCTTCCCTGGAGCTCACCCGAAAACAGAATAAGGTGCCTACTTTGATGTCAATTGAAATTCAAGCACTCACTAGACAGGTGTACTATGTGATGTCCGGGACACCAGGAATGTCTTACGAGATGTCATGGACACTAGTTATAATAACGTAGTACAATAAACAATAAAGAGTAATAAAGTAAAGTGCAGGGAAGGAAGAACACGAGAGATTTGGTAACCCAGTTCGATGCAACGTCACCTACGTCTGGAGGCATCCATGTCAAGAAAGGAAATCCACTATAATAGCTTTGGTTCGTAGTATTATGAGAACAAACATTGTTCACTGCCTTGACACCTAAACACTACCCGTGAATTTCTATCTAAGACTCCCCCTAGATATGAGATCCCATCTCACTTTCTCTCAATCACACAACCCGTGATTTCAACAATGATTACAATCAAATGGGAGAACAATTCCAATAAACAAAACCAACTATTACAAGATGCACTAGAGTGGTTTACAAAGAACAAAATACAACTCAACTAAAACAAATCATCTCTATGTTGTGATGATCAATGGTGATGCATAGAGAGGTGTAAAAAATAAAGCACAAGGCTTAACAACGAAGCCCTAAAAGACTCAATACAATAATTCTGATTTCCTGAATGAAACTAGGGTATGAGTCTTCCTTATATAGCCATTCAGCAGCTTGGGTTTTTCCTTCAACAGACCAAAATATATTTGCATCAAATATTCCTTTTAGACATATATTTGCATCAAATCTTCCTTCATACGGTACAAAAATATATTTACTGTCCATAAATATATTTTCAGCAAAAATCTTATGGAAGCACAAAATATATTTGAAACAAATCTTTTATATTTTCATCAACAATTTTCTAGGAGCAAATATATTATTTCATAAAATGTTTAGGACATTAATTTCAAAAACACGGCATAGCAACACCGACATGAGCAGCTTCTAGAAACACACGCCTCTTGGAGCACAAGCTACGTGAATCAAATCTTCAAACAAATCTTATTTGATCTCATGCTAGAACACAATCTTCCAAGAATGCGAAACAAAGCATTTAACCTTAAGCTAAGATGTCGTACTTACATGTTCAGGACATCTGGTACAACATCTTCTTAGAACTTTTTGTTTTAAAAAAATACAGCCAACATAATATAAAACCCAACATCCTCCATACTTTCTTCTTCATAAGGATTCTCCCACGGGGTAGGATAATGTGTAGGACATGGTGTGTTCCACATTTGATGGTAAGGCGGATTGTATGGGGAATAAGGGTAATTAAAGAGTCCTTGTGGGTAATTCATGGTAGAGAGAAGAGTGCCACAAGAAACAACACAACTTGTGTTGTAGAGGAATTAGGTGTATATATTTTTTAGATTTTTAAAATATGTGGTAGAAAATAAAACTATTAAAAATCAAACTACCCTAAATTGTATCCTAAAATAAAACAGAAAATATTTTTGGTATTTTTAAATATTATATGGAAAGAGAATAAAAATAGCCTAGACACAACGAATATAAAAACTAACCTAATCTAAAAAATATATTACCTAAAACAAAAAAGGAAATAAAATATTACCTAATAAAAATAATAAAAACACAATTTGTGAAAATAAAAGAAAACAAGAAATTAAAAATTAAAAACAATTAAAGAAAACTTACCTAGACTTACCTTAACCTAATTCTAACCTAATTATTTATGAAAATAAGTTTCACCGATCACCTTGTCGAAATTGGCAAGTGCACCCAATCATAACAAGTAAGTTTATCATCTTCACAGGGATTGTCGTTCAACTTAGAAATTAGAAAAACTTATCTAGAGAGTAAATAGAAAAAAGATTAAAAGACGGTTGCAGGGTTTAATTGCCCTACCCGATGCGAGATTCGATTTGTGATTCAGAGATGTAACGAAGATTATGGAATCCTTGAATTCCCCCTCCGTCTTTGTTGGAGTTAACATAGTAAAACAATATTTATATGGTGCCTACTGATGATTTATGAAACTAGTTTCTAAGTTCCATTAACCCTTATGGAAACATGTGCTAAAAGTTAACCTAGTTAAAATTGTGGCGTTCCCGAAAGGAAGAATTAGAAAACCCTAGGTTTCATACTTATATTTCATTAACAATAATTAAGAAATAAGAAATTATTATTGCCAAGAACGGAGAAAGAATTTTGGGTTGTCAATCCTACTAATCTAATACATATCAATTTTCAAGATTATCGATACAGATTCTCAATTGAAAAAGCATTAAGAACAAGCAAGTTCAAATTAAATCGGACACAAGAAAAGCATAACTGAATGAAAACTTTATTAATTGAATCCAAAAAATAAGATGTTCATCTTAGAACCCTAATCAAAGAGGTTTAGTTGCACATGGTGAAGATTATGTTTTGATGATGTCTTTCTATTTGATAGTCTTTTCATTTGATGTTAATTAGATATAGTCGTTTTGATTAGTATCTTGTTAAAGAACACCTAGCAATCGTGTCTCATGTCCCCTATGTTCCCTGGTAGTCTAGCATATCGTAAGTTAGAAGTAAACTTCTTCATTTTTGATAAAATTGGTTTTCAAGTCTTGTGATTCGATTGTTTGCTTGAAAATGTATCACAGAATGTTTCTGCCATTTTCCATGCATCTTTGATTCGATTCATAATTTCTTGAATCGAATCATGATTTAGTAAATCGTATCATGGAAACTCTCTCACTTTGGTTTTAGGCTTAGTGATTCGATTCACTTGATGTGTGAATCGTATCAATCTTTATCCTGGGCAACTTGAATCGATTCATTTTAGGTCTGAATCGTATCAATCTTCATACAATTCTTGCTTGTCTTTCAGTTTTCTAGTTCGAATCACTCATTAAGTGAATTGAATCAACACGTTGTTTTTGGCCAAAATATTGCTATTTCCACCCTTTTCTATATATATTAATTGAGTTGAATGTGATTGAATTTTTTCTAGTAAGTTTTGGTCTTATTCACTGAATCAACCTTTGTCAAAATATATTTGATCACATTTGATTTCAATCAAGTCTCAATTATCAAGTTTATAGTATTGTGTTATCACTAGTAGTAGCTTGCTTACTTGTTGTTAGGTTTGGTTTGATTTGTCTAGCTTTGCAACTTGTAGTTTGTATTAACATTAGATTGTATTGAGATTTATTATAATTGAATCGCTCAATTCAGTTTGTAAATCTTTGTGTGCATAGTCTTAATACTTTTGTTGTTATCTTACACTTCAAGTAAATTCCAATAGTCAATCGTTTTTCAATCTCTTTCGCTACGCTTTCATCGGTTTTTCTAAAACATTTTTAAAAGCGCTATTCACCCCCCCCCCCCTCTAGCGAATACCTTGTTGCCATATAGACCAACACATGGCAACATACATCATTACAAAATAATAGAAAAACATACCCTAGAAAGAACAAGAGGATGATGGAAATCCTCCGCCTTGGAACTCTGATGTTTGACCCTTGCCTTGAATTGTTAGCTTTCTGAAAGAATAAAAGTGTGTACAAGGGTCTCTATTTATAGCATATGATTACTTAGGGTTTAAGAGAAGAAAACTGGGCTTTTTCCACCAACACAGCTTAAAAAACAAGCAAAGGGAAATTTTTGCCCACAGGGATGCGCAAGTGCGCATGAGAGAGGTGCATGTGCGCATGGGACAGTAGCCAAGGTTATCCCATGCGCATGGGTGCATGGCATGTGCGCAGGTTCGCATGAGGCAGCCCCTCTTATGGGAATTCTTGCTTTTTTGTCCGAATTTTAATCGTTCTTTTGTCTGGAAACTCCTAGGAACTTGAAATGAATTTTCTTCATCTTTCTTCAAAAACCTTCTAAGAACCATTGGTATTCAAACTTCATATCCTTTATCCTTCATGTGATATCTTGATTTGTCGATTTACATGATCCCTAATTACAAAAAACCTATCGAGTTGCATGATTTAGAATAAAATTGAATTACAACGACTCGAGTGAAAACAATACTATATGTTCCTCAAAGCATTGATAACTCCTCTAACTCTCATCTTATTTGTCTTCAAATGCAAATAAAGGTACTAAAATCATAGTCAAAAATATAATATGATGATCTGTCATCACTCCTTCCGATAGCCCTAAGGTTATACACACGATACTGGGTATAGGGTCGTCAATCTTATAGGGTCCCGTATTCCTTGGTAAGGTTATTAAGTTGGGTACTTACTCTCTTATAGGTAAATGAAACACAAACAATGTTGGTATTCCTAAATTGTCATCTAAAGGATCCACCTACGTCTAGGAATCTTAGAAGATCACGACATACCTTGAATTATCCTTAGTAGATTAAACGGATAGACCTAACCCTATCTTACTAAGGGGACAAAATAAAGTTTATAATGCAATGTTCGGAAACTCCCCCCATCTTAGAGACTCTAGGTATGTAACACTCTCTAGAATTAGTAAAAGCATTAAGATCTTTGCATATAAAAATTAAATAGATCTCAAAACATAACTGGATAAAATCCTTTAATTAAATTGATCCAATAAACAAATAAAAGGTCCTCTTAAAACCCAATCAATTAGGGTTTAGTTATTCACGGTAACTAAAAATAAATTATAAAAGAAATAAAACATACTCTAAGAATAAAGTTTGAGGAGAGACTCCTCATTTGATGCTCATTGGGTTTTCCTTCCTCTTGAACTGTCATGTTCTGAATGAGAATCTGTGAATGGTAACTCTTGTATTATAAGAAAGATTCCAGTTGGATTTGGGTTGAAAAACTAGGCTTTTCAGCACTGTTTTGCACACCAGTGGTACATGGCTTCTGTTTCAAGTGTGTTTTTTAGTGCTTTCTTCCTTCAAACTTGTCTTGGGATTTGGGATAAAATTTTCCCAACTTGTAATGTGTTGAAAGGCCTCTTGAATCTTTATTTCATGTCTTCCTAATTCTTCATGAGGTGTCTTGCTTTGCCAAATTACATGATTTTTCAGTGAAATACATAAAAAAACATCTAAGAATTCCTTCATTTAGAGAAGAACTAGAATTACATTACTCGATATGAAAACATTACAAAATGTCCCTGAAACCATAAGCAACTGATCTAATACTCCTCTTATTTGGGTCAAATCACTACTAAATTGACAGAAAAATATGTTGAAAATAACATAAGATTACCTACCATCAGACCACGTTTCAGCGTTTATGAATTTTTTTAATGTATTTTCTTATAACTTACTTGTGTCATGTAGTGTGTTATTTCATATATTTTTAATTTTCTTTTATTTATTTTTTGGATATTTTAATTTATTGTAAATATATGTTGTTTTCTTTTTAATGCATTATGATAGAATTGTATTAACGGGTTTCAATGAGACAATTTATATATTAACGTAAAATATAAATTTGGAAAGATTAGTGGGACATATTTTAAAGTTTTGGATGAGTGATATGAATATTCTTAAAATTTAGTTGAGTTGTTTAAATAATTAAGACGTATAAAATAATATAATAAATTAAGTGAGATCCATTTATACAATCTAATTGGGTGACATGGTGGATGTGGGTGCTCCAAGTTATTCAAATAACATATTCTTATATTATAACATCTCCTAACTTTCGTACCAAAAAATTATGATTATAAACAAAATCATATTACTCCCTCCGTTCTAAAATAATATACATTTTTGCATAAAAAATGTGTCCTAAAATAATTGACCTTTTCAATTTCCATTACAACATTAATTATTTTTTCCAACTCTACCCTGTAATAAATATACTTTCATTGCTTCATGTTCGGATTTTTCTACTTTGCATTGATGGTAATGATAATAGATCAATACATGATGAGAAATTTTTTTTTTTGACCCTATTGCGAAAAAAAATGATTTTTTTGACCCCCTTTGAAAAGTATTTACCAAAATGACCCACTTTCAATTTTTGGGGGTTTTTTTTTTTGTCGTTTAGTGTCATTACCGCCATTTCAATTGGCGGTAATGGCAGAAAATAAACTGTAGCATGCAGACAAACATTGAGGGGTGCAGGTCACACTGTTTGTGGCAGGCTTTTCTTTTTTTTTAATTAGTGAATGACCCATTACCGCCAATTGGGCCGGCGGTAATGGGGGTCCCCCTTTTTTTCCGTTTTATTATTCCCCCACCCCTATAAATACCCAACAACACCCCTTTCATCCAAATTCACTCAAATTTTTTCATACATTTTTCTCACTTCTTCCGCATTATGTCTGACTCTGGCTCAGATACAATTTCTCCTGCTTCTCCTCCTCCTTCCCCTTTAAGATTGGTCACTGTTAAATTTGATCAATATATACGACCTTTTGAAATGGTAGTAACTCCATGTATGACTTTAGTGGAGTTGAAAAATTATCTCAATCATATTTTTCGTCTAGCTAATGAGCCTTTACGAAAAGTCAGTGAGATTTATTACGGAGAGCGGTTTATCGATTTGGGATCGCATAAAGACTTTGATTATTATTAAGAATACAAACTTCTGAAGAATGATGCTAATGTTCAAGATATGTTTTCGTCTGAAGATAGTCGATACGTGGAGAATCAATTGTTTTAATGTTGTTTGTTTGCATTTTTAAGTTAATGTAATTTGGTTTGAGTAGTGTTTTGATTAATTATTATATTTTCGTGTTTGTCTTTTCTCGTCTATTATATTATTTAATTAACGTAATTAAAATAAACATTAAAATCATAATACGTGGACATTTGATTAAAGAAAAAAAATTCTATTTTTTTTGCCAACTGGGTCATTAAAAAAATTCTATTTTTTAAACGACGAAATTTGATTAAAGATTAAAAAAAAAGTCACAAATGCTATTTTTTAAATGGCATAAACACTCTTGTTTTTGAACACATCTGGAATAAGGGTTGTGTAGTCATAGTGAAATGAAGAACACGCAGCTATGACATGGGAACAAGGCAAATGCAAAGCTTGATATTTCCCACAATCACACCACCCTGCTTGGAGGTCCACCTTGAAAGTTCCCATTGGCCTTCCCTCCCTGTAGTTGACTGTCTCACGGACAGAGAAGGTATACCTCTCTCGGTCAAACTGTTCGACTTGATGGGTGTTGGACTTACCAATGTCATCCTTAATCACATTCTGGCAATATTCGCTGAACACATCTCCAGAACCTACCCTTGCAAACGCACTTTGAGCCCTTTCGGCAAAAAGACATGCCAACCTATAGTATGTTGATTGGACTATAGGTGTAATAGGTAGGTTGCGAGTTCCCTTAAACACAGAGTTCCATGACTCAACGATGTTGCTTGTCATGTGGCCCCATCGTCGACCCCCGTCATATGCTTGAGTCCATTTTTCTTTTGGGATATTGTCCACCCAATCCAACGCACGCTGATTTGCCTCCTGGATTATACCGCGGTAGTAATCAAACATGGGTATGTTTAGGGCATATCCTGTATATGATGGAAAAAAATTTAGTCAGATAAATTTTTTAATAAAAACATTAATTAAAAAATTTGTAAGAAAAGATTTATACCCATATTATTTACTACATCCTTTAAATCTCCATCCTTGATTGTCCTCATGAAGTTTTGCTTGATGTGTCTGATGCAGTACGCATGAGTTGAACCAGTTTCTTCGTTGAATGCGCTTTTAATCGATTCATGTCTGTCGGAGATCATGCAGACGGCTAGTTCTCGTGTGACATGCCTTTTAAGATTTTTAAGGAAAAAACTCCATCCCTCCTTTGTCTCACCTTCGACAAGCGCAAAGGCGATTGGAATTGTTTTGTTGTTACCATTTTGCGCAACCGCAAGCAACAACGTTCCCTTATACTTGCCATACAACCACGTTCCGTCGACATGGACAACTGGTTTACAATACTTAAACCCATTGATGCATGGATAGAAGGCCCAGAATAGACGATGAAACTGTGTCTCTCCGTTCGCGGCAATTCGTGTCTTCAAATCGAAGACTGTTCCTGGCATTGTCTCCTTCATCACGTTCAGCCATTGCGGAAGAACATTATAAGATTCCTCCCAATTCCCGTAAATCGATTCGATTGCCGCATTCTTCGCCTTCCACGCCTTTCTATACGTGGTTGTGTAGTTAAATTTTTCTCTTATATGTGCAATGATCAACTTCGGCTTTGTGGAGGCATCTGCATGCACAAGGGTTTTGATGCTGTCACTTATAATTTTGTAGTTGAGCTTGCGGTGATCTTGTGACATTGAAGACGATGTGCAGTTGTGTGGACCGATTATGGTCCCAATTTTCCATTTGCCACTCCTTTTCCTGTAGGACGCTCTCAACTTAAATTGACATGTCTCGTGTGTACATTGAATAACATATCTTCCTGGATCAGAGTGTATAACAACGTAATCCAGTGAACGTCTGATGTGGTATGACTTGATGGCATGCAAACAATCTTTTTTGGTGTGAAACGTCATTCCTACCGCAATAGCCCCATCGAAGGCAACATTCGTATTCCAGTGATCGTCGATGGGTATAGCATCATATGCAGCAACATCAACGTTACGCATATGTAGCGGTGGACAATAAGCGCCTCTGATCGGTACTGCCTCTTGTGGTGGTTGTGCTTGTGCGCCAGGAAAAATGTTGTTGAAGATGTCTTCATGCCCATCGTCTTCTTCGTCATCCTCATGCTGAAGTGATTCGTCTTCGTCACTTTCACTACTACATACTTCTTCTTGAATGTTATCTGGAATGTCTTGAAATTGTTGGCGGAAGATTTCTGGTAGTGGTGTTTGTGTTTGTGGTTGCGGTTGCGTTTGAGGTGGTGGTTGTGAAGACGACGGTTCAAATTCACACTGTGTCTGTGAGAATGGTTGTGATGAAAATGGTTCATATTCGTCATGTGGTTGTGAGAAAGGTTGTGTCGAAAATGGTTGATAGTCGTATTGTGTGTGTGAGAAAGGTTGGGTGTATGGTAAATTTTGTGAAGACGATGGTTGAAAATCATATTGATTTTGTGCCGGTTCGTTTTCATACGGTGGTGTTTGAGTGTGCTGTGGTACTTGACGGGGTTGTGATGTTTGACGAGGTTGTGGAAACTCATGATTTACTACCGTAACTGATAACTCAACTGCACCGAGTACCTGAAAAGATTTATAACTGACAAACATATCTGCAACGTCATCGTTATCCAAAATTTCTACGTCGTTGTACTGGACACGACCTGCAGCAAAGGCTTGTGGTGCTCGGTAAATAATTTTAGATATCACGTGAGAATCACTAAGGTGTAACTTTTGCTTTATTCTTTTTTTCAAATGATCAAACGTGCTTTTGATCCTGATGTTAAAACATTTTCTTCATTCACTTTCAAAAAATGAACCAAACTGGTTTCTTAAAACTTTTCCATTGTAATGAACAATGAAAAATACATTTTCTGGTGTGTGTGTGCCATAGTTGTTTTCTATGTGTGTTAACAAAATTTGCATGTTATAAATTGGCCACGCTTTACAGAGCTATGTGTGACGCCGCAATAAATGGCGTTAGTGACACAACTGGGTGCACAATACTCCTACAGGCATGGGCTTGGTCAAGAATGTCATGCATATCTCCCGTGCCAAAGAACCCACCACAAGCTGAAAGACAACCTCCTTTGGCAACTATGTAAGTTAAATAAATATATTATTTCTTATTAATTTTTAAATTCATTTATCAGGTATATTAATTATCTAATTTTAATAATATTAACTAGATGGCTAGAACGTGGGAGTAAATATATGGAAAATCCTTGGCATAATCTCCTTTCAACACGTTCAAAAATCGACAATATGACATACGATCAGGTATGAAACTTAACTTTTTATTGTCGGAAATTACTTTTTGAGCAACATCAGAATACTAACATTCCTCTTTTTAAACAGTTTTGCTGGAGGCCCTATCTCCACTTCCATTACAGCAACGAAGAGGAAAGCCAGATATGGTCTGCAAACACATATCTCATCTGTTTCGAGATAGTCGAAAGGCATCATACAGATATAGTCAGACTACAATTTGGCTTACCTCAACTTCCACCCGCCGTGCCAGAAGATATGACACATTTCCACATTATATCTTTGTCGAATAAAAAAATAAAAGGCTCATGGGGAGATCAATTTCAGTTTCAAATACAAAATTGGAACAATCGTCTTCAATTAGCACTTGACGGAGTTAAATATAACCATTTGGTTTATCCAAACCGTCAATATTTTGAATGGTATTGGACCTTTTTTAGAGATCATCTGTGGATTTCTAGAGAAGCGCTGTTGCGAAACCCAATGGAAGAATGTTCCAGAATTTTACAACAACTGTCGTCGGAATATCCCGCAGCACCAGCAACCTATCAAACACCACCAGACCCCTCCTTTGTGCCAGATGCAAACATCTGGTCAGATACCCCACCACCCTTTAGCCAATTCATCACACCTACACCCACATACTTTGACCCAAGCTTCAACCAATCCACCAGCTACAACTACAGCCAAACCTATCAATCCCCACCGCAACCCACAAACCAGTTCCCCCCACACTCCCCAATACCATATCCAAGCTACTCCCAACAGAGTCATCATGGAGAAAGCTCCCGAACATCAAACTATTCCATCGATGACTTTATTCCAACCCAAAACACACCCCACAGCAGTTACCCTGAATACCCCTCTTTCAACCTACCAACCCCTCCAACCATTGTAAATTATCCAGAAACAAACCACACCCCACAATGGCCACAAACACAAACCAATCCCATAGAAACACTGGCTGCGGGGTTTAACGACGACGATTTTGTAAATGATATTTGGACAAACTCTATCCCACCACAAGTGCAAAATGAGGCGAATTTGGAAACAAATGAAGCTGAAATAAACGACGAGGAAGTGGAAGAGGAAGAGGAAGACCAACAGCAACCCCAACGACCCGTACGAACTCAAAAAAATAAATTTTGTGCTACGGGAAGTCATAATTTACATTGGGGTAACTGGTTTAGAAGAAAAAAATAGGATCGTCTAAATGATGTAATTATTTTTTTTAAATCAGTATATTTATTTTTTTATTTTTTTGTTTTTTTTATTTTATTACCAAACTACGACAGTATATATTGATCAAACTACGACAGTATATATTTTATTACCAAACTACGACAGTATATATTACCAAACTACGACAGTATATATTTTATTTTTTGGAATTGAAGCGAGAAAATTGTATGAAAAAATTTGAGTTAATTTGGATGAAAGGGGTGGTGTGAGGTATTTATAGGGGTGGGGGAATAATAAAAAATGGGCTGTCAAATAATGGAGAGTATAAAACGAACAAAAAAAAAGTGAAACCCCAATACCGCCGGCCCAATTGGCGGTAATGGGTTATATCATATTAAAAAAAAAACTGCTTTTGGCAGGCCTGCCATCACTGTTTTTCTGCACCCCCATTTGACAAAGTTGCCAGCCAATTGGAATGGCGGTAATGGCACTAAACGACAAAAAAAAACCACCAAAAATGAAAGTGGGTCATTTTGGTAAATATTTTTCAAAGGGGGTCAAAAAAATCATTTTTTTGGCCAACAGGGTCATAAAAAAAATTCACATGATGAGGGTACTTGTATAGAAATGATATCTTCTCTCTTTCTTTCATTTATACATTTTTCTTAAAATGTGTGAAATGATCAAGTATATCAATTATTTTGAGACAGAGGGAGTATAGGTTGTGTGTGGGTGTTATTGAATTGGTAAAATAATAGACTAGTGTAGGCTAATAGGTGAAGCTTCCTTTATGTATTTGAATAATGGCTAAAATGTGGTTTTCGTCCCTGCAAATATGGCGAATTTGGGTTTTGGTCCCTGCAAAAAAAAAATTAAAAACGTCCCTGCAAATTTTTTTGTTTTTTAAAATAGTCCCTAGACCCACTTTCTTGCTGATTTGTCTCATTTCTGTCTATGTGGCAGATGATGACTGTGTAAAGTTGGTCATGTGTAATCCAAGTGGCAATTATGTCATTTATTATATTTTAAAAACATTTTAAAAAATCAAATAATATATTTTTGAAATTTAAATAAACCAATTAATTTTAATTAATTCAAAAATTAAAAAAAAAAACTGCAGAAAATGGAGGAAATTCATGAATTTATCCCCTACCCAGAAATTCATAGCCAAATTCATACCCAAATCCTGAAATTCATCATTAATTTCATCTTCAAATCCAGTAACAACGATAAATTTGCTCAGATCTGCGACTATCTCTTGGATATACAATAGCAACAACTAGAGAGAAGCAATAGAGCTAAGAAAAAGAACCGAAAAAGAGAAAGAAGAATGTAGAGCTGAGAAACATCTTCCCTTCAACACCAAATTTTCTTTCAAACAAACACAACAACACATCACCATCGCAACTTAATACTCCGCCACTGCCCTCCTTGCACGACCATGTGCACCACCATCATCACCGTCGGCGTCCCATTTACCAACCACCAGATCTGTCATCGCTGGCGACGACCACAACGCGGTTGTTCTCACTCTCCTCACATGATTCTCTTCCATCACCATGTTGTCACCGTCATTCGTTGCTCCCGTCATCAACCTCCGCCTTAAAATTCAACCACCAGATCAGAGATGAAGGTTTGGGATCAGTGGAAATCATACCAAGCATGTTCCATTGGATCATAGAGAATCTCGTAGGCATGTTGTAGCTTAAGTTGTTTCATTAGTTTCGATGAAGAATGAGGAAGAAGAAGATGAAGAGGAGTTGATGAAGAAGAAGAAGTCTGAAAACCATGTTCATTTTCTGGTTGTTTATTTTAATTAAAATTTAAATATTTTTTGTTAAAATGCACTTTTGGCCTCCCAAGTTTCCAAAACTAGCAATTTTGGCCTCCCAAGTTTAAAAATCACACTTTTGGCCCTCCAAGCTTCACCCCCTTTGCAAAACCATGACCCTCCTTGATTTTGACTTGGTCAGAGCTGATGTGGAATGTTTTTTAATAAAAAATGACGCCTATGATTATTTTTAATCCATCTGGATTTAAAATAATTAACATTGTTTTATAATTACAAAAAATAAATTAAAATAAAATAAAAAACCCCAAATTTAAAACATCTTCTTTTTCATTGATATTCCTTCTTCATCCTCTTCTCACTTCTTTGTTCCATCTCTTCTCTAATAGATCATGCATGCTCACCGGATCCAAACACACCACATTTATTTAATTAACACAAATATTCCAATTCTTTTCCTCCTTAATCCATTGACTTCAGTTATGTCTATCATCTCATTATACCCTAATTTTACCTTGAATAAACCTAAAACAGATTTACCCAAAATCCCTAACCCGCTAAGTTAGTGTAAACATGTTTTTTGGTTATTAGCTGATTTCGTTATTCAAACTCCACCATCGATTCATTCCTTGTGTAGACTGCAAACCCACTTCCTCCTTATTCTCTCTCCCATCACCAATTCATTCCTTGTATGGATCCAAAAATCATCTTATTCCCTTGTTTTTCTGGACTTTATTTAATTACCATGTGTTAGGGATTTTAAGAGAGGAAAAGGTTATGAAAGAGAGGGAGAGCAAGAGAGTTTGTCATGAAGGGTTAAGGATTTCTAGGTTCCAGTTTGTGTGAAGATGATTTTTGTGGATTTTGGGTAACGAAACCATGTTATGTTCAAAACACTCACAAGCCAACATTGATTTTGGTTTTTCTTTACACATCTTTGATTTTGGATTTAGGGTATTAGGATTTTGAAGAAGAATTGAAGAATGATGATAAATGGTGAGTTTGAGGATTTAGGTTCTTAATTTGAAGAAGAATTGAAGAATGGTGGATGTGATGAAGAATAGAATGATGATGGATGTGGTGGAGATTGTCTCTTATTTTTTTTGTTTAATTTTATTTTTTGTAATTATAAAACAATGTTAATTATTTTAAATCCAAATAGATTAAAAATAATCATAGGTGGCATTTTAAAAAAAAAATGTGCCACATCATATTTGACCAAGTCAAAATCAAGGAGGGTCATGCTTTTGCAAAGGGGGTGAAACTTGGAGGACAAAAAGTGTGATTTTCAAACTTAGGGGGCCAAAATCGCTAGTTTTGAAAACTTGGGGGGGCCAAAAGTGTATTAACACTTATAGAATTAACACTTGTAGACTTTTTTCTAGGGGAACATTTGTAGACTTCTTAACAACTCATTCATCATCATTGTTTTTTTTATTATTTAATGTTGGATCTTGAGACGAATCTGGTTGATCATCTACATTAAACTATGAAGAACTACATAAATAAATTGGACATTATATCTTTACTCAAAACTTTAAGATATAGATTTTACTGATCATCTCACTTATATACCGCTCAACTAACACTTTGGTTAAACAATATATGAAAATTATAAGTCACCTCATACTTCTCAATAATTTAGACTATTCCCTGATTTTCTATTGCAATTGCAATTGCAACTTGACGTTTTAGTCGGCGAAAGCCTTGTCGTTTGATGCTTCCTTGTCCCACCCAATCTCAAATGAGGTTTTGGGGTCAGATTCTATGATTTCCACAATATCTTGCTTACTTTGAGCTGTCCCTATTTGCCAGAGCACACGTACATTATTTAGGTCTACATATTTCTTTTATCTAATTTATGGTACAACTTTAATTAGTTTTTTTTTTATAGAACTTTAATTAGTTATTTATGCCATATTGCTATTTGATATGCAACATGATCACCCATATCCATATAATTATTATTTTTATGTGTTCATGTGCTACATGACTGTTTGGACCATGATGGATGTAATGTCCCCTTCTTGAAGTGACGTGCACTTCCTTAATGCCTATATAAAACCCAAAATTCCCTCATCCAATCCATTCATCTTAAGCCTTTTTCCCTATTCACTCTATTATTGTTCATCCTTTTTCTCTTCTTCTTCAAAGCCATAAACAATTTATACCATTTTTAGTATTTGTACCAAAATGACTTCTCAAGTTTGTGAAACTTTGGTTCATGATGTAGAAATCAAAGGTGATCTTCTCATGTCACTAATGGAAGAGTTACCATGTGATGAGAGTAATGATGAAAGGTTAGATAGTTTAATAAGATCTTTTGAGGCTGAAATAAGTGAAAGCAAGATGGGTGGCCATGATAATTCAACATGCATAGGATCACAATTGAAGAGCAATTTTGAAGAAGATTATAGTGAATCATGGAACATAGGACAAGTGATGGAGGAGGGATATGACTTTGGAGTTGAATGGGTGGATATGGATTTGATACCATCCTTCCAATTTGATGATGGAAGTTGGGAGGCTATTGAGTCTTTTAGATATGAGAAAGAAGTGATGGTTGAGCATTTAATGCTTTGTGATGGTGAGTTTGATATGGATTAACATGCTTGCAATTCCTTTTGGCAAGATCAATATGAGATTGGGTTGGTGCATTAATTTGTTATTGCTTATGTATTGATTGTAGTCATGTTTTGTAATTAATTGTCAAACCTTTTTTTTGTTATATGTAATTGGGCTGAGATTATATTCAAAAACTGTTTATGAATTTGGATATCAAAATATGAGTCTCTTAATTACATGTCAATTTGTAGTTGACAAAAACAAAGAATATTACTAGCTGATTTTAATTACAAAGTATATGACTATCTCATTTTAATTAGGCAAAAATTATTTTCGTCGTTCCTGAATTTGATTTCAAATAACGATTTTGTTATTTATCATTTTTTTCACGTCAATTTTGTTATTTTGATCTATTTGCGAATGAATTTTCAAGCATCAAATTTAAAATGCATATAAAAATATGACTGAAGGACCATAGATTTGAATACTAAGAGCTTGTATCAAAATAAGACCATAGATTTAAATCTTGAAAATCCATATGCAGATTGATTAAAAAGACAACAGTGACGTGAAAAAAAAATAAAAGACGAAATCGTTATCTTAAATTAAGTTAAGGGAGGATGAAAATAATTTTACTTTTTGATTAGGAAGACTCGGGATTGTCCTTGAGATTTTGGGTGTCTTGTGCAGATTACGAATTCGGCACCTTATTTTTTGTGTCTGCACTTGTTCTTTGCGCCTTTGCGCATCCATGCATGTTTGTCTTGATTATCAAATGTGTATAACTTTCAATATAAAAGATATACGAGAAATTAGTAATTTATTTGTTTTAATACAACCTCGGATGAAATGAAATATTATGGAAGACAAGTGAAATAGCACAATAATATTGAAAAGGTTACACAATATTAAAACTACAACACAATTATAACAAAAGTAGTTATACATGCACCTCTATCAACCCGAACATGTATTAATAGTATCCTATATTCGTTGCAACCTCCCCCTATCAATCTTTGTATATCACCCTCTTGCATTTTTTTTACAAAATCATTAATAATTTGTCCATATAATTTTTTAAAAAATTATTTTGATATTTACTATAATATTTTTATTACATACATATATATGGGACAACCTATCGAATTGCTCTATTTGGATTCCTAAACTTGCTAATAGTAAAATGACAAGATATATGATATAAGGCTTAAATATGCATTTGGTCCCTGCAATTATGGTTCGTTTGACTTTTAGTTCTTGCAAAAAAAAAAATTTAAAAAAAAGCCCTTGTAAAATTTTCTGTCTTTTAAAAAAGTCTCTGGACCTACTTTTGAGATGAGATGACATGGTTTCGTTCACGTGGCAGTTACTGAATGTGCAACTTTTGTCACGTGGTACTGACGTGACATGTCACATAATATTAAATTTTAAAAAACATTTTTAAAATTATGAAAATTATCCAATCTTTTCAGGTTGAGTTCCAAATTCGAATTGAAGCTATGGAAATAGAATTAGATTTGTTCGACTCTTCGTTTTCAATTTTGAAATTCAATGACCTATGAATAGGTTTACTAAGCTTACTAAGCCCACTTTGATGTAGCATATAGTTTTTACTAACTTCTCATTCACATTCACCTATGCTTTCTTCTTTGTTTATCTTGCATAGTATCTGTGGCAGTGAATGCATGAGCGACATAAGAAGGTAATGACTAACTAACAGTATCACTTCGTGTCAATGAAGCTTATCAAACAATGTACGTTTGTTCATGTCCTAATCCATATATTCTATAAAAATATATAGGTGTTGTTATCAAGATGAGAGCAACTCCTCTGTTATAAAAATAGAGAGAGGAGTCCCACGTAAAATAGAATACACATTAGTAGTATTTAAATTGCGGTATTTAATTTTAAATACTTGATAATGATAAAAATAATAGTAATTATTATTTTTATTCGTGAATATCACTTCTCATAAATTTAGCTTACGTTGTTTGTGATAAAAATAAGAATTCAATTGAGTTTCTTATCTTACCTTCATTCATATCCAATGATTCTGTTTCCTACACTTTTGTGGATTTGTTTCTTTTTTATCTTATCCACAAGTGTTGTTGAGCTGATTAATGGTTAATTTTTTTTTATCTTATCCATTAGAGTAACTGTTGCCGCAATTTTAGGTAAAACAGTTACAAAATTGTATATAAATAGAGGACCCCACTCAGTTCAAAAATTACACCAAAGAGTTCTATTGAGTTGTCGATAACTCATTCTCTCTTCTCCCCTCAGCTTGTGTTAACGAGTTATTCTTCTCTTTATCACATTTTTCTGTCCCTTCGGATTTAAGAGTGTTCTTAAGACCTTAGTCCCTATTCAGTATAATGTCCCTTCGGATTTAAGAAAGGTCTTAAGAATATAGTCCCTTCGATAATATATGTCTCTTGGGAATAAAGAGTACTTTTAAGATCATAGTCCTTTTTTGGAATAATAATGTCCCGTCAGAATTAAGAATGATCTTAACGGTATATAAATATTCTTTCGATATTTTTTACTCTTGGAGAAGTTAAAGAATTAGAATCGTGGTATCACCATATTTAACTGGTCGTAGTACCATATTGAATTTTTGGAGAACTTAAAGGTTAGAATGGTGATAACACCATATTTGAGTGGTCTTAACATCATAATAGAGTGGTCACAATACCATATTAGAATGATTTCAGTATTAAAGAGCAGTCTTAGTACCATATTAAAGGTGTAAATCTCGAACGGTTTTCTACAGTGTAGTAGTTAACCGCACAGTTGTAGCTGAACTTGTTTTATCTTGGAGGCGGCGTGATTGATAGTCTGTCTTGCACAATTTTGGACAGTGCCACAAAACGTCCTAAAGAGAGCGACCTGGTCATGACTCAACCTAATAACAACTTTGGTAGATATTCTTTTTCAAAATAGAATTTAGAAATCCAAATACAACAGTTTGGAAATCCAAAAACCAACGGTAAATCTCATTCATGAAATATGTTTTGTTCCTGCTGGCTTTAACGCCTACCAATTTTCTCCGTTCCACGAATAGCTTTAGCTTTTAAGATTTCAGTTCAAAACTGTAGGAGGCATTCACTTTAATGTCTTTGATTTCTAGCCTTAATAAAACACTTCTTTATAGTTTTTTCTGTTTTGAAATTGTGTTGGAAAGCTTATAAAACTAAATTCTGAAATCAAGCATGAAATACAAAATGCACTTCTTTCTATCCTTTGCAAAATTCTTGGAAAGATCCTCGTGAATTTGCTGGCATGCTTCTCAAGTTTCAATGATTCCTTGGTTCTAAATGGTCGTCTTTTTTATGTCATTTTACATTTCTCATTTGACATGAATTTCATGTGAAAGTTCAACTTCAACAAATCACTGATTTTAAATCTTGTGGACACTAGACACTACCAAGTCCTATCCAAATCAAATCTTGGTTATCTAATAGAGAAAGGCATTGTTAGTAAGTAGTAATACTTTCCAACAAAATGCAATGAATGGAATGTTCCTATTTTCTTATTTAATTGAACTGCATCATATATAGGTAGCAATATTATAAGGACTTAATTAGTGAGCAGAGGGAGACGAAGTTGCTTGCAGTTGAATAAGATCTCTTGAGAGCAGGAGAGTATATGCACAATCGAAATAAGTATGTAGCTCAGGTGGTGTTTGATATTGGGAGAGGCTACTGCAAAGTTCTGCAACGTGCCGTATTGAGTAAATAACGGTGGTTGTTACAACAACTATGCAATTGCCTGATAGATATAATTGATTCATGGATTGAACACTGTACCTATTTGTTGGGTAAACATGTTAACCATATCATGTTATTCTCATCCATTTGTTGTCTTAGTGACATGAGAGAAGTTGTAGTTAATGGTGGTTGTACATTTCGACCAGGATTACTTAGTACAGATCCTGAAGCCAAATGGGTATTGTAAGGAGAAAACGCCGTTGTTGTATTATTGTGTATGTAGACGCATTGGTTTGTAGGTCTACCATCATTGTTGTTGGCATACCATAAGGATATTCCCTAGTCACCATTTGTAATAAAAACTGTGACATAAAATGAAATTTAGTCTCAATAGAGTTTTCAATTGAGGGGTTAGTACCCATGGGTGTTACTAAAAAACTCACTAGCGGTGGCACAAATGCCACTGAGTCTAAGTGCATCGAGACAACCATTGTCGAAACGGATACAGGAAACCGTCGAAACTGGCACAAGAGCAGTTACTCCCATGACGTTCGACACATTGGCGCCATTAACTGACGCTTGGTCGATTGTTCTTGCGTAGTTTGAAGGCTACTTTGTGTGTTAGATGCAGAAGCATTATCGGTATTTGGACGAGTCATTTCAAAAAGGGCATTACCACTTCTTAAACGCATACACAAATGAGATTTTTTTTCAGAAAAAATTTTATGCCAATAACAATTATCAACAAAACAAAATGAAAACTTTCTAAGAAAAGATTTTCCTTAAAAGACTTTGCACAAAAGGGGTCCCACCGTACGTGTCAATTTGTTTATCGGTGTTTTTTGTAAACAAGCGCTAGTTTTAGATTAATTACTTGCAGGATCAAACTAGAAATCTTAGGACATATTTGTGCAATTATTTCTCAGAAAAGTTTGAATGTTCATCATGTTCATAAGATTTAATATGTAAAAGATGAATATAACTGTCTCCTTCGACAGAATTGAAAAGGTTTTCAGAATCAAAAGATATAAAACTTCAGAAATGGAAGTAAACAACTTAAAAGAAAAAGCATTTTTATTGCATAAATGGAGATTGGTACATCAAATCATACATACATTCTTAGTACTCGTTTCTCTCTGTAACTTGGATACTTTGAGCGTAAAGGTTTCTGTATTTTAATTTGTGACTCTTATTTCCTATTCAAAACTCATATATATACACAATAAGAAGTAACTGAAAATAGCAGTCATAAACTAAAATTCTTCGACACATGTCTTAATATGCTCCCACGTGTCTTCGACTTTTGATTTTGCCTCTGCACAAGAAATTTGAATTTCTTCCGTCAAAGCTGAATAGTTTTGAAATCTCTATTATGCCAAGGCTAACACAATCTGTCAAACTGACAATTTTATGGAACGACGCCAAGTACAAAACCTAACTTCGACATGAAGGTTTTTCCTGTCGAAATAAACTTATTAAAAATACAGGCTAACAGTTGCACGTGTTTGTTTGTGCCTTTGCGCATCAATGTGTGCGTGTGTGTCTTGATCATCAAATGCATATAACTTTTATTATAAAAGATGTGCAAGAAATTAGTCATTAGTTGTTTTAATAAACCTCAAGTGAAATAAAATATTATGGAAGACAAGTGAAATAGCACATCAATATTAAAAAGTTCACACCAAATCAAAACTTCAACGCGGTTATAAGAAAAGTAGTCATACATGTACCTCTATCAACCCGAACATGTATCACTAGTATCCTATATTACTTGCTTTCATGTTACTATTTTCTCTTTAATTCACTTTCGACATCTCACCCTTTTTCAAACACAAACTTCGTAAAAAAATCCACTCTCACACGATTAAGGTTGGTAAGATTATCAACTGATCTGTCCGATGAAGAACTGAAGGAGGCATCGGTGACAGTTGAAGTTTTGGTGCGGTGGCAACAAGGTCTTCGCGGTGGAACGGAGGGTGCATGCAGGCACGTTAGCACTCCAACGCTCAAGTCAATGTGGAAAATGAGGTTGAATGTGTAAAAAGTGTGGGAAAATGAATCGTACCTTGAGGGTGAGGCGGAGTCACCCTTATATAGAGGAAGGAGCTGCTAACTGCTTTCGTGAAATGTGGCGCCTCATCCAGAGGCCGTTCAAGGCCCGTGTACGGTGTAAGATGCACGGGGGTGCACTCTAGTAAGGTGGTGTGCATTGATACTAGCTTGCTCCTTTAGGTGATTCACCATGGTCCGGTGGACTTTTGGTCCACGTGGCATCATAGGATTGGCCTTATGGTCAGTCCAGAATAGTTTCCCCTCAAGTCGTTGTTGCCTTTATGACGCAATGGCTTAAAGACTCGTGGCGTTTGTTGTGGGGCGCCCTCACTATTTGGCGTCCTCAAGTGCTTAGGAAAAAATGTCTTTGTTGCCCCGTGCTGGATTTGGTGGCGCCACAAACTGGTGATTGGGGGAAGTTGGTAATAAATGTTGGAGGGAGACGTTTACGATGTGATGTCTGTTTGGTTCTGTTTCCACGCGTCAGCGTCGTGGGGTACACTCGTATTGGGGAAAACGCTCCATGTGTGATGTACTTGGGTACATTGCATTGCTCGATGTCTTTTCCCATATGTTGGATCGTGACTTTTTTATTCTTCTCAATCTGGGCCGTTGATTTGAATTCCCAGAGCCTATAAAAGGAGGGAAACTCCTTAGTCTTACTCTTTTACTCTCTTTTGCATTTTAGATTTTTTTGCAATTCTTTGAATTTCCTCTTTTCTTCACTATCTCTTGAGATAATCTCCATATAAAAAACGCTTTATATCCTTGATTTCCTCCGATTTTTTCGAGTGGAAATCTCCTTTTAGGCCAAAGCTTCGGGATACTGCAGTTTTTACGGGACTTTCCAATCTTTTCCTTCCGAAAATCATACAAACCCAAAGGTATTTTTCTCTCTATCTCCCTTTACATTCATGTTCATCTTCTCCTTCTGTATATTTCTTTCTTTTTCATTTTGTTCTTTTCTGGGTTGGGGAGAAAGATGAGTGTTTGTTCTAGTACTGGAAACTTAATGGACTCATCATCTAGTGGTTATTCGCCCTCTAGCAGCTATGAGTGTAACACCCATATAAAGATTGTCTAGGATCTTATACGAGTATTAAAATTTCGTACTAGATGCATTAATTTACAATACAGAAAGTTATCTCATAATATTACATCACATAAGTATTAATACATCCAACTGTTAATACATATCATCTCTGATAAATATACATCAAAAGTACAACATCTGAATACAGGTTAACTGAAACAACTAGAAACCAGCACGATCAGTCCAAAGCTTTCTCCTTACCCTTGATGCGTGCTACCTGTGAACCTGCATCAGAAGGAATGGGATGAGACATAATGTCTCAGTGAGCTCCACCCAACCTACTGTTGGCAACCTCAGGGAACCTAGGGTCGCCATGCCTACTTTTGGCAATCTCGGGGAAACCTATGATCGCCAAGTCTTAACCTTACCCATAAAGGGTTTATACCTGCGTGAACCTGATAACTGTAAAGTCATAAAAACTAGACTATAACGTGATAACTTGGTGATCGACGGGACACCTAAGATCACCACTTGATACCTGCCTGATAGGTATTTGCTGCCTGATAACATAATAAAGTATAAACTGATATATATATATATATATATATATATATATATATATATATATTATGTTAGATGTTAGCGTGTAACAAACATTATTATCTGAGTTCATTTTACGAAATGCCTCCGAGTGGAGTAACCCAGGAGCACATTCCCCTGATAACCGGTGAAAATTCCTATAATCGGCTAATCACCGGACTCCTCTTGCCTGTGTGTGTGGTTATCCTCGCGGAAAGTTCCTCCCATTCTAGATATACTGAAACCCCCTGCGCTCTCTAACTGCGAGAACCCAGAAGACACACTAAACTTATGTGTGGTTATCCTCACGGAAAGTTCCTCCCATTCCAGAAATACTGGAACCCCCTGCGCTCTCTAACCGCGAGAACCCAGAAGACACAAAGTTTATCCTGTTAATTAATATTATTCCTGGTATATAAAATATACTATTCCTGATATCTTCCTGAACATATATATGTAAGTCGTCATGTAGGTTCCCTAACGGGCTGACCTATTAAGAATAAATCTGAAGTGTACTTGTGCCATGACTTATCAACATATATATATATATATATATACACACATTATGTATAAATCCTGATAATATCCTTGTACCACTATCTAGGGTACATCCTATTCTAAACTGATACGTGTACCTTCAGTGTCACTTTAACATGAACAACTGTAGCACACCCTGATGTACATATAAATGCACCTTCCTGGTTAAGGGTATCCTGAAACTAACCCTTAACTAACCTGAAATCCTATGGATAAAAATACCCATCTCTTTGTATGATACCTATCTTTATCCTAGATTAATCCTTGAAGGTTCATGAGTATCTCTACCCCAAAGCATATCAAAGATCATTGGCATGGTACAATTGTTTGTAAATAAAATGCCATTTTGGGCAACTTCGCTTTGCGACCCTGAGCATCGCTCTGCGATCACCTGCGTCTGAACCTTCAGACTCTGAAGTCAGCTTCTGAAGTTAGAGTCTGAAGCCTGCTTCTGAAGTCAGCTTCTGAAGCTTCACAAAGCAAAGTCTAGGCGATGGCTAGGCAGTAACAAAACTCTGCTACTTCGCAGAGCAAACTCTTGGTCGCTCTGCGACTGTAGCATAACATAGAATTTTCTGAAAAACGTATTTCAATCTTAAAAACTTTGGTACCCAACTGTCCAGTGATCTTTGAAAACATGTCAGGGACTCATTTTTGAACTTTAAAACATGTTGTAATCAAGGATTAAACAAGATCAAGCATAGTATCATAAAAGGGGAAAACTATCCTTTTTCCTAAACCTTAGCAATTTTGTTGTGATTCTCACACAATATAACCCACAAAGGATATTGCTACTCTAAGGAACTCACTTAGAATTATGCTGGTCCTGGACAGGCTTCCTTTACCAAAACCCTAGCTTGGTCTTACTCTTTCCTTAAGATTCCACTTACTTCAAACTTTCCCAAAACTTGCTTGCTTGCTTACAATTGCAGAAATCAGGGAAGGAGAACTGGTGGATCAAAGTTGTTGCTGATGCAAACCGAAATCTAGAGGGAGAGGGAGAGAAAATCTGATTTTAGTGAGAGAAGGAAATGGCAATAATAAAGAATTATTCAAGCTTATCCCTATTTATGCCCATTTCTCTCAAAATTACCATTTTGTCCCTACTCACTCATAATTCCTCTGCTACTGATAAAAGTTACGTCTGAGCGGGATATTACAATGAGAGTATTGAGTCGGGTGGACACCGTCGGCGCCTTAGGGTAGGTGTTGGCTTTGATTTTCCTTCGATAGTTTTGGAGAATCCGGTGGTGGTTACTGATTTTGAAGGGGATGCTTTATATCAAAAGATGAGCGAGATTGTTTGGTGGCTGGAAGAGTGTTCCAAATCTCGCACTCATGTTTTCACTATCTTTTTATGAACAACGCTGCGTGGATGGCGAAATATCAGGGGTCTCCTCGCCCTACTATTGACTATAGTTGGATTCGCAAAGATGTCTTGAGCGCCATAACCTACTACCAGACGGACGAAAAACTTGATGAAATTATGTGGTGGGAGCGGTTGCCTAGCAAGTGGTCACTTGAAGGGACAAGAGGAAAGAGAAGGGTGAGCAGCCAATACAAGGGGTGTTGTTTCACCACATATGACATCTTAATGAGGGAGCTTGACGTCTTGATAAGTGCCTAAAAGTTGTTATATTTTGGTATATTTTAGGGCACTTATGATTACTTGCTTTACAAGTTACCTTAGGATTAGAGCATATTTGTGTTGAAAATGCAATGATTGTGATCCTAGGCCTTACCCCATGTGATTATGCAGGAAATACATGCTTGAACCTGATTGATGCAAAAGATTGAAGCTTTTCTTGATGCCATCGCTACAAGCGCAGAAGCCATCGCTAGTAGCGAGGATAGGCAGGGATTTCCAGTGTTTCATCGCTTGAAGCGCAGCTTCCATCGCTAGAAGCGAGCTTAGGCAGGGATTATCAGGAGTTCATCGCTTGAAGCGATGAACTGGACGCTTGAAGCGAGCCTAGGCAGGGAATTTCAATGATCCATCGCTTGTAGCGACAGACCTTGTCGCTACAGCGACCAGAGGGGCGGTTTAATGCTGATGGTGACGTGGAGCTCCATGATTGGCCAGTTGACTTCCTCGCTACAAGCGACAGGCTGGTCGCTTGTAGCGAGCGTGCATTTTCTCAGCATATTTAAGTATTTTGAAGCTCATTTTTTAGAGAGATAGTTTTTTATCAGAATTCTTATTTTCCAGAGCAAAAAAATACTTGTTATCTATGAGAGAGAATAGGCATAGAGGGAGAAAAACTTCAAATAGCAATTTGATTTGGATTGAAGAAGACATTAGGAAGCTTTGAGACATCAAGCTCTCATATATCTTCATCTTCCATTCTTATTTTGCAATAGTTGTCATGACAATGATCAACTAATCTCCTTTGTTGGGATTAATAGGTAATCAATCATTCCATGTTGTAAACTTTTGGTTATTAAATATATGATTCTAGCATTTTTATATACCATTGAATTTCTTCTTGCTTTTCAATCTTATGTTTGATTTAAATGTTGTTGAAAAAGACTTTTGAATCTAGGTTTAGAATGATTTTCTATCAAGATAAGAAATTCTAGAAATGGGATTTGGTTTTGATAATTACATTATAGTATTGGATCATAAAGCTTTTGAATCGTTTAATAGATTGAGAAATCATCGATTAAACGATACAATCGATATCACGACGTCATTTGGGAAATCAATGATGTTGTTGAGCAATACGTAATAATGTCATATATAAGAAAAAGCTAGAATCCGTATTTATGATCAATCGGATATAAACGATGTTTGATTGATGAACGTTAATCCTAGCACCTTCTATGTCCTATTACTCTACTATTTATTTATTATGTTTTAAAAAATGATGAGTAGTGTAGTAAAACAAATGGTTAAACCCTAACTTAAGACGATAATCGACGTTGAACGGTTTATGATATCACATTAATCCCTGTGGAACGATATAAAAACGATACTTACTTTTGACTAACACCAAAATGGCGCCGTTGCCGGGGATTAAAGTTATGATATTATAATCATTGCAACTTTAATTATGGTTTTAAGCAATTTTGCACAAAATTCTTTTATGTATATAACTAATATTTCTTATCCATCTTGTTTGCTAATTCTTTGTGGTCAGATTGTTGATATCGTTTATGCGAGGTCAAGTATCGGAGGACCAACTTCTTTTTGATTCCGAGATAGAGAGAACAGCTCGTCGAAACAATAGCAAGAATCGGAAAAAGAAGCAACAAGCAAGGAAAAGCCAACAAGAGGAAAGTTCTGTTTCTAGTCATTCATCAAGTCCAAGCCAAGAGTTACAAATGGCTGCAGTAGAAGATCCTGGAGGTTCAGGCGGTCGTGGGTTGCCATGAAATAATAGTCCACGCCGTTTCACACAATTGGGGAAAACGCCGCGGACTATCAAGCAAACGGAGATGAAGACGGGGATATTACAAATCTTATATGCTAATCCATTCTCAGGATTAGACCATGAAGACCCGTTCCAACATCTCACAAAATTCTATGAGATTGCGGGAACCCTTGGTGAGACGGAGAATAACGAGGATGCTATGTGGATGAGGATGTTTCCTCATTCATTGATTGGCAAAGCTAAGGAGTGGTACTTGGACCAGCCACCGACGGTAATGACGAACTGGAACACGCTTGAGGAGAAATTCCTTGAGAGGTTCTTCCCTCAGAATCGTTTCATGGAGGCGAAGACAACTATTGCGGTGTTCTCACAAGGTACAAGTGAGACGTTATGTGAAGCGTGGGAGCGTTTCAATTCAATGCTCAGAAGATGTCCTAATCATGGATTTGATGAGTTAACACAAATTCATCTCTTCCGGAACGGGATGCAACAACAATCCAAGCTTTTGCTTGACGCTGCTGCTGGTGGTTCTTTGATGGCCAAGAGCGCCGAGGATGCTGTTGCTATTATAGAGAGAATGGCGTTGAACGATCACCAAGCTCATCATAACCGAAGCCAAAGCCAAAGGAAGGCGGGAATCCTAGATTTGGGAACAAATGATGCTATCCTTGCACAAAACAAGTTGCTCACGCAACATGTAACATCCCGCCTAAAACTCAAATATTTATTAATATTGGGACGATGTATCAGAGAAGTTTTAAGTAAAGGGCAGTTTGGTAAATTGTCAGTCAATGGGTTATTTATATGACAAGAGTAATATTCCGCTTAAATGTGATGGTTAACAGTGTTAGAAACTTATGAAACAAGCAAGGCATTTTTGTAATTAAGAGGAATGGCAAAGTGGTAATTATTTTAAAAATGAGGATTATAAGAAAAGGAAAAGGGGAGATATTTTCCCATTTTCTTTCTTCTCTTTCACTCTTCCATTAACCAACCCTCTCCCTCCTTCTCTCCCTCAACCACACGCCTCACCCTCCTCTCTTCACTCATCAAGATTTTCATTTCAATTCATGTGAAAAAGAGCTAGCAAGCTTATGTGGTAAGCTAGAACAAGAGAAGAAACAAGGAAATTTGAAGAAGAATCAAGAGAAGAGAATAGAGGAGCAAGCTTGGATTTATGATTAGAAGCATGGCAAGGAAGCTTGTAATCAAAGTGAGTTCCTAGGGGTTTAGAATCCCCTTTGTAAGTTTTGAAGAGTTTTGTTTATTTTGAGCTAAGACTAGAAATTTACCCTAATCTCCTATGTTTGCCAATTCCTTGATTATTCATGTTTTAAATTGTTAATTTGTGTTGGAAATCCATTCCTTATAATGTTGGAATGCTTGGGTAACCTTAAATGTGTCAAAATGGTGGAAAATCACACTTTTAACATGTTTTTGAACTGATATTTTCGCCGGGCGAGCTCGGGGCGAACGTGAAGTTACTGTTTGGCAGGTGCTCACTGCCTATTTTCGCCCCCACCTCGCCTCCACGTCGCCTAGCGATTTTAGACAGACAGCATTTGTCTGTTCTGTTTCGTTCTGGGTGCTGTGTACGTGTCCGGCGAGGCTTTTTAATAACTGTTTTCAAGTAAACATTAGTTTTCCAAGATAAACACCATTCTCGACATGTTCAAAGGATTACACAACATTTAAGGAATGAATGTTTGGACTAGGAATTTGGCAAAGCATTAGAGATGCAAGATTAGAAGTTATTTATGCTATGGATCATTTCCAACAATTAAGTGATGGCTTATGATAACGATAAGCCTATGATCATAGATTCATATGATATAGATTGAGAGACTAGTTCCCTTAAGGAATGCATTAAATATGCATAAGCTCATAGCAAATTATTAGACGTACCTTCAAGTACATAAGTTAAGAAATTATGGGAAAGAGAATGCACCTAGTGTACCAAGTTTTAGATGCACTCAATTAAGCGTGCGTATGCACAAAGAATGATTTAATGTTCTAAGTTAAGAACCTTTTTAGGTTATGTATTCAAGACTTATTTCAAAGAATTATTAAGATATTAAGCCGTGGCCTTCGTCGTTCACGCTAGTGGGACACGAATGGTTCATGCAAAGTAAAGACTAAGATTAATATTATTAAGTCGTGACTTTCATCGTTCACGCTAGTGGGACATGAAAGGTTCATGCATAAGTTAAAAGATATTTTAATTTGCGTCTCTCATCGTTCACGCTAGTGGGACATGGGAGGTATACGCATAAGTTAAGATTATTAAGTCGTGTCTTCTGTTGTTCACGCTAGTGGGACACAGGAGGTTCACGCTAGTGGGACGTGTTATTCCGCAAGGATGACCGCACGACGACAAGAGGAGTCCGGTGTTAGCCTGATATGATAGGAATTTTCACCGGTTAGAAGGGAGATGTACTTCGGGGTTACTCCACCCGGATGCACTCCGTAAAATGAACCCAGATAATTATTGTTTGTTCAACGCTAACCTCTAACTCAAAGATATAAGATTAATACATTTACTTGTATAAGTATTGAGAAATAGGACGATTAGTTCCCAGTAATAAGAAGTGGTCATAGTTATTTTCCCCCTGATCACTAAGTATGAGATAAGTCAAGTTAGCCTATGATGAGTTAAGATTAAGATATGCAGCGATCCTAGTTTTCCCTTGATCGCGAAATAAGTAAGGATAAGACTTGGCGATCATAGGTATCCCCAAGATTGCCGAGGTAGGCACGGCGACCCTAGGTTCCCCGTGGTTGCCAACAGTAGGTAGGGTAGGAGCTCACTGAGACATTATGTCTCATCCCTATCCTTCTGGTGCAGGTTTTCAGGTTGGCAAGTGGTTTTCAGCTGCAGATCTTCAGGAAGACGCTGGATGAAGTGCAGATGCTCGTCGCGGAGAAGTTCAGAAGGTTATCAGGATATGTTTATGTATATATGGATGATGTTTGGATAAATGTATAAACGAGCAAAATGTACTCATTCAGTGGTTATGTATATATATTATTATTGAAATTTTTAATGTATCCGATATCAGATTAACGCACATGCTAATATACTAGTTAACGTTAGTATGGGTGTTACAATTGGTATCAGAGCAGGTCGATTCAGACCGTGCCTTGGGTCATTAAAGTTTCAATAAAGGTAGTGGGACCATTGGGTTCCGGATATTGTTCTAAAGGTCACATCTAGTTGAGCCTGATCAACTCAATCTAGTATATGACAGTTAGGATAAATGTCTGAGAGCTGAATGTGACCAAGGAGGAATGAAGTGTATGAAGGGCGAAGATTAAGGTGTCGGATTTTAAGACGGAATTGGCGAAGAAGTATTCGTGCCAAATGGTGGCCATCAAACTGTAAAGTGACGAAGCCTGATAGTGGCAAGGTCTTAGAGACGTAAGGGATATTTAATAGAGAGGTGAAGCGTCTTAACCCAGTTGGACGCATCGTTGGACGATGTCTTGTATGTGGAAGACATAAGAACTAAGGAATCATGGAATGCTCTAGGATATGACGTGGAACCTTGACGGAAACCGTAGTTTGAGAAGTTAAAGTGAAGTGTGGACTAAGTAACAATTCTGAGTACAGAGTTGAAGAATCGAACTTGAATCGGATAGAATTTTAATGTCCGGACAGTTAAGAGAATTAATTATGGACTAAGTGAGTTATTTGGATAGATGAGACTAACCACTCAAGTGTGGTTAATAAGTATGAATCACAAGAAGGTGTGACCCCATCAGATCAGCCACGTCTACTGAATCAGATTTGTGAAATAATAGAGAGGAGATGATATGCAGCCTAAGAACTAAGATGGATGAATAAGTAGTAACAATAAGACTTGTTGCACTTCAAAGTGTGAATCAAATTTTTGGATGTATCCTAATGGTAAGAAGATTAAAAGTAAGATAAGCTAGATTGGAATTTAGAATACTTATGGGCGAATTAAGTTGAACACTCTTGATTAGACGAACAGTATTGGATTTCCCTGATTGGTTAAAGAAGGTAAGTTCGAGATAACACAAGGTTATAGTAGACCAGTGTTGAAGGATGATCAGGAATTCAGCCGAGAAACTATGTTGAGATTTTAATATACGAAGGATCGTCTTGAATATGAAAAGTTAAGTTTAAGGTTAAGATGAAGACGTTATATGTTTTCAACTGAAGAGTTTTCTTCCGCGAATATGCTAGAAGTGTAAAGAGGTCGCCCCGTGTGGTTAAGTTCAGAGGGCGATAATAAAGTATAGAATTCGGGTGGTTCAACTATATGCGGAATTACTCAGATGTTAAGAATCGAGAATTGTATTGTGAAAGCAATAATGAGTTACTGGAGGAACCCAATAGATCATAATAAGTGCAAAAGTCTAAGATCGATTAAATTGGGCACTCGAAGAAACGCAACCGATGTTGGGCGTTCTAGAGAACCGGTAAGAGTTTGGAACTTTCAGGACGGATTGTTCTGTAGGAACTTAAGGGTAACTTAAGGAACATGATAGTACTAAGGAGACCAAAGTTGTTCCGGGGAGAATATAGATATGAAATCATTACAGATAAAGAAAGAGAGAATAGTAATAAGACTCAAATGAAAGGTATGAACCTTCACAAGATATAAGTGTTTTTAGAAGTTGCCGCAAAGGGATGTACATGAATTTAAGCTGCCTCAGACATACTTCCAGTTGGGTTTCTGTAATGTTTAATGATTATACGTGAAGTGCTGACCAAGAGTAAAGGTAACGTCAGACAAATTTGTTACAGTGGTTACAAGTGATAGAGTAAAAAGAATTGATCGATGAAATTTTATATGACAATGGTGAAGTTTCCTCCGATGCTAACTCGAGTGTTAAAAATCAGAGTGGCGCAGCGGAGTGTAATCTAAGAATGATATAATGATCAGTGCTAAGCTGAAGCTTAGAGTACGAGAAGATGTTGAGTGTTTAATTCCTATTATACGGGATAGTAGTAAGTATAAGCGATTTGAATATATCATGAGTTCTAATGGAAAGTTATGGAAGTTAAGTTGATGAGTACCTTAAATCTCGAAGTCCATGAAGAATGAAATATTTGAATTTGAGGCTTTGATTAGAAACGACAATGCAGTGGTGAATAAGTTTAATTTCATGTTGTACTCATGTCATGTTAATCTATATTAGCCGAAGATTTCGGAAGTCTTGAACTTAATGTTCACCAGTAAAGGAAGGAGAATTTTTACGCAGATTAAAAGTTAATCGCAGTTCAGTGTAAAGGGCTACGTAAATTCAGGTTATGACTAAAGGATTAAAGACTGATTGTGCTAATTTGGCAGCAACCAAGTAGAACCTTGAACTTGACGTTCAGAAATGAGAAAAGAGTTCACTATATCGATAAATGTAACCATGATCTAAGTTATGTAATAATGTATGTTCGAGAAACAAACATGAGTAACGTTGGCGGGGCAAACCTGGCAAGCCAGTTGAAAGGCAAATCTCGAATGTTACGAAATGAGTTGAGAGTAAGAAAAGATTCCCATTTGTAGTGGTAGTGTCTCAAATATGTTAAGGTTAAGAATGATGTCCCGTTAGTCGGACAAAGAGGAGGTAATGTAAGTGTATACGTGATCGCTTAAGTATGTAAGATATATGCTATGAAATATATTGTATAATGATATGTGAGACGACTTAAGCCATTCATTACTTGGACTAAACTCCTATAAGTTTGGGATTATCGGTGTAGAAAACATTTATGCTACGACAAGAAAACGAGGATAAGTTGTGACAAGAACGATGGGAGATTGGCAACCTCCTAGTATGAAGAATGATTTCTAAGTTATTAAAGGTAAGTAACGTCATAGACCAATTGAAGTAGAACACGGGTAATCAGTAAGTTATCGCGAACCCTTGAGGAATTCCGTAGTGGAAGCAATGATGAAGAATATGAAAAGTAACACACCAGGATGCCTCCTCCTTGTAGTTGTATAATGGAGGTAGAGCGGTAGTTTTATTCTCAATGAAGAATGGTACAATTATGGTAAAACCATATATGTAGGATGCTGTTGTATAAGGCAAGGATCGAATATAAGAATTCAATGGAATCGTCGAGGATAATAAGGAAGTCCAATGTCGTTAAGGTAAGATTACGCGGACTATGACGAGATTATAAGAATTCAGCACAAGTGTAAGGATTGGATAACTCTAGTTTGGGTTACAAGAAGTGTATGAACAAGGATATAGTCAGTAAGTTGGATGCAATGGTTCGGATGACCTCATATTCTTCTACGCAAGGAATGTGTAATACATATCAGTCGCCCAAATAACGAAAAGATTGTCGAATACTTTCGACTTATAGAATTGAAATCTAAGGAATTCCGATAAGTAAGATGAACTGGAATTTTGGCTAATGAAGGAAGTAGTATGTGAGATTAATTCATGTATGATAGGGAATCTAAATTTCGAGGACGAAATTTCTTTAAGGGGGGTAGATTGTAACATCCCGCCTAAAACTCAAATATTTATTAATATTGGGACGATGTATCAGAGAAGTTTTAAGTAAAGGGCAGTTTGGTAAATTGTCAGTCAATGGGTTATTTATATGACAAGAGTAATATTCCGCTTAAATGTGATGGTTAACAGTGTTAGAAACTTATGAAACAAGCAAGGCATTTTTGTAATTAAGAGGAATGGCAAAGTGGTAATTATTTTAAAAATGAGGATTATAAGAAAAGGAAAAGGGGAGATATTTTCCCATTTTCTTTCTTCTCTTTCACTCTTCCATTAACCAACCCTCTCCCTCCTTCTCTCCCTCAACCACACGCCTCACCCTCCTCTCTTCACTCATCAAGATTTTCATTTCAATTCATGTGAAAAAGAGCTAGCAAGCTTATGTGGTAAGCTAGAACAAGAGAAGAAACAAGGAAATTTGAAGAAGAATCAAGAGAAGAGAATAGAGGAGCAAGCTTGGATTTATGATTAGAAGCATGGCAAGGAAGCTTGTAATCAAAGTGAGTTCCTAGGGGTTTAGAATCCCCTTTGTAAGTTTTGAAGAGTTTTGTTTATTTTGAGCTAAGACTAGAAATTTACCCTAATCTCCTATGTTTGCCAATTCCTTGATTATTCATGTTTTAAATTGTTAATTTGTGTTGGAAATCCATTCCTTATAATGTTGGAATGCTTGGGTAACCTTAAATGTGTCAAAATGGTGGAAAATCACACTTTTAACATGTTTTTGAACTGATATTTTCGCCGGGCGAGCTCGGGGCGAACGTGAAGTTACTGTTTGGCAGGTGCTCACTGCCTATTTTCGCCCCCACCTCGCCTCCACGTCGCCTAGCGATTTTAGACAGACAGCATTTGTCTGTTCTGTTTCGTTCTGGGTGCTGTGTACGTGTCCGGCGAGGCTTTTTAATAACTGTTTTCAAGTAAACATTAGTTTTCCAAGATAAACACCATTCTCGACATGTTCAAAGGATTACACAACATTTAAGGAATGAATGTTTGGACTAGGAATTTGGCAAAGCATTAGAGATGCAAGATTAGAAGTTATTTATGCTATGGATCATTTCCAACAATTAAGTGATGGCTTATGATAACGATAAGCCTATGATCATAGATTCATATGATATAGATTGAGAGACTAGTTCCCTTAAGGAATGCATTAAATATGCATAAGCTCATAGCAAATTATTAGACGTACCTTCAAGTACATAAGTTAAGAAATTATGGGAAAGAGAATGCACCTAGTGTACCAAGTTTTAGATGCACTCAATTAAGCGTGCGTATGCACAAAGAATGATTTAATGTTCTAAGTTAAGAACCTTTTTAGGTTATGTATTCAAGACTTATTTCAAAGAATTATTAAGATATTAAGCCGTGGCCTTCGTCGTTCACGCTAGTGGGACACGAATGGTTCATGCAAAGTAAAGACTAAGATTAATATTATTAAGTCGTGACTTTCATCGTTCACGCTAGTGGGACATGAAAGGTTCATGCATAAGTTAAAAGATATTTTAATTTGCGTCTCTCATCGTTCACGCTAGTGGGACATGGGAGGTATACGCATAAGTTAAGATTATTAAGTCGTGTCTTCTGTTGTTCACGCTAGTGGGACACAGGAGGTTCACGCTAGTGGGACGTGTTATTCCGCAAGGATGACCGCACGACGACAAGAGGAGTCCGGTGTTAGCCTGATATGATAGGAATTTTCACCGGTTAGAAGGGAGATGTACTTCGGGGTTACTCCACCCGGATGCACTCCGTAAAATGAACCCAGATAATTATTGTTTGTTCAACGCTAACCTCTAACTCAAAGATATAAGATTAATACATTTACTTGTATAAGTATTGAGAAATAGGACGATTAGTTCCCAGTAATAAGAAGTGGTCATAGTTATTTTCCCCCTGATCACTAAGTATGAGATAAGTCAAGTTAGCCTATGATGAGTTAAGATTAAGATATGCAGCGATCCTAGTTTTCCCTTGATCGCGAAATAAGTAAGGATAAGACTTGGCGATCATAGGTATCCCCAAGATTGCCGAGGTAGGCACGGCGACCCTAGGTTCCCCGTGGTTGCCAACAGTAGGTAGGGTAGGAGCTCACTGAGACATTATGTCTCATCCCTATCCTTCTGGTGCAGGTTTTCAGGTTGGCAAGTGGTTTTCAGCTGCAGATCTTCAGGAAGACGCTGGATGAAGTGCAGATGCTCGTCGCGGAGAAGTTCAGAAGGTTATCAGGATATGTTTATGTATATATGGATGATGTTTGGATAAATGTATAAACGAGCAAAATGTACTCATTCAGTGGTTATGTATATATATTATTATTGAAATTTTTAATGTATCCGATATCAGATTAACGCACATGCTAATATACTAGTTAACGTTAGTATGGGTGTTACACAACAAGTGGAAGAGTTGACAAAGAAAATGGCCAACCTTCCTCAACAAATGAAGGACATCCAGAACGAACAAAGAAGACAACACCAAGTCGCATCTTGCGAGCTTTGTTCGGGAGACCACCCAACCGGATTTTGTCCGCCACCTACAGAGGAGGTAAGCTATGTTGGTAATCAACCAAGGCCTCAACAGTTTCCTAACCAATTCCAAAGCCATCCAAACAACTTCCCAAGAGGGAATAATCAGAACTATGGCCAAGGGTGGAGATCAGAAGCTGGGCAATATAACCGACAACCTTACCAAAATTATAACCAATATCAACCTCCACAACAAAACCGCAACCAAACCACCGATGAAACCCTCAATCAATTCATGCAGATGTCAATGGCCAACCAGAAGAACACTGATGCGTCCATCAAAAATCTGGAGACGCAAGTGGGCCAGTTGGCACAACAACTTTCTCAAGCTACTCAACAAGGCGGAACCTTTACCGCCAACACACAAACCAACCCAAAGGATCATGCATCATCATCGAAATGACAATTAAGTCATTTTGATGAGGAAGTCCTTGCATCAAGAGACAACGAAAATTGCAAGGCAATTGCTACAAGGAGCGGGAAGGTCATTGGTAAAGGTATAGGGGACAATCTTGAAGTAGAGAGAAGGGTTGTTGAAAATGAGGTGAAGGAGAAGGATGATGATGAAGGACATGAGGAAGAAACGGGAGATGTACATATAGAGGAAGAAGTAGAAAAAAATAATAAGGATGTAGTTGAAAATGAGAACATAGTATGGAAGAAGGATGTGGTGAAGGAGAAGGGCAAGAAGCAAGAAGAAGTGAAGAATGCACCGACACCGCACCTACCTTACCCAACTACACCAGCCAAAAAAAAGAAAGAGAGGCAGTTTGCTAGGTTCCTTGAAGTATTCAAAAGGTTACAAATCAACATACCGTTCTCGGAAGCCCTAGAGCAAATGCCGACCTATGCCAAGTTCATGAAAGAAATTCTCTCCAAGAAGAGGAGGTTTAATGAAGAAGAAACAATTCAGCTTGATGCGAATTGTAGTGAAATCATCCAGAATACATTGTCAAGAAAGAAGAGAGATCCAGGCAAAGTTACACTACTTGTGTCCATTGGCAATGTTGATGTCGGTAAGGCACTCATTGATTTGGGTTCAAGCATCAACCTAATCCCATTATCCGTTGTCAAAAGGATTGGGGATATAGTTGTGAAGAGAACCAACTTAACCTTGCAGTTGGCCGACAAATCCTACACTCGTCCATTGGGAATTGCTGAAGACGTGTTGGTGAAAGTTGACAAGTTCTTGTTCCCCGTCGACTTTGTAGTGATGGATATTCCGGAGGATGATGATGTGCCACTACTTCTTGGGAGAACTTTCATGCAAACGGCACGGATGATGATTGATCTTGACGGAGGCTTAATGAAAGTCCGTGTGGACGATGAAGAAGTCAATTTCAACATCCACGAAGCAATGAAGTTTCCTAGTGATAAAGCTGCGTGCTTCAAGATGGATGCAACGGAAGAATTGATAGTTAATACGAGAAACCAGTTACATGACTTGACACATCTTGAGAGAGTATTGACAAACGCACTAAGTATCCTAGGAGAAGAAGATGAGCAGGAGCTGGAAGAGTGTTTGAAGGAGCTCGATTCGTTGAAGGAAATTCCTCCTCACAAAGCCAAAATCGAGGAATTGACGAATGAAGCTAAAGTAGAAGAAGTGAAGCCGGAGATGAAGATATTGCCCTCACATTTGAAGTATGTGTTTCTTGATCAAGAGGGTACCAAACCGGTAATCATTAGTAGCTCCTTGTCAAACCATGAAGAAACAAAATTGGTCGAAGTTTTGAAGTCCAACAAGGAAGCAATAGGTTGGACACTATCCGACTTAAAAGGGATAAGTCATTCCTATTGCATGCATAAGATCATGATGGAAGAGGATTATAAGCCGGTAGCACAACCTCAAAGACGGCTAATGTAACGCCTAGAATTTAATTTTATTATTTTATTGAATTATAATGAATTAATATAATTTAATAGATTAAATAGAATTAAAACGGCATTAAGGGCATTATGGGAAATTAAGAAAGAGGGAAGTGGAATAGAAAAAAAAGGTATACGCGTGAAGAGGTTTCATTTGTTGTGTTTTCACGTGAAACAGAGAAGAGAAAAGAGGAGAAGCAGAGCCAAGGAAGAAGGTGAAGAACTTGAGAAGAGGAAAAGCTGAAGGGGGCGATTTCTTCATAACAAGGTAAGGGTGGGACTAGCTTCTATAAATCTAAGTTTCATAATCCCTAAATTTTGATTTAACATGTTGATGTTGGTGAATTTGGGAATCAGGGTTGTTTGATTATGATAAACTAATGATGGAATGTTAAATTGATGATTTCTATGTTGAGATGTTGATTTTGTTGTGATTCTATGGTGTTGTTACTGATTGGTGCCATGCTTATGCATAAATTGATGAAGTTTTGAATGTTCATAAACATGTGTCAGATGAATGAGAAGTTTGAATAATATAAGTTGCTTTTCCTGAGTTTTCTTATCTCTGCCCTGAATTTGAAACGAAAACTGGTATTGATCGGTACAGAATTGGTCTTAGGTGTAAACACAAAAGTTGTAGGTATGGATGTTAGTTTTCTAATGCCGTTGGTCTGACGTCAAAACGATATATAGAACTTGAGTTATGGTCAAATTACTGCACGTAGGTCACAGTGAATTTTTATGGACTTTCTGCACAACTTTTCCGAATTTGAAACGAAAACTGGTATTGATCGGTACAGAATTGGCCTTGGGTGTAAACATGAAGGTTTTAGATAATTTTGTTAGCTTTCCAGTGGCTTTGGTTTGACGTGAAAATGACTTTTAGTTTTTGAGTTATGATGAAAATACTCCAAGGAGGTCTTAGTGAAATTGTACGGTGACAGCATTCTCTGTTTCATGTTTTGCGTCTTTTTCACACGTCTCTGTTTTAAATTGGTCTTTGGTATTAACATGAAAGTTGTTGATAATTGTGATGATGATAATACACGATGATGATGTTAAACGATGATGATGATAACGATGATGATGTATATGATAATGAAGTTGTTGTTGACGTTGTATTTGTTGTAAATGTTTCATTGTCGAGTCCAGTACATATGCATTAAGTGATGGGGGTGTATGCCCGACATGTCTATTATGACATTATGAATTAAGTGATGGGGGTGTATGCCCGACATGTCTATATGACATTTACGATGGGGGTGTATGCCCGACATGTCCTATTATGACATATTTTGCGATGAATTGGTACCACATGCATGTTGCATACTTGAGTCAGTGATGTTGCATTGTTGAGTCGGTCGATGTTATTGTATTTGATGTTGCATTGAGAGGTGAGATTATGATGTGTATGTGTGATGTATGTATAAGATCTGATGGTGTTGTTTGATGATGTTTATGTGAAATGTTAAATTCATCTTTATGAATTATGTACTTATGTTTATTGAATGTGAATCTCACCCCTTCTGTTTGAATGTTGCCTCTACGTGGGTAACGTGCAGATAACCAGGAGTAATCGCTGAAGTGAGTTGATTCCTCGTGTCATTAGGAGTCGCTCTGATATGTAACGGGATGGGGAAACTTTTTGATGAATTCATGTGCTATGTATTTTAATTTCAAACTGATGTTGAACCACATTTAGTGGAGTTTTAAACTACGTTGTTTTTGATGTGGCCTTGTGCCTAATGATGTTTAAATTTAATTATGAAGTTGAATTTCCGCTGCGATGGTTTGACGTTATTGAAAAGTCTGTTTTGAAATAAATAGCAAATTATCCTATTTATAAATTGTAAACGAAGTGCGACATCCCGTCAAGGTTGAAACTCTGATTTATTTTAAATGAAATTGTCAAGTTGGGAAAACGGGGTGTTACAATTGGTATCAGAGCAGGTCGGTCCGTCCGACTAATTAGATGAGTCTTGAGTCCCTTGTGTCGCGTGATAGCTAAATACTATCATTGTGATGTTGATGTTTGATTGTTGTCTGCTGTGTAGATTTTAGAATATGGCTGGAAGAGGACAATGTGCTGCTATTGCTGCTGCGTTGCATGCCGTTGCTCAAGCTGTGGGGCAACATCCGAATGCTGGTGCTGGAGGTAATGATGGAGTGAGAATGCTGGACATGTTCCTGAAGAATCATCCGCCTACTTTCAAAGGGAGGTATGATCCTGATGGAGCACAGACTTGGCTAAAAGAGGTGGAAAGAATTTTCCGAGTCATGCCGTGCAGTAATGCTCAGATGGTGCGCTTTGGCACACACATGTTGGCAGAAGAAGCTGATGATTGGTGGGTGAGCCTTCAACCAATTCTTGCGAATGGGGGCGAGGTGGTGACTTGGGATGTGTTTAGGAGAGAGAGTTCCTGAACAGGTATTTTCCGGAGGATGTCCGTGGAAAGAAGGAGATCGAATTCCTTGAATTGAAGCAGGGTGATATGACGGTGACAGAGTATGCTGCAAAATTTGTGGAGCTGGCGAAATTTTACCCGCATTATACACCTGAGACAGCTGAGTTTTCGAAGTGTATCAAGTTTGAGAATGGTCTGCGTGCTGAGATTAAGCGGGCCATTGGTTACCAGAAGATCCGTCGGTTTTCTGAGTTGGTGAGTAGCTGCAGGATTTACGAAGAGGACACCAAAGCTCATTACAAAATTATGAATGAGCGGAGGGGAAAGAATCAACAGAACCGTCCTAAACCTTACAGTGCTCCAGCTGATAAGGGTAAGCAGAAGGTGAATGATGAGAGGAGACCCAAGAGGAAAGAAACTCCAACTGAGATTGTTTGCTACCAATGTGGTGAGAAGGGTCATAAGAGTACTACTTGCAATGTTGAAGTGAAAAGATGTTTCCGCTGTGGCAAGAAAGGGCATGTAGTTGCAGATTGTAAGTTTAATGACGTTGTCTGTTTCAACTGTAATGAGGAAGGTCATACTAGTACTCAGTGCAAGAAACCCAAGAAGCCTCAAAATAGTGGAAAGGTGTTTGCTCTAGCTGGTGCCCAGACAACTAATGAAGACCGTTTGATCAGAGGTACTTGTTTCATTAATGGTACTCCTTTAATTGCTATTATTGATACTGGTGCTACTCATTGTTTTATTGCTGCTGATTGTGCATCTAAGTTGGGCCTTGTGTTATCTAGTATGAATGGGGAAATGGTTGTCGAAACTCCATCTATGGGTTCGGTGACTACTTCGCTAGTGTGTCTGAGATGTCCATTGTCTATGTTTGGTCGAGATTTTGAAGTTGAATTTCCGCTGCGATGGTTTGACGTTATTGAAAAGTCTGTTTTGAAATAAATAGCAAATTATCCTATTTATAAATTGTAAACGAAGTGCGACATCCCGTCAAGGTTGAAACTCTGATTTATTTTAAATGAAATTGTCAAGTTGGGAAAACGGGGTGTTACAATTGGTATCAGAGCCTGGTTGGAGTATAACCGTGTTCATATTAACTGTTTTAATAAGTCGGTGCGTTTTTCTTCTGTTGAAGAAGATAGTGGAGTTGAGCTTTTGTCTACTAAGCAGCTGAAGCAGATGGCATGTGATGAAGTCCAGATGTTCTCCGTGATGGCATTTTTGTCCATTGAGAATCAAGAGAAGATTGATAAGTTGCCTGTGGTGTGTGAATTTCCAGAAGTTTTTCCCGATGAGATTCCTGATGTGCCGCCGAAGAGGGAAGTTGAATTTTCAATTGATCTTGTTCCGGGTACGAAGCCGGTGTCGATGGCACCTTACCGAATGTCGGCTTCCGAGCTAGCAGAGTTGAAGAAACAATTGGAAGACTTGTTGGATAAGAAGTTTGTAAGGCCGAGTGTTTCACCGTGGGGAGCACCTGTGTTATTGGTTAAGAAGAAAGATGGCAGCATGAGGTTGTGTGTTGATTATCGGCAGCTGAACAAAGTGACGATCAAGAATAGATATCCGCTCCCGAGGATTGATGATTTGATGGACCAGTTGGTGGGTGCTTGTGTTTTTAGCAAAATTGATTTGAGATCGGGTTATCATCAGATTAAAGTGAAGGATGAAGATGTTCAGAAGACGGCCTTTTGAACACGTTACGGACATTATGAATATTCGGTGATGCCGTTCGGTGTTACGAATGCGCCAGGAGTATTTATGGAATATATGAACCGTATTTTTCATAACTATTTGGATCAATTTGTTGTTGTTTTTATAGATGACATTTTGATATACTCCAAGACCGAGGAAGATCATGCGGAGCATTTGAAGATTGTGTTGCAAGTGTTGAAAGAGAAGAAGCTGTATGCCAAGTTATCAAAGTGTGAATTTTGGTTGAAAGAGGTGAGTTTTCTTGGCCACATTATTTCAGGTAGTGGTATTGCGGTTGACCCATCTAAAGTGGAAGCAGTATCACAATGGGAGACCCCTAAGTCGGTGACTGAGATTAGAAGTTTCCTTGGTTTGGCTGGATATTATCGCAGATTTATAGAAGGATTTTCGAGGATTGCACTTCCGTTGACGCAGTTGACTTGTAAAGGTAAAGCTTTTGTGTGGGATGTTCATTGTGAAACCAGTTTTAATGAATTGAAGCAGCGTTTGACGACGGCTCCAATCTTGATTTTGCCGAAGCCAGATGAGCCTTTTGTGGTGTATTGTGACGCGTCCAAGTTGGGATTAGGTGGTGTGCTTATGCAAGATGGTAAAGTAGTGGCTTATGCATCAAGACAGTTGAGAATTCATGAACGGAACTATCCTACACATGATCTTGAGTTGGCCGCAGTGGTATTTGTGCTGAAGATTTGGAGACACTATTTATATGGTTCAAGATTTGAGGTGTTTAGTGATCATAAAAGTTTGAAGTATCTATTTGATCAGAAGGAGCTAAATATGAGGCAGCGAAGATGGCTTGAACTGTTGAAGGATTATGATTTTGGACTGAATTATCATCCAGGTAAGGCTAACGTTGTTGCTGATGCTTTGAGCAGGAAAACCTTGCATATGTCTGCTATGATGGTTAAAGAGTTTGAGTTGCTTGAACAATTCAGAGATATGAGTTTGGTTTGTGAATTGGCACCTCAGAGTGTGAAGTTGGGTATGTTGAAGATTAACAATGAATTTTTGAGTAAAATCAGAGAAGCTCAGAAAGTAGATGTGAAGTTGGTGGATTTGATGAATGAGGCTGAGGGTAGTGATTTCAAAATTGATGATCAAGGAGTGTTGAGGTTTAGAGGCAGAATTTGTATACCTGATAACGATGAGATGAAGAAGATGATTCTTGAGGAAAGTCACAGAAGTAGCTTGAGTATTCATCCGGGAGCTATAAAAATGTATCATGATTTGAAGAAGCTGTTTTGGTGGTCTGGTTTGAAGCGAGATGTGGCTCAATTTGTGTATTCATGTTTGACTTGTCAGAAGTCGAAGGTTGAGCATCAGAAACCTGCTGGGTTGTTGACACCGTTGGATGTGCCAGAGTGGAAGTGGGATAGTATATCCATGGATTTTGTGACGAGTTTGCCGAATACTCAGAGAGGACATGATTCAATTTGGGTGATTGTGGATAGGTTGACGAAGTCTGCGCATTTCCTTCCGATAAATATTAGTTATCCTGTGTCGCAGTTGGCAGAGATTTACATTCGAGAGATTGTGAAGTTGCATGGTGTTCCGTCGAGTATTGTGTCAGACAGAGATCCAAGATTTACTTCTAGATTTTGGAAGAGTTTGCAGGAAGCATTGGGTTCTAAATTGAGGTTGAGCTCGGCTTATCATCCGCAAACAGATGGTCAGTCGGAAAGGACGATTCAATCACTCGAAGATTTGTTGAGAATATGTGTTCTTGAGCAGGGTGGAGCTTGGGATAGTCATCTACCGTTGATAGAGTTCACTTATAACAACAGTTACCATTCTAGCATTGGAATGGCACCTTTTGAGGCATTGTATGGTAGGAGGTGCATAACTCCTTTGTGTTGGTTCGAGGCTGGTGAGAGTGCAATTGTGGGACCAGAAATTATTCAGCAAACTACTGAGAAGGTCAAATTGATACAAGAGAAGATGAAAGCATCGCAGAGTCGGCAGAAAAGTTATCATGATAAGCGAAGAAAAGACCTTGAGTTCCAAGAAGGTGATCATGTGTTTTTGAGAGTCACTCCGATGACTGGTGTTGGACGTGCATTGAAATCGAAGAAGCTGACTCCGAAGTTCATTGGTCCTTATCAGATATCAGAAAGGATAGGAACAGTTGCTTATAGAGTGGGATTACCACCGCATCTTTCAAATTTGCATGATGTGTTTCACGTGTCGCAACTTCGGAAGTATGTTACAGATCCCTCTCATGTGATTCCGAGAGATGATGTGCAGGTTAGAGACAATCTTACGGTGGAGACATTACCACTGAGGATTGAAGGCCGTGAGATGAAGAAGTTGAGGGGCAAAGAGATTCCTCTCGTGAAAGTTGTTTGGGGAGGACCAACTGGTGAAAGCTTGACGTGGGAGCTGGAAAGCAAGATGTTGGAGTCTTATCCAGAGTTATTTGCATGAGGTACATTTTCGAGGACGAAAATTTTATAAGTTGGGGAGAGTTGTAACGCCTAGAATTTAATTTTATTATTTTATTGAATTATAATGAATTAATATAATTTAATAGATTAAATAGAATTAAAACGGCATTAAGGGCATTATGGGAAATTAAGAAAGAGGGAAGTGGAATAGAAAAAAAAGGTATACGCGTGAAGAGGTTTCATTTGTTGTGTTTTCACGTGAAACAGAGAAGAGAAAAGAGGAGAAGCAGAGCCAAGGAAGAAGGTGAAGAACTTGAGAAGAGGAAAAGCTGAAGGGGGCGATTTCTTCATAACAAGGTAAGGGTGGGACTAGCTTCTATAAATCTAAGTTTCATAATCCCTAAATTTTGATTTAACATGTTGATGTTGGTGAATTTGGGAATTAGGGTTGTTTGATTATGATAAACTAATGATGGAATGTTAAATTGATGATTTCTATGTTGAGATGTTGATTTTGTTGTGATTCTATGGTGTTGTTACTGATTGGTGCCATGCTTATGCATAAATTGATGAAGTTTTGAATGTTCATAAACATGTGTCAGATGAATGAGAAGTTTGAATAATATAAGTTGCTTTTCCTGAGTTTTCTTATCTCTGCCCTGAATTTGAAACGAAAACTGGTATTGATCGGTACAGAATTGGTCTTAGGTGTAAACACAAAAGTTGTAGGTATGGATGTTAGTTTTCTAATGCCGTTGGTCTGACGTCAAAACGATATATAGAACTTGAGTTATGGTCAAATTACTGCACGTAGGTCACAGTGAATTTTTATGGACTTTCTGCACAACTTTTCCGAATTTGAAACGAAAACTGGTATTGATCGGTACAGAATTGGCCTTGGGTGTAAACATGAAGGTTTTAGATAATTTTGTTAGCTTTCCAGTGGCTTTGGTTTGACGTGAAAATGACTTTTAGTTTTTGAGTTATGATGAAAATACTCCAAGGAGGTCTTAGTGAAATTGTACGGTGACAGCATTCTCTGTTTCATGTTTTGCGTCTTTTTCACACGTCTCTGTTTTAAATTGGTCTTTGGTATTAACATGAAAGTTGTTGATAATTGTGATGATGATAATACACGATGATGATGTTAAACGATGATGATGATAACGATGATGATGTATATGATAATGAAGTTGTTGTTGACGTTGTATTTGTTGTAAATGTTTCATTGTCGAGTCCAGTACATATGCATTAAGTGATGGGGGTGTATGCCCGACATGTCTATTATGACATTATGAATTAAGTGATGGGGGTGTATGCCCGACATGTCTATATGACATTTACGATGGGGGTGTATGCCCGACATGTCCTATTATGACATATTTTGCGATGAATTGGTACCACATGCATGTTGCATACTTGAGTCAGTGATGTTGCATTGTTGAGTCGGTCGATGTTATTGTATTTGATGTTGCATTGAGAGGTGAGATTATGATGTGTATGTGTGATGTATGTATAAGATCTGATGGTGTTGTTTGATGATGTTTATGTGAAATGTTAAATTCATCTTTATGAATTATGTACTTATGTTTATTGAATGTGAATCTCACCCCTTCTGTTTGAATGTTGCCTCTACGTGGGTAACGTGCAGATAACCAGGAGTAATCGCTGAAGTGAGTTGATTCCTCGTGTCATTAGGAGTCGCTCTGATATGTAACGGGATGGGGAAACTTTTTGATGAATTCATGTGCTATGTATTTTAATTTCAAACTGATGTTGAACCACATTTAGTGGAGTTTTAAACTACGTTGTTTTTGATGTGGCCTTGTGCCTAATGATGTTTAGATTTAATTATGAAGTTGAATTTCCGCTGCGATGGTTTGACGTTATTGAAAAGTCTGTTTTGAAATAAATAGCAAATTATCCTATTTATAAATTGTAAACGAAGTGCGACATCCCGTCAAGGTTGAAACTCTGATTTATTTTAAATGAAATTGTCAAGTTGGGAAAACGGGGTGTTACAGCTAAACCCAAACATGAAGGAAGTAGTCCGGAAAGAAGTAGTGAAGCTACTTGAAGCCGGCATGATATATCCGATCTCGGATAGTACTTGGGTTAGTCCGGTTCAAGTTGTCCCTAAGAAGGGAGGTATGACGGTTATCACGAACGAGAAGAATGAGCTCATACCGACAAGAACCGTGACCGGTTGGAGGATGTGTATTGACTACCGGAGGTTGAACAAAGCAACTAGAAAGGATCATTTTCCTCTACCATTTATGGATCAAATGCTAGAGAGGCTGTCAGGACAAGCTTTTTACTGTTTCCTTGACGGGTATTCGGGTTACAATCAAATATCGGTGAATCCAGACGATCACGAGAAGACTGCATTCACATGTCCTTTTGGGGTATTTGCATATCGACGCATGCCGTTCGGTTTATGTAACGCTCCAGCAACATTTCAACGATGCATGCAAGCTATCTTTGCAGACTTGATAGAGAAAAGCATTGAAGTGTTCATGGACGACTTCTCAGTTTTCGGGTCATCATACGATTTGTGCCTGAAGAATCTGGACACGGTACTGAAACGGTGCAAGGAAACCAACTTGGTGCTCAATTGGGAGAAGTGTCACTTCATGGTAACCGAGGGTATAGTCCTTGGTCACAAGATCTCCTCCAAGGGTATTGAAGTTGATAAAGCTAAGATCGACGTGATAGGAAAACTTCCACCACCAGTCAATGTCAAAGGAATCCGAAGTTTCCTAGGCCATGCCGGGTTCTATCGGAGATTCATCAAAGACTTCTCAAAAATTGCCAAGCCATTGAGCAACTTGCTCAACAAAGATAAGTCTTTTGATTTTGATATTGATTGTTTTCATGCTTTTAATAGTTTAAAGGATAGCTTAACATCCGCACCCATAATCACCGCACCAAATTGGACATACGATTTTGAACTTATGTGCGATGCAAGTGATTATGCGGTAGGCGCGGTGTTAGGTCAACGCAAAAACAAAATTTTTCATGCTATACACTACGCAAGTAAAGTTTTAAATGACGCACAAGTCAATTATGCTACCACTGAAAAAGAATTACTTGCCATAGTGTTCGCATTAGAAAAATTTCGTTCGTATCTCATTGGTTCAAAAATTGTTATCTGGACTGACCATGCAGCTATCAAGTACTTAATTACCAAACCCGACTCAAAGTCGAGACTCATCCGTTGGATGTTGCTACTCCAAGAGTTTGATTTGGAGATTAAGGACAAGAAGGGGACTGAGAACCTAGTAGCTGATCATCTGTCAAGATTGGTGAACGAGGAGATAACGAAGAATGAGAGGGACATCCTTGAAGAGTTCCCGGATGAGAAGTTGCTTATGGTGCAAGAAACACCATGGTTCGCTGACATGGCCAATTACAAAGCAACGGGTTTCATACCGGAGGATTACACATGGCAGATGAAGAAGAGGTTGTTGAGAGACGCAACTCAATTCATTTGGGATGAACCGTATCTCTTCAAGATTGGAGCAGACCACTTGTTAAGAAGATGTGTTGCAAGAGAAGAAGCCAAGGACATCATGTGGCACTGTCACAACTCGCCATATGGTGGTCAATACAGTGGAGAAAGAACTGGAGCAAAAGTTCTTCAAGCTGGCTTTTATTGGCCCACCTTGTTCAAAGACGCATACGAACATGTGAAGGAATCCGAGAGTTGCCAGAAAACCGGAGGGATTTCAAAGAGGAATGAAATGCCTCTACAAAGTATCCTTGAAGTCGAAGTCTTCGACTGTTGGGGTATTGACTTTGTAGGGCCATTTCATCCTCTTTGAACAACGAGTATATTCTGGTGGCTGTTGACTATGTGTCAAAGTGGGTAGAAGCAATAGCATCTCAGAAAGCCGATAGCAAGACGGTGGTCAAGTTTCTGAAAAGAAACATCTTTTCCCGATTTGGAACTCCAAGAGTGCTAATAAGTGATGGAGGTTCTCACTTCTGCAATCAACAGTTAACAAAAGCACTTGAGCACTATGGAGTAAAGCACAAGGTTGCTTCACCATACCATCCACAGACCAACGGTCAAGCCGAGGTATCCAACCGTGAAATCAAACGGATACTTGAGAAGACCGTGTCATCTTCAAGGAAGGATTGGGCGATGAAACTGGACGAAGCGTTGTGGGCCTATAGGCCCGCATACAAAGCTCCTACGGGTTTCACACCATTCCAGTTGGTGTATGGGAAAGCATGCCACTTGCCGGTCGAGTTGGAGCACAAAGCGTTTTGGGCGCTCAAGTTTTTGAACTTTGATCAAGAGCAAGCTGGGGAGAAGAGAAAGCTTCAAATGCATGAGTTAGAAGAAATGCGTGACCAAGCCTATCAGTCAAGCAAGCTTTATAAGGAAAAGGTCAAACGGTATCATGACAAGAAGATCATGAAGAGGGAATTCAAGCCTGGTCAAATGGTGTTGCTGTTCAATGCAAGGCTACGACTATTTCCGGGTAAATTGAAGTCCAAATGGTCCGGTCCGTTCATGATAAAGGAAGTAAAACCTTATGGAGCTGTGGAACTAGAGGATCCTATCATTAAGTCAACATGGACAGTGAATGGACAGAGGCTTAAGCCATATTTTGGAGGTGAAGTTGTTCGGCACACGACAACGATTTCACTCATCGATTCTTATGCATAAGCGAATCAGGCGTCGATCTAATGACGTTAAACAAGAGCTTGTTGGGAGGCACCCCAATTTTGTAAGTATGTTGCATTTTTAGTGTTATTTTAGTTCTGTATAGTTACTGTACAGTTATTTATGCATGTAGGGATAGTGGCAAGAACTCAAAATTTAATTTTTCTGTTTCCTGTCATGGTCGCTACAGCGACCAATTCATCGCTGTAGCGATGGAATTTACCCTACGTCGCTGTAGCGACGCACTTGTCGCTTGTAGCGATGAAATTCACACTTGCGCTTGTAGCGCCATTTCACGCTTGTAGCGATGGGCTTTTTGCCTGTCGCTGTAGCGACAGGTCGCGCGCTTGTAGCGACCGTATCAGAAAACAGCTTTATGTTTCCTAGGCCACTACTGTCGCTTCAGTAACCTCCCAACCACCTCATTTAAGTCACTAGCAGTTTTCTATCTTATTTTCGCAACCTTTAACATCTGTAACATACTCCTTTCCATTCATTTCATTTCTGCATTTGTTCATTTCCATTTCTGCACAAATTTGCTAATCACTCTGTACCTGCAATAATCTTCCACTTATCATCAACCAGGTATGTGATTCGTACTTGTCTGTCACTGTTTTTAGTCTTTTTACTGTTTATTAGTGCTTGCATGCTGATTTGATGATTTAGGGTTTTAGGGTTTTAAAATTTTTGAACTTAATCTTATGCCCTGTTGATTACCCATGTTTATACATAGTTTAAGTTGTTATAAATGACCTAGAATCACTAGGAAAACTCCCCTTTAATCCTCTTGTTCATAGGATTCGTATTTTGGAAAAAAAACCTATGTAAAAATTCAAATAATTTAGGGTTTTTGAGGATTTAGGAAGTTTAGGTGATTGTTAGTCATTTATTTTAGCTTTAATCTTAATTTCGCATGCTACAAGTAGGTTAAAATCAGAAAAATCATGAATTTTGAAAATGGGTCTCCTCGCTAGAACAGCGCTTGTAGCGAAGGAAACAGGCATTTTCTGGGTTCGCTCGCTACAAGCGACCAATCCGTCGCTGTAGCGACGAAACCCAGAATTTGTTTTATTTTTATTTTGATTGAAACTTGACTTGTGTCCTACCTAATTTTCATCTGTTTTAAATCATTTTGTAGGAATGGCACCCAAAACCTCGTCCAAACGACAAAGGAACGTTGAGAGCTCGTCGTCACGACCAAGAGCAAACATCCAACCACACGACACGAGCCGTTTCTTAAGCTTCAGAAATCAAGAAAGGTACGAGGAGCTAAAAACAAGACGAATTTGGTCTGAGAAGCAGTTCCAAATTTCTGAAGAGGGAGAGTATGGAGGCATAGCAGCCATGATTAACGAAAGGAAATGGGGGATTCTATGCACGCCACCCAGGAGGATTAATTATGACATCGTGCGCGAATTCTACGCGAATGCGATCCCATCTGACCCATCTGACGAGTTTACATGGACTACCTACGTGCGAGGGCGCACCATCACCTTTGATCGCATGTCCATCAATGCATACTTGGGCAGACCTCTGGAGCTAGTTGAAGAGGATAATCCACTAGCACCTACTGCGCTATGTGATTTTTGTGAGCATCAGAGGAGCGGCGATTGGGATCACGAGAGCATTGCACGAGACATCTTCCAGGAGGGGAAGAGCTATGATTTGAGTAGGGCTTCGGGTAAGCCTTTCCGAGCATTCAGGGAGGATATGACCACTCCGGCTCAGGTAGTCCTTACCCTTATCTTGTATAACATCCGCCCTAAATCTCATACCTCTTCTACCACCCTAGACGTTACACCTCTTGTTCATTATATCCTCACTCAGCGTCAGGTTGACGTTGCTAGGCTGATAGCAAATGAGATGAGGGTAGTAGCTGAGAGCGGCATTTTACCCCCGGGCAAACCCAAATGCCCACTGACTTTTCCCGGATTGATTATGGGACTCTGTAGACGGGCTAGAGTGCACATGCCACCACAGGTAGATGAAGAAATTAAGAACCCTATTGATGATAGATACATCAATAGGTACTGCTCTACCCCCGCACCTATTGCCCCACCTCCTTCCGCAGCTGGACCATCCACATCAGCTGGTCCTTCTCATGTACCACCACCACCACCTCATCATACTAGCCACCCTAGCCACCCGACCATTCCACCACTGGATTTCTCAAGTTGGGACTCAGCTACTGTGAGCTCTTTTCTGTTGGCGCAGAATGCGTCAAATCACCGGGCACTAACGACTATTCAGAGTCATCTGCATGACAGTGGCCAAAGCCCATGGACGCCTGCTTTCTTCTCTGAGCACATAGCTTGGCCTGGGGACAGGCCTTTCTTTCCAGGAGGGGCAGCTGCAGCGGATGCTGGTGATCAGGATGCCGGTGATGAGGGTGACGACGACGCTGATGTTGATGATGATCTGGGTGATGACTCCTCAGCAGCTACAAATAGCATTGACCGCATGGCAGCAGACCTGATAGACTCTGAGGATATGGATTCAGATTCAGACTGATGATGCAGAGCTGCAGTTTTTGATTTGTTATCTCTTTCGTTTTATTTATTCAGCTTTGTACTTTTATAACATTTTTATATATGCTTTGTACTTTGTTTGAGTATTTCTTTTGTACCATGGATGATGTTACATTATGTTTATGTTATTTATTTTGGGTATTACATGTTAGTATAGTTTATATTTTATTTATGCTTTAGTATTTATTTACGTTAAAATTTTTTGAAATTATCCCAACAATGTTGAAAGAAAGATGAAAGATTCAAAAGCCAGTGCTTGAGCTTAGAATCAATTTGAGTGATAATGATAGAATGAGTGTTAAAGCGCGCAGCTAAGGTACTCGTTTTCTTGTTTTTCTAGGTATATTCTTGAATGTGAATAAGTTCTTTACACACACAAGTTAATTTATTCAGTTTTTAAGCAAGCATGTGTTTAGTTTTGAACCAATATAGAACTAGCCATAATGTGAGGAATCCTCAACCATTGTATATATATGCAGGAGACCAATATCATGTTTAACTCAGTTATTTTATGTTAAATCAGTTGTTGTTTTAATTTGTATAAGAGCATTGAAGTGATCAAGGCAATTTTTTTTGAAATTGAGTGAAATACTTGACCAAATGAACCTACCCTGTGAGATGTGTGAGTATCTGTTAACCCATCTGAGCCTACTTGAATCAGAATTGTTAACTGTGGACTGTCAATTTTAATAAGCTCATCTGCTTATTTAAATTGCCGGAGTTTGTAAAAAAATTCAGTTCATAGTTAACTCTTTAATGAATTCTGATAGTTGTTTTCTTGTGAACCCTTATCCATCGTTTTTATTGACCTTTGCCATATTGATAAAGGAACATTCGATTAGGGTATCATTGAAATAAGTTGGGGAGAAAGGAAGGTTTTATTTATGTCAATGTAAGGGTGAATGTATTAATTGATCTTGACAACAAGAAAAGAAAAAGAAAAGAAAAGAAAAAAGAAAGAAAAGCAAACCAAGAAAAAGAAAAGAGAAAGATGAAAAGGTTTGCAATAATTCAAAGAAAAAGTTGTCAAGATCAATCAAGAATAGAAAAGTAAGAAATTCACCAAGTGTTGTATTGGAGAAAGAAGGAAGTGTAATTAGATTGAATGTTTCCTTTTGCTTGGCCATTTGAATTCAAATATCCCACATATGACAATTCTTTTGTAACCTAGCCCAATTACAACCCTTAAAGACCTTTTGATCAATGCCTTTTATGCTTTTGGAAATGATAATTAGATGGACACATAATTTAATTGGAATGTTATCATGATTGTTGGATGAGAGTTCATAACCCTTACAAATGATTTCAATTGTTCATATACTTTATATAGAAGTGTGTTAGGTTTGGTTCAAATTTAAACATGTTGCTTGTTTAGGATTGTATGATTTAATTCCTTGTGTTTAGAACTAGTTCACATTTGTAGAATGTATCTTGTTTAATGAGAAACTGAACTTTAGCTTGCGCAATCACATTTGAATCACTCGTTTGATGTTTATTTCTTCGCACTTTTGAATCCTTTGCTAATTGCTCAATACTGTGGTTTAAAAGCTATGAAAATTTCCTTTTTATTCTTTGGTTTGAGGACAAACCAAAATGTAAGTTGGGGAGAGTTTGATAAGTGCCTAAAAGTTGTTATATTTTGGTATATTTTAGGACACTTATGATTACTTGCTTTACAAGTTACCTTAGGATTAGAGCATATTTGTGTTGAAAATGCAATGATTGTGATCCTAGGCCTTACCCCATGTGATTATGCAGGAAATACATGCTTGAACCTGATTGATGCAAAAGATTGAAGCTTTTCTTGATGCCATCGCTACAAGCGCAGAAGCCATCGCTAGTAGCGAGGATAGGCAGGGATTTCCAGTGTTTCATCGCTTGAAGCGCAGCTTCCATCGCTAGAAGCGAGCTTAGGCAGGGATTATCAGGAGTTCATCGCTTGAAGCGATGAACTGGACGCTTGAAGCGAGCCTAGGCAGGGAATTTCAATGATCCATCGCTTGTAGCGACAGACCTTGTCGCTACAGCGACCAGAGGGGCGGTTTAATGCTGATGGTGACGTGGAGCTCCATGATTGGCCAGTTGACTTCCTCGCTACAAGCGACAGGCTGGTCGCTTGTAGCGAGCGTGCATTTTCTCAGCATATTTAAGTATTTTGAAGCTCATTTTTTAGAGAGATAGTTTTTTATCAGAATTCTTATTTTCCAGAGCAAAAAAATACTTGTTATCTTTGAGAGAGAATAGGCATAGAGGGAGAAAAACTTCAAATAGCAATTTGATTTGGATTGAAGAAGACATTAGGAAGCTTTGAGACATCAAGCTCTCATATATCTTCATCTTCCTTTCTTATTTTGCAATAGTTGTCATGACAATGATCAACTAATCTCCTTTGTTGGGATTAATAGGTAATCAATCATTCCATGTTGTAAACTTTTGGTTATTAAATATATGATTCTAGCATTTTTATATACCATTGAATTTCTTCTTGCTTTTCAATCTTATGTTTGATTTAAATGTTGTTGAAAAAGACTTTTGAATCTAGGTTTAGAATGATTTTCTATCAAGATAAGAAATTCTAGAAATGGGATTTGGTTTTGATAATTACATTATAGTATTGGATCATAAAGCTTTTGAATCGTTTAATAGATTGAGAAATCATCGATTAAACGATACAATCGATATCACGACGTCATTTGGGAAATCAATGATGTTGTTGAGCAATACGTAATAATGTCATATATAAGAAAAAGCTAGAATCCGTATTTATGATCAATCGGATATAAACGATGTTTGATTGATGAACGTTAATCCTAGCACCTTCTATGTCCTATTACTCTACTATTTATTTATTATGTTTTAAAAAATGATGAGTAGTGTAGTAAAACAAATGGTTAAACCCTAACTTAAGACGATAATCGACGTTGAACGATTTATGATATCACATTAATCCCTGTGGAACGATATAAAAACGATACTTACTTTTGACTAACACCACGTCTCCATCCCTTTCAACGGCTTCGAGTTAGGGGTCTTTCATCACTTGAAGGTGGCGCCTTCTCATCTTCACTCTTTGACCTGGGCGCTGGTGAAGGTATTCTAGTTTTGGTGTGAGTACAAAGGACAGCAGCCTACTCTACGTCTGTTCTTCACGGATGTTAGAGTCCAGCATAAACGGAAGGTGGGGGCTCAAAGTTGGGTGTCCCTTCATCAAAATAATGAAGTTATTTGAGAATTATGTGGATTATCTAAAATCTTGGAAGCACAAGTATTTGGTGCTCCGTCCCTTGAGCCGCCGCGCCCATGAATGCATCTGTCGGGTCCCTGCTGGTCATCCAGAAGATGTGTCGGCGGCTCTTCCAGCGCGTCAGGGCCTTCAGAAGAAGTGGTGCATGAGCCTCTCTACTATTCTGAACCGGCCATAAGATCAATCTTATGATGACACGTGGACCAAAAGTCCACCAGACCAAGGCGCATCACCTGAAGGAGCACACTAGTATCTGAAGTAGCAATAAACGTCGCACGAAAGGGGGGTTTGAATTGTCACCCTTTTAAAATTATTCCTGAAAACTAAACAAGTTTGTATACTCAAGAAGGTTCTTGGTAAATGTTAGTATAAAAAGATTATAGGTTTTAAGTTTGTTTTATCTTGACCAGAATGTTCTAGATTAAATACAATTCAAATATTTAAGTTGCTTTAGTGGGGACCATAATGTTTTGGAGAATGATTAATATAAATAAGCAGAATGAGTAAAATGAAATTGAACTGTAAAGCAAGGACCAGAATGTTCTGGAGAATATTTAATATAAAAGCAGAATGATAAAATAGTGAGGACCAGAATGTTCTAGAGAATGATTAATATAAGAACATAATGATAAAACAGTAAGGACCAGAATGTTCTAGAGAATGATTAATATAAGAGCAGAATGATAAAACAATATTATATGTTGATTTTAAACGTGAGTTTATTTTAAGCAGATTGTTTATCTTGGACCATAATATTCTGAAAGCAGTTGTATGAAGACAATATAAGTAATTAATTTAGGACCAGAGAACTCTGGATTAATTTGATTGTAATTAATTAGGACCAGAATATTCTGGAGAGATTAATAAATATTGTATAGTGATAGTGTGTGAGCTTTGTGTAACGAAAATAATAGAGAGAGTGAGGAGAGAAAAATACAGGAGATTTATCCTGGTTCACCAAACCCGTCTACTTCCAGTCCCCACACCTCGTGTGAGATTGTCCATTATAGTATCCTGCTAACAGAAACTTCTGACTAGCACTATAAGTTCTTGATCACACCAGATCAGTCTGAACACCCTGTATTATCAACCTCAGCAGGCTTCTACAATTCTTTGCTTTCGCACAAGAAAGGTTGTTACACTTCTTTCTCAAACTATTGTTACGAATTGACTTGAGAATTACAATACACTTTGTATGAAAAGAGATGAATTTGGATCGAATAAAATTCTCAACACATGTTTGAGATTTTACTTAAAAACTCGAAAGAGTATGATCCAAAAGATTAAAAAAGAGACCTTTGAGAATTGTTTGTGAAGAGCTTTTGTATGTAGTGATGATTTTCACTTGAGAGAATATTTGCTTTCAAAACTCTTGCATTTAACCTTCAAAGCCTCTTGTATTTATAGGTGAGGAGTGACTTGGTGACCAAGGGTGAAAGTAGAGCTGTTGGACACGTTTTGTACAGCTGTCCAAAGCTTCATTTGATTTCACTCTTTTTCTTCAATTCGGCCAGAATGTTCTTATGCATATCGAGAACGCTATGGTTGATTCAGTTGGCTTTGTGTTGCTTTTTGCGTGAAAGGATACAGCTGTAGTGAGCTGTTGCTTGCTAAGATGAAGTGACCTTGATTATGTCACTCATTTGTACTTTGATGATGTCAAGTTTATTTCACATGTGCTTTAATTCATTTCATGAGATATTTATCCTTTAATGGGCTTTTCATTCAAATGGATCGATTTGCTTAAGTCCCAAGATAACTTCTCAAGAGCTTTCTCATGTCATGCTTCTTTTTGCTGACTTTGCTCTTTTGATGTATTTGCTTTGTGAATCTAGAATGTTCTCAGAACGTTCTCATAAAACAATTCTCACAAAACAAATTAGTAGATAACAAGATTAAATAAAATGAATATGTTTGTAATATTTAAAACATCAAATAAGGATTTTGTCTCAACAGTATCAATGCACACCCCCTTACCAGAGCGTGCCTTGCATCTTACATCGTACATGTGGCCTTCAATGGCCTCCGGATGAGGCGCCGCATTTCACGGAGTTAGCGCCTCCTTCCTCTATATAAGGATGACTCCGCGTCACCCTCAAGGTATGATTCATTTTCCAACACTTTTTACACATTCAACCTCATTTCCTACACTGACTTGAGTGTTGGAGTGCTAACGTGCATGCAAGCACCCTCCGTTCCACCGTGAAAACCTCGTCTCCACCGCATCGGAACTTCAACTGTCACCGTTGTCTCCATCAGTTTTTCTCAGGACAGATCATCAACTAACAATATCTCAAGATCGGCACTGAATATACATTTATTTGTGGTTGAAGTTGACACACTTACAGTCTAACAAATAATCGCGGTAAAAAAACCTGTCACATGTGTTTCTATTGAAGAATATCTCAAATTTGCAACAGAAAATTCTCCAACCAAAGTTATTGGTTAGTTTTAGAGTTTTTTTTAATTATGAAGTAGATTTAAAAATGAACATGCTTTTTAAGGGAATTTTATCATGAAAAATGTATTGCCAAAATGAATAGTTAAGCTGACTTTGGATAATAACATCTCATATTTGATTCTCCATTTCTCTCAAAAAAATTTCATTTTCAATCTCCACCATTAAAATACAACAACCACCTTTTTTTATAATTTCATTTTCATTTCTTCTCTCATGTTTGATGGTTGAGATTTCACTTAAAAAAACTTAAAAGAATTTTCAATGGAGAGTTCAAATCCTAACATCTCCTAGCTTTCTTACCAAAAGAATAATGATTATAAACAAAATCATCTTATTTGCTCTGTGTTATTATGTTATAAAATTGGAACAATATACCGTAGGTGAATTGGTGAAGGTTGCTTTATGTAATAAAATATTAGATAAAGCTTACGTGCATTTTATTACGTGTTTTTTTATTCTTCTTAACAAAAATACACTTTTTTCGTTACAACTAATTTTGAGAAAATTATGAATTTGAAAAAATCATTCAAAGTTTAGATAAGAACCATAAGAAAAGTACATAACGAAATTCACGTAAGTTTTATCCAAAAATATTAACACCTACGGCATGTTTGATGGTCACGATAGGATAGAGACTAGATATGATATGGAGCTAGATAGAGACAGGAGATAATATGAACATGATAAACATTAATCATAACATGTGTTTGATGCACACGTGATAACAATGATATCATTACTTTATTATAATTTGATCTGTTCGGTGGAACAGAGGGTGCCTGCAGGCACGTTAGCACTCCAACGCTCAAGTTAGTGTAGGAAATGAGGTTGGATGTGTAAAAAGTGGGGAAAATGAATGGTACCTTGAGGGTGACGCGAAATCACTCTTATATAGAGGAAGGAGGCGCTAATTGCTTCCGTGAAATGTGGCGCCCCATCCGGAGGCCGTTGAAGGCCACATGTAGGGCGTAGATGCACGGGGGGGCTCTGGTAAGGTGTTGTGCACTGATATTAGCATGCTCATGTGATGCGCCTTGATCTGGTGAACATATGGTCCACATGTCATCATAGGATTGGCCTTATGGCCGGTCCATAACATAATTAAATGAAAAAATTATTGTCGTAATTAATTAAATATTTTAAAACGGCATGTAATTAATTATAAATAAGTAAGGAATAACAACATTTTAAAAACGGAAGAATATAATGGTAATAAATAGGGAATGAATCTCTAATCCTATTAGGGATATTTTCTAATCTAGCCTATACTTAGGATAAAAATTACAAAGGCAAATCAAAATAGGATAGAAAAATGATTTATTTTATCTTATCTCTTTGATGCATCAAACATGATATTTAAGCAGAATGAGATATCATATCATGTCTCCATATCATGGTTATCAAACAGACCTCTATAGTCTATAGATTCCTTAAAAACTCGTTCATTCATTCATTATTGGCATTTTTTTAGGGAACTTATTGCCATATTATTTTTTAGACTATTCCCTTTTTTGTTATTGCAACTTGACGTTGAAAGCTATGCTTTTTCATGTTTCCTTGTCCCACCCACATTGAGTTGAGGTATTGGGGTCAGATTCTATGACTTCCACAATATATTGCTCACTTCGAACCATCCTTATTGCCAGAGCACACGTACATAATATATTTCTTTATCAATTATTGCACCACTATTATTTTATACCATATTGCTAACTTGTTATGCAACATGATCACTTAGTCACGTGTCAATTTTGTAGTGGACAAAAACAAAGCATATGACTAGCTCATTTTAATTAAGCAAAATATTTTCGTCGTCTATTAACTAGCTTACTTTTAATAATGATTTCATTTTTATCTTTTTTTCACGTCATTTTTTTGTTTGATATGTTTGCTTATGAATTTTTTTAAAAATTCATATGAAAACATGAGTAAAGGACCATAAATTTGAATACTATGAGCTCATATCGAAATAAAATCATAGATTTGAATCTTGAAAATTCATATGCATATTGATCAAAAGGACAAAAATGTCGTGAAAAAAAAAAGATAAAGGACGAAGACATTATCTGAAGTTTAGGACGAGAGAGTAATTTTGCCTTTTAATTAGGAAGACTCGAGGTTTGTCCTTTAGATTTTGAGAGTCTTATGCGAATTATGATTTTGGCGCCCTATTTTGTGTGTGTGCATGTGTGTGTTTGTGCCTTTCCGCATCCATGCGTGCATTTGTGTCTACGTATAACTTTTAATATAAAGATGTGCAAGAAAGTCATTAGTTGTTTTAATACAATCTCAAGTGAATTAAAATATTACCAAAGACAAGTGAAAGAGCTCGTCAATATTGAAAAGTTCATACCAAATATAATTTATACATGTACCTCTATCAACCCGAACATGTATTACCAGTATCCTATATTACTTGCTTTCATGTTATTATTTTCTCTTTAATTCACTTTCAACATCTCACCCTTTTTCAAACTCAAACATCGTAAAAAATCAACTCTCATACTCAAACATCGTAAAAAATCAACTCTCACACGATTAAGGTTGGTAAGATTATCAATTAATTCGTCCAACATCTCATGATCGACAATGATTATATATTTATTTGTGATTGAAGTTGACACACTTCACAGTTAACCAAAAATTGCCTTAGAAAACGTGTCACATGCTTCTAAAGAGGAATAATTTCTCCTATTTGCAGCAGAAAATTGTCCAACCAAATTTATTAGTTAGTTTTAAAGTTTCTTTTAATTATGATCTAAATTTTACATAAAAAAATTATGATGTAAATTTAAAAAATAACATGTTGTTAATGGAATTTTGTCATGAAACTGATAGGATATTGGATTTGGGATAAGATGTTTAAGTAATTAGTAGCATGTGTAAGTAATAAGAATATTAATAATATATAATAAATATCCTATGAAGATATGTTCTGGAAATATATCCTTAGTAGCAATAGAGATATTCTATGAAGATATCTTCTTAGTAAAGATATTATCGGGAAATATCTCGTTGGTAGTGTTCTATATAAGTAAGAGTGTAGAGGGAGTTCTAGGTAAGCAATTATATTATTTGTCAGTAGCCTTTTAGGGACGGCATCAAGAGACTTTGTTGAGGAGCTCTGCTCTGGAACTTGTAACTCTTTTCTTTATTCCATCTACTTAATAATATTCACCACTATTCTCTAGTTTCTATTGATTTATTCTGCTTTATTTGCTCTGCTCTATCAGGTCTGGCCAAAATCAATAGTTAAGCTAACTTTGGATGATAACATATCCTAACTTTCTTGCCAAAAGAATAATGATTATAAACAAAAGGGAAATGCTAACAAGTGTGCTAATGGCACTTGATAAAGAAGTTTAAAATGGAATATCTTGGGATTTGTATATTCAACACAATGAAACATCAAAAAACAACTTTTTCAACATGAAGGTTATCAATTGTTTCCATTTTTCGAATCTCAAGTGCTCTAAGGGTACTTTTTAGTAGGACTCTAAACAAAATCATGTTATTTGTGTGTCTTCTTGTTATAAAATTGGAATACTTAATGGCCAGAATTTAATTACCTTTCAGCCGAACTTCGGATTATCATAATCCCTTTTTCTTGAGGACCGGAGGCTTAACACCAGGAAAAAAAAATGAAACACCGGATATTGTAGGTTAATTGGTAAAGGTTCCTTTATGTAAAAAAAAAATATTGGATAAAACTTAAATGCATTTTCTTAGGTATTTTTTGTATGTTTCTTAACCAAAATACATTTATTTTTTGTTACAACCAACTTTGAGGAAAATTAATTAAATTGTAGATTTATAGAAATCGTTTGATAGTTTAGTTAAGAACCATAAGAGTATATACATACCTATGTTTTGTAATAAAATATTAATTCCTATAGATTTCTTAAAAACTTGTTCTTTCATTCCCTTAAAAAAAACCGTTCATTCATTCATATTATTGAACATGTTAGATAAACCCTATTTATTTAGACTATTCTCTTTTTGTTATTGCAACTTGACGTTAATTGAGTCACTGAAAGCTTTGTTTTTTCATGTTTCCTTGTCCCACCCACATTCAATTGAGGTATTGGGGTTGGATTCTACTATTTCCACAATATCTTGCTCACTTCGAACCATCCTTATTGCAAAACTTTAATTTTATACCATATTGCTAATTTGTTATGCAACATGATCACCCATATCCATATAATTATTTTTGTGCACATGACTGTTTGGGTCATGATGGATGTAATGTCCCCTTCTTGAACTGATGTGCCACCTCATGAGTGCCTATATAAAACTCAAACTTCTTTATACAATCAATTCCTCTTAAGCCTTTTCTCTATTCTTTATTCTCTTTACTATTGTTCATCTTTTATTCTTCTTCAAAGTCAGAACAAATTAAAACCATTTTAATTATTTGTGCCAAAATGGCTTCTCAAGTTTGTGAAACTTTTGCTTGTGATGTGGATATCAAGGGTGATCTTCTCATGTCACTAATGGAAGAGTTACCATGTGATGAGAGTAATGATGAAAGGTTAGATAGTGTAATAAGATCTTTTGAGGCTGAAATAAGTGAAAGCAAGATGGGTGGTCATGATAATTCTACATGTTTAGGATCACAATTGAAGAGTAATTGTGAAGAAAATTATAGTGAATCATGGAACATTGGACAAGTGATGGAGGAGGGATGTGACTTTGGGGTGGAATGGGAGGATATGGATTTGATGCCATCCTTCCAATTTGATGATGAAAGTTGGGAGGCAATTGAGTTTTGTGGACATGAGAAAGATGTGATGGTTGATCATTTAATGGTTTGTGATGATGGGTTTGATATGGATGAACATGCTTACAATTCCTTTTGGCAAGATAGTTATGAGATGGGGTTGGTGCATTAATTCGTTATGGCATATGTATAGACTATAGTCATGTTGTAATTAATTCTCGATCGCCTTTTTTTTTGTTATGTATAATTGGGCTGAGATTACCTGCAAATAGAGTATATCAATTTGGAAAAGTCTTGTTAACGAGTGTCCCGGGACACTCTTTAAGTATTCTAAAATAAGTAATTATTATTCTTTAAAAAAGTTAAATATTTCAATTTTCAATGATATTAATACACACATTTTTATAAATACTTACCACTTATGGTCTTTAACTAGTGCCCCGGGGCACTAGATAACATTTCCCTATAGAAAATTTACCTCATACTCTTACAATTTGATGTTAATCCAATTTTACCTCTTAATACTTTTGAAAAACCATTTATAATTCCGACACTTTCAATTTTCGAAAGTGTAAGAATGAATATTCAATCCAGCTCTTTTAATTTACAAAATAGTAGGATGGATCAGGATATTCATTTCAAAATTTGGTGGGGTGTGAAATATTTGTTTAGAATTTTATTTTTTATTTATTATAATTAGGGTTAGATATGTTTTTAGTCCCTATAAATATACCAACTTTTCATTTTAGTTTCTCTAAAAAATTTCTTCAACTTTTAGTCCCCAAAAAGTTTTCTATTTTAATTTTTGATCTCTCATTTTAAGTAAACTCATATGTAGAATTCGTATTTTTGAATAAAATTTTGTAGAAAAGATTATAATATTATAAGAATTTCTCCCAAAAAAATTAGAATTTTTTAACAAAACATGAATTAAATATGAATTTTTATATTTTTTGCAGTTAAAAATTCATATTTAATTCATGTTTTGTTAAAAAATTCTAACTTTTTTGGGAGAGATTTTTACGATATTCTACACTTTTATGCACAATTTCATTTAAAAATACATGAGTTGACTTAATATTAGAGACCAAAAGTGATGATTGAAAGTTTTATAGGGACTAAAAGTCGAAGGAAAATTTTAGAGAGACTAAAACGAAAATTTGATATATTTATAGGGACAAAAAACATATTTAACCCTCATAATTAAGTGTATTTTGGAAAGTATAGTGTTGTGGGAGTAGAGGTATAAATATAGGAGTGTAATGAACCGATAAATTGAATTAACCAAAAGATTATCCGATCTTTTTAGGTTCAATTCAAAAATCGTATCGAACTCTTAAAAACTGAATTAGATTGGTTCGATTTTTAGTTTTCAGTTTTGAAAATCAATGACCGATAAACAAAAGAAAATTGTTTTTCCCACTTCAAAGAAAACTAAAACACACCAGTAATTTACGTTTTTACCCCGGCGGCAGTTTGTTGCCGATGGGAAGGAAACCAGCGGCAGTTAGTTGCCGCCGTCCCCATCGGTAGCTAACTGCCGCTGCTATCAGTACTTATAAAGCTCAGGACCCAGAACCTCGAACTTCATCTCTTCAATCTCTAAAAACTCTCTCAAATCTTCCAAAAATCTCAAAATTTTCAACCTCAAATCAACCAACACTCCACTAACAAGTAAGTTTCCATAATCAAGTTCATTGTCATTTTATGCTTATATGTTACATTTATTATCTTAATTTAATTTTTTTTTAGTTTTAGACTTTGTTTAATTTTTGATTTTTTTAGCAAGAAATGATAGATTGTTTACATGGAAATGACTTATGTTGCTTAATTGTTTAGATCTTTGCATGTTTATGTTGTAATTTTTAGCTTTAGGGTTTATGTATAATTTGCACTACAAGTGTTTGATGAAATGTTTGAATGAGTTTTTAATTGGATTGTTTTTAATTTCTTATGGTGTAGATATGAAAAAATGGCTCAAGTATACTTTCATGTATCCTTCAACGGTGGTAACCAACAGTTTTTCAAGGTTCGCGACGATGTGACGTTAAAAGAATTGAAGGTCTACTTCATGAAATCAACCAACGAATCAACCACAGAGACGCGAGGAGGGTGGAATATGTTTGGTATCACCGTCCATCGTTCGACTCAGACGGGAATTTGTCGTTCACTCAGTCGGAGTTAACGAACGAAGACAACGTGAGGAGCATGTTCTCGATATTTGCTGAGCCGAACATGATCCCCCTCGAGATGGATGTTACGTTGCTGAGGTCGCCTGAAGATATTCTCAAGAGTTTGATTTGGCCGGATGAAGATGTTTAGGTAGTATTATTATGTTGTGTCGTTGTTTTGTTGGATTTTTTTTTATTTTTGAAAGTTTGCGGAAAATATTGTCATTGAAGTGTCTTATACTTAATGTAAATGTTTGCAAGTCTTTTTGGAAACTCAAAAGAATGAAGAGAACGCAACATGTATTCTGCGGAATCAGTTATATAGTTTGGATCATGAATGAATTGTTGTTATTTTTGTTTCGAAGTAATCAAAATATAGCAAAATAAACCCGAAATCATGTTAAAATTGTACCAAAAAAACTACGATAATGTGTCATAAATTTACAAAAAAAATCTAACAAATGTCAACAAAAAAAACTAACAAAAGTCCTAAAAAAATGTCCTAATCCTGATCCTGGTCATCATGTTGTTGCTGTTGCCGCCTCCTCGACCTCCTGGACAGTATTGGTGCCATCATGTCCCTGATATGGCGCATCGCCTGATATAGCTGCTCACTGCTCATCGCCTCCTGACCCAAGTAGTCATCAGCCTGGCTCACAACGCCACCAACCATGTCAATGGTATCAGGCGAGCCTCTCTCCTAGTGTCGCTGCTGATGGCGTGCAATGATCTGCTCCTCATTTGCTGGCCTCGGAGGAGATCCATCAATAGGTGGCAGAATCTTTGGGTGAGACACATGTCGACTTCATATATAAAAAATTACACGCGAACAATAATCGAAGACAAAAAAATAATCAGACAACGGCATGTGTTCATGTCATGTTTTTTAAAAGTTATCATGCAAAAAAAAATATATCGACTTCATATATAAAAGTTAAAAAAGAAAAAAGAAAACTTACATTATTTGCATTATACCACAATGGTAATGCAACGTGTGAAGCGTATGATGACAACAATGAGTCATCATAAGGCCCTCCAAGAAATGGAGCAACATCAGGTAACTGCTCGGGGGCTGTCGCAGCCGCAATCTCATCCTCATCTAGCGCAGCCGCATCGTCGTCCCCACCCTCATCAGCAACATGTTGGACGTCATAGGCACCATATGTGGCATCATGTAGCTGCTCTTGATAATGCAGATACTGCGTGGGGTCCTCCACCTGCGACACCTGCTGTGTTGGCTGAGAACTACCCTCGCCCCCAACAGGCCTCCGGCCTCTTCCCCTCTTAGGCACATGAGGGTTTGCAGCCTGTCTCTCCCGTCGGTAGCTGCTAGTCATGGGCTGTTTACCAGCTCTAGTCGTCCTATCTTGGTTCTGATCGGACATATCTACACAAAAACAAAACTAAAAAAATTAGGCATAATAAAAAAAATCATTCTATCACAATTCCAACATTCTTACACTTCCAACTTTCTCACAATTCTATCACAATCTAAACAACATTCATCAACATACTCATTTAGGCATTTTAACAAACACTTTGAGTGCAACATTCACATTGTGTTAATTGGACAACATTCACAACCACATTATACTTAAACATAATCTAAACAACATTCACAACAACTACATTCATCTATAACATCATAAACTACACATTCAATCTACCAAAATTTCAATTTAATCGTAAACTTTAACCACATGCAATCTACCAAAATTAATAAAAATAAACCTATATAAACTAACATTAACATTAAAAATTATTAATACTACTTACTTGTTGTTGATGGGTATGAAATTGCTTGAATTTAGTGGAATGGAGTTGGAGAGGATTGGAGAGAAATTAAGAGAATTTGGGAGAAATTGATGTTTGTAAACCTGGAAAACAGGTTCTATCCTGATTCTGTTTAAGTACAAATCGCAGCGGCAGTTAGCTGCCGATGGGGACGGCGGCAACAAACTGCCGATGGGTCCGGCGGCAGTTAACTGCCTATGCACCATCCCAACGGCAATTAACTGTCGCCGGGGTAAAACCGTCATTTACTGATGTGTTTTAGCTTTGTTTAATGTGGGAAAAGCAATTTTCTAAACAAAAACCAATGTTTACTAAGCTTATTAAGCCCGCTTTGATGCAGCTCAGGCCCAACCTCTTACTAACACACTCACACCAAAACAAGAACCAAACACATTTATACATGTTTACTAAGATTATGTTTTACATTTCTCAATTTTTATATTTCTTTTGTGGAAATATATAGATTTTAAACTTTTCATTGTACTCTGACCTATCTATCATAATTAATTAGTTTTTTATTTAATGATTTTTATGATTTTGTTAAATAAATATATTTTTTTCAACTATTTCGTGACTCTATCTAAGTTGGAAATTTAAAGGTATGCAAATTTAGTACTTCTAAATATGTTCAATCCTTACTAATATGTTGGTAAGACTAAGCAAAAGTTCTTTTTTGATTGCATTTTCAGGCGAATCAATCAGCCACATATCATTCGTTTAGAGTCTCATTCGGTTCCACTTACAAGAACATTGAAAACCGAATCAACCCGAATTGATGTTGATTTGGTCGGTTAGTATATTTTTTAACTTAAAAATGAATCAATTACATCCTAACTATATATGTACATTAAAAGGAATTGACAAAAGCTAGACTAAACAAATACTACAATCTAAGGCCTTTTTTTGTTTGAGTTATTTGCAAAGATATACTAATTTAAACACTTGTATAATAATTTGGGACAGCTAATAAAAACAACTTATGACATGTATATATTGTTGTTTTCAGCTTATTTTCATCAATTGTTAAGGATAGTTTATGAAAATATCTTATAACTTATATGAAAATAGTTAGACTTTATTTTCTTTACATTTTTTAGCTATTTTTTTTCACATTATCCATTCCTCTTGCTCCCTGGTTTTTTGTCCAAAAATTCCTAAAAAAAGTTCGGATTATAGAATCCAAACTAATAGTATTTTTGTAAAAAAAAAATGCATGAGAAAGGTGGTGGAGAAAGTAATAGCAAATTATTTTTTTTGTCCAACTTGATCAAAGCCCAATCAAAAAGCCCTGGACTTTCATGTTCGGGTATATCTTCCTCCGCAAATCGAAGGTTCACGGTTCATACTTCTGAGTTCAGATAATCTTCACCTTTCCTTATGATTTGGTTGCTTTACCCATTTTCAAACCAAAATTTTTTATTTATTTTTTATTTTCATTTGTTGCTTTGTATTGATTCCATAAAATAAAACTGTGTGTGCAATTAGGGTAATGAAGATTAATTAATGGCTACAGATCCTGTTTCAATAATTGCCCAGCTTATTGCTGTTGGTGGTTTTCTTTTCCAGGATTTGATGATATTCACCTTACTCATCTGACACCTTTGCCACTTCATCAATTTACTTTATTATATTTCAAAATGCAAAAATTATCTACTTTTTTTTTTATTAGTGTTAGTTTTTTTATGTGAAATTAATATGATTTTATATTTACATGGACAGTTAAGAAAATGATGAATAAAGCAGGTACTTCTGATATATGGTTTGACACATCTAGTTTTTATTCTTTTGGTGCAGCATACTTTATTGTAGCTGTGCTGGGAATCTGGAACTAGATTGTGTCTATGTACTTATATGATTAACTGCTTACTGATTTCTTCACTGTCCATGTTATTCTTATTGCTTATATGATGAATATATGAAGCACGGACACCGGACACGACACATACGACACTGACACTGACACTGCTAATAATTTGATAAAATCACATAATTCAGTGTAACCATATGTGTCGGTGTCGGACACCGCGACACTCTTAATCTGAGGAATGTCTGTGTAATCAAAATTTGTGCTAAATTTAAAATTTTAGTTACTGCTTTTGTCATGAGCATTGCAAACTCTATTGAGTACCATCTTTGAGTACCATTTTGATAGGTGGTTCGCTATGGACTGTCTATTATTTATGGTTCAAAACTCCAATGATGATAGACGTTCTCTTTTGGAAGTAGAAATTTGTCTTCGTGACTTGTTTGCTTCTGGTTCCACAAAAACAAGGGAAAATGAATTTGTGTGCCTTTAAGCTTAACTTATTCGTTTTTTCTTGTTTTTGTTCCACTGATATCAATTAGGCCATCGTCTCAGCCATAAAGACGAGAAAGACTGTGAGCGTCCTCAACTGTCCTTAGAGTTTTGTATGTTGCTTAAGTATTGGTCCACCTTAGAACCTACCAATATGAACATAGTGGTATGTGTATTGCAATCTTAGTGTATGTTTGGTTTCAATTTTGTATGGGGCAGAATGGATTGATTTTGCTTTTAGACTTAAAGTACAAGCTGATCTATATCATGTAGGAGTGGAATTGTGATTTGTATCTTTTAACTCAGAATGTGATTTTTACTCTCAAATTTATTGTTCAACTCACTTTTATCCAAACATAAACCACTTTACATTCAACTCACTTTTAACTAAAATCTATTTTACAAAATCGATTCATGCAAAATCAATTTTTGTCACTCAAGAATCAAACACACTTATTCAGTCTAGTTACCAGTTCTTGATACAGTGTTATGACTTGTGACAGCACACTTGAAGATGTGAGTTTTCCTTTACTATTCTCTTTTTACTATGGATGTATGTATTAGTGTTTCACACACCAAAATAATTCATAAAGCAGTTTCGTCATTAGACATTTTATCACAAATAATGTTTAGTACTCAACAGCTATAACAGATCAATGAGTTGGAGAAAGCCATGGTTTTTTATAGAACACTATGGCGTTGTTTGATTCATGTAGCCATAGTAGTCAATAGTGGTGCTATAGCGGCCGCGCGTAGCGTAGCAGCAACGAACCGCTACGCTAATCGTCGTAGTGGCGCGGAATCAAATTGCGGCCGCTTCAGCCGCTATTTGATTTTAGTAGAAAATTTCCAAATTGACCCTATTTTTAATTTTTTTTTTTGTATGGTTTCCAAATTTCCAAATTGATTTTAGGGTATTTTGGGGATTTTTAAAACCAAATTGACTCTGTTGTATGGTTTCTTTGTTCTTTTTTTCTTCCTCTGTTTTCTTTTGTTTTATGGTTTCTCTTGTCTTGTGATTTTTTTTTAATTTGTTCCTCTATCTTTTGTTTTTTGGTGTTTTGATTTATGAATGTAAATGTAAGTTTTTTTTTTTTTTTTTGAGAAATATATAGGTTTGTTTATACTTTATAGCATTATTCATGTAATTTGTCCAAAAAATAATCAAATATTGGTGACCGCTATTTGTCATACCGCTATGTGCTATCCTGCTATCCCACTTTTGGGGTCGGCCGCTACGCACTGCTATCCGGGATTGACTACTATGCATGTAGCCGACTCCACTTAGTGGTTAGTGGGATAAGGCTCTTGGTGGTTGTTGTTGTTAATGTTTAATAGTGCAAATCTTTTGTGTCAATGCATATTGTATTAGTTAATCATCTCGTATGATAATAAACAAAGCCTAGAATAGGAAACCAACTTCTTTAGGTTTATTTTGATCATTCCATCTGATAGGATGTTTCTTCCTTAGCTCTTCTGTATTCCCCAAATGAAATTTGCTTCAAACTTTTCAATCTGCATAGTTTCTAGTACATGCCAAAACCTGGTTTCATCCGTTTTGGTCCAATTTTTTTTTTTTGAGCAAAATTTTGTCCAATTTTTAAAACCTTGGTCAGTTGTGTGTTAATAGGACAACAACAAAACTAATTACAAATAGATTAAGATCAAAGAGTTTAATTTTCCATTTTAACTCCATTAACCTTCTCTTCAAAAGTAACAATTAGAAATTGTGGCAAAAACTTCAATCAGTAAAAGGATACAAAATTGATCAGTGGCAACACAATCAATTCCTAAGGCGATGGTGGTTGAGCATGTCTCACAGGTGGTGCAGTCCACCTCATGCAACAACAGTAGTCTTCTCATATTCATGAACTATCCTTCCTCTGCTAATTTTAAAAATCACAAAAAAAAAAAACTGAATTTTCTTTGAATCCATTTTTATAGAAAACTCATGTCTCATGATCCCATGGGATTAGTCATGGTTATTTTTGTTTAATGTCAAGGTTTTTTCCTTTGACCTTTTGCACTTATTTACATTGTTTGTTCATTTAATTGACTGCTACCGAATCAGTAGTACTGATGCTTCAAAAAGCATTCTGTTATGCTATTTCCTTATAACATATTCATTCTACTTTTGGTTTAAATTTTTTAGCACAATTGCATGATATTTTTGTTGTTTGATCATTGTGTAGTGTCTACCTGTAATTTTGTGTGGCTTGCGCTCTCCCGCTCCCGCACATGTTCTGATTTCAAATGCACTGATGCCCTCAACACTTGGAGGCTGGCTCAGATGGATACAGAAATTGCAGACTGTACCCGATCAGCCCAATATTTTTCTGCTGCATTTTTCCAACTCTGATATGGTGGTTTGGAGCCTTTGGAGATGTAGAAACACCAAGTTATGGGAAAACCTATTGCTTTACTGGAAAAGGCTCCTTTTATGAATGGCGCAATGTGCAGAAACATACCACCAATTCTGCAGTTCCTGCACTTGAAAACAGATGGGTTCGGTCACCTCAAGGCTACACCAAGTGCAACGTAGATTGTGTTTTATTTTCTAATAGTTCAATGATGGGTGCAGGCCTTTGTTTTAGAGATCATACAGGCCATTTTGTCTTCGCTTGAACTGCTTGGTCTTCTTGTAAAGTCTAGTGTTTATTCTCATGGTGCAGTTTACTTTATTGTAGTCGTGTTGGGAATCAAGATTGTGTCTGCATGATTATACAAATAATAACTGATCACTGATTTCTTAACTGTCCAAGTTATTATTGCTTATATGATGAATGTGTAATCATATTCGTAACTTGTGCTATCCTAGCTGCTTCTTTTGATATGAGCATGGACAAATTCTATGGAGTACCACTTTGATAGATGGTCCATCATGTACTAGTACTTATCATTCAAAACTACAACGATAACAGGTGTCGTGTTTGAAAATAGAAATTGAGGTCTTCCTTGTGATATCGACTTGATTGGTGTTGGTTTGACAAAAAAAGTGAAAACTTAACTTATTCCTTTTTTTTTTAATCTAGTTTTTGTTGAATCGAGGTCAATCAGGTTGTCTCATCCGTAAAAGACAAGGAAGACCGTGAGTTTCTACCTTTGAGAGGGTATCGTCGTCATTATGGTTTTGGATGATATCTCAGTACTAGTCCGTCCACCTTAGAACCCGCCATGGACATAGTCGTATGACTTGTGACAGCACATTTGATGATGTGAGTTTCCCTCTGGTATTCTGTTTTCACTGAAGATTTAGTTTTATTGTTTAAAACATCAAAATCATTCATAAAGCATTTACAAGACATCATCACAAGAATGTTTAATAGTGAAAATCTTGAGCCTAGAATTCCCTTTTGCAAAAGCACTCTCACCAACCAATGTCAATGCATATTATATTATGTAGAAACAAAGCCTAGAACAGGAAACCAACATCCTTAGGTGTATTTTTATTATTCCAACTGATAAGATGTTTCTTCCGTAGCTCTTCTGTATGCCTCCAAATGGAATTTGTTTCAAGCTTTTCATTCCCTGTACTGTCAGCATTTGAGAGTTTGGAATTCTGCATAATAAAATTAAAAACTAGCATGGAAGCTTTCAATCTGCATATTTTCTACTACATGCCAAAGCCTTGTTTCATTAGTTTTGGTCCAATTTTTAAAACCTTGGTGAGTTGTGTCTTCATAAGACAACAACAAAACTAATTACAAAAAGATTAAGATCAAAGAGTTTAATTTGCCATTAAATCTTCTCATTGTTTAATCTTAATCTTTTCATGGACTAAAAAGATTAAGCTCCATTGATATTAATGTTGTATTAGTCAATGTATGTTATATAACATTGTTTAAATGTAGGCTCCACTAATATATGCGATCCAAGTGGAAATGAGATTGTAAACAAAGAGGTGTGTCTCACTCAAGGCCGGCCAGAGGGTAAGGCCACTAAAGCCCTTACGTTAGTCTACCAACAAAAAAAAATCATTAAGATTAGGGATTTATTTTTCTCACCCTATGTTATACTTGCGCGCCCTATAAAATATTCAAAAATATCTTTTGTCCGGATTTTAAAATCTGAACTAGATTATTAGGGATTTTCGGATTCTAAAATTTGAAACATCTCGAACTTCATTTTTTTGTGTTCTATTTGATGTCAAAGGTCTCTGCTAACCGTCGTAGAATCCCCGCATAAACTACAAAACAATTGCAGAGATTCTATGAACGGTCAGCAATGACCATGACACCATAAACACTCCTAAAAAACTAAAAAATGTTTAAGAAAAGATGGGAAGTGAAGAATGAATGAAATTGTTGAAGATGTAAGTTTATTTATAGCCTTAAACCAGTCCTAGACCATAACTACAGTCAAAGGAAACGTTTCCCATGGTCCAACCGACCAAAAATGCATTAAACACATCACAAACCGTCCAAACCTTTGGTGAAACGCCACAGTTCACCTAGTCTGAGAGTTTTTGGATTATACAATCTGAACCTGTCTAAATATTTTCAATTGTATAATCCGAATAGCACCAAATTGTGTTTAAGTTTCATTTTTTGTAGGTTTTCATGGCCAATGACATAGGAAAAAATTTAAAAAATGTACAAAAATAATTAAACAGCTTAAAACAACACAATAACATAAGTGATGGATCTTCTGGGAAGGTGTTCGAAGATGTGTTTTTGTACTTGATCTAGTTGGCCTGCCAACTGACATATTTCGATCGGCAGGTCAACTGGTCAAGTTCATAAGAACCTCTTCGGAATCAGATCTACAACATAATGATGAACGGTAAGGTGTTTCAAGAGGATTGTTTTGAGTTAGATTATGCTACCTTGCCAACTGACATAGGTATATTGTTAAGGCAGCAAGATCTAGCTCATAGCAACCTCTTGGTGTTCATATCTTTCGGAAGATTTTTCAGAGTTTTTTGTTGTGTTTTACAGCAAATAAACCAAACACACTTATTTATAGAAGTTTATGTTCGTCGTGGACCACAGAAACTGTCGGTGCAATGTGGACCACACAAAAAACCTGTGTTGAATTAGTTCGGATTATATAATCTGAACCTGACTTGCACCGTATATACCTAGGTATATTTGACAGCATGATGAGGATCTATATTTTCTTTTATATGTATGTGTTTAAATGAACATCTTTAGCGTAAAGTTCAGCGGAGAGATATTTGATAGCATGATGAAGATCTTCATAATCTATCTATTTATCTTTTTAAATGAATATCTTTAGCGTAAAGTTCAGCAGAGAGATATTTGACAACATGATGAAGATCTTCAAAATCTATCTATCTATCATTTTAAATGAGCATCTTTAGCGAAAGTTCAGCGGAGAGATATTTGACAACATGATGAAGATCTTCATAAAACATTTCTCTTCGTATTTCTTCAATGTGTTCCTTTGGTGCAGACAAAAATAAATTTGTGCGAAGAGAAAAAACAACATAATCCAACAACATAAAATTGATCATAGATATATTTATTTTAACAACTTAAAATACGTAATAAAATAAAACATAACAGATCATGAATCAACTAAACTAATGTCTTCGTCTGGTTCCTCCGGCAGAGCCCTGATCTCTTCGTAGTTCCTGGGCCCAGCCACCTCCCCCCCCCATCTCTTTCGCCCCCCCCCCCCCCCCCCCCCCCCCCCAGCTTGCACTACAGGTTTAGCTTTTGGTTTTTAATAGTTTAGCATTAGGTTTGAATATTTTATGTAATAAACTTTATTTTATTAAATGTATTGATATATTAATAAAAGTAGATTTTATTTGTATCTTTTTGTCCTTTTAATTTTGTTTATATTTGCATTTATTTTATATATTGTCATTTATATTTTTGTCATTGAAATAATATAAACCACAGTCTTTAAAAATCTGGGCAAAGCATATTTCGGATTATATAATCCGAAAAACCTAACAATCTGGTTCGGATTATATAATCCGAACCAAGGGTATTTTTGAAAAAAAAAAATAGGACGCGTGAGAAACACAGAGGATGGGAAAAGTAATAGACTTAAAATTAATAAGCAAAAATACCTGATATGCAGACAAAAAAGGCTTCATATATCAAAACTTGTTTTAAACTCGCTTATTTTTTAAGATTATTGGGTCGGCCCTAGTTTCACTCAAGGATGACATGGGCTTGGAGCTTACTATAAACTCATGCTGAGTGCATGGGATTTTTTAAGTTGTGACAGGTTTTACATACAAGTTAGGGATATTGAGATCAAATCGGGTATCTTGCACCTGTTGTGAAGAATAGGTGAAAAGGATGTGTCGATTAAGTTTCTTTGAATTGATTTATTTGAGTTTATCTATCTACAATAAGTACTTCTAAGACTCTTTGAGATTGTTTATTGAAACAACTTATGACATGTCCATATGCTCTCCACAATAGCTTATGAAAGTTTATAGCTTACATAAAAAAGTTTGACTTTGTTTTATTTTTGTTACTTATATGATAAGTACTTATGTTATAAGCGTTTAATTCAACTATTTATCCAAACAAAGCCTTAGCATTTCTGATGATGAGGATGAAAATAATGAACATGTTGAAGGTCATTTTTTTCATTATTTTAGACATTGACTGCTACTGATGTTTCAACAAGCATACTGTTATGCTATTTCCTCATAACATATTCATTATGTTTTTATTTTAATTTATCCAGCACAACATTTCTTTTGCTTGCTAATTTTATTGTTTGATCATTAGCAAATGCTTGTAAGCACATGGAAGAAAATAGAATTATAGGTGTGAATAGGAGTATGATATAATGGATTCCTAGGTAGTGGACTAATTAGTCATCAATAAAATCAAGTATTTAAAGATGACATGAAATCAAATAATCACTAAAAATGGATTTGCTTGGATCCAGTGACTAAACATGGAATCAATTAATCTGTTTGCATCCCTCTTCTTGATAATATACGATGAAAAAGCTACTAGTATATGATCTAAGCATTAATGAGTGTATAAAAATTGAATGTTGGATTAATGAACCATCCATTTGAGATTTGAATTCTCTATTGAAAATTTTCTCAAGTTTTCTTCATTTTCAATCTCCACCATTAAAATACAATAACCATTTTTCTTTATAATTGAATTCTCACTTTTTCTCTCATGTTTGATGGTTGAGATTTCATCTTACTTGCATGAGATGGTAAACCATCTTTTTAAAATTGGTATGTTTTGTAAGTGACTCAATCACTCTCTATCTCATGTAAGTTTACGATAACATGGTACATATTTGAACTTTTATGTCATCCAATTATACATTTCTTTTAGTTGTCAATATCAATATATGTATTTATAATATAATAAATCATCAATTTAGTTCTTGAGCTTTGAATCTTTCATCAATTTAGTCAATAAACTATAAAAAATAGGAAAAATCACACTTACCTCCCTTGAGATCTCTTTAAACGACACAAACACCTCTTTTAGTTTTAAAATATATACTAACCTCCCTTAAGTTTTTATCAAATAGACAAAGACATTCTTTCTTCGTTAACACCGCTAGTTTCTCCGTAAAAAAACAAAAGACATAACTTTTTGTAAAAGTACTTTCAATTTCGATGTTATAAACCAAAAGCATGTCATTCATAATTTGGCAGTTGATGACACTCAATTTACTACCCAAATACTTCTCCAATCCACATACAATGACATCTTTATTCATGGCAGTAGCTATTTTAGTAGCAAAAATTTGTTTTCAAACATGGTACTTTAGCTTATCACGGTAACTATATAAACCTCTTAATTTTGGGACAAATAAAATCAATAGAAGTATGGCAAAATAAACTACAAAACCAATGTCATTGTTTTGTCAAGAATTGAGGGTTGATGATCGTGCCTTTATCCCTCTTAATTTGGCTTTCTTTGTAGCAAAGCAATACATGCTAAGGGGATGAGATAGGGTTGGGCTGGAGTAATTTGTCTGTACAGTCTAGAGACATATATACTCAAATTCACAATGATGACCGACGCAAACGAAAAGAGTGGCCACAGGATTAGGAACAACAATGATGCAAAATCTGACGAGAATGACAACATGCGTTCATGAGACCGGTGAAGAGCGGCAAAGGCCACATGGGATGACCAAGAAGAGAAATTCTCGCAACAAAGCGTTTCAGTTTTGAGCATGTATGTATTATGAAAGTGGAAACAAATAACAGTTTTGTTTTGACGGAAAGAAATGGAAGGGAGGTTTTTTATGTTTAGGAAAATAGAGGGGAGGTTAGTTGGATTTAGATTGAACTAAGGGGGAGGTTTTTATAATTTTCCCTAAAAAATTAATTAAACTACATCAAATTCATCAATTTAATTAATCAATGGTATTGAGATATTAGGAACTAAATTGATAGGTTTTCATACATTTTAGGAATCAAATTGACAGATTTTGTATAATTTAAAGATTATTTAATAGTTTTTTATAATTTAAAGACAAAATTGAATATGAAGTGATACGTAGGGACTTCAATTTATTATTCACTTCTAATATAAACATCAAACATTTGACAATACTAAAAGTACTTGATAATACTCCCAAAAAAATACATCATAATAGTTTTTTTTTGGTTAATACAACATCTTTTAATTTTTTTCCTAAAAAAATAATATTTTTTTCACACAATGCAACTTGGATGGCTTGAAGATGCAGGTAACGGTAAACATTTAGATTATTATATAATACAGAGTCATGTTAACTTGTGTCATAAAGACATAAATTAAAAAACTAAAAATGAAATTAAAACATAATTTTATATTGAAAAGATAAGATTCAAAATTTTTAAAATATGAAGTGCATAATTTCTAAATAAATGTTTATATCTTTAGTTTGTTAACCTCTGTCTCTCTATAATACATATTTTCTCTTTTGTAAATCTAACAATTTACTGTTCTCCTGTAACAAAAAAATATATATATTTACCGTTTTTACACAGTAAAACCGGTAGCAAGAAGTAGATCATGACAGATGCTTCAAATGAAATTGAGTAAAAAATTGTGAGCAGTAAAAAAAGTAAAGAGTGTGAAAGAATAAAAGGGATGAAAAAATGGAACGACGGCGACAAGATCCACCAACCGCAGCAAACAGACGAAGGCCGTTGTGGCGACCTATGTCGACGCAAAGTGCAGCCACCGGCGGCGACAATTCAGCGAAGGCCGTAGTGGCGGAGCAAATCTCACAGACAGTGCAATCCACATCAAACCTTCTTCACCTCATGCAAAATTCTTCTCCTTCTCAGGTACTTGCTTCTCTTCCTCAATTCCATTCATAATTCAAATTCAACATCAAAATAAATAGAAAATTGGAAAATTGATTTTGATTCAAATTGATTTTAATTGAAAATTGATCCTATTAGTATGAAGTACCAACAAAGACACGGACACTGGACATGACACGCATTGGTATTAGTTAAGTGAATGACATGATTGAATGTAATCACATGCGTGTATCATGTTCGGTGTCAGACATGCCTTCGATCGGAAGCTATGAAGTATGAACCACGGACACACACAGAGACACGATACAAACACGTCGACACTGATAATAATTTGAATAAATGGCATGATTTAATGTAAACATGTGTCACTGTTGTACGGGACACTCAGACACCTGACACGGCTTCAATTGAAAGTTTCGTACTTCAAAGATCAGAAGTGTCAGTGCTACACTGATTATTGATGTTGTTTGATTTTTACTTTTTTAGGGTCTTGACTTTTGACTTTTATGCAGGCTAAACTAGTTAAGCTTCCCAAGAATCTTTTGGCGAAGGTTTCTACTATCAAGAACACAGAGCAGGTAATTGAATTGATGTATGGTGGTTGGTGAGTTTGAACAAATGTTAAAGTGCGTGTGTCAATGGTTTATCTTTTGTTGAACAGGTTTTAGAGCAGTTGCCTCGGGTGATATCTTCTCTCGATGGGCATATGGAAAATGGGTTGCAAAAGTTAGAATCTTTTCTTCTCTTATTGATTAGTGATTATCAATATGTTCTATTAGTATCGTTATATGTGTATATTTTGAACTGAAGCAGCTTTTGAAATGTAATGATCATGAGCTTTAACTTCGTCCTGAAACTGTTATATTCATGTTGAATATATATTCTATCGATGGCTACTGATTACGTAAAACCGCGATTTGTTCAAATTAGTATGTTTTGACAACACTTTTTATTAATCCCGTGTTGCATAACAAAAGCAGTTTGTTCAAATTATGTTAAGCTATAGCCGCTATTTTGACAACATCGATTGGAAGTCACTGCAGTTATTTTCTTTAATTTTGTATCAGTGTAGGATATGTTTTTTATATATTGCTGATTTGAGTTGCAAATTTGTAGTGTTCCACAGCTGAAGACTGTTGTTCAGTTACTCGCAAATATGGAAAGTAGCCAGCTTAGTTCACTATCCCGAACCCATGTTCTTGAGAAGGTACATATATGATGATAGATTTGTCGTTGATTTAGTCGTAAATATTCGCCTTATGATTGCGACCGAGGAGCATGGCTTCGTTGGCTGAAGCCGTGACAGCACAGTTTTTGTTGTTCATCTAAATACAATGTTCTCTATAATGAAAACCTTTATTTGTCAGAGAAGAAAGAGAGGACACTTTTTTTATGAAAAGCTTGTGTGTGAGGTCAACTTTAATGATGAATCATTTTCAGTTGTTTTCACCTATCAGGAACATGAACCAGGAAACCAGTCTCAAGGGACAGATTAATTTAACTTTCGCTGCTTCGGAGTTTCACCTCTGATCGGTTCATGCAGAATTTTTCAATGCTTTGGACTGATCATCCTTGACCTCATCCTACCAGCTATGTTTTTTCTTGTGTCTTTCTGCAAATCAAACAACAAAGATTTGTCACTTCTTTGGATAACGTAAATGGTGATTCAACTGTAGAAAGCTGTCAATATTATGACTTATGAGTGATAATGTGCCAAATTTTCAGACTGGGAATCTTGACTAATGAGTTCAAGGTCATGCTCCTAATTGATGGAGAACAATTGTCAACATATGTATGTATGTGTTCACATTTTCAGCTTGTGTTTTTTTGGTTTTTCAATTTTGATGATTGAACCTTTGCCAACTGTCTTGTGCAAAGTGATGCATCTTTTATTTATTTAAATCAATTTCCTTTTCTTCTTGTTAAGAAATGTACCCTTTCCAAAGCAGAGAACAACCACTCACTTCTATGATAGCACTTCTACTACCTAAGACAGCATAAACGGTTGCATCCCAATGTTTGATATGCTGAATGCTGATTACATCAATGCTAAACTCAGTAGTCATTTTTCCATTTCTGTAGAGAAGGAAGGAAAAAAAAACCATTCCCATAACATTTTAGGATGCGTTTGTTTTAGCTTTAAAAAAAATTGTGTTAGAAAAATCTAGAGATTTTTTAAAAAATAAAAAATAAATCTTTGATAGGTTTTTATGTTTGTCTACTACCCAAAAAATCATTTTTAAAAAAAAAATATTTGTAACTAGTTCATGTGTTACCTCCTTGTTTTTGTAAAACATATATCTTAGAAAAAATTGGTCCTAATAGCTTTTCATTTTAGAGTCAAAATAGATTTTTTTTGATAAAATAATTTTTCCAAAAATCCTAAACAAGCACATAAAAATAACAAAAGTGATTTCTTTTATATAAAAAAAAATTATAAAAGAATCTAAAACAAACGCACCCTTGAACTGTCTCTGCTGCACGAAATTCAATCTTATCATTGAATGCAATGCATATCTGCGATTATTAACTTCAAAATTCAAAAGCTATATCATGTTTTGGCTCATTTTTGCACCTATTCGTAATAGATAGTCCTGCAGAGGTCTTAGATCCTGCTATTCGAGGACAAGTTATGGGACTATCACTGCTTCAACCAAAGTTTTATTTGACTGCAACCATACAACCAAGAAAACAAGAGGTAAAGCTACAGAAGGATTGCAAAGTTCTCAATTGAATTTTGAATTTTGCTTTTTTCCCTCCAAAGCAGTTCGCTTTGTAACTCCCAAACGGCTTTTTTTGTGTGTTTATAAGCCCTTTTAAGACTCCGGAATGTTGTTTTATAAGCTTAAAAGAGAAAATAGGGGGCAAAAGAGAAATCATCTTCAAGATTTTTGCAGTTTCCTAGGAAAAATATTAAGACCACTGGTACTTGAATACCAGTGTCCACTTTTTCAAACTTCAAACAATCAAATTGGTTGCAAACCTCCTCATTGATTTGTCTAGCTAAGTAATTTTGTATTAAACAACACACCAACATGTTTTACTCTCACATAGTACAGCGAATTATTTTGTGGTTAGAATTGGATTCGAAAGTTAGTGTGTCACATGTATTGTGAGACTAACAAGTGTGTCGATGCTTTAAGAACAATGGGGTGTGAAGATGACTCTAATGTGATTTTTTTAGGAGCAATGTCCGGCTCATATTAAACATTTACTATTTGTTGACTATGTTAGAGGTATCACTTCACAGTTAGTTAAAATGTAATTTCTCTTTTTTTAGTTTCATACATCTTTTCATGAAACAATAAATAAATAAATAAATCAAAGGGCTTAAGAATTCTAATATGTCGACAAAAATCAAATAACCACCACTCACTCATCAAACTACTTTTTGCTTTTTTTTTTTAAAAGGCTAATTATATGGTGCAAAAGTAGTTTAAGTTGTGTTTGGATTGAGCAGCCCCATGAGTGAGTTCTTATAGTAGACACTCCACACCATATATTTCTCTTCCTCCAAACTTCTCACCCTTAAATTTGAAATAAATAACCAATGGAGTCACACCCTCAGCAATAGAGGGCAATGCAGTGATTGGATGTGAGTGGGGAAAGATCATTGGAACTATCCATCCAATCTAATGGTAAAGAAGGTGGTGCAAAGATGTCTAATGTCTTGTTTCAAAACTTTTAATTTAATGCTGTAGTGTTTTGTTATCTGTTGATGTTTTTTTCTTCCAACTTTCAATTAGCTGAAGAGAGAATTTATTTTTGTTGACCAATCTTAATAGAGAACTTCTTATCGGTAATGATGTTCATATCAAATAATATGAAGTTAAATATCTATTGTTTTTTAATAACCTGTGTGCAGGTTCCATGCATGTACCATCAATTGTTAAGAAATGGATGGAAGTCCAAAGTTGGTTATAAACGTTCCCTTCTGTAATTGTGTAATTTATGCTAGTCAGTAATCATGTTTCCACATTTATTTATACCTTTTGCAAAACAAAAATAAAATAAAATAAAATACTACTCATGAGTGAAAAACGAAAAATAAAAGCAAGAATAAAAAGCAGTGCTAAGCAATTTCTTCTTTTGTTTGGTCAGAAAGGAAATGAGCTAAAACCAATATGATATCATACTTACAAGCGGTAGATCGATGTTTAAATTTTTAACTCGTGTGCATGGAAAAATATATTTCTTTTGATCACCATTATAAACAAATATTCTCTTTTTTTAATTACTCAATGATTAATTTATGTGGTTGCGCGCAGGAGATATATTGGTTTTAAAAAATAATAATAGAAAGATTGTATTATTTACAACAAGAATATCCTTGAAGTACTATGTTTAAGCACTAGGCACCAAACACGACCATGTTTATTAACACAACCGGACCATGTTTCTTGCTGCCAGTCCAATTTTCCACTTGTTTTCTTCCAAATAGACAATGAGCTTCTTGTAAAAAAAAAATAGACAATGAGCTTCATATAGTGGTTCCCACCACTTTCACAAGCTAAAATTTTTCATTCCTCCGAAACAAAACACCAAAAACCGCAATTACAAGAACTAAATAAAACCAAACAAAGAACATAATAAATTTTATATAAATGAACTAGGAATGCATGCAAAAGTCACAGACAACATGATGCAATATGAACTACTATCAAATTGCCCTAAGTTTAAAAAACTTGTTTGTACTCAAGCAATTACTATCGTACGAACAAGAACAAAGAGAAACATTGAGTAAAAAGGTAAAAACCCAAGATAACAATTCAATAAATGGGGGCATAAGTAAAAGAGACAATATATATATCAAGTACAATTAAAGATTTAGGTTCCTTCGAATCATGCTCTTCAATAATAATCGGGACATTTTATTAACTTTTCTCTCCGTTCTAAATTATAAATATTAAAAAATATAGTTAATTTTATATAACAATAAATAAATTATGAACTACTTTACAAAATTATCCTTCATTAATAACATAAAAAAATTAAAACAATTGAAAAAAAGTAACCAATAAATAGAAAAATAAAATTAATCGTCAATTGGTTTTGTAAAGTGACTTATATTATATTCTAGAACAATTTTTTTCTTTTTGAAATGACTAATAATTTACGTCGGAGCAATTACTCTCAAAAGTTTAAGGGTGCAGACTATACGTTTAACTTCCTTTCAAAGAACAAGTTCTACCATAGGCTTAACTAGCCACCCAATCTCCGCTATTGTATCCATTAACATTTTTGTTTTCTTTCACCCTATTTTTGTCTTCACCAATTATTAGGGGAACTAATAACTAACACAAGAGAATATCAAAACATTATTTTTAATCATATCTTTTCATGTACTTAGAAGTCCATTAGTTGTACTCTGAAAGACACCATCAAGACTAGTGGACTTTCATAATGAAAGGATCGTCTTATTAAGCTACCTTTTTAAGATCTACCAATCGATATACATCTTAATTCATCAATTTGTACCGATAACAATTTAGGGTTTCAACATAAAATAACAAAGAGGCGACTATAGTTTTAATATGATTATAATGGCTTAGCATCACATAGATTACAAACGATTATATAATGAAATCTAATGGATTTCTAACTTAGTAATATAAAGGTCCAATGTTTTAAGCTCAATACTCTATTATTTAACACTTACCCTCAACAGGAAGCATTGTGAGTTTGTCAAACAAGATATGAAAAACATACCGATTAATATAAAGTTCTAACACTACCCCTCAAGCTAAAACTTACTAAGCTTTAAGTTTGTTACAAATTAACTCGAAAAATAAACCAAACCAGTTGATAGCAGAACCAATGGATAGCAACAACCAAAGTGAGTTATCATCGTAGAGAGAGCAGCAAGAACCATCACCATCAACCAGCCAAAGAGGGAAACCATCCAAACAAAAGAATCAATGAAGGGAGAGAAGCAATCAATCAGAAGAATCAATACGGAGAAGTGCAATTAATCAGAAGAATCAGGAGGGAGAAGTGCAATCAATCATAAGAATAAACCATTTTCCAAAAGAGAAACATTAGAGATTAAACCAAATCGATCACACAACATTCCCAAACTTTGGGGAACTCAATAACGGAAGCGACAAACAATTCAAGGAGGATTAAACCATGCTCTCGATACCATGTTAAAAATTTAGGGTTTCAATAGAAAATAACAAAGAGACAACCAGGGTTCCAATATGATTACTATGGCTTAGCATCACATAGATTACAAACAATTATATAATAAAATCTAATGGATTTCTAACTTAGTAATATAAATGTCCAAAATTTTAAGCTCAATACTTTATTATCTAACATGTACATCTTTGTTAATGTCAATCCATCCACATTCAATAAAATTCATTTCAAATTTCATGTAATAGACCTCCCAAATATATTTTAGTGACCCAAAAATAAGATATGGGTGACATAACATAGTTTTTATATTTTAAAATAGGAAAATACATGAACTTAACCATGATCACGCCGCCATTATGTTGCATAATACTCTTGTCATCGTAAGACTTTGTATAAAAGGAAATATTATTGATATTGTAGCCATTATAACAGGTGACATTTTAGTATCATCTTCTGGCCATTTCAATATAACATTTTTTTAGGAGAGCCATTTCAATATAACATAAGCAATATCATTGGGTGCAGTTTTTTATTTAAACATGTTGGAATTTAGAGTGTTATAGTGTGTGTGAATTGAAAAAAAAAAAACTAGAGTCTCACATTGGATAGCTTTCACATATTGGTAATTTTTTAACACTATACATACTAAAGTCCTACATTTAATAGCTTTTGTACATTGGATAGCTTTCAACCTTGTATACAGAGTGCTTAACTTTTTGAGAAAGGCATACCAAGTTGAACGCATTTCTTAAGTTTTCACTTCTCACTATTCTGCTTGAAGCATTTATGAGCCATTTCTCTCATTTCTTTATGTCCTTACGATTTCTAATTGGTATTGGTACCATAATTGTTGGGTGGCTTCCGCCATATTTGAGGGTATAATTCTAAAACGGATCAGGTAGTGAAGTAGAACTTTGATACATTTTTATTAGGTTGTTGTTATCAGGAGGTTGTGGTTGATAATCTGCTTACATAACTTTCTACACTGCTATGAAACGTCTTACCAGTATGCGACTTAACTCAGTAATATCTTTGGTGACAAAATATTTTTCAAAGCAATTTCGTTCCAGATACAACAATTTTAACACATTTCAATTCTCACATGTCTACCGAAGAGATTTACTGACTCTGATTCTGCTGGTTTTGACTTCAAAACACCATTTCAAGGGATGTCACTTCAAAATATGGCAAGAAGAAAGATAGCATTCATTTTGAAGGTTGATTTTCTAATGAGCTTAAAACAACTAAACAAGAAGAAAGTGATAAAATGACTAAATAGTTAACCCAGTGAGAACGATTTCCTATGGAAGAAACTGATCCTTGAACTTTATTATAATTTGCATGATTATTATTGTGCCTATAAGTCTGCCAAAGAAGTTTAGCTAGAATGCTCCGAAAAATAGGTAAGTTACTGAGGAATCAAGCACTAAAAAGGATGTTGTGAGTCAATACCTCAAATATCAGATTATTGATGACAAATATGTGGAGGTCCAATCTAACGAGATTCAAGAGATTGTTCATGAAATCATAACTGAAGGTATGTCTGTAGATGAAATTTTTAAGTAAATGTTATAATAAACTTCAAAAACCTTATAAGGTACAAAATCAAAGAATTTTCTCTAGCGAGTATGATAACTCTTCGCATTGAGGAGGAAGCCCGCAAGAAAGACCAAAAATGTGAAGTGTTGGTATTTAAGACAACAATACAAGAAGAAAAAAATTCACAGGCACAATTCTGAAGCCAGTTGGCAAACCTTTGAAGAATCATAACCAGAATGTGAATAAGAACCCGAACTCGAACCGCTACAAGAATTGGAACCCCCCAAGAGCCCAAAATGTGAGGCAACAACCGTCCCTTAGAAATGACACTAAATCACAATTCACGTGCTACAACTGCGACAAAGTGAGTCATATAACACACAAGTGTAAGAATAGAGTAACCTTACTAAAGAGACATCCATGACTATGATACATGAGTTTGACATTGTTAGTGAATTAGATGAGTGGTGGATTGACACTAACGTCTTCCGCCATGTTTGCTATGTTCACACCACTAATTTCGGGGGTCTAATCCAAAATGATGAGGAATAATTTCAAAGTTGGTTTATATGGGGAGCGTGGATGTATCAAATTACATTCTCCGTACGGAGATCTAAACTTTGATATTGAAATTTGTTGGGGGACGAAATTAAAAAATCTTTTGATTTTTTCCAAATTCTCTTCATGTAGTTCAGTTAGTTAGTGGCTAGAGATTTTTATATATTCCACCACTCTTATGATATTTTGGAAATTATTCCCGAGTACTTGATTAGAGATTGAGTTGTTAGCATTCATCAAACTATTCGGCTAGGCAACACTTGCACACATTCTCGCGCTAAATTGGAAGTTGTATGTTTCAACCCCGGACGCTTTTGGCTTATGCAATGAGAGTGCCTTTCTTAAAATTATTATGCTTAAACCTGAAGTCTTATATGACCACAAGCATTTGAACACATCATTTTTATAATATGTACTTTTACATAACTTACTTTGACTATATTTTTTAACTTATAAATAAATACAAATGTTAGCATGTAAGATGTTGTTTGATTTTTAGTAAAAAAAAGATGTTTGATTTGTCTCGATAAATATTTTCAAAATTTAAATTTTTATAATTTTTTACCGTAGATAATTAAATATATTAATAGTCAAAGTTGTATCTTGACATGTGTGAAGTGATTGACTGCGACATGTATTTTAAAATAGAGGAAATATCAATTAATTATTTGAAATCATACACATTATATTTTTTTTTCTTTATCCACTTTGTTTCAATTATGTGTGTACCAAATAGAATATTTAAATACTTTTATTTTTTGAAAGAAGAATATTTAAATACTTGTGACCGAGTATTTTCCATATTTAAACATGAACAATTGGATTTTTTTTTTACCGTCAATTGATTAGTTTTGCTATGAATAAGGTATTGATTTTTTTTTTCTTTCTCAATTTGTTATCATGATTTGAATCTGGCAGATTTTTTTTTACAAACATATACAATATTTGCTCATTCAAATTTATATTGGACATCGATACAATACAAATTCAAAATCGTTAAAAGAAAGAAATGATGAATCCACGAACAAACTCATAACATTCACGTTAATAACAAAAATGACAATGTACTTTTTAAATCTGAATCAAATAAACATCGTATTAAGACGAGAAATCGAAAACACACCACATAAAAATGTGAAATCAACACAAACGACGACAAAATCACAAAAACATACGAATGAAAATTAAAAATATGTGAAAATCAATTATTTAACTAAAAGTGAAAAAGGAAAAACAATTTCGAGGAGTGATTTTTAGCCAAAATTAACGCTTAATCACCTCTCTTAAATAAACTATAGAAGAAGAAAAACGGTAGCGACTAAAGTTTGACAACCGAGAAAAAAGAGACCTAACAAATTGTTTTTTTTTACCATTGTTAATAGTAGAATTTTCATTACCAAATAAATAAATAAAAACACTAGTACATCCACACACATGGGTCATCCTAGAATATTTTAGTTACAAACAATGTAAATTAAATATTACTACTTCCGTTCTTTTTTAATTATTACTTTTTGATATTTTACACAACTAATACAATTAATAAATGTTATTACTTTTGATGTAATAAGTTATACTTTTACTATAATGACCTTATTTATTTAATATCTCATTTCATATATTTCTCTCTTCGCAATAAATAACTAAGGGTAATATTGGTAAAACAACATTTAATTTTACATTGAACTTTAAAAGTGACAGTTAATTAAAAATAAAAATTTTCTTCGAAAGAGACACTTAAAAAGGAACGGAGGGAGTACAAGTCAATTTGTCCCAAATTCCAACTATGTGACCACTGACATTGTAATATTCGGAGCTAAAGACTGTCACAGCTCTGTCACATCACATGACTCAGATCAAAAACTTTATTTTTTTAATCTTTTCTCTCACAATTCAAAATTTATCCTTCTCTCTCTCTCTAACAATTATCCTCTCATTAACCCATCACCCCGTACACGTGTCATCTAAAACAAATCATTGAAAACATCATCAAACCCTGTCCCACAAACATCATCAACGTTCACAAACACTTCTAAATCACCAACCTTTGATCTTTTGCCACGTGTAAGGTTACTGTTTAGGATTCATGATAAGGGTTGTTGTAGGGTAGTGTAGCACTTTGTAGAGTGTGGTGGTAGAAGAAGTAGTAGAGGAAGGTGTTTTGTTTTGTTCGTTTTTGTTGTGAGAAAAGAAAAAAGGAATCTTTTTGAAGGTGGAAATGAGAGTATTGAGGTGAAGTGTTGATGGGTTTTGCTTAGATTTGTGAAATGTGATGAAGGTTTGTGAAAAGTTTTTATCTTGCATTGTGTTTTTTTGATGGGTTGTTTTGTACTTGTTTGGATCTTAGGTTTGAGATAATGTCTTTACTTTTTCTGGGTTTTTCTTGTTTTTGAGAAAAAATTGATTTTTTTTTTTATGTTGTTGCTGATATGTGGAACAATAGGGTCCTTTTGTTTTTGTTTGGTGGGGTTGATATTTGTTTATTTAGAAATAATTTTTAAAAAAAATGAAATTTTTTGGGGGTGGTTCACTGGTTTCTTTAGTTGAAAGCATCTTTTTTTTTTTTGGTTGTGTTTACCTTAAGTGGGTGGTTGTTGAATATAAAATTGGTGGTGTGGGCACACAAATGTGAGATTGGTTGTTTGGTATTTATAAATAAAAAATATGTTTTTACATTGCTTTCTTTTGTGCAATCCATTGCTGTTTGAGTGTTGACATTTTGTGTTTATTGGTGAAATGAAGTTTTATAAGTTCATTTGTGTGTTTTGTTTTGTTGAACTTGTTGATGTGAACATGGGAACTATGTTTGTGGCAGTCAAAATTCTAGTCAAATGTGGAAGAAGTTATTTCATGTTTATTCATGAGATTGGAAAAATAGTTTCTCATCTTCCTCTAAAATTATAGGTCTAGCTAATGCTGGTATTTACATTGTAAAATGGGTAAGGATGTGTTTTGTTTTCCGGAAACTCTTTTGTTGAAATGGTTATTTGTGTGATGCAAAGTTAGGCTTATTTCAGGTTATTGGTTGGTTTCTTAAAGAAGGAACATAGCTCAACAATGTCCACTTTCCACTGTTTTTAAGCTAAAATTAACGAACACAATTTCTCGTAAGTTTAACTACTGTGATAAATTTATCGGATAAAAGAGGATAAGATTGAGTTATGAGTTCCTTGGTCCAATTCATATTGGACTGGAAATGATGTAGTTTTAATGTCTAAGACAAAGTGTTTGGGGTGAAATATGAATCTAATTCATATTAAAAGTAAATGGTTTTATGAAAGTACAGAACATTCATAGATTTAGTTATTGATTTGTTATTTGGAAGGCAACCTACCTAGGGCCTGTTTGGATTGGCATATTTGAGCTCATCTACTGGCATAAGCATTTGTGAGTCTGTTAAAGAGAGTTTATGGAAACAACCATAAGCTTTTTTCACCTTATTTCCATAAGTTCTCCAGGATAGCTTATAGCTTACATGAAAATAATTTGACTTTATTTTATTCGTTGTTATAGAAATAGTTTATACTTAAGATGTTTATCCAATTGGGCCCTAGTGAGTTAAAGCTTGGTTGTTGTAAGGCGTAGTTCACTGAATTTATGTAGCTGAAACATGACAGGTTTGAATGGTGAGCCATGGACTATGCTGCACTTGAAGTTTACTTGGAATTTTATTAGGGGGGATCACATTCTGATTAGTGATTTGGGAGGAAACTGGACATGAGTATGCTTGTGGGGATATGCTCGAACCGCGTGAATCTGATATTCCTGTCCTGTTTCTGGTCCTGGTTGTACTTCCTTTGGTGGCTTATATCTTACTTGGAAAATGGAGTGAGACTGCTAAGAAGAGAAATAGGATAAATTTGCTTGCTCAATTGGCTGCTGAAGAAGCCTTTAAAGCAGAAGCAAAAATGGCTGTTGCTGATGTTATTCCCCCTCAACCTCAAGTTTTTTATACTCCAAAAAATTATTCTCCAAAGAATGAACTTCATCATGACTGTGCTAGGTGTTCCGCTCCGGCTAAAACTCGCTGCTCCAGATGCAAACTTGTTAGATATTGGTAATTTTCTTTTAACAAATTGTATCTATGAACCTGTTTTCTTTTTCCTCTCTCTATCTTAGATACAATGTGGAAGCATGCTTTGAATTCTAATCATGGTGTCTGAAAGATTTAATTCAGATAGATACACTGTTGGTGTAAAGATTTTTTCCTCTTTCAATCAGTCGTTTGTTAGATCGTTAAAAGCGTTTGACATCCATCATATCTACTTTTAAAGTCACATATATAAATGGTTGTGATTTCTTCATGATGTAAATTTTTACATTGATAGAGTATCCGAATTTAAACTCATATCTGAACAGGGAATAAATATGAAATATCCAGGAATTACATTAAAGTTTTATACTACAGCAAATGAAAGGTACACTACCTTTAGAATAATTCCCGGTTTGTACTCAGATAGGTGATATCCACTCAGTTTTTATAATTCTTATGATTAAAATGATGTCAATAAAAACTAGTACTTGGCAAGGAAATGTGCTAGTTTTTTAGATAGGTTGTAAAATAAATATTTAGGCGGGGTTACTTATTGCAACATAAATGTATTGAAACTTGAATCACTTCTTCTATAACATTATTGTTACGGAAAATTATCTGTTTGACATGGAGATTATTATTTCTTAAAATTTGAGCTGTAAGTGGTTTGCAGCTCTGGGAATTGTCAAATAATCCATTGGAGGCTAATTCATAAACAAGAGTGCCTGCCATTGGAAACTCATAATTCAAGCTCGTTTCCTATGGCTTTTCCGGTTGAGGAATTCGGTCACGGAAGTGCCTTTTACGAAAATTCAAACAACACCTACTTTGGTTGTAATTTGAACCAGACTTTAAGGGCGAGGGAACCTTCGGACGATTTGGTTCACCCTCCGGCAGGCACCACCGCCGCTTCTGCTACTGTCGATTTTTCTCTATTTAATAGTTCTCAACCTTCCGCTTTGGAGAGAAGACCTTCCCATAAATCCAACAGAGAAACACGGCGAAGAGATAGCGGTTCTATTTATGAATCTTCTATTGAATCTTCTGATTGTAAAGCGACCACTTCTCAGGAGACATTTATGAGACAGAAGGTTTACTTGTTTTACTTTGATATCAAATTGGCATACACTTTGTACATACACTAATCCATATTCAACTCTGAACATTATCCTAAATTGTTGCTGCAGTCAAGAAGTAGTAATGATTCTGTGTCGGAGGAAGAAACCTCAAAGATCAATTCTAATGGCTTTGGAGTATATACTCATGAACAAGATGGTTCAAGAAACACAATGGATGAGGATGATAACTATCAAAGTCAATATGAAAATGCATTTGCATCAAGAAACAAATATGGAAGCTATAATGTGTCGAGCGCTGCGAACAATGATGAAGGCGTAGATGAATTTGAAACAAACATTGTTACCAAAGGAGGAAATGTAGTCAAAGGGATGAACCATCATTCCGATGAAACAGCGCAACACAAATGCTCCCCTGAAACGACAGTTAAAGGAAGTGCAAAGGCTAAAAAGCCGTCACATCCATCAAAGGCCAAGTTTTCTAAATCACCAAAGTCAACATCAAAGACGTCAATAGACTTTTGTGACCCGGAAATAGAGAAGAAAGGGAAAATTCCTGATGAACCGAGTTAGTACCGCTGCCCTTTATTTTCCTCATGTGTTATCTTCATGTGAATGTTTCCTATAATTTGAGTTCACTTTTGTTCTATGTTAAGGTATTCTCTTTTGAAAATACTATCTATGCTCATTATGCAGAAGTTGCTGGAAGCAGAAGTACTCTCCCTTTGCATGGTATCAATGGCGTTACGAGTACTGGACTCATGAAAATGATGGGTTTGAGGAAATCAACAAAACATACTGCACTAGCCTCCTCAGAAAGCAATGGAGTAAGATGCAAAAAGGCAAAGAATATAAAGGTTAGTTATTTGAGTTTTAATTTTGATACACTGTTAATTTAAAATGTTTTACGCGGTCAACAAATCACTCATGTGTGTGACTTTATAAATTAGAAATAGTCATGGTTAAAGTCATGATTTGACGATTATGTTTGATTGACATTGTATTTTTTTTACACCGACAGTGGATATGAATTAAATCCTAGTTTTTTATGGATGCTTTCAAATTCAATTCCAGTTGTCATTCTACTTGAAAAGTAATTATTATTCCATTATTAAAAATTGATGCTGTTTCTAACATATTAATGTGTTGATAATGTCCCAGATGTTGTTTCCTTACGAAGATTTTGTCAAGATTTTCCAGAGTGAAGTCTTTGGCATATTCCCAAGGGGCCTTTTAAATTGTGGGAACAGGTAAAATTAACATATTATGTAAAACCTTTAATGTCCCTTTTTGGTATATTTGAGTCATTGTTAAATATGCTTCTGTCTCTTTATTTTGCAGTTGCTATGCCAATGCTGTCTTGCAGTGCTTAACTTCTACAAAGCCTCTTGTCGTTTATTTGCTTTATGGATCACATTCGAAATCCTGTATTTCCATTCTCTCTCAATCTTTTCACTTAAACAATAATTCCAATTTGCCTCAAATGCATTTTTTTTTTTTAAAATTAAATTGTTTTTTTTTCTTTACATGATGCCAGGTTGTGCTAAAGATTGGTGTCTCATGTGTGAGTTAGAGCAGCACATGATGATTTTGAGAGAAATTGGGGCTCCTCTTTCTCCTAGTAGGATACTTTGGCACATGCGGAGCATTAATTGCAACATGGGTGATGGAAGTCAGGAAGATGCCCATGAATTTTTAAGGTGATTTGGGATTATTTCCTATTTATCTTCAATGCTGCAGATTATGAGAATGTTACGATAGATGAGTAGACACACAAGTCAAAATAGGATTAGGAATAAATGCATTAAAGAGGACATGAGGGTTGTAAAAAATATAGAATCTTTCTTTAGTTGGTTTTAGACTATGAAACACTAACACAGACACGCGCACCGAATACGACACTGATACTAAAACACTCTGTTGTCAAAGCGGAAATGCGGTGCGGCGCGGCCACCCTAAGAATTGACGCGGCGCGGGATGCAGGCGCGTATCGGGTGCTATTCCGGTGATGCGGACACTAATATTTTAATACTAAAATACTGTAATGTTGAAAAAGAAATACTAAAACACCTTAAATATTACTCAAAATTCATAATGTATTCACAATTTGAAGAGAGGGAAAATGGGATGAAACGATAAACAGAATTGGAAAAACAAAAACAGAGCGGGAAAATGGGAAATAACAAAAACAGAATTAGAAAGTAGAAAAAAAAAACAGAAGGAAAATGGGAAATAGAAAACGTAAAATTAAAATTGGGAAGAGATGTGAAACAGAGAGGGAAGAGATGTGAAACAGAGAGGGAAGAGATGTGGAACAGAGAGGGATGGTGAAGATGAATGAACAAAGTACCTGTTGAAACTTGAAACAGAGGTGAAGAGATGAAGTTGTTGTAAGATGAAGAGAAGAGAAGTTGTTGTGTGTTTTGCGGCTGCTGTGTTGTGTCTGATGCAGAAGAGTTAATTTAGGGTTTCAAAAATAACTAAATTGACCCTCCAAACACTTTTAAGTGAAGGGCAATCTCGTATTTCAGCTTTGACCCGAATATCGACCGCTTTGACCCGCTTTTGGCCGCCTCGCTCCAGCCAAAAAGCGGCCGCTTCCATCGCGATCTCCAAACGAGCGTCGCAACGCGTTTAGTTATTTTTGGCCGCTCCGCGCCGCGATAGTGCCGGTAGCGGCCGCTACTGACAACAGAGCTAAAACGTAGACACCACAATTTAAGAATTTGTAAGTGATAAAATGTAACTACATGTGTTTTAAAATTTCACTGCTACATATGTTTTAAAATGCGTGGAGAAGAACTATATAGGCCCATTAAGTTGAGTAAGTTAGAGGTAGAAGTCCATATGACATGATTTACTATAGCTCGATAATATGATGTGTTTTGGTTCACACAGTCAACTTGACCTAGTATACTGTAATTTTACTGTGCTTGTTTGAAACATGCATAGTTAATGCTAAATTATATTATTTGTTGTTTATATAGGCTTCTAGTTGCATCAATGCAATCAATATGTTTGGAGGGACTTGGTGGTGAGAGAAAGGTTGATCCTAGATTGCAAGAAACAACTTTCATACAACATACTTTTGGTGGTCGTCTTCAATCCAAGGTGTGTGTAACCCTTGTCTCGTGATTTTCTTTAGTTTCTTTAAACTTTACGTCTTTTTTGATATCATTTTGAAATTTTAATGTCTACAGGTTAAGTGTTTGAATTGTAGTCATGAGTCAGAAAGGTATGAGAACATTATGGACCTGACATTGGAGATTTTGGGTTGGGTTGAGTCACTCGAAGATGCATTAACCCAGTTTACTTCCCCTGAAGATTTGGACGGAGAAAATATGTACAGATGTGGAAGGTATGATCATTTAAGTTTTGTATTTTCTGCCACAATCTATTAAACACTGATATGGACATGTCAACGCATGTAATAATTTGAGAAAATGAGAGTAACTGAATGTAATCACGTCTAACACCGACCTATGAAGCACGGACACTCGTCGGATTAGGCATATACATAATTACACTGAATTTTGTGATTTTCTCAAATTATTAGCGGTGACGTGTCAGTGTCCGTGTCCGTGTCCATGCTTCATAGACACCGACACATGTCTGACACCTTCAATATAAATGCCGGTGTTACATAGGTCAAAATAGCATGTTTAATTAGTTAGATTTTTTACTTCCCCCTCAAAGCCAACACAATGAAGGTGTTGGAGACTGCAATGATGGCAAACCAAAGGTCGCAATTTAGGCGACTAAACCGCAATTAATGCGGAATTTCCAACACACCCCCGCACGCTTCAGCCCGGCCCAATGGGCCTGAAGCGTGGACGATGCGGGAAGCCCAACAATAGATCTAGGATAGGCTCTGATACCATGTTGAAATTTGGGGCCTATCTCATCCTTACATAACCGGCTTTTAAGGTGAGGAGTGCCTCCTCTTTATAAACTCTTCTCAAGAGTGCTATCTATCCGATGTGGGACTAAATCCACCCCCTCAAAGCCAACGCAATTAAGGGGTTGGAGGCTGCAATGAAGGCAAACCAAAGGTCGCAATTTAGGCGACTAGGGGCGGACCGCAATTAAGGCGGAATTTCCAACACTTCCAATTAAGATATGTCACTTTTTCTTTTTTATGCATTTTGAATTAGGTGCACTGCATATGTTCGAGCTAGAAAGCAACTGAGCATACATGAAGCCCCTAACATCTTGACCATTGTTTTGAAGAGGTTTCAGGTAAATGACAGCTCTTGTAAAATTGTTCTTTATTTTTTATCTTTGCTTGAAATGCTAGACATTGTCTTTTGTCTTGGTAAATGTTCTTATTGCTATTTATAGCTTTGGTTGGCGGTGTTAAAATTACTAGCTTTCCAGATTAAGGAAGTTGGTTAAGCAGGGCATAAACAAATTTTTTAAAACTTTACTCAGATGTGGTAATGCAATCCTTTTCTGCGTAGTAATGATCGAGTATGGCAGGTCAATTTTCTGTGGCCATACGACCTTTTAAAACTAAAATATTTCTATTATATATTCCTTGTTTTCTTTAAATAAGTATTACTACGAAATAATTATGAGTGTACATTGTCGTTTTGGTCTCTAAATGTGAGGCAGTATCACTGTAGTCCTGAATATATTGGAATTACAAAGTAACCTTGAGTGTGTCTTTGTTTAGTAATTTAATTGGCTAAACTGATGTTAAAGACATATTTGTGGACCAAACTAACTAACGAAACCCATAGGATTAAACCCGATAAGAAAAGACACATTCAGGGATGTTTTTGTAATTTTGATACATTCAAGGATTATAGTAACAACACTCGACACATTCAAGGACCATAACGACTGATTACTCTGATTCTGGTGATAGAAACATTACTTCAATTCGGCCTTCACCAATATCTCATGTTTGTAATTATTGTCTTCTGTAATGTGTGTCTAGATCCCATACTTAAATACCAAATAATGTTTTGAATTTCATCATTTTCTTTATATTAACCCTTTGAAATATTTCTTGTTTTTTTCTCTCTCATCAGGAAGGAAGATATGGGAAAATTAACAAGTGCATAACTTTTCCTGAAATGTTAGATATGATTCCTTTTATGACTGGGTCAGGTGATATTCCTCCATTGTACGTGCTTTATGCCGTTGTTGTGCACCTCGACACACTGAATGCGTCCTTCTCTGGACATTATGTTTCGTACGTGAAAGATCTACAAGGCAATTGGTTCAGGATAGATGATACCGAGGTAATGTTGTTGCCTTGTTTGCAAACTTCGTGGTGTGTAATTAACTGGCAATTTATTGTTTGTAGCTGTCATTAATTAACTTTGCTTATAGGAGAAATTGCATGAACAGTTTTTGTTACCAACAGTAACCATTCCAGTTGTTACGTAACATTTTGTACTAGTATCTTGTATATTTTATGGAAACACTAAAAGAGATTATCCATTCAGTTTGACAAATTTTCCAACTTAATGCCTTGTTAATATATCTTGATTTTACAGCGAAATAATCAAACAGCAGATACATGTTTTTAGTCATATTAACCATATTTCACACCAGTAATTTGCTTGAAATCTAACAGGTTCAACCAGTACTAGTCAATCAGGTGATGTCAGAAGGAGCATATATCTTATTCTATACGAGGTAGAGACCTAGTTGCTGTCACAGTTGTTTATAATTTGTTTCCTTTATCTAATTACACATTCAGTGAATATGATTTATGAATATAACAAGGCGTCACAATTCATTAACCATCCACTGAACGTAATTAACCACGACTTTGAACATCATTAACCACAATTTTCAGTGTTAAACTACAAATGATATCCATTAAAAACTCAGATTGTGTTCAGATATACATGATTTCAAGTGTACAAATATACATGATATCTATTAACCTAGATTTATGTTCAAATATACACATGAAAATCATGGTTATGATGTTCAAAATTGCGGTTAATTGTGTTCAGTGGATGATAAATGAGTTGCATCGCCTTGTTATATCTATTTACCATTCACTAAACATAATTAACCATGTATTTGAAATGCTTAACCATCCAAATTGTTGCTGAATTTTGTTGTCCCGGGTTGTGTCAAAATACCACAACTATTGTTTTATCGCATGCAATATATACACTTCCTTCAGGCTTTAACACTTCATTTGCGGTAGGTCTTCTCCCCGTCCACCAGTAGAATTCACCGGGAAAGCCGTGCAGCAATCAGTTTCTGATTCTTCAAAGCTCTATTCATTGGAAACACAGAAACCGTCTAAACCAGGACATAGCCGGCACGTCAGTCAAAGTTTTGTCTCCGAACCTTCACCAAATACCAGGCCAGAAATCGCCACTCACCTTATTGACACCTCTAATGGATTTCTTAAAAGAAGCACAAATAGAAATGTCCATCCAGTAATACAAACTTATACCGAAAACGGCAGGCACGAGTTTTCAGATGCCACCACATCAAGTGACTGGTCCATTTTCACAAGTTCAGATGAAGCTTCTTTCACTACTGAGAGTACTAGGGACTCTTTCAGTACTGTAGACTATGGTGATCCCTTTTCCAACATGGATCCAATTTCATCTCTCTTCAATTATACACCAGAAAACAACAACTATATGAAGATTTCACATAGTAGGCCACTAACAAGGTTCTTCCCTAAGAAGGGTCATTTTGAAAGAGTGCAGAAAACAACTATATGGGAGTCCTAACTGGTTGAATGATTAGATGGAGTAGGTGCTTTGCCTCAAAATTTTCAATATTTAGTTGATTGAGGCATATAGCTCTTTTAAGCACATATGTATCTTTATTTTTTATTTTTATTGATAATTGTAAAAATGACGGTAGTGATCCTCTGATTATCTATTAATGCATGGAAGTCTTTTTCTCGGAATTTGGATTTTCTGCAGTTGAAACTACGCACTTACCGCAGTCGCTGCATATCAGAACTGTTGGATCTGGAGTTTGTGTATTAAATCTGATTGTTGATGTCCGAATGCGAGTTGTTTGATCTCTAACGGCTAATATTGGCTGACTGCAATGATTGCGTTATTATCTGGCTGCAATGAATCCAGGTCCATTAAGTAAATTGTTTTTGGGGTTCTTGCTTATGTGAGATATATTATCATCATACTAGTTACACATAATGTATCAATTATTTTTCATTTGAAGTAGATTAAGTAATGATGTATCAATTGTTGATTACTGTTTTAGTCTGAATATGAAATCAAACCATTCCAAATGTCAAAAGTGGAAAGTCCTATCATGATTATGGCATCACTCTACATTGATATGCTCCACATGCTGATTTGAACTCGTAATTCACTTGAAAAAGAAATTTATAAGGCAATGTTTTAATAAACAATTAATTAAACATTTATACATAAACGCTTACCATGTAAGTGTTTATGTATAAGCTATTTTATAACAAAAGATAAAATAAAGTTAAATAGTTTTCATAAGTTGTCATGGAGAGCTTAAGGAAATAATAAGCTGAAAATAATTTATGAACATGTTAGAAGCTTAGGGGTCTGTCTGAGTAGCTCAATTAGTTTGAACTAAAAGATTAAAAGAGTTGAGAAGTTAAAGGTCTAGAGTTTGAATTTTGACAAAGGAGAAAAATGAGCTTAAAAGCTATTTTTTTAAGCTCTTTCATACCGTGTCACTTGTGCTTATGTCAAATAAGTCAATCCAAATCGTGTCCTAAATGTTACTGACAATTTTTCAGAAATACCTTAAGCATTCAATCCAAGATTATAAGTCAATTTAAGAGCATTGCATAAGATCTTGAAAACTAGCTTCCAAACCAGCAGCTTCCACTCCAACAATTGAATCAGTTACAGCTTACAATTGCACCAAACTGTTTTGCTACCACGTACATACTTTTCTATCCTTGGCATGTTTATTTTGTTGGGTCAGTTTTTTTGGGTCAAATGGGTGTGGTTATGTCCTAAGAGCCAAGGAGTTTAACAGGCTTGGTCCCAAGTGTTTTTGCTCATTCCCACCTCAAACTTCTAGAATTAACCCCCACGTGAGTTAACTCACGTTCGGTAAAACCAGCGTGAATTAACTCACGCTGCTCCAACGCGAGTTAAGACACGTTGGACACTCAACGTGACTTAGCTCATGCAACGTTTTTGCCACCCAAAAATGACTAACATAGCAGAAAAACTAGCAAAATTTAAATAGGTTAGATGATACATTACTTGATTTTTGACGTTTGATGAACGCAGAAACTTGCTTCCTGACGTTTTCCAATGATTTGAGCTCAAGCTTTTGCACCAAAAAATCGCACTTTTGGGTGTTTTGGAGGTTAAGAGGGCAAGAAGTGTGTATTTGAAGTGTGGAGGTGTTGGGGATGACCTAAAACAGAAATGCATCGCAACGTGAGTTAACTCACGTTGGCTTTGCACGTGAGTTAAGTCACGTTGACTTTTCACGTGGGTTAAGTCACGCTAGAGATACCGAACATGAGTTAACTCACATTGGGGATATTTTTGGTAGTTTGGGGGTGGGAATTAGCCAAAGCAAATGGGAAAAAAGCAATTTTCGTCTACATTGGATAGTGATATAGGATCTGAATAGTTGTTATACTTCGAAAGCAACATAAATCAAATTGAGTTTGAGAAAAAAAAAGTGTTTATCGAATCTGAAATGAGTTTTAAGCTGAACCATTTTCTAAGTCCACGAGTCAAGTCCGACTTGACTAATTTCCCGCCCTATCTACTTGTAACAGCAAAATCTAATATACATGTATGAAAAATATGAAAAATGAGAAAAATACTTAATAATGGGAATGAGAAAACACTTAATAATGGGAATGATGTTGAGAACGAAGCTAAAGGAGATTTAACTAAAGAGTAAAAACTTAAGTGGTTGAAAGATAAAATTATAATGAAATTGAGATCCCACAAGTTTTTATGGAGTATTTTAGCAACATATACCTTATCGTGTATTTAACAAATTTTTAGTTACCACTTGCTAACATACTCCTAAAAAATGAGTGGATATTCCAGCAAATATCTATATATGTATAAGATATAATGATCACATTTTTTGACATAATGTATAATGTGGTGTGTGGGACTTGGTTTATCTTGGGCACCTCTTAATTATTCTCATGCACTTAGCTGTAGATAATGTTGACACCTATCATCATTGAGAATTAGGTACAAGCATGCCTAACCTAATTAGTTTGATCAAGAAAGCTCCTTGATGCTAAGCTTATAAATTAAAGCACACAACTTGAGCTGACAACAAGCCAATCATTCGATTTGTGAGGCTGGAGTGCATTCATTATCCAGATTTCAATTCCTAACTAGACTTGGTTCCTTTCATGCTGACAAAATAAACCCACTAATACAACTTTTTTATTTAAATAAAATTCCAAACCTAATTATTGTAAAACAAATAATTAAAATGCCTCACCTTACAAGCGGGTTTCATAAGGATGCCTTTACGGGCTTACTTCGTGCTTGTACTAAGGACCAAGAAAACAAATGCACTAAGGTTGATACTTGTCCCCAAACAAACAAAGATGTTTGAGACCTTATCCGATAAAGGCTTTCGTTAGTCAAAATAGAGTAATAATTATTTTGGTTCATGAATGTGTAACGAGCAATCATAATAATCTATAAATGTATTGAAATTTCAAAATAATATCTGATTGTACATTTCGTTAGTCAAAATAGTCTCTAACGTTAAAATAGTTCATCAATACTGATATTAATTCTTTTCATATATGGACTAATATGACAGTAAGTATTTATAGGGACTAATATGTCAGTAAGTATTTGAGGGACTAATATGACAATATTAACGAAACATTTTAACGTAAGGAACTATTTTGATTAAAATAGTGCACAATCAAAAACTATTTTAAAATTTCGTTATAATAAAACTATTGTGACTACTCGGTACATATTCAGGGACCAAAATAACTATTACCTAAAAACAAAAGGATCGAATGGTAAGATCCATCCTCATCAACCCATAATAGAAGGGGCGATCTCGCAATTCTTGGCCTATCATATCCAAAACCTAAGATGGTACTTGAGTTAATCCATAAATGGGGCGATCTCGCAATTAATGGTGTTGAGGGTGAATAGATATATTGTCAAATATTTTTTGGTGAAAAACAATAAGATTTGAAAAATATACCTACGATATTATTCACGTAAGAAATTCAATAGTGTTGTCGTGAGTGTGACCACATGCATGCAATTAAATTAGAGTTTCACATGGAAATAATGAAAACTAAAGATTTTACAATGAGTGAACATCTCATAAGTTAATTCAATGATGGCCAAGTCTCTAAGATTCCAAAATCCCAACACATAGTAATTAATCATAAACTTCTTAGAGTTTGGCAATCGTTTTGTGGATATCACAGAAAGTGTCATGTCATGTCAAAAGGATATTGGCATGACTATTTGTGTAGAGAAGCAACTTTATGTGAAAGGCCTCGTGGAAACCGAGTCTAATTATCAATTCATATGCATTATGCATATAGTTGCGTTCGTTGCGTCTTAATCCATATTTATTATGATAGATCCCTTTAAAGTACTCCTTCCCACCTCAGTTATATATAAGAAAAAAGTGTATGCGTTAGTTGACCTCAAATATAAGAAAATAACAACTAATCAATTCACATTTAGTGTCATTTTTTAAAATATATCCTTACATTAGTTAGAGGTAGGTTAGAGTATCTCCAATGATAGAATTTTAAGGATGGAACTTATAGTTTTAAGTGGGTTCACACGTGCCAACTCAATTTATGATACTCATATATTTTTACTCTAATGAAAGATTCTTACTCTAAGTTGATATTAAATTACGCTAAAAAACCCTAAGTTGATCAACTCAAAAATATCAGTTCTCTCTATCTCTTCTCTCTCTACCATTTTTACACTTTCAAATGCACAAAATTAATATTATATTCCTATAGAACTCACTTTTAAGACATCTTAGTTATGCAACTTTGACTAAATCTATGGAACCCTAAATTCCATGTGGCACACTAAAACAAGATTTTATTATTAAGAAGTCTATATTCTACTTAAATTGGAGATGCTCTTAGTAAATGCATTTCTATTTATACATGAAATAAAAAAAATGCATTTAACTATTTTATGAAGTCTAAAATGTGTTTTTTCAACTTATCGTTAAGGCTAAAGGGAGTATTATACCTTCCCTAATCTTCTCTCAATAATACTTGCCGTTGAGAATGTACGGGTATTGAGATCCTATAAACTAATAGGTTTTGACTATTGAAGATCATAAGCATGCCAAATGAAATCTTCAAATATTTGCTACATTTTTTGATAGATCTTGTCTATGGTACCTTAAGGACCGGCAGGGTCATTATTTAAGACCAAGTAGACGTTTGAAATGCAAAGGCTCACATGGTTTGTTTAGCCTAAAAGTGTTGACACCTTCCTTGACAATATTAGTACACTTTATTCCTATATTTATAGGAAGGGAAAATTTTGATAGAATAACTATATATTTTTCTTATTGCATGAAAGAAAAATATAAGAAATTAGGAGAAAAAAATTCTTCGGGGGGATCTCCATGATTTTTTCTTATTTAAATAATAAATGACATAAGTATGTATTGATAAAGTAAGAAAAAAAACTTTTTTCAAAATAAAAAAGGGTATGAAAATTTGGTAGAAACTTAGCTATATATATATATATATATATATATATATATATATATATATTAAGGGTCTCTCCATTTTTTCAAAAGAAATTGAGAACTCCATTACTAATATTTTTAGTGTATAAAAATCGGATAATACAAGGTTTTTTTTCGTATTCAAGGTGCGTTGTAGTTGTTCTTCATTCTCCTAAACAAATTTTCAAGGTTATTTTTTTATAAATTTTATTTTTGATATAGTTTTACGGGTTAACTAAGTTTTTGATCCCTATAAATATAACAAATTTTATTTTTAGTCCTCATAATTTTTTTTTACATGTTTTAGTCCATATAAAATTTTTTAGCATGTGGACTTAGTTCCTGTTATATTAAAATTTATTTAATTATGCTTAAACTTATAAATTGTTTAATAAATTTTTACATAAATGTTAAGAATATTACGAGTAAATATTTTAGATTTTTTTAAAGTTTTTTTTAACATGTAATGAATTAAATTTAAACTTTTTTAAACGCCAAAATTTCAAGATAAAAGTAATGAAAATTTGAAACTAAAATCAAATTTTGAGATAACTTTTTGCGGGGAAGCTATTTATAATGTTCTAAACAAATAGTAAATAATCATTAAAAAATTTAAGAGTTTAAACATAATCAAACAAATTTTATTTTTTAAAGGACTAAAATTATGTGTCGAAATTTTTTACCGGGACCAAAACATGTCATTTTTTTATGAGTACTAAAAATAAAATTGACTATATTTACAGAGACTAAAAACTTATTTAACCCTAATTTTAAACCAACATAATAACTTAAGGTTGCATTAGATAAAATAACCTAAGGTTATTTTCTTATTGAGTTTAGGGGCTAATTTTTTTTTATACTTCCTCCGTTCTAATTATGAGAAAATTTTCAAAAAAATCTTTGGTCCTATTTATAAGAAAATGTCACAACTTTTAAGTTGTAATTATTGTTTAAAATACTTTTTTACCCCTCATTTAATATTTGTCTTTTTAATATTAGTGAATGTATTTAATGTTTCACAACTTTCTATAAGGGTATATTTGTAAAAACATTTAAAAAGTTACAACAATTAATTGTTGCATTTGTTTTGATGTTTTTTTTTGTTTTTCTTCTTATAATAAGGACCGGAGGGTGAAACAATTTATCACTGATGTTTTTTAGTTAATGAGCTACATCAGTGATAAATTGTTCGGAAGAACTTAGATTCGATTTTTGGGTGAAACAGTTTTTAGTCAGACTTATTTATATTTAAACTCCAGATTAATAAAACTCTTTGCCTGAAAACCAGAGAGTTATCATAAACTTTTTTTATAAAATCTATGCACAAAAAGTATAAGAAATTGTAAAGCAATAATGTTTTTTCATGTTTTTAGTCATGTTTATGCTTGATTGAGACGAAAAACTTTTCGCCTACTTTTTATGGAATTTCTTAATCAAAACTTAGGTATGAGTATGATGTTACAAGTCCTAAAAATGCTCACCGTTCAAAACTTGACATGCACGTATGGGGCCATGGAAAGGCATCGGTGAAACGCATGCACACCCAAAATAATGACAAACGTTGAATGAACGCGGAGAGAAGTGATAGAAATAGAAATAGAACATGTAGAAATAGAACATGAACCTTTTCTTTTTAAAGTAATAAATGTATAACTTTTTAATAAATAATTAATGTTTTTCAATGAAAAGTTACTACTTTTAGTTGCCTTAACATGTGCAATATTGCACATGTTAGAAAAACCAATATAAGATTAGCAAAATTGTTACTATCCATTAATAATAGGAGATTAGTTTTAAATTCGTTTGCTATGCTAGCTAGGAGTAATAATAGAGAATTTAGTTTCATATCTTGTATATAAATAACTCTTTAAGACTTTGAAATGTATCAAGTAATAATAAGTATTTAGTGAGTGAAATTTGGAGTTTGAAACTGACTCGAAGAGTGCAATTTACTTTATCGTATCAACCGGTGCTTTTATCGAATTCATCACGCGTAACGAAGATATTGTTGAGGTACTTCGTGCCGTGGAAGAAAGCTTCAAACAACACTCTGACAACCAATTGGCTCGCTTCACTACCTCCCTCAAACAATACATGGCATCCACCGACGCACGCCTCATTGAATTATCTGAAAATCGACAACCATCCAACCCACCACCACCACCTCCGACCGACATCACCGCCGTCATGAAGACACTTCGCCTCAATGTTCCCCGTTTCGACTGCAAAAGAGTCGAAGATTGGATTTACAAAATCAACAAACTTTTTACCCTCCACCAATTAGCACCCAAATCTCCCCTCACCATGTATCGTTCCATCTAGACGGCGAAGCCTCCTCATGGTTCCAATGGATGGAAAAAAGTGGTGCGATCAGCAACTGGGAGGATTTTCTCTGAGAAGTTCATAAACGTTTTGGCCCCTCCGTATATGAAGATCCACATGGACGTGTTTCTAAGTTGATCCAACGGGACACGGTAGCTCGATTACGATCAGAATTTGAAGAGTTCATGACGCGTACCAGCGGCGTTAATGACGACATGTTCCTAAATTTCTTTATTTGGGGATTGAAACCTCAGATCCGTCGGGAGCTACTCCTCTCCCCGCCAGCGAATCTAGCTGACGCCATGGGCTGTGCACAGTATAAGGATAGAAACGAGGATCTTCGTGGGCGATTCTACCGTGAGAGCCGTCGCCTGCTTGACACTTCCCAACAACCACCTTATAAATCCCCAGAAAGTAAGGTGTTAATTCCGGCCACCAACAGCCAAGTTCAACTGCAATCGGTTCCAACAGGCAAATCACAACTACCAATCAAGTGGTTGTCACCAACAGAATGGCGTGAAAAGCGTGACAAAGGTCCGGGCTTCAGCTATGATGAAAAATTCCATTCTAATCACTGCTGCAAAAATAGAATGATGGTGATGTGTGGTCACGAAGAGGAACACGAAAACAACGAAATTCCTAAGTGTTTTTGCGCTATTTGATTTTGACAGAGTAATGGCACAATAAAATAGCAGAGTCTTGTTAATCTTCTTAATGTCTTCAGCTCCTTTTATAGGCAGGGATTTGAGAGACGTTGGAGAAGAGTGCCAACGCATTAAGAGTCGTTGAGAAGCTTCAAATCAAGGACGTTGGGCCATTGCCTGATATGGATAATTCTGTTGAATAGTCATTCGAAATTCCTTTGCTGAAACTGGAAGTATCCATTCATTCTCTTTGTCCTTGAAGTTCTTTGTCCGTTTCTACACGTGGTCAGAAGAAGAAAAAACTATACTCAGATCCTTGATGGAGACAACTATAGAAGACGACAAATCTGACGTGGAGTCTGGGTCCCTCAGGATCTGTTGAGTCTGGGGGTCTTCCAAGTCTGATCGGGTCTTCTGAGTCTGATGAGGTCTTCTGAGTTTGATGATCTTCACAGAGTCTGATGAGGTTAATCTTCAGCTTCTGACAGGCGTCCTTTCCTTCTGATCCAAGATATTAACTTTTGGTTGACCTTTCTTTTGATCTTCTACCATAGTCTTTTAGCTTCTCTTGTGCTTCTGATGCTATAATACATGTTCAATACTTTGATGTATATATTCAATGATCCTGCACACTTGAACAAATATTAGCATATCTAATTGTTCTTTAATACTTTGTTATCATCAAAACCTTAGAGGAATTGTACAAACCACTTTTGTTCCAACAATCTCCCCCTTTTTGATGATGACAAACACAAGTATTTGAAACAATTGTTGTTAATCTAATTAACAGGTAGACTTCAGGGTCTAAGGTTTGTAAGCTCCCCCTGAGTATGACAGTTTCAGGGTCTGAGGTTTGCAAGCTCCCCCTGAGTCTGTGATATTCCATTAAGGTGACGTTTGCCACCTCCCCCTAAGTCCTATTTGATAGTGTTGGAACAAGAAGTGTCTTGGACAATTCCTCTAAGGGTTTGATGATAACAAAGTATTGAAGAACAATTGGAATACTAGCATATGTTCAATGTGCATAATCATAGAAAGATCTATCTATCAAGGAAGAATATATGAAGAGCATCAAAAGGAACAAGAGAAGCTAAGAAGACTATGGTAGAAGACTAAAGGAAGGTCAACCAGAAGTCAACGTCCTTAGAAGACGGGCACCACACAGATTCTGTAGAGGTAACTCAACAGACTCTATGATGGTCATCAGACTCAGAAGCAGACACTGCAGACTTGGATCACCCTCAGACTTGAGTAAGTTATGAAGGACCCAGAATCCACGTAGGCTCTGTCCTATTTTGTGAACTGTCACTATCAAGGTTCTGATAGGTGCAGTTCTTTTGCCGTCTTCTGTCTACGTGCACAATCAGACAAAGGACATTAAGAGCAAAGCAAACAATGGATAATTCTTCTTTCAGTAAAGATAAATTCAAAGTGCATTCAATGGGATTATCCATATCAAGCAAAGGGCCAACATTCTTGATCAAGGCTTCTCAGCGACTCTACTCAACGACTATATTTGCGCTGACACTCTTCTCCAACGTCTCTCAAATCCCTGCCTAAAAAAGGAGCTAAAGACCACGAAGAAGATTAACAAGACTCTGCTATTTCAAAGTGTCAATACTCTGTCAAAGTCAAATAGCGCAAAACACTTAGAATTTTTGTATTCAAGCTTATATCTTAGAAATCCTAGAGTTGTAGAGAGTCTGTTCATTTGTTTATATACACCAAACATTGTTAAATCAGGTGTTGAACAAATTAGAAGTCTTTAGTTGCAAAGCTAAAGCGTATAAGTCTCTTGGTTAAACCTTGAGCAACTAGAAGTCTCTTAGGTAAGTCCTTAGAGTATTGGAAGTCTCTTGCATGCGTGCTTGAGCACTTGTAAGTCTCTTGGAGTAGTCCTTGAGCAAGGAAGTCTTCAGGAGAGTCCTAGAGCAGGAAGTCTTAAGCTGTGTGCTTAAGCAAGGAAGTCTTAAACTGTGTGCTTAAGCAAGGAAGTCTTTAGGAATAGTCCTAGAGTAGGAAGTCTTGAGCAAGAGTGCTTGAGCATCAGAAAGTCTCTTGGAGTTGTCCTTGAGCAATTGTAATCTAGAGTGATTATAGTGAAATCCCTTGGAAGTGCAAGGGGACTGGACTACTCCTATGTTGTAGGAAGAACCAGTATAAAAATTGCCTTGTGTCTGCTCTCTCTCTCTCTCTCTCTCTCTCTCTCTCTCTCTCTATGTTGCCATCTCTTTATCTTTGCGTTCTATACTATATCCGCTGCAATCAGACTCTGAATCAGAATTTGCATACCATAAATTTTGATCAGCTTATAAACACTTAGAAGAAGAAAACCAGGAAAAAGCCAACACAATTCAACCCCCCTTCTTGTGTTTTTGTCACCTTCAGTTGGTATCAGAGCACGATCTGTGCTCTGTCACTTAACCATGCCATAGAAAAAGATCCAAAGAGAAAAACACGTCTTCCACTAGTAAAATCTCTACTTCTGATATCAACAACACCTCCACCAATGATAAGAACACTTACTCAGTAAAACCTTCATCCTTCAATGGAGACGCTACACAGTTTTCATGGTGGAAGAGTAAAATGTACAACCACATCATATGTGTTGATGATGAACTTTGGGATATAATTGAAGATGGAATAAGTTTTGAAGTTGATGAAGAAGGAATGGTGGTAGATAGAAAGAAGCCGACAACCATTCAGAAAAGGGTCTACAAAAAGAACCACAGAGTAAGAGGGATTCTAGTGGATGCTTTACCTCATGCTGAGTACATGAAAATTGTAATATCCCGCTTAATACTTGGATATTTATCAGTATAGAGACGATGCATCAGAGATAATTTAAATGGATGCAATGACAATTATGTAATTTAGTGGCAATGGCATAATGGTAATTATAAGGAAAAGGACAAAAGGGATAAATATGAATTTCTCATGTTTATCTCTCATTTGTTCTTTTGAAGAAAATCTGATTTTTCTTCCTCTTCTTCTCCCTTGCCTCACGCCCCACCATCATCAGCACCATCATCCTTGAAATCATCATCTCATCTTGTGGAATTTTGGCTAGGAAACTTGGTTTAAGAAGCTAGAGCAAGAGGAAGTTAAGAAAAGGTAAGAATCACTTCAATCTTCCTTTCTCACTTCAATTTTCGTGCCTATTGTTTGAGCCTAAACCTCTATTTTATCTTGCATGATGATTCCTGAAGAAGAAGAAGTTATGGGTAGAGATTTGGAGTTGAATTGGAGGAAGTTGGAGAAACCCGTATTTGGGGACAGGGCTCCATTTAAATGGTAAGAACTCTCTCTCTATAACTCCGAATCAAGTGGTCTTTGATGCTATGGAAAGCTAACAAAATTATCTACGTTTTGGTACCAGTTTCGTGAATTTTGGCTGAGTATTGAAGTCTGGGGACGAGTTTGAAGTCAGGGGTCCGAAACTGCAAATCTGCAGAAATCTTGGTTCTTGCTAGTAAGCCTAGTTTTGGGGAAATTTGGAACAAGAAAGTTAAAGGAAAAGCAAGAGATAGAGCAAGGTTGAAGTTAAAGGATTAGCTAGCACCAAATCAAGTTTAAGGTGAGCTCCTAGGGGTTTTAGAACCCACCTTGATCAAGTTTTGATTGTTTATAGTTTTTGATCAAATTTTGAGGTTATAGTGCCATAAGCTCTTTTGTTAGTGATTCCTTGATCTTACATGTTTATAAGCTGTTTATGTGCCTTAAAAGGATGCCTTAAGCTGTATGATGGTTGAGCATGTTTGGTTGTGCCAAAATGGTGAAAAATACATGTTTTGAACTTGCCTATGCTGTCTAACTGCAGGTAAAATCGTGTCACGATTTTACCATCGTGTCACGATTTTATAGGCAGTGAATCACACGATTTCTGGGTAGGAAATCGTGACACGATTTCCAAATCGTGTCACGATTTGACAGCTTACAGGGGACACTTTGTTTTTCAACAGCTCTTGCACCATTCTGGCCGATCAACGCTACTTTAAACCCCTCAAGCATCGTGCAATGGCTAGGTATCACTTCTAGGTATTAGATGACTTATTCCTTAGGGAATGTATGAATCATTAGGGAGAGCTTATAGCTTGTTAAGTTGAGACCTTATATTAGGTGATTAAAGTTATAGACGTATCCTTTTGGAATACATAAGCAATGGGAATACTTTGACAATCATAGTTACAGATAGGTTTATAGTGTTGGTTCTCCAACGATCATAGGTGGCTTATGAGAACGATAAGCCAAGAATCATAGATTATAGGTCATATGTTACAGGAATGTTATACGATTATAGTACTGATTATATGTTCATATGTTAAAGTTAAAGAATTAAAGATCAAAGATATTGGCGTGCTTGCACGTTTCACAGTCATAGGGCGTGTTCATCAGACTCCGGGATTTCGCCGGATGGGACTTCTCCGAGAGGGTTGTCCACACGTTTCATAGGGAGTCCGGTGTTAGCCTGATTGATAGGAATTTCACCGGGTCATAGGGAGATGTACTTCGGGGTTACTCCACCCGGATGCACTCCGTAAAATGAACTCAGATTAATTGTTTGTTCAACGCTAACAGCTAACATAAAACTGCTATAGAACTGTTTATATGTTTTATGTTTCACAGTTATAGTCAAAGTTACAGTTATAGTTATAGTCACAGGAAACTCACAATTATGGTTATAGACAGTTATCAGAAAGTGGTCCTAGGTTTCCCCTCGATCACTAAGTTATAGTTATAGTCAGACTTATACCCTTGTGGTTAATGATAAGAGACTTGGTGATCATAGGAAATCCCCAAGATTGCCAAGGTAGGCATGGCGACCCTAGGTTCCCTGTGGTTGCCAACAGATGGTTGGGCTGGAGCTCACTGAGACATTATGTCTCATCCCTTTCCTTCTGGTGCAGGTTTATAGGTAAGTTGGAGGTTCGTGATGAAGATCTTCATAAAGGTACTGGATGGAGTGCAGTTGCTCGTTGTGTACCAGCTCAGGAGCGTAATGGTTATTGTATAAGTATTGTAATAGTATTGGATTATTTGTACAACGAGTAGACATGTATTCATTCATTTGTGATGTATTATTATTATTATTGAAATTTTTAAATGTATCCAATATCAGTTTAACACACATGCTAATATACTAGTTAAAGTTAGTATGGGTGTTACAATTGGTATCAGAGCAGGTCGATTCAGACCGTGCCATGGGTCATTTAAGATTCAATAAAAGTAGTGGAATCATTGGGTTCCGGATGTTGTTCTAAAGGTCACATCTAGTTGAGCCTGATCAACTCAGTCTAGTATATGACAGTTAGGACAAATATTCGAGAGCTGAATGTGACCAAGCAGGAAAGAAGTGCACGAAGGGTAAAGGTTAAGACGTCAGATTCTAAGACGAAATTGACAAGTGTTTAATGTCAAAGGATGGTTCTCTAACAGTGAAGTAATTGAGCCTGCTAATGGCAAAGTCAGGAATACAAGAGGTATTTAAGAGTAAGGTCAAGTACCTTAACCAGTTGGACGCATCCTTGAGCGATGCCTTCTCCGAGGAGATGTGTAGAGTAAAGAATTATAGAATACTCTGAAGAATGATTTGGAATCCTAACGGGAACCGTAATTTGGAAAGTTAAAATGAATTGTAAATTAGAGTTTTAATTCCGGCTGCAGATGCAAAGGATTGTGATACCAAACCCAACGACTTGGACTAAGGAATGAAAAGTTAATTATTGGAAGCTCTGGACTTCCAGTAAGGTTATAGGGTGTAAGGATGGAAAGACTTGCGCACATGGAACGGACGAGATCTTAACATCCGACAGGTAAGAGACTCATATATGGATTAAGCAGGAAGATTGTCACTAACGTACAACAGTTAAAGTTATAGTTGAAGTTAAGGAGTTCTATTTTCTCTTTGGATGGGCTCCTTACACACGTTTTCGGGTAAGCCGACAAAGATCACATTATGTTGGTATGTGTTAAGTTGGTAGAAAATACATACCTTGGATTGTTCGAAACCATGAAGAGGGCAACGGTCGAGAAAACATATGGACTATTGTTCGGATAACAAGATTAGAATGGAATTGTGAATATAGTAATAAGTTATAGGAAGGATCCAATGGAAAATGTTAAGTATTGAATCTTACAGATTTATTAATCGGGTACTCGAAGAGGTGTATCATATGTTTGAATTTATAGGAGAGCCGGTAAAAGTTGAGTTTTATCCAGACGGATTATTCCCGGAGAAACCCGAGGAGTAACCAAGAGTTATGTTAGAGTTATGTGGACCTAAGTGTCTTGGGAAAAGATTGTGGATGTAAGTTCCTTACGGATAATTATAGTATGGAAACTTGATTCAGATATGAAGAGTAAAGCTCGAACTAGTGAATGAGTTGTTTTAACAGGAGCATTGTTGGGCTCGTAATTATAGCTAAAGATTGTTTACAGGATTCGGCGTATCTCCGTGAAAGTAAGAACATTGTTTATGTCCGAAAGGAAATACAAAGTCAAAGGATTGGCCAAGGAGATTCTATATGGTAATAGTGGTGTATTACTTCTATCTCAAGGTGAATGGTTTAAATCAGAGTTGCGCAGCGGAGAGGTAATTCAAGAATGAGTTAACAGACAATTCAAAGCTGAAGTTTAGAGAAAAAGATGTTTGTGAAGTCCTTGCCAGATGAATTACAAGAAAGGCATTCAGAGATTAATTTTCAAGCTACGGAATATGTGTAAGTAGTGATGACTTGAACTTATCATCAGTTCTAACAGGAGATTTTAATAGATAAATCGAAGAATGTTTTAGACCTCAAAACTCATGAGATAAGAGAATCGAAGCAGTTGATAACTTTAAAGGATGTGTTCATAGCGCAATAAGTACATAGCGAAGGAGGCCACATTTCATACGGTGATCTAGCTGTTTAGCTCAGTAACTTAAAGTTAACTTGAATAGTAAGTTTAACCAAAGAGGAATTATGCCGTGGCATACAACTAATCCGCATCGTACCCACGTTATGCTAGCATGTCGCATGTAACAGGCATGTAACAGGTTATGATTAGTATTATGTATACTGATCAGGCATAGTTTATGCTACTTAGATAGTAGTGTAACATATTTTTATAGTCGTGTGACATGTATCGGTAACCGTGGTACGCAATCGGTAATGTTTTAATAGGAAAGTCCTAAGTAGAACAGGTTTATTGATATTGAACGAATCTTGGTAGAGGAGTTCAGAAATTCTTGAACTAAATGTTAACAGTTAAAGGAAGGAAATGTTTCACACCGATCAGAGGATTATTCATAGTTTACAGTAAAGGACTACGTGAATTGAAGTTATGAATTAAAGGATTAAGAGTTTTAAAGTGTTATTTTGATAGCGAACAGAATAGAGTTTTCTTTTTGAAAACGGTTAATGCTCTTGAATGAAATAAGTTATAACGTCAATGGGACGTAATCATAGTTACGTATGGGATCATATATACTCAAAGAATGCAAGCATGAGTTAAGAGCTAAAAGAGTGACCTTGGTTGATGTGGCATTGTCTCAAGTAATTGTTGACTAAGTATGGTGTCCCATTAGTTGGACAATGATGATGCGGTGTACCGTGTATCCGATGGTAGTGTACACGTACTCGATCATGCATAGAAGCTATGCGCTATGAACTGTATTATATGCTGATATGTGAGACGGCTTACACCATACGTCACTTGTACTAAACTTTCATAAGTTTGGAATTATTGTTAAAGAAAGTATCAACCGTATGAGTAGGAAATATCTTGAATGATGCAAGATTGTCAGAGTCCTAGAAAGAAGAAAGCCCCTAAGACCTTTAGCTGCGTGTTATCGTTGATTAATTAAATTGGAGCAGGAGTGGCTCATAAGTTTTCTCGAGCTTTAAGGATTACCGCAGTGGGAATGTGAACAATGCTCGTGGTTGTGATAATAGTTACACCAGGATGTCAGAAAGAAAGGAACTTGCACCATAAGTTCAGCCACCACCTTATATTTGAAACGTGAAGGCAGTTGCAATAGACTTCACTTTCGTTTGAGAATACTCAATATCAGATGTTTTTCAGTACAAAGCTAAATTTATATAAAGAATGATACGAATGTAACAGTAAAAGGTCGTCGTACGAGGCGTAAGTTAAAGACAAGAGTTCTTTGGAAGTGAAGGTAATGTAATAGATTCCTCGGAAAGTAGGAATAATTGAGGAAAATCAGATCGACCCGACGTCTTCAGGTTAAGATTAAACGGTCAATTAAAGAAGAACTGATAGAATTCGGTAAGTGAAATCCAAGACTTAATAATTTTAAATTGGATTTGTAAGGATTATGTCGAACAGAGATCATAGTCAGATGAGATGGAAAAGTTGGTTCAGATAACCATACGTCTTAACAGGTAATAGTTATGCAAGATGCACCAAATCTTTCGGCAGGAAAGAGATTGTCATATGTTTTGGTTTATAGAAATGGAAATCATGGCTAAAGAACAAGTTTTAACCAATATGGTTTAATCGGGGTGCGTGATTAATCTACAGGTCAGACCCTAGAGTTGCCATGGAATTCCAATGAGTAAAAAGAATTGGACATTTTCATAGTAGAGAAAGAGGTAGGAAAGATTCATCTTTTCAGGTTCTTCGAAGGATTTTCTAAATTTCGAGGACGAAATTTCTTTAAGGGGGGTAGAGTGTAATATCCCGCTTAATACTTGGATATTTATCAGTATAGAGACGATGCATCAGAGATAATTTAAATGGATGCAATGACAATTATGTAATTTAGTGGCAATGGCATAATGGTAATTATAAGGAAAAGGACAAAAGGGATAAATATGAATTTCTCATGTTTATCTCTCATTTGTTCTTTTGAAGAAAATCTGATTTTTCTTCCTCTTCTTCTCCCTTGCCTCACGCCCCACCATCATCAGCACCATCATCCTTGAAATCATCATCTCATCTTGTGGAATTTTGGCTAGGAAACTTGGTTTAAGAAGCTAGAGCAAGAGGAAGTTAAGAAAAGGTAAGAATCACTTCAATCTTCCTTTCTCACTTCAATTTTCGTGCCTATTGTTTGAGCCTAAACCTCTATTTTATCTTGCATGATGATTCCTGAAGAAGAAGAAGTTATGGGTAGAGATTTGGAGTTGAATTGGAGGAAGTTGGAGAAACCCGTATTTGGGGACAGGGCTCCATTTAAATGGTAAGAACTCTCTCTCTATAACTCCGAATCAAGTGGTCTTTGATGCTATGGAAAGCTAACAAAATTATCTACGTTTTGGTACCAGTTTCGTGAATTTTGGCTGAGTATTGAAGTCTGGGGACGAGTTTGAAGTCAGGGGTCCGAAACTGCAAATCTGCAGAAATCTTGGTTCTTGCTAGTAAGCCTAGTTTTGGGGAAATTTGGAACAAGAAAGTTAAAGGAAAAGCAAGAGATAGAGCAAGGTTGAAGTTAAAGGATTAGCTAGCACCAAATCAAGTTTAAGGTGAGCTCCTAGGGGTTTTAGAACCCACCTTGATCAAGTTTTGATTGTTTATAGTTTTTGATCAAATTTTGAGGTTATAGTGCCATAAGCTCTTTTGTTAGTGATTCCTTGATCTTACATGTTTATAAGCTGTTTATGTGCCTTAAAAGGATGCCTTAAGCTGTATGATGGTTGAGCATGTTTGGTTGTGCCAAAATGGTGAAAAATACATGTTTTGAACTTGCCTATGCTGTCTAACTGCAGGTAAAATCGTGTCACGATTTTACCATCGTGTCACGATTTTATAGGCAGTGAATCACACGATTTCTGGGTAGGAAATCGTGACACGATTTCCAAATCGTGTCACGATTTGACAGCTTACAGGGGACACTTTGTTTTTCAACAGCTCTTGCACCATTCTGGCCGATCAACGCTACTTTAAACCCCTCAAGCATCGTGCAATGGCTAGGTATCACTTCTAGGTATTAGATGACTTATTCCTTAGGGAATGTATGAATCATTAGGGAGAGCTTATAGCTTGTTAAGTTGAGACCTTATATTAGGTGATTAAAGTTATAGACGTATCCTTTTGGAATACATAAGCAATGGGAATACTTTGACAATCATAGTTACAGATAGGTTTATAGTGTTGGTTCTCCAACGATCATAGGTGGCTTATGAGAACGATAAGCCAAGAATCATAGATTATAGGTCATATGTTACAGGAATGTTATACGATTATAGTACTGATTATATGTTCATATGTTAAAGTTAAAGAATTAAAGATCAAAGATATTGGCGTGCTTGCACGTTTCACAGTCATAGGGCGTGTTCATCAGACTCCGGGATTTCGCCGGATGGGACTTCTCCGAGAGGGTTGTCCACACGTTTCATAGGGAGTCCGGTGTTAGCCTGATTGATAGGAATTTCACCGGGTCATAGGGAGATGTACTTCGGGGTTACTCCACCCGGATGCACTCCGTAAAATGAACTCAGATTAATTGTTTGTTCAACGCTAACAGCTAACATAAAACTGCTATAGAACTGTTTATATGTTTTATGTTTCACAGTTATAGTCAAAGTTACAGTTATAGTTATAGTCACAGGAAACTCACAATTATGGTTATAGACAGTTATCAGAAAGTGGTCCTAGGTTTCCCCTCGATCACTAAGTTATAGTTATAGTCAGACTTATACCCTTGTGGTTAATGATAAGAGACTTGGTGATCATAGGAAATCCCCAAGATTGCCAAGGTAGGCATGGCGACCCTAGGTTCCCTGTGGTTGCCAACAGATGGTTGGGCTGGAGCTCACTGAGACATTATGTCTCATCCCTTTCCTTCTGGTGCAGGTTTATAGGTAAGTTGGAGGTTCGTGATGAAGATCTTCATAAAGGTACTGGATGGAGTGCAGTTGCTCGTTGTGTACCAGCTCAGGAGCGTAATGGTTATTGTATAAGTATTGTAATAGTATTGGATTATTTGTACAACGAGTAGACATGTATTCATTCATTTGTGATGTATTATTATTATTATTGAAATTTTTAAATGTATCCAATATCAGTTTAACACACATGCTAATATACTAGTTAAAGTTAGTATGGGTGTTACAATTGGTATCAGAGCAGGTCGATTCAGACCGTGCCATGGGTCATTTAAGATTCAATAAAAGTAGTGGAATCATTGGGTTCCGGATGTTGTTCTAAAGGTCACATCTAGTTGAGCCTGATCAACTCAGTCTAGTATATGACAGTTAGGACAAATATTCGAGAGCTGAATGTGACCAAGCAGGAAAGAAGTGCACGAAGGGTAAAGGTTAAGACGTCAGATTCTAAGACGAAATTGACAAGTGTTTAATGTCAAAGGATGGTTCTCTAACAGTGAAGTAATTGAGCCTGCTAATGGCAAAGTCAGGAATACAAGAGGTATTTAAGAGTAAGGTCAAGTACCTTAACCAGTTGGACGCATCCTTGAGCGATGCCTTCTCCGAGGAGATGTGTAGAGTAAAGAATTATAGAATACTCTGAAGAATGATTTGGAATCCTAACGGGAACCGTAATTTGGAAAGTTAAAATGAATTGTAAATTAGAGTTTTAATTCCGGCTGCAGATGCAAAGGATTGTGATACCAAACCCAACGACTTGGACTAAGGAATGAAAAGTTAATTATTGGAAGCTCTGGACTTCCAGTAAGGTTATAGGGTGTAAGGATGGAAAGACTTGCGCACATGGAACGGACGAGATCTTAACATCCGACAGGTAAGAGACTCATATATGGATTAAGCAGGAAGATTGTCACTAACGTACAACAGTTAAAGTTATAGTTGAAGTTAAGGAGTTCTATTTTCTCTTTGGATGGGCTCCTTACACACGTTTTCGGGTAAGCCGACAAAGATCACATTATGTTGGTATGTGTTAAGTTGGTAGAAAATACATACCTTGGATTGTTCGAAACCATGAAGAGGGCAACGGTCGAGAAAACATATGGACTATTGTTCGGATAACAAGATTAGAATGGAATTGTGAATATAGTAATAAGTTATAGGAAGGATCCAATGGAAAATGTTAAGTATTGAATCTTACAGATTTATTAATCGGGTACTCGAAGAGGTGTATCATATGTTTGAATTTATAGGAGAGCCGGTAAAAGTTGAGTTTTATCCAGACGGATTATTCCCGGAGAAACCCGAGGAGTAACCAAGAGTTATGTTAGAGTTATGTGGACCTAAGTGTCTTGGGAAAAGATTGTGGATGTAAGTTCCTTACGGATAATTATAGTATGGAAACTTGATTCAGATATGAAGAGTAAAGCTCGAACTAGTGAATGAGTTGTTTTAACAGGAGCATTGTTGGGCTCGTAATTATAGCTAAAGATTGTTTACAGGATTCGGCGTATCTCCGTGAAAGTAAGAACATTGTTTATGTCCGAAAGGAAATACAAAGTCAAAGGATTGGCCAAGGAGATTCTATATGGTAATAGTGGTGTATTACTTCTATCTCAAGGTGAATGGTTTAAATCAGAGTTGCGCAGCGGAGAGGTAATTCAAGAATGAGTTAACAGACAATTCAAAGCTGAAGTTTAGAGAAAAAGATGTTTGTGAAGTCCTTGCCAGATGAATTACAAGAAAGGCATTCAGAGATTAATTTTCAAGCTACGGAATATGTGTAAGTAGTGATGACTTGAACTTATCATCAGTTCTAACAGGAGATTTTAATAGATAAATCGAAGAATGTTTTAGACCTCAAAACTCATGAGATAAGAGAATCGAAGCAGTTGATAACTTTAAAGGATGTGTTCATAGCGCAATAAGTACATAGCGAAGGAGGCCACATTTCATACGGTGATCTAGCTGTTTAGCTCAGTAACTTAAAGTTAACTTGAATAGTAAGTTTAACCAAAGAGGAATTATGCCGTGGCATACAACTAATCCGCATCGTACCCACGTTATGCTAGCATGTCGCATGTAACAGGCATGTAACAGGTTATGATTAGTATTATGTATACTGATCAGGCATAGTTTATGCTACTTAGATAGTAGTGTAACATATTTTTATAGTCGTGTGACATGTATCGGTAACCGTGGTACGCAATCGGTAATGTTTTAATAGGAAAGTCCTAAGTAGAACAGGTTTATTGATATTGAACGAATCTTGGTAGAGGAGTTCAGAAATTCTTGAACTAAATGTTAACAGTTAAAGGAAGGAAATGTTTCACACCGATCAGAGGATTATTCATAGTTTACAGTAAAGGACTACGTGAATTGAAGTTATGAATTAAAGGATTAAGAGTTTTAAAGTGTTATTTTGATAGCGAACAGAATAGAGTTTTCTTTTTGAAAACGGTTAATGCTCTTGAATGAAATAAGTTATAACGTCAATGGGACGTAATCATAGTTACGTATGGGATCATATATACTCAAAGAATGCAAGCATGAGTTAAGAGCTAAAAGAGTGACCTTGGTTGATGTGGCATTGTCTCAAGTAATTGTTGACTAAGTATGGTGTCCCATTAGTTGGACAATGATGATGCGGTGTACCGTGTATCCGATGGTAGTGTACACGTACTCGATCATGCATAGAAGCTATGCGCTATGAACTGTATTATATGCTGATATGTGAGACGGCTTACACCATACGTCACTTGTACTAAACTTTCATAAGTTTGGAATTATTGTTAAAGAAAGTATCAACCGTATGAGTAGGAAATATCTTGAATGATGCAAGATTGTCAGAGTCCTAGAAAGAAGAAAGCCCCTAAGACCTTTAGCTGCGTGTTATCGTTGATTAATTAAATTGGAGCAGGAGTGGCTCATAAGTTTTCTCGAGCTTTAAGGATTACCGCAGTGGGAATGTGAACAATGCTCGTGGTTGTGATAATAGTTACACCAGGATGTCAGAAAGAAAGGAACTTGCACCATAAGTTCAGCCACCACCTTATATTTGAAACGTGAAGGCAGTTGCAATAGACTTCACTTTCGTTTGAGAATACTCAATATCAGATGTTTTTCAGTACAAAGCTAAATTTATATAAAGAATGATACGAATGTAACAGTAAAAGGTCGTCGTACGAGGCGTAAGTTAAAGACAAGAGTTCTTTGGAAGTGAAGGTAATGTAATAGATTCCTCGGAAAGTAGGAATAATTGAGGAAAATCAGATCGACCCGACGTCTTCAGGTTAAGATTAAACGGTCAATTAAAGAAGAACTGATAGAATTCGGTAAGTGAAATCCAAGACTTAATAATTTTAAATTGGATTTGTAAGGATTATGTCGAACAGAGATCATAGTCAGATGAGATGGAAAAGTTGGTTCAGATAACCATACGTCTTAACAGGTAATAGTTATGCAAGATGCACCAAATCTTTCGGCAGGAAAGAGATTGTCATATGTTTTGGTTTATAGAAATGGAAATCATGGCTAAAGAACAAGTTTTAACCAATATGGTTTAATCGGGGTGCGTGATTAATCTACAGGTCAGACCCTAGAGTTGCCATGGAATTCCAATGAGTAAAAAGAATTGGACATTTTCATAGTAGAGAAAGAGGTAGGAAAGATTCATCTTTTCAGGTTCTTCGAAGGATTTTCTAAATTTCGAGGACGAAATTTCTTTAAGGGGGGTAGAGTGTAATATCCCGCTTAATACTTGGATATTTATCAGTATAGAGACGATGCATCAGAGATAATTTAAATGGATGCAATGACAATTATGTAATTTAGTGGCAATGGCATAATGGTAATTATAAGGAAAAGGACAAAAGGGATAAATATGAATTTCTCATGTTTATCTCTCATTTGTTCTTTTGAAGAAAATCTGATTTTTCTTCCTCTTCTTCTCCCTTGCCTCACGCCCCACCATCATCAGCACCATCATCCTTGAAATCATCATCTCATCTTGTGGAATTTTGGCTAGGAAACTTGGTTTAAGAAGCTAGAGCAAGAGGAAGTTAAGAAAAGGTAAGAATCACTTCAATCTTCCTTTCTCACTTCAATTTTCGTGCCTATTGTTTGAGCCTAAACCTCTATTTTATCTTGCATGATGATTCCTGAAGAAGAAGAAGTTATGGGTAGAGATTTGGAGTTGAATTGGAGGAAGTTGGAGAAACCCGTATTTGGGGACAGGGCTCCATTTAAATGGTAAGAACTCTCTCTCTATAACTCCGAATCAAGTGGTCTTTGATGCTATGGAAAGCTAACAAAATTATCTACGTTTTGGTACCAGTTTCGTGAATTTTGGCTGAGTATTGAAGTCTGGGGACGAGTTTGAAGTCAGGGGTCCGAAACTGCAAATCTGCAGAAATCTTGGTTCTTGCTAGTAAGCCTAGTTTTGGGGAAATTTGGAACAAGAAAGTTAAAGGAAAAGCAAGAGATAGAGCAAGGTTGAAGTTAAAGGATTAGCTAGCACCAAATCAAGTTTAAGGTGAGCTCCTAGGGGTTTTAGAACCCACCTTGATCAAGTTTTGATTGTTTATAGTTTTTGATCAAATTTTGAGGTTATAGTGCCATAAGCTCTTTTGTTAGTGATTCCTTGATCTTACATGTTTATAAGCTGTTTATGTGCCTTAAAAGGATGCCTTAAGCTGTATGATGGTTGAGCATGTTTGGTTGTGCCAAAATGGTGAAAAATACATGTTTTGAACTTGCCTATGCTGTCTAACTGCAGGTAAAATCGTGTCACGATTTTACCATCGTGTCACGATTTTATAGGCAGTGAATCACACGATTTCTGGGTAGGAAATCGTGACACGATTTCCAAATCGTGTCACGATTTGACAGCTTACAGGGGACACTTTGTTTTTCAACAGCTCTTGCACCATTCTGGCCGATCAACGCTACTTTAAACCCCTCAAGCATCGTGCAATGGCTAGGTATCACTTCTAGGTATTAGATGACTTATTCCTTAGGGAATGTATGAATCATTAGGGAGAGCTTATAGCTTGTTAAGTTGAGACCTTATATTAGGTGATTAAAGTTATAGACGTATCCTTTTGGAATACATAAGCAATGGGAATACTTTGACAATCATAGTTACAGATAGGTTTATAGTGTTGGTTCTCCAACGATCATAGGTGGCTTATGAGAACGATAAGCCAAGAATCATAGATTATAGGTCATATGTTACAGGAATGTTATACGATTATAGTACTGATTATATGTTCATATGTTAAAGTTAAAGAATTAAAGATCAAAGATATTGGCGTGCTTGCACGTTTCACAGTCATAGGGCGTGTTCATCAGACTCCGGGATTTCGCCGGATGGGACTTCTCCGAGAGGGTTGTCCACACGTTTCATAGGGAGTCCGGTGTTAGCCTGATTGATAGGAATTTCACCGGGTCATAGGGAGATGTACTTCGGGGTTACTCCACCCGGATGCACTCCGTAAAATGAACTCAGATTAATTGTTTGTTCAACGCTAACAGCTAACATAAAACTGCTATAGAACTGTTTATATGTTTTATGTTTCACAGTTATAGTCAAAGTTACAGTTATAGTTATAGTCACAGGAAACTCACAATTATGGTTATAGACAGTTATCAGAAAGTGGTCCTAGGTTTCCCCTCGATCACTAAGTTATAGTTATAGTCAGACTTATACCCTTGTGGTTAATGATAAGAGACTTGGTGATCATAGGAAATCCCCAAGATTGCCAAGGTAGGCATGGCGACCCTAGGTTCCCTGTGGTTGCCAACAGATGGTTGGGCTAGAGCTCACTGAGACATTATGTCTCATCCCTTTCCTTCTGGTGCAGGTTTATAGGTAAGTTGGAGGTTCGTGATGAAGATCTTCATAAAGGTACTGGATGGAGTGCAGTTGCTCGTTGTGTACCAGCTCAGGAGCGTAATGGTTATTGTATAAGTATTGTAATAGTATTGGATTATTTGTACAACGAGTAGACATGTATTCATTCATTTGTGATGTATTATTATTATTATTGAAATTTTTAAATGTATCCAATATCAGTTTAACACACATGCTAATATACTAGTTAAAGTTAGTATGGGTGTTACAAAAATTGTAGACAAAACAACTACAAAAGCCATCTTTGAATCATTATGCTCTACCTATGAAGGGAATCAGCAGGTAAATGGAGCTAAGGCAAACCAACTTGTACATTAGTATGAGCTATTCAAGATGAAGGAAGATGAAGATATTGAAACCATGAATTCCAGGCTTCAAACACTTGTATCTGGACTTCAGGTTCTAAAGAAAAGCTAAGCTATACCAGACCATGTAAAGAAGATTCTTAGGAGTCTCCTTGCAAGGTTTAGACCAAAGGTCACTGCCGTACAAGAGGCAAAAGACCTAAACAAACTAAGTATGGAAAATCTAATAAGTTCTCTCAAAATTCATGATATTGAACTTGAAGGAGATGAACCAGCTAAGAAGTCTAAGTCTATAGCTTTAACCTCTAAGGAAAAGTCTGACAAATCTCTTAAGACTGCTAAATCAGAAGAGGGAAATTCTGATGATGAATCTGATGATGACGCAGATCTTAAAGAGATGGCATACCTAACCAAGAGGTTCCAATACCTAACTAAGAAAAGAAGATTCTCTAGTAGAAGCAGTGGTCCCAAAGCATTCAGTTCCAAAGACAGGAAAGATACTCAGAAAGGATGTCTCAGCTGTGGAAAGATAGATCACTTCATAGCTGAGTGCTCTGAAGCTCTAAGAAGTAGGGAAAGCTCCAGAAAGGATGCTTACAGAAGAAAACTCAAAGAGAGTTTTATGGCAACCTGGGAGATTCTTGATGAAGAGACAGACTCTGAAGACAACAAGGAAGAAGCCAATCTGGGTCTAGTAGTCACTACTGCTTCTGAAGCTGGCCCAAGTTCGAACTCTGATGAAGATGATGAGGTAATATCTAATCTATCCTGCAATGAATACGTGACCACTTTCAATAAGCTTATGAAACTCTATCTGAGCAAATCAAAATTTCTAAAAAAAATTACAAGAAAAATGTGATTTGTTATCAGAATAGTCAAAACTCCTAGTTACCAAAATCAAAGACTGTCAGCACACAACAAAGATCTGAAACTAAAAAATAAATTTCTAAAGGAAAGGAAAATTTCAAATCTTAACAAAATTGACAAATCTTTGACTAAATTCAACAGCTCGTCCGAAGAATTTAGCACTGGTAACATTGACAGAAGTAAATTGGTATCCATAAGATGTAATGTTAGTAAGAACAAAGAAAAAGAAATTGACTTCACAGAACTCTCTGTTAGGAAGGAACAAAACTCTGTAAAGACAAAGAAATCTTCTTGTTATGAATACATTAAGAAAGGTCTGCTTTTTAACCTGTATCCAAAGGTAGATAAGGCTAAGATTCTGAACAAATCCAAACCAAGAATTGTTAGATTCATGGCTAAATGGGATTCAGAATCTGCTGTCAAGAAATATTCGAGACCAAATTCTCCAAACTCAAAAGTCTTGAATAAATCTACACGACATAGTCTAAGGTCTAAGGTTTAGAGGAAAGGAAAGGCCTTCAAAACAAAATCCAAAGGACCCATTCAGACATTGGGATCCAGGAATAACACTTCTTATGTTTCAGGTATGCTTCATAGGAAATCCAAAGCATCAATCCTGGTATCTGGACAATGGCTGCTCAAGACACATGACAGGAGAAAGACATTTGTTCAAAGACCTGATCATGAAAGAAGGAGGTATTGTAGGATTTGGAGGAAACCAACAAGAAAACATTGTTGGAACCGGTAGCATTGGTAACTCCTCTATATCTATCAATAATGTCTGGTATGTTGATGGACTCAGACACAACCTTCTTAGTATTAGTCAATTCTGTGATAGTGGCTATAGAGCAGTATTTGACAAAAACACTTGTATTGCCATCAATGAATCTGATCAATCCACAGTGTTCAAAGGTCAGAGGAAAGGAAATATTTATAAAATTAAATTTTCTGAATTGGTTGAACAGAAGGTCGTTTGCCTTCCGTTAGTGAATGATGAGAAGTGGCTCTGGGATAAAAGATTAGGACACACTAACTGGATATTAATCTCTAAGCTTAGCAAGTTGAATCTTGTCAATGGCCTGCCTAAGCTACACTATAACTCAGATGCACTTTGTGGAGCATGCCAAAAAGGAAAGATTGTTAAAACAATGTTTAAATCTAAAATTTTTATTTCTAACTCTAGACCTTTGGAACTACTTCACATTGATTTGTTTGGACTAGTTGGGACAACATCAATTAGTGGGAAGAAATATTGATTAGTCATAGTTGATGACTATAGCAGGTGGACTTGGGAAAAATTTCTTAGAACCAAGAATAATGCATATGATGTGTTCAACATTTTCTGCACTCAAGTACAAGCTGAATGGAACTAAGAATTCTTAAAGTCAGAAGTGATCATGGAGGAGAGTTTAAGAATGAGCCATTTGAAAGTTTTTGTGTAAAACATGGAATTCTCCATGATTTTTCTTCTCCTAGGACTCCACAACAAAATGGGGTTGTAGAAAGAAAAAACAGATCCTTGAAAGAAATGGCTAGAACAATGCTCTATGAAACTTACATGGCTAAGTACTTCTGGGCAGAAGCTGTTAACACAACATGTTATGTACATAATATGATCTACAAAAGACTTATTCTGAACAAAACAACATATGAGTTATTCAAGGGAAGAAAACCAAGTATTGCTTACTTTCACCAATTTGGATGTAAATGTTACATTCTAAATAACTAAGTTTATCTGACTAAGTTTGATGCCAAGGCTCAAAAGTGTATCTTTTTGGGATACTCTAAGAGGTCAAGAGGTTCCAATACCTGACTAAGAAAAGAAGATTCTCTGGTAGAAGCAGTGGTCCCAAGACATCCAGTTCTAAAGACAAGAAATATACTCATAAAAGATGTTTCAACTGTGGCAAGACAGATCATTTCATAGCCGAGTGCTCTGAAGCACCAAGAAGAAGGGAAAGCTCCAGAAAGGACGCTTTGATAAGCTGTAGTTTATAGCATTTTTAGTTTTCATTTTTCAATAAGAATTAGGGTGTTTTAAGTCTCGTATTAGAACTATTTTGCTACAAAGTGTTTGTTTTGTTTTCTAGGTCAAAATAATGGAGAACAAGTGACTTGGATCAAAATCATGGATGAAGAGCCTAGAAAAAGAAGAAAAATCAAAGTTCTAAGGCATTTTTAGGTGCCACGGTCGTGCGCAAATTTGTACTGGTCGTGCGTCCCTTTTTGGCCTGATCGTGTTGAGCTATGTCGAGAGACACGCACGGACCGTGCGCCTCAGCCGCACGGTCGTGCATCCCTTCAGTATGCTATTTTTGGCAGTTATGAAACTTAGCACGGTCGTGCGCCCCTTTGGCACGACTGTGCGCGTTATGCAGTCAATTTTTAATGCTTTAAAATCTTGGAAACTGCCCATTATTGCCTTGTAATCCGAGTTTAATGCATTGTCTGATGTTTTAGGCTATAAATAGGGCTTTTAACAGAGATTTTAGGGGGGCTTGGATCATTGAAAACTTGCATATTATTGAAATACTAAGTTATTTTTGATCTAAGTTCTATTGTTCTTCTTATATTTTCTGCACTTTACTTTCTTGCAATTTACTTTCTTGTTCTTTACTTTTTCTGCACATTTACATTCAGCAATTTATATTTATGCCTTTATTTTTCATGTCATTTATATTATATCAAATGTCTACAATGAACATTAGTGAGTAGACTTGTCTACTATTGGGATTGTTGGAAAAGTCTAATGACTAAATCCTAATCAAACCAAGTCTAGACTCTATTTTATTACAATTCATTTTTCTTAGCTAATCTCATAGATTTTAAACTCAATAACAAGTGTTGAACGATGGACCGAGAGGTGAAGTTCAATAACTATTATTTCATCATCTCAAATATCAAACGATGGATCGAAAGATGAAGTTTGATATTGGAACAAATGAGATTTGACAAGGCATCACAAAACTTGATGGGAACACCCCAAATGGATGATTTTGTGAGGTCTTGAGACAATAAGATTCGCACTTAAAGGGTCTTATATAATAATCAACCATGAGAATAGGCGTGATTATAATGAAAAGCCCTTCTATTTAGGACTCTTGTTGTATGGTTGATGTGATTGATCATTGTGTAAAAAAATGCTCTAGCATCATCTGCATGCAATGGTTTATGTGATCAAGACTAAGAAAAATAAACTCTTTTTGATCGTCAAGCTAGTGACGTTAAAAGAGCGCTGCGTGGGAGGCAACCCACGGGTTAATGTCATTTCTTTTGTTTGTGTTTTGTAGATTAATAAAAGAAAAGCCGCATGAAGGATATGTTCCCGATTTGCATGCAATAGGTGCACCAGGTTGAACATAAATTAAATCATGTGAGTTCTCTTACCCCTCTCCTTTTGTTTAATTTTGAATTCATTCAGGACAATGCTTGTTTCAAGCATTGGGGGGGGGGGGGGGTGAATAAATTAGCTTGTTTTTATTTTAGTGTTTTTTTAAGTGTCTTGTTTGTTTTTCAATTCCCCTGATATGAATTTTTATTTGTGTCAAGCGGAAGGCATTGTAGCAACAAAATTTTAGTATATATAAAAAATTCTTGTTAAAGGCTGAGTTTTATGATGATTATGTGCTTGTAAATAAACCCTTTTGTTTTAAAATATTTCACTAAACCCGCACCAGTTTCATTGTGAACCTTTCTCTTTGAGAACTTCACAAAGTCGCAGAGAACTTCACAAAGTTGCAGACTTTGAGTAAGTGTGTAGATAGGTATTATAAGGAATAATGTCTAACTTTAAGTGGTAAACTTATCCTCAAAAATTTCAAATAAAAAGTAGTATAATCTAGTGTGGGGGAACAAAAAGGTCAAAATAAGGTGTAAATAAATAAAAAGGGGTCAGAGCACAAAAATAAGAGGCATTGACTTGGGTTGGTATGACTCATCATCACTAACTTCCTGGGAATGATATGGCTATCCTCAAAACAAATAAAAATGCTTCTGCAATTTCCCATAACTAAATAAACACCAAGTGACAAAGTGACCAAGAAAAATTCCCACCTAGGTTATATGAAATTAATGTGAAATTTTATCGGTATGTTTATTGTTAAAGTTAGAACTTGTTTTCCTCATAATACCTTTTACACATGAGCAATAAAAAGTTGGACTCCACACACACACTCACTTGAAACTTGTTGTTGGGTTGAAAAATCCTAATAAAAAGCACTTGGGGTTGTGATAAGAGCACTCTGAAAACAAAGCCTTTAAAAGAATAAAATTCTGAAAATTATTTCACTGTTGATTTGTGTTGCTGATATTCTTTGCCTTTTGCTTGAGGACAAGCAAAGATTCAAGCATGGTGGGATTTGATAAGCTGTAGTTTATAGCATTTTTAGTTTCCATTTTCAATAAGAATTAGGGTGTTTTAAGTCTCTTATTAGAACTATTTTACTACAAATTGTTTTTTTTCTAGGTCAATATAATGGAGAACAAGTGACTTGGATCAAAAGCATGGATGAAGAGCCAAGCAAGAGAAGAAAAATCAAAGTTCTATCATACCTCTATATACCTTTTGATCCAACTTGTTGCTTGATTCTTCTTTGCTCATGTTGCAGTTGGGATGCATTGGTGTAGCCATCAGTTTACAATCCTCTAGCTTGAATTTCTTTAGAAGCTCCTTTGTATACTTGGATTGGTGAACATAGACTCCATTTTTTCATTGATTGATTTAAATACCAAGAAAGAACTTCAATTCTCCCATCATACTCATCTCAAATTCACCATGAATAATCTCAGAGAACTCCTTGCAAAGATTAGCATTACTAGAACCAAAAATGGTATCATCAACGTATATCTGAATAATTAAGATGTCTTTCTTAAGTGTCTTTCTGAGGAAAGTAGTATCAACCTGTCCTCTTTTAAAAAAATTTCTAATAAGAAATTACTTAGTCTTTCATACCAAGCTCTAGGAGCCTATTTCAAACTATATAATGATTTCTTAAGTTTGAAAACATAATCTGGGTGTTTTAAATCTTCAAAACCAAGAGGTTGTTTTACATATACTTCTTTAGAAACGACACCATTCAGAAAGGCACTCTTAACATTTATCTAATATAGAGTGATACCATGATTTACAACATAAGACAGAAGTAACCTGATTGCTTATAATCTAGCAACAAGGGCAAATGTTTCAGTATAATCAATACCTTTCTACTGACTGTAGCCTTGTGCTACAAGTCTAGCTTTGTTTATTACCACTTCACCTTGTTCATTGAGGTTGTTTCTGAACACCCATATTGTTCCAATAATGTTCTTGTGGTGTGGCTTAACAACCAGATGCCATACATCATTTCTTTGAAACTAATTCAACTCTTCCTGCATAGCTACAATCCATCCATCATCAGACAATGCTTCATCCAGAGAGATAGGTTAAATCAGTGAGATCAGTCCCAAAAGTGATCCATTTCTGAATGATGATCTTGTCTTTAAAGGAATGTCCTTGTTTCCAATGATTAACTCTTCTGGATGTGATAATTTGTATTTGAATGTCCTTCTGGATTGAGAAGCTTCTTCTAAACCATCATGGGCTTCTTCAGAGTCTTCATCATCTTGGTGATATTCAGAGGGCACATCCGTTCTTGGTTCGTCTGGTGCTTTAACAGATTTTGTGACCTCTGAGGTTGGTACTGTTGCTTGTACAGATTCTGGTTCATCTTCTGATACCTATATCTCTGCAAAAAATTTAACTAGCTTTGATATTTTATTGTTAGGCTCTTTGTCATCAAATTTGATGCGTATTGATTCTTCTACTGTTTCAGCTCCAGAATTATACATTTTGTATGCCTTTGACCTTTTAAAGTATCATAAGAAGATACACTTATGAGCCTTGGCATCAAATTTATTTAGATAAACCTTTGTGTTTAGAATGTAACACGTACATCCAAACTGATGAAATAAGCAATACTTGGCCTTTTTCCCTTGAATAATTCATATGTTGTTTTGTTCAAAATAGGTCTTATATAGAATCTGTTATGTACATAACAGATTGTGTTCACAGCTTCTGCCCAGAAGTATTTAGCCATATTGGTTTCATGGATTATTGTTCTAGCCATTTCTTGTAAAGATCTATTCTTTCTTTCTATAACCCCATTCTGTTGTGGAGTTCTAGAGAAGAGAATTCATGGAAAATTCCATGTTTTTCACAAATTTTTTCAAATGGCTCATTTTCAAATTCTCCTTCATGATCACTTCTAACTTTAAGAATTTTCAAATCTTTCTCAGCTTGTACTTGAGTGCAGAAGATGCTAAACACATCATATGCTTCATCCTTAGTTCTGAGGAATTTCACCTAAGTCCACTGCTATAGTCATCAACTATGACTAATCCATACTTCTTCCCATTAATTGATGCAGTCTCAGCTAGTCCAAACAAATCAATGTGAAACAGTTCCAAAGGTCTAGAGGTGGAGACAATGTTTTTAGGTTTAAAAACAATTTTAACAATTTTTCCTTTCTGGCATGCTCCACAGAGAGCATCTGAATGATACTGCAGCTCTGGTAGTCCCTTGACTAGTTTTAACTTACTAAGCTTGGAGATTAACCTCCAGTTAGCATGTCCTAATCTTTTGTGCCAGAGCCACTTTTCATCATTCATTGATAGAAGGCAAACAACCTTCTGATCAACCAGTTCGGGAAAATTGATTTTATAGACATTGCCTTTCCTTTGACCTATGAACACTGTGGATTGGTTAGAGTCATTGGTGACTATACAAGTGCTCTTATCAAACACCACTCTATAACCACTATCACAAAATTGACTAATGTTAAGCAGATTATGTCTGAGTCCATCAACATACCAGACATTATTAATGGAGATAGAAGAGTTACCAATTGTTCTTGTACCAACAATATTTCCTTGCTGGTTTCCTCAAAAGCCTACAGTGCCTCTTTCTTTCATGATCAGGGTCTGGAACAAATGCTTTCCTCCTGTCATGGGCTGCGAGCATCCACTGTCCAGGTACCATGACTGGTGTTTTGGCTTTCCTATGAAGCATACCTGAAATATAAACTGTCATACCCCAATTTTTGACCTAAAATTTCTTTTTTCACTCGTCTTTTTGATTCGGAATTTTTTCGTCGTCTCAGACGAAATTTCGGCAGGGAGGTATTTTAAAATACCTTATTTTTGGTTCCGAAGGCGACAATTTTCTTTTTATTATTACTTGTTATTTTTATTCATTATTTCTTTTTATCATTCTCATTATTATTTTTCTCTTTTTTCATTATCCTCTTATTTTGTTTTTTTTATTTATATTTATTTTCGGATTTTTTACTTTTATTTTTATTACTTTTATTTTCAAAAAGTTTGACTTAGGTTTTGATGAGTGTTGATGACAATTTTAAAGGTTGCCTCTTTTGTTGTTGTTTGACTGATTTTGTTGATTGTCCATTAATGGCTTTCAATGACATTAACCAGCATTGCATGTTTAAAGGGGAGAGAAACACATGGTCAGGGGGAGGAGGAGAATTCAGTCAGCAACACAGAAACAAACAACTCACCCACACACGGCCTCCTCCCTGACCACCACTACACTACACGACCACCACCTTCCCCCATCACAAAAACAACCAGTGACAAAACACCTCAAACTAATCACAACCAAACAACCAACAGCCGCGCCACCACCTCTCCATACCACCCCCACACTCCTCCACCACCCACATACTACACAAACACGGCCACCTAACACTACACCCCTCACCCACAACCACCACCCAACCAAAACACACGGCCACTACCCCTCAACCACCCACACAGCCGCGCTTCCTCCCTAACCACCATTAATCCGGACAGAAAAAAACAAAGAGGTAGTTTTTTTAGTTTCGTTTTGCTTAGATCTAGATTTTTTAGAGTAGTTTTGAGAAATTTGGAGTAGATTTTTGAGAAGAGGGGGGAAAAAGGGTTTTGAAAAGATTTTTTTTAAAAAAAAAGGGGAAGTTCTGAACCTCCGGCACGGCGGCGCCGCTGCCTGGGTTGGCCGGCCCCCGCGCCGGAAACTTGCTGGCCGTGACAGTTTCAGAGAGAGGGGAGAAGGAGAGTTTTAGAGAGAGGATGTTAGAGAGAGAGGGGGGAAAGAAAAATGAAGGGTTTTTTTTCTTCAGAAAAACAAATATATATCCTCCCAAACACTAAGCCCAGACTCGGCCCACTCTTGTCTCTGCCCTCTTTTCTGATTTGCTATCTGCACCCCCTCTTCCTCTCACGCACCCCCCATTTCTTCTCTATTTTTCGTCTTTTATTTTCCTCTTTTATTTCTTTTCTTGCCTTTTATTTTTAGTCTTTTTTTTATTCATTTATTTTCATGCATTTTATTTTACTGCCTTTATTTTTAGCACATCATGCATTTTTATTTTTTTTTATTTTCCTTTTATTTCATGCATTTTCATTTTATTTTTATTCTTAGCATATTTATTTTAATGCATTTGCAATTTTGTTTTTTTTTGTTTATCATTTTGTCATTTTTATCTTATTTTTATTAGAATGTATTTAGGAGCAAATGTAAATCATAAATGAGAATATGCACCGACACCCACACTTTATTTATTCCGCTTTATGTCTTTTATTTTTATTTTTATTTCGCTTTACAAAAAATACAAAAATATTAGGTTAGTTTAATTTCAAAAGGGTTTCGTGGTGATCCAACGTCACCACGGAAATTCCTCGCGTTTAGTTTTAGTTATGTTTTTAGTCTTAGTTCATAAACAAAAAAACAAAAACATGCAAATAATCAAAAATCCACAAAAAAAATCTTTTCTTAAACAAACCTTGATTTTCAATCAAGTGTCCTTTTTTCTCTTTTATTTTCTTAAATAACAATTAATCAACTTTAATAACACTTTAATCATTTTCAAAAAATAAAAAACACAAACAAATTTTAATCTTTTTGCCACTTGGCCTTATTGTATCTTTAAAACCTTTTCAAAAAATAAAAAATACAAAAACAAATCAATCGGCATTTTTACCCTGAACTACGAGGTTTTGATCCCTCACGGGTACGTAGGCAAAGGACCTTGTCCTTCCAAATCATAAAAAAAAAAAAAAAAAAAAATCTTCTTCCTCATTACTCTAATTCTTTCTTTTTTTATATAAGCAAGTTATAGCCAAAAGAAATAAATAAAATCAAGATGTTCTCGTAGAGTACTACGAACGTTTAGGGTGCTAACACCTTCCCTAAACGTAACTAACCCCCGAACCCAAAATCTTGAAAAATGTGGTAATTTCGAACTTTTTTCCACTTTTCTTTTGAAAAATTAAAAGTTCAGTCGTGAAATAAAATTAGTGAGTCAACGCTAATCAATAGCTTGATCTCCCAAAATCACCTCGACAGAAATGGCGACTTCACTGGGGATTTCCCTAAGAGGGTTGAGCCTAACTTGAATTTATTTAATTATTTTGTGCTATAACTTGCTTAAAACATATAAAAAAATGTAAATACGTGCCTATGTGTTTCTTTTCTTTTGCGTGAGTGGTGAGATAAGTCCTACACCCGGACTTGAGGGAAACATAAGATAGGATGATGGTATAATCAAAGTGTCTTTCCGAGAGTGAGTTTCGGATGTGGCACATGTGATAACCCCACTCAATGGAGGAATCTTGGAAGTATTACCACGTCAACATGAGTAGTCGTGTTTGACATTGTTATTTTGAAGCGACCTATGAAGTTGACGACCTTTAGAGTTACCTTTAACCCATCTTGGCCTTTTAGGACGTAGTGCGGTGGCTAATCAAGAGTAGTCTTGAATTGGTTGATACGCGATACTACACTCAAACGAGACTTTCCTACGAACGTCGTTGGACCGGGAGTAGTCCCGTAATCCGACAATATTCGAAAGTGGTCGATGACTTTGGGAACTTGGTAGAACCCGTGATACAGGTACATGTGAAACCATAGTCCTTACCAAATGACGTGTTTACCCTTGACTCCAACATTATTGGACTTAACCTCACCATGTCTTCTCCGCTTCTTTAGCACAATCATGCATACATGCATTCATTCATAAACATTTTTTTCATCAAGTATCGAAGGACTCAGACAAAGTTTTGTAAAACATCGTAGGTATGAACTTCACAAAGAGGAACACTCAAAAATATAATTTCAAAATCCCGGATTTTACAAACTTAAGGAAGCTAGGATCTTTGGTAGCTAGTTCGGAGAACTTTCGAGGTCATTATGTGAATTTACTCAACATCCTCAAGACAAATGTCGAAGAAGGAATCCTTAATACCTTGGTCCAGTTCTACGATCCTCTTTACCACTGCTTCACGTTTCCCGATTACCAACTTGTCCCCACTTTGGAAGAATACTCCTACCTGATTGGTTTACTAGTGCCTGACAAGATACCTTTCAACGGCTTTGAACAAACTCCTAAACCTTCAACCATTGCGGCAGCCCTCCATCTCAAAACCTCCGACATAGCCACTAACCTCACTACCAAAGCAGGTTCCCACGGCCTAACTTCCAATTTCCTCTACCATAAAGCCTTCACCTTTGCCGAAGCCGCTAGTACCGATGCCTTCGAGTCTGTTGGATATTTGGTTGTTGGCTTCATGTTTGCTAAAATCAAATATACAAGAAGCTGTGCGTCTTCAGAAGCTGGAAACAAGCATTTCAGAAGTTGATCCTCATTTGTGAACAGTATTACTGAAGCTGGGTAGTTCAGAAGCTGAACTGTACTTCAGAAGCTGAACAGTACTTCAGAAGCTGGGCTTCAGAAGCTGAACAGTACTTCAGACGCTGAACCTTCAGAAGCTGATGTTCAGATGCTGAACAATACTTCAGAAGCTGACCTTCAGAAGCAACCTTCAGAAGCTGAATTGTTCAGACGCAGAACTTCAGACGCAGACTTCAGAAGTACCTTCAGAAGCTGGTTTTCTGCGTTCTGTTTATTTTCTCATGTGATCTATTGAAGATTTAATTGAAGAATTCTCCTTGTTGGATTTATTTCTAGAAGGAAGATTATTTCACGTGAAGATATTTGTTGAAGATTGGATTCAATTATTTGTGAATATATTTTCAAAGAAATCTTTGGAAAATATATTTCTGGAAAATAAATTGCTTCTATTTGCTTCTAAAAGAATTCTAGAAATATATCTTTGAAGGATTTGGTTCAGAATTATGGTTGCTGCTGAAGCTATAAATAGAGGACGTTGCTGATTGAAGAAAGCAATTCTAAACAGAAGATATATAGAGTCATACTTAGATTTTGAGTCTGTAAGCTTTGTGCTTTGTTTTTTGTACACCACTCAAGTGTTTAGAGTTGGTTGTTTTTATTGAGTTGTAATCACTTGAAGCTTTTAAGCAAAAGTGACGTATTGAGTTTTTAGGAGAGTGTCTCCATCTTTGATTAATTTGTGTAGAGTCTGATAATCACTGGGGCAGTGATTGACTGAGGGAAGTAAGAGGGGTCTTATATCTAGGAGTTCCTAGGTAGAAATACCACGGGTAGTGATTAAGTGAGAAGGCTGTGAAACAGGGGCTGTTGTCATAGGTCTTTGAATTGATACTATTTTAGTGGATTTCCTTCCTGGCTTGGTAGCCTCCAGATGTAGGTGTGGTTGTCACCGAACTGGGTTAACAAATCACCTTGTTTCTTTACTTTCTGTCTTTTAAATTCTGCTTCTGAACTGCTGTTTTTGCTTACTCTGTTCATCTCTGTTTTACGGTTCAGAATCAGTCCTGCCATGAATTTCAATTGGCATCAGAGCAGGCACCCTGCCTGTTTTAGGGTGAGCTCTAGGGAAGTTATTTTCTGGCATAATGGAGAAAGAAGGAGGATTTGTGAACAGACCACCACTGTTGGATGGTTCTAACTATGAGTATTGGAAATCTCGTATGAGTTCTTTCCTGAAATCAATAGATAGCAAGACCTGGAAAGCTGTTCTGAAGGGTTGGGAACATCCTGTTGTGCTGGACAACGATGGAAAGAAGACTACTGTGTTGAAACCAGAAGAAGAGTGGTCCAAGGATGAAGATGAATTGGCTCTTGGAAACTCCAAAGCCTTGAATGCTATATTCAATGGAGTGGACAAGAATATGTTCAGACTGATCAAGCAGTGCACTGTGGCTAAGGATGCTTGGGAGATTCTTAAAACTACTCATGAAAGCACATCCAAGGTAAAACTGTCCAGACTTCAACTTCTCACCACCAAATTTGAAAATCTCAAAATGTTGGAGGATGAGAACATACAAGATTTTTACATGAATGTTCTGGATATGGCTAACTCATTTGATTCTCTTGGAGAAAAAATATCTAATGAGAAACTTGTGAGGAAAATCCTCAGGTCTCTTCCCAAGAGATTTGACATGAAGGTGACTGCCATTGAGGAAGCACATGACATCTCCAGCATGAAGGTTGAGGAATTGATAGGATCTCTTCAGAATTTTGAAATAGCCAGAACTGATAAGAAGGGGAAAGGTGTTGCTTTTGCAGCAAATAATGAAGCCTATCAGAGGATCTTGTGATGCTGAGTAAACAATTTAAGAAGATTCTGAAGCAGAAGACAAGAACTGATGAGAAAAGCAATCAATCCAAAGGTGTTCAATGTCATGTGTTGAGTATTTTGATGTTGGCTGCATATTTTGGCAAAACCAAAGTGTTTTTTAGAAGCATCTCCTTATTTAGAACATTTCTTCAGTTACAAGTTTTCTCATTTGAAGCTGTTCAGAAGCTGTATCTTACATCAGAAGCTGAATGCTCATCAGAAGCACTGTAGCACTTCAGAAGCTGATTCAGGTTCTGAAGTCCAGCGTTGACTTTTGTTGACCTCATCAGAAGCTGGGTTTTCAGAATTGTTTTGGCGCGAATCTTTGCAAGATTGATCAAGGAATTATTCACGCGTATTGCTTCTAGAATGTTGATTTATTTGGAGAAGATTTTATTGAAGATTTGGTTCAAAGATATGAAATTCGTATTTTCCTGTTATAATCTTTCAAAGATTGAATGCCGTTTATTTGTTACTTTATTGGATCATTCTTATTTCAGTAACAAATCAATTCAGAAGATTAGTTTGTTATTTATGCTACAAGACTGAAGACTATATAAGGAGGAGTGCTGCTGCTATTCAAGTTACGATTTAGAGAGTTAAAAAAATCAGAGAATTAAGTCTTTGTTATTTTTAAGCTTTTAGCTTTGTTGTGCACCACTCTGTTAGAGTTGGTTTAGGATTGTTATTGAGTTGTAATTCATTCTAAGCCTTTAGGTACGAATGAAGTTTTATTATTGAAGTTTTGTTCAAAAACAGGGTATTGTTAAGGGTTGTTCAAGTAGCTGGGTTTAGTTATTTGAATAGGAAGTTAGAGGTTTTCTAATACTCAAGAGTTGGGTAGAAATCAGACTAGGAGGAGTTTAATTGCTTAGGCTGGGAACTGGGAGTCAGTGTCTTGAGTCTTAAGGGTTAAATCCTATAGTGGATTTCCTTCCTGGATTGGTATCCCCCAGAGTTGGAGGTGTTTACTCCGAACTGGGTTAACAAACCTCTGTGTTTTTAGCTTTCCTGCACTTTATTTTTCTGCTGATTATTTGCTTTTATATTGTGCTAAGTTCTGTTCAGAACCTGTTGGTTCAGAACCTGTTAGTATCTCTTAAGTATTGCCTGGCCAGAATTTCAATTGGCATCAGAGCAGGCACCCTGCCTGTGTTTTGGGTGAGATCCAGAGGCATTAATTACTGGCAAGCATGGATAGAGAAGGAGGATATGTCAATAGACCACCCCTACTAGATGGCACAAACTATGAGTATTGGAAGTCTAGGATGTGTGCTTTTCTAAAGTCTATTGACAGCAGGACTTAGAAAGCTGTGATCAAAGGCTGGGATCATCCTGTGTATACAAACAAAGATGGTAATAAGACTGAGGTTCTGAAGCCTGAGGAGGAATGGACCAAAGCTGAAGATGATCTGTCACTGGGAAATTCAAAAGCTTTGAATGCTATCTTTAATGGTGTTGATCAGAATATGTTCAGACTTATCAAACAATGTACTGTGGCTAAGGATGCTTGGGAAATTCTGAAAACCACTCATGAAGGAACTTCTAAGGTGAAGATGTCCAGATTGCAGTTGCTGACCACTAAGTTTGAGAACCTGAAGATGAAGGGGGATGAAAATATCCAGGATTTCTACATGAATGTGCTGAACATGGCAAATTCTTTTGATTCTCTTGGTGAAAAGATGTCTGATGAGAAGTTAGTAAGAAAAATCCTCAGGTCCCTGCCCAGAAGATTTGATATGAAGGTGACAGCAATTGAAGAGGCTCATGATATTACCACTATGAAGCTTGAGGAGCTGATTGGGTCATTGCTCAATTTTGAAACAGCCTTTTGCAAACAGACTGAGAAGAAAGGAAAAGGTGTAGCTTTTACTGTGAATTCTGAAGCTGATGATCAACAAGAGTCTGATGAGGATGACTTATCAGAAGCTCTATTGTTGCTGGGAAAACAATTCAACAAGATTCTGAAGAATGTTAACAGAAAAGCCAAAGCCAAAGGTCAGAATTTCAGATTCAATAACAAAAAGCAACAAACTGATGAGAAGAAGACCAAGTCTGAGGAAAAAAGTAACCAAGCTAAAGGTGTGCAGTGCTATGAGTGTGAAGGTTATGGACATATCAAGTCTGAATGTCCTACTTTTCTTAAGAAGCAGAAGAAAAGCCTAGCAGTTGCATGGTTTGATGATGATTCTGAAGAAGATGCTGGAAGTGAATCTGGTATGTGTGATACTGGTCTGGTTGTAAGGTCAGGAGCTATCTTGAAGAAGGAAGCTGTTTTAGAGTCTGAGACCTTTTCAGAGTCTGACTCAGAGTCTGAAGCCTCATCTGGGTCTGAAGCTGCTAAAACCTCATATGATGAACTAGCTGATAACTACAAGAAGCTGTATACCAGAAGTGCTGAGGTTTGCAAACAAGTTTTGGATCAGAAGGAGACTATTCTTCAACTGAAGGCTGAAAAAGGTGAACTGTTAGTGCAGAATTCAGATTTAAAAGAAGAAGTGAACCAACTGAACTCCCAACTTGATCAAATGAAGAAGCAAGTGAGGATGTTGAACTCTGCTACTGATAAGTTGGAGGACATTTTGGGGAATCAGCAACAAGGAAAAACTGGTTTAGGTTTTGTTGATCAGACTCAGATTCCTAAACAGATGAATTTTGTTCCTGCTACTCAAACTCATGATTCTATGGTTGGAACATCAAAGAGGAGACCTCAGAAACAAGCCCAGATGCCAGCTCAGAAGCAAGCTCAGAAGAGACCTCAGATACTACCTCAGAAGCATGTTCAGATGCTACCTCAAAAGCAACCCCAGAAATTTTTCAGAAACAGAAGGAGGAGAAATCATCCATGGATCTGTCATCATTGTGGAAAGAAAGGGCATATCAAACCATTCTGCTTTAAATTGTATGGTTACCCTGAACACTTTCAATATAGAAGAGTGCAACCAGCTGCTATCAGACACAATGTTCAGAAGGTGTGGAAGCCCAAAGTTCAGAATGTAGGCCTTATAGCTCATACTTCTTTGAGAGCCACTTCTAAAGAAGATTGGTATTTTGATAGTGGGTGTTCAAGGCACATGATTGGTGTGAAGAAGCTGCTGAGCAATATCAGATCATACTCCAGAAGTTATGTGACATTTGGAGACGGTGTAAAAGGTCAGATTCTGGGTATTGGTGATTTGATCAGTGAAGGTTTGCCCAGACTTAATGATGTGCTACTGGTGGAAGGATTAACTTCTAATCTGATCAGCATTAGCCAACTTTGTGATCAAGAATTGAAGGTTAATTTCAACAAACTAGAGTGTATTGTTACTGATCAGGAAGATAAGATTCAGATGAGAGGCTGCAGATCCAAAGACAACTGTTACTTATGGATTTCTGAAGAAGAAAGAAGTCTGACTTCTTGTCTTATGAGCTCAGAAGAGGAAGTCAAACTCTGGCACCAGAAGTTGGGACATCTGCATCTGAAAGGCATGAAGAAAATCCTAAGTACGGAAGCTATCAGATGTGTACCTAATCTGAAGATCAATGAGGACAATGTTTGTGGTGATTGTCAAATTGGGAAACAAACAAGAAAGTCTCATCCCAGATTAGTTCACCAGGTAACTACTAAAGTACTAGAACTTGTTCATATGGATTTGATGGGGCCTATGCAAGTTGAGAGTATTGGAGGCAAGAGGTATGCTTTTGTAATGGTAGATGACTACTCAAGATTCACATGGATTAACTTTGTTAGAGAGAAGTCTGATACTTTTGAAGTATTTAAAGACCTGTGCATTCAATTACAAAGAGAAAAAGACTGTGGCATAGTCAGAATCAGAAGTGACCATGGCAAAGAATTTGAAAACAAGAGTTTCTCAGAATTCTGTGCTTCTGAAGGTATAAAGCATGAGTTCTCTGCACCTATCACACCTCAGCAAAATGGTGTAGTTAAGAGGAAGAATAGGACTTTAGCAGAATGTGCAAGAGTAATGTTGCATGCTAAGAAACTTCCATATATGTTCTGGGCTGAAGCAATGAACACAGCATGTTACATACACAATAGAGTCACTTTGAAAAAGGGAACAACATCTACATTGTATGAACTGTGGAAAGGAAGGAAGCCTACAGTCAAATATTTCCATGTGTTTGGGAGCAAATGCTATATTTTGGCTGATAGAGAAAATAGAAGAAAACTGGATCCTAAGTCTGATGAGGGCATATTTCTAGGTTATTCAGTGAACAACAGAGCTTATAGGGTGTTTAATTCCAGAACCAAAGTTGTGATGGTGTCCATAAATGTTGTGATTAATGATCTGTCTGCTGAGAAAGAAAGACATGAGTCTGAAGTTGTTCCAGAGTCTGAAGCATCAGAAGAACAAACTTCAGAAGCAGAAAATCATCCAGAGTCTGAAGATGCAGAAGTTCATCCAGAACATGATCCTACCAATAAAGGGCCATCAATTAGAGTTCAGAAGGATCATCCTAAGGAGCTTATCATTGGGAGTTTGGATCAAGGGGTCAGAACCAGGAGATCAGAACCAGCTGCTACTGATTCATGCTTTGTGTCTAAGGTTGAACCCAAAAATGTGAAAGAAGCCCTAACTGATGAATTTTGGATTGAAGCAATGCAAGATGAGTTGAATCAATTCAAAAGGAGTGAAGTTTGGGATCTGGTTCCAAGACCTGAAGGGTTGAATGTGATTGGCACTAAGTGGATATTCAAGAATAAAACAGATGAAAGTGGTACTGTAGTCAGAAACAAGGCAAGGTTAGTTGCTCAGGGTTATACTCAAGTTGAGGGACTTGATTTTGATGAGACCTTTGCACCTGTGGCCAGACTAGAGTCCATAAGACTACTGTTGGGTGTATCCTGCATTCTCAAGTTCAAATTATTCCAGATGGATGTGAAGAGTGCATTTCTGAATGGATATTTGCAAGAAGAGGTATATGTTGAACAGCCTAAGGGTTTTGTGGATCCTAAGTTTCCAGAACATGTGTACAAGTTGAAGAAAGCGTTATATGGATTGAAACAAGCACCAAGAGCATGGTATGACAGGCTGACTCAATTTCTTGTTGCTCAAGGTTACAGAAAAGGAGGTTCTGATAAGACTTTGTTTGTGAAAGATGAAAATGGGAGTCTGATGATTGCTCAGATTTATGTAGATGATATTGTGTTTGGAGGAATGTCTCAGAAGATGGTTAAACTGTTTGTTCAGCAAATGCAGTCAGAATTTGAAATGAGCTTAGTTGGTGAACTTACTTATTTTCTTGGATTACAAGTCAAGCAAATGGAAGATACAATCTTCATTTCACAGAGTAAATATGCCAAGAACATAGTGAAGAAGTTTGGTATGGAATCTGCTGCTCATAAGAAGACACCAGCTGCTACTCATCTGAAGCTAACCAAAGATGAACATGGAGTTTCAGTTGATCAAAGTCAGTACAGAAGCATGATAGGGAGCTTATTGTATTTAACTGCAAGCATACCTGATATCACTTATGTTGTTGGAGTATGTGCAAGATATCAAGCTGATCCTAAGATGAGTCATCTGACACAAGTTAAAAGGATCCTGAAGTATGTGAATAACACAAGTGACTATGGAATCATGTATTCACATAGTTCAAGTTCTGAACTGATGGGATTTTGTGATGCTGACTGGGCTGGAAGTGCTGATGACAGGAAGAGCACTTCAGGAGGATGTTTCTTTCTAGGAAATAATTTAATTTCCTGGTTCAGCAAGAAACAAAACTGTGTTTCCTTATCAACTGCTGAAGCTGAGTACATTGCTGCTGGAAGTAGCTGTTCACAACTGGTTTGGATGAAACAGATGCTTGAGGAGTACAACATTAATCAAGGAACTATGACATTGTTTTGTGACAATTTGAGTGCTATCAACATCTCTAAGAACCCAATACAGCACAGCAGAACTAAACACATTGATATCAGACATCATTTTATCAGAAATCTTGTGGAGGATAAAGTCATTCAGCTGGAACATGTAGCTACTGAAGAACAAGTTGCTGACATTTTCACAAAGGCCTTGGATGCTAAACAGTTTGAAAACTTAAGGAGCAAGTTAGGTGTGTATTTGCATGAAGAGTTATAGCAATTACTGCAAACTGGATGTGAGGAAGATAGAGTACCTGCCAGTTGTGCTTATGCTGAGTGTGGTCCTGAACCTGAGTCTGAGTCTGATATGGTTTCAAGGATCTGTGTTATTTGTTTTGATCCCTATTTGAAGTCTGAAGTTTGTCATAATTTTGTGGCTAAAAAGGGGGATAAAAATTTAAGTTCAGACAAGAGTTGTTCAGAATATGTGCCATTGATTCAGAAGGTGACTAGTTTGACTCTGATACCAAGCATTATGCTCCTGAAGAACCTTTGCAGCAACAAGATATGTCCAGATATGATTAAGGGGGAATATGTGTCTCAGGGGGAGTTCATGACAGTTGTTATCCTGAGTGATACTGTGTTCCTGAAGAATGGTCCTGAAGATCAAGTGTGTCCTGAAGTGTGCTCAGCTCCTGAAGTATGCTCTGATACTTGTGTTTCTCTGTAGTTTAGTAGTGAGGGGGAGTTTGTGTGAGAAGCTGAGTTGCAGGGGGAGTGTTGTGAAAGAGTGTGTGTGATGATCAGGAGTTGATCAGTAGCTCTGATACCATGGTTGTGATGATCAGGAGTTGATCAGAAGCTGAAGCTGTTACTTAACATAGCTCAGAGAGTGTTTTGTCCGCTGCCTAATTTATGTTCTATGTTCTATATTTGTGGAGTTCTTCATTGCTGAGTTGATTATAAGGGAGATTGAAGAACTTGGATGGTTTTAGTCAAAAAATTTGCCAAAGGGGGAGATTGTTGAGTATTTTGATGTTGGCTGCATATTTTGGCAAAACCAAAGTGTTGTTTAGAAGCATCTCCTTATTTTGATATGTCCAGATATGATTAAGGGGGAATATGTGTCTCAGGGGGAGTTCATGATAGTTGTTATCTTGAGTGATACTGTGTTCCTGAAGAATGGTCCTGAAGATCAAGTGTGTCCTGAAGTGTGCTCAGCTCCTGAAGTATGCTCTGATACTTGTGTTTCTCTGTAGTTCAGTAGTGAGGGGGGGTTTGTGTGAGAAGCTGAGTTGCAGGGGGAGTGTTGTGAAAGAGTGTGTGTGATGATCAGGAGTTGATCAGTAGCTCTGATACCATGGTTGTGATGATCAGGAGTTGATCAGAAGCTGAAGCTGTTACTTAACATAGCTCAGAAAGTGTTTTGTCCGCTGCCTAATTTATGTTCTATGTTCTATATTTGTGGAGTTCTTCATTGCTGAGTTGATTATAAGTGAGATTGAAGAACTTGGATGGTTTTAGTCAAAAAATTTGCCAAAGGGGGAGATTGTTGAGTATTTTGATGTTGGCTGCATATTTTGGCAAAACCAAAGTGTTGTTTAGAAGCATCTCCTTATTTAGAACATTTCTTCAGTTACAAGTTTTCTCATTTGAAGCTGTTCAGAAGCTGTATCTTACATCAGAAGCTGAATGCTCATCAGAAGCACTATAGCACTTCAGAAGCTGATTCAGGTTCTGAAGTCCAGCGTTGACTTTTGTTAACCTCATCAGAAGCTGGGTTTTCAGAATTGTTTTGGCGCGAATCTTTGCAAGATTGATCAAGGAATTATTCACGCGTATTGCTTCTAGAATGTTGATTTATTTGGAGAAGATTTTATTGAAGATTTGGTTCAAAGATATGAAATTCATATTTTCCTGTTATAATCTTTCAAAGATTGAATGCAGTTTTATTTGTTACTTTATTGGATCATTCTTATTTCAGTAACAAATCAATTCAGAAGATTAGTTTGTTATTTATGCTACAAGACTGAAGACTATATAAGGAGGAGTGCTGCTGCTATTCAAGTTACGATTTAGAGAGTTAAAAAAAATCAGAGAATTAAGTCTTTGTTATTTTTAAGCTTTTAGCTTTGTTGTGCACCACTCTGTTAGAGTTGGTTTAGGATTGTTATTGAGTTGTAATTCATTCTAAGCCTTTAGGTACGAATGAAGTTTTAATATTGAAGTTTTGTTCAAAAACAGGGTATTGTTAAGGGTTGTTCAAGTAGCTGGGTTTAGTTACTTGAATAGGAAGTTAGAGGTTTTCTAATACTCAAGAGTTGGGTAGAAATCAGACTAGGAAGAGTTTAATTGCTTAGGCTGGGAACTGGGAGTCAGTGTCTTGAGTCTTAAGGGTTAAATCCTATAGTGGATTTCCTTCCTGGATTGGTATCCCCCAGAGTTGGAGGTGTTTACTCCGAACTGGGTTAACAAACCTCTGTGTTTTTAGCTTTCCTGCACTTTATTTTTCTGCTGATTATTTGCTTTTATATTGTGCTAAGTTCTGTTCAGAACCTGTTGGTTCAGAACCTGTTAGTATCTCTTAAGTATTGCCTGGCCAGAATTTCATCATGAGTGTGAAGGATATGGCCACATCAGGACAGAATGTGCCACATATCTCAAGAATCAGAAGAAAAGTTTGGCTGTGTCTTGGTCTGATGAAGATGACTCAAAAGGAGAAGTGGGGAATGAATCAGCCAAGCATGTTGCTGCCTTTACTGGTAGGTGTATGACTAATGATGAAGTTATGGGTTCAGAAGCACTATCAGAGTCTGAAGCACCATCAGAGTCTGAAGCTTCATCAGAGTCTGAAGCCAGTGATGAAGAATTGTCTTTTGAAGAACCAGCTGCCTCTTATGAAGAACTATACATCAGAAGTGAAGAAATGTGCAAGGAACTGGAAAATCAGAAGAAGACCATCAGTCAACTTCAGGCTGAAAGAAGTGAACACTTGGGACAAATTTCTGATCTCAAAGATGAGGTAACCCATTTGAACTCTCAACTTGAACATTTAAAGAAGCAGGTCAGAATGTTGAACACTGGTACTGATATGTTAGATGAAATATTGGAGAGTCAGAACCAAGGGAAACCAAGTGGAATAGGATTTGATTATAGGACCTTGAACAAACAGCAAAATCCAACTAAAAAGGTCAGTGCAGTTGTTAAAACATGTGATCCTATGATGGATAAACCTAAGTTGGAACACCAGAACCAACCTCAGGGATCTAAGAGCAATAAGGCATCTCATCCTTGGGTATGTCATTATTGTGGTAAAAAGGGGCACATAAAGCCATTATGTTACAAGCTGCATGAATACCCCAAGTACTTTCAGCAAAGAAAATCTGGACCTGTTGTAGTCAATCAAGAAGGTATGGAGACCAAAATGTGAAAGTATTGACAAGAATAGGAAAGGAAAGGCTGTTGCTGCTGCCAGCAGGCCTACCCCTGTTGCTAAGAAGAGTGTTGTTGTTAGACCATCTAAAGTCTGGAGCAAGGTAGTGGTCCCTGCCCCAAAGAAGCAAGCACTAATAAGAAAGGAAGTAGATTCTAGTAAGTCTGAGGATCATGTTGAGCAAGATGTTCAAAACATCATGCCCTATGTTCAGTGTACTGATGGTGATGAAGATGGTGCTGATATAGTTACAAAAGCCTTAAATGCCAAGCAATTTGAAAATTTGGGGGGTCAATTGGGCATTTGTCTTTTTTGAAGAGTCATAGTATAAAACTGTGCAGCTTCTGATGCTGAGTCTGAAGACTGCAAGCTATGTGCTGGTTTTATGTTCTGGGTTGCATTTTGTGTTTCTGGTCTGCAAGTTTGTATTATACTCTGCAGTTGTGTTCTCTTGTTTTTGTTCTTCTGTGAAGGCTGTGTGTGGGTACTGATTGTGTGATTCTGCTGGTCTGAGAAGTGTCATTGATGTTACTGATGTGTATGGTGCTGTGATGGTTGCTCTGTAACCTCTGCTGTTTTTCTGCTTTTGGAGATTACTTAGTTGTTTTGTCAAAATTGTTTGGCTAAAAAGGGGGAGAAATAAGTGTGTCAGAAGCTGCTACTGATATGTTTCAGAAGGAGTCTCTGTTTCAGGGGGAGTATGTGTTCCCTGTCAGAAGCTGAGTTTGAGGGGGAGTATGTGTTTCCAGAAGCTGAGTTTCAGGGGGAGTATATATGTGTAACGTAGTGTATCCGCTTCTGACTCTGTTGCTACATTTATGTGTTGTTCTTCATGGTTACGTGTTTTGTTGAGTGAAGAACTTGCTTTTGTGAACAAATTGATTTTAGCCAAAAATTTGTCAAAGGGGGAGATTGTTGGATATTTGGTTGTTGGCTTCATGTTTACTAAAATCAAATATACAAGAAGCTGTGCGTCTTCAGAAGCTGGAAGCAAGCATTTCAGAAGTTGATCCTCATTTGTGAACAGTACTTCAGAAGCTGGGTAGTTCAGAAGCTGAACTGTACTTCAGAAGCTGAATAGTACTTCAGACGCTGAACCTTCAGAAACTGATGTTCAGACGCTGAACAGTACTTCAGAAGCTGACATTCAGAAGCAACCTTCAGAAGTTGAATTGTTCAGACGCAGAACTTCAGACGCAAACTTCAGAAGTACCTTCAGAAGCTGGTTTTCTGCGTTCTGTTTATTTTCTCATGTGATCTATTGAAGATTTAATTGAAGAATTCTCCTTGTTGGATTTATTCCTAGAAGGAAGATTATTTCACGTGAAGATATTTGTTGAAGATTGGATTCAATTATTTGTGAATATATTTCCAAAGAAATCTTTGGAAAATATATTTCTGGAAAATAAATTGCTTCTATTTGCTTCTAAAAGAATTCTGGAAATATATCTTTGAAGGATTTGGTTCAGAATTATGGTTGCTGCTGAAGCTATAAATAGAGGACGCTGCTGATTGAAGAAAGCAATTCAAAACAGAAGATATATAGAGTCATACTTAGATTTTGAGTCTGTAAGCTTTGTGCTTTGTTTTTTGTACACCACTCAAGTGTTTAGAGTTGGTTGTTTTTATTGAGTTGTAATCACTTGAAGCTTTTAAGCAAAAGTGACGTATTGAGTTTTTAGGAGAGTGTCTCCATCTTTGATTGATTTGTTTAGAGTCTGATAATCACTGGGACAGTGATTGACTGAGGGAAGTAAGAGGGGTCTTATATCTAGGAGTTCCTAGGTAGAAATACCACGGGTAGTGATTATGTGAGGAGGCTGTGAAACAGGGGCTGTTGTCATAGGTCTTTGAATTGATACTATTTTAGTGGATTTCCTTCCTGGCTTGGTAGCCTCCAGATGTAGGTGTGGTTTTCACCGAACTGGGTTAACAAATCACCTGTGTTCTTTACTTTCTGTCTTTTTAATTCTGCTTCTGAACTGCTATTTTTGCTTACTCTTTTCAGCTCTGTTTTACGGTTCAGAATCAGTCCTGCCAGGAATTTTAGAGTCTATCCTTGCCTTACTCATCTATGGCCTCATGCTTTTCCCCAACATTAACGATTTCGTTGATATTGGCACAATCCAAATTTTCCTATCTAGAAACCCTATCCCTACCTTACTTGCAGATACCTATCATTCCATTCACCACAAAACGCAAAAGAGAGGCAGAGTTATTATTTGTTGTGCACCTTTGATATGTAAGTGGTTTACTTCGCATCTACCCCAAACCCACCTCTTCAAAACCAATCTGGAAAAAACCTGTTGGCCTCAAAGAATCATGTCCCTCACCTCAGCCGATATCATTTGGTATCAACCAGCCAATGGTATTGGAGTAATCATTGACAGTTGTGGTGAGTTTCCCAACGTGCCCCTCATCGGTACACGCGGGGGAATTACCTATAGCCCTACTCTTGCTAGACGCCAGTTCGGATACCCCATGAAAGAGAAACCTAACAACCTCTCCCTAACCGGTGAATTCTACCTCAACCATGAAGACCATACAAATATGAGAATGAAATTCGTACGGGCTTGGCATACTATTCGCAGGCTTGATAGAAACCAATTGGGAAGAAGGTCGGGCTTTGTACATGGATCTTACACTCAGTGGGTCATCGACAGAGCTTTGAGTCTTGGTTTACCCTACCACCTACCCAGATACTTATCCTCAACCGTTCCATCGCCATCCCTACGCATGTCCTTCGATAACAAAGAGGAGTTCAATGAGCGATTGATCCAAATGCAGCTTGAAAGGGACACTTGGAAGAGAAGATACCAGGAGCTTGAACGTGAACACGAAACCTGAGATCCCGTCGATGAGAGTTTTGATGGAGGCCAAGTTGTCTGAGTCTGAATGGTGTCAAAGTAGGTACGATCAGCTGAATTTGATTGAAGAAAAACGCATGACTACCTTGTGTCATGGACATCTATATCAAAGGAGGATGAAACAAGCCTTTGACAAGAAGGTTCGTCCCCGTGAATTTTGAGAGGGAGACCTTGTGCTCAAAAAGATTTTATCCTTTCAACCGGACTCCAGGGGCAAGTGGACGAGTAATTATGAAGGACCGTATGTCGTCAAGAGAGCTTTTCTGGTGGTGCAATGACCCTTGCGACTATGGATGGTGATGAGCTTCCCCGTCCTGTGAATGCCGATGCAGTCAAGAAATACTTTGTCCAAAAATAAAAGAACAGCTCGGTAAGTCGAAAACCCGAAAGGGCAGCTTAGGCAAAAATGAGCGTCTCGGTGGACTAAAAACCCGAAAATGCGGTCCAGGCAAAAGTTAGAGACATAAAACAGAAAAATAATCATCCTGATAGGTCGAAAACCCGAAAGGGCGATCTATGCAAAAATTAAGGATCAAAAGACAAAGTAACTGCATCAGGTTGGCCATGACTCACTTGGGGCACATTAGCGGTCAAAGAGACTCTAAATCTGAAGCATCCAAACAGTGGAATTCAAAGTTGTTAGGGAGAATAGCGGTTATTGTGTTCAATGTACCTTCCCCTTATATTTACCATTTTCCAAACTTTGTGAGATCTGTGTAGCCACGCCATTGGCGGGCCACCACTCTATTAAATAAATTTGAGCCTGTGCCTTTATTTGGAATCCTCATTTATTCTGTATATAAAATTTCTTCTATTTTTGATGGTAGTACTTGAAGCAAAATATTTTTCAAAAATCATAAATCTTTTTTATATTTTTGGAAAAGCATAAACAACAAACACATTCTCTCTAAACTCATGAATAAGTGAAGTGTGCGTCAACATCTGTCCAGAGAACGGATAAACTTTGCGGGCTGAACATGGTCAATTGCTAAAAAAACAAAAAAAAAAAGAGAAAAAGAAACAGCTCGGTAAGTCGAAAACCCGAAAGGGCGACTTAGGAAAAAATGAGCGTTCCCGGTGGATCGAAAATCTGAAAAGGCGTTCCAGGCAAAAGTTAGGGGCATACAAAAAGAATATATTCTTGGTGGACTGAAAACCCGAAAAGGCAGTCCAGGCAAAAGTTAGGGATTCAAAAAAAAAGAAAAAACAAAAGATAAGCATGACCACAGAAATGTCAGTTCTTCTGTCAGGTTTTTGGATTAGCACGTCTTCCCCAGGAAGTGTTTACTACCCATCAGTTGTTGCATATGTCGGACTTTACCCCGGCAATGATTTGATATGTCCCCAATGGCATGATCCCGAATGAAGATTACCAAGTGTTTGTAATGCGACGTCGGTCCACTTTTCATCTTACTTGTCCAATCTTGTCTCATCAAGTTCTTCAGTTATACAATTACACAAATTGATCATTCATACAGTCACACAAGTCATACTATCACACATACATTCATACATTCATGCATATACACATTCATGTATATACAACATACATACAACATCATTCAATACATGGTTGCATTAACCACCCTGAGTTTTGCTTTAACTATCTTTTCATATCAATCAATCATGAACAATTTGTAACTCTCTTTTTCCCCCAAGTGTTACCCCCAGTGTGTCTGGTCCAGAGATGTCACCCTCTTTATGCCAAGTGGCAGTTCTTTAACGATCAGCTTGAGCACCTTTTATATTGTCTTTATGCCAAGTGGCAGTTCTTTAACGAACAGCTTGTGCATCTTTTATCTTGTCTTCATGCCAAGTGGCAGTTCTTTAATGAACAACTTACGCATATCATTTTACCTTCATTTTGTCGTCAGTGGCTAGTTCGGTTACATCCCGAACAGCTGGCATTTACCTTTTACCTTCATTTTGTTGTGAGTGGCTAGTTCGGTTTCATCCCGAACAGCTGGCATTTACCTTTGACCTTCATTTTGTTGTGAGTGGCAAGTTCGGTTACATCCCGAACAACTGACATTTACCTTTTACCTTTTTGTGGTCAGTGGCTAGTTCGGTTACAGCCCGAACAACTGACATTTATCTTTTTATCCTGTCGTCAGTGGCTAGTTCGGTTACAGCCCGAACAGCTGACATTTATCTTTGTTTCCTGTCGTCAGTGGCTAGTTCGGTTACATCCCGAACAGCTGGCATTTACTTTTTACCTTCACTTTGTTGTCAGTGGCTAGTTCGGTTACATCCCGAACAGTTGGCAGGTTACTTTTATTTCTGTCTTTACCTCAAGTGGCAAGCTCTACAAACGAGCAGCTTGTGGTCGGTGTCTTTTTCCCATATCATACTTCCTTTTTCAGCTGTCAATACGATAGTTGATCCTTTTCACCAGTCAAACCATGTTATCTCCAGTGGAGTCGGATCCCGTTCTTTAACGAACTCGGGTATCCTTTTTGTTGTTTCTTTACCTGTTTGAATCATCTTCGCCGTCCTACATCCACATTTGCGTCACGAGCATTTCACATTTTCTTAGGTCCAAAATTGGCGTACTCTGTATTTAAGTCCCTTCGGCCCGCCGAATCAAAGATTTTATCTTCAAATCTCCGGACGAAGAGACTTAAATAGGGGCATCTGTCATACCCCAATTTTTGACCTAAAAACTCTTTTTTTACTCGTCTTTTGGTTCGGAATTTTTCGTCGTTTCAGACGAAATTTCGGTAGAGAGCTATTTTAAAATACCTCATTTATGGTTCCGAAGGCGGCAAATTTTTTTTTATTTCTTTTTTATTATTATCATTATTATTTTCTTTTTTCATTATCCTTTTTATTTTTTTACATTTTTATTTTCGAATTTATTATTATTATTTTTATTATTTTATTTTCAAAAAGGGTTGACTGATGTTTTGATGAGTTTTAATGACCATTTTAATGGTTGCCTTATTGGTCCTTGATCATTTTTATTGTCCATCAATGTTTTTCAATGGCATTAACCAGCATTGCATGAATAAAAGCTGTACAACATAACAAGAAAAGGGCATCATCAACATCCAAAAAAACACGGTCAGAATCGATCATCAAAAAACCCAAAATCACGGTCACAAAAATCAGTGAACAGTCCAAAACCAAATACAATCCGGCCTTCAATCACAAACACCCTAATTTCTCATTTTCACAAAAATAAAAAACCACCACCCTAACACCATACAAAGCCGCAGCCAACCACCACAATACCAAGCCAAGTTCGGCCAACCACCACCTAACACCACACACAAACACATTCGGCCACCTCCTCCCCACCACACACAAACACATTCGGCTAACCACCACTACCCACCAAAACCATACCCCAAAACCGAACCACCACTACCACCACACACAAGGGACCCAAAACCGAACCACCACCACCACCACACAGAAGGGACCCAAAACCGAACCAAACACTACAAAACCGAACCACCCACTACACAAACCGGACCCAAAAAAAATCATAAAAGGTAGTTTTCACTTTTCTTTTAAACTTAGATCTAGGATTTTTGAAAAGAAAAACTAAGTTTAGATTCGGGAAGAAGACGAAAATGGATTTCAAAAAACGTATCTTTTTTTAAAATCGGTGGAGTTTTGAACTCCGGCGCGGTGGCGCCGCCACTTTGGCCGGCCGGCCACCGCGCCGGAATTGCTTTCCGGCCACCGGAATTTAGAGAGAGGGGAGAGAAGAGAGGGAGGGGGCGGTTAGAAAGAAGAAGTAGAGAGAGGAAGTTTTTTTCAAAATGAGCTTTTTCTTCATAAAAAGGCTATATATAGCCTATCTCCAGATTGAATCTGGAACGTTGATTAATCAACGGCTCAGATTCGATCTGGAGAACCCACCACCCATAACCTTAAGCCCATTTTCTGTTTCTTCTGACTACTTTCTACACCCCCCTTTTTACTTTGAGACCCCCTGCTATTTCTTTCTTTTGTTTTTTTATTATTTTTCGTTTCATTTTCTTTTATGTTTTTATTTGTTCATAGCTAACAATCATCTCATGCATCTTTATTTTTGGTCGTATTTAGTTTTATCCGTCGTTTATTTCCTTTCACTACATAGTTTTAGAATGTATTTAGGATCAATGTAAATTATAAATGAGAAGAATCATGCATGTGTCTTTCATTTTATTTATTTATTTCGCTTTACAGAAAAAAATGCAAAAAATATTAGGTTAGTTTAATTTCGAAAGGGTTCTGTGGTGATCCAACGTCACCACGAAAATCCCTCGCGTTTAGCTTTTTGTTACGTTTTTTGGTCTTAGTTAATTATAAAAAAAACAAAAACATGCAAATAATAAAAAATTCAAAAAAATCTTTTCTTAAACAAACCTTGATTTTCAATCATGTGCCCCTTTTTATTCTTTTATTTTCTTAAATAACCATTAATCCATTTTAATAACACTTAAATCATTTTCAAAAATAAAAAATACAAACAAATTTAATCTTTCTGCCGCTTGACTTATTTTATCTTTAAAACTTTTTTTTTCAAAAAAACTAAAAAATACAAAAACAAATCAATCGGCATTTTTTACCCCGAACTACGAGGTTTGGATCCCTCACGCGTACGTAGGCAAAGGACATTGTCCTTCCAAATCATAAAAAATAAAAAACAATTTTTTTTCTCATTACTCTAATTCTTTCTTTTTTTTATATAAGCAAGTTATAGCCAAAATAAATAAATAAAATCAAGAGGTTCTCGTAGAATACTACAAACGTTTAGGGTGCTAACACCTTCCCTAAACGTAACTAACCCCCGAACCCAAAATCTTTAAAAAATGTGGTAATTTAGAACTTTTTCCCCTTTTCTTTTGAAAAATTAAAAGTTCAGTCGTGAAATGAAATTAGTGAATCAACGCTAATCAATAGCTTGATCTCCGAAAATTACCGCGACAAAGTCATTCAAGACTTTTGATTTAAAAGGTTTTGATCTTGAACTCTTCCTTGCCTTGGGTTTTGAACTCTTCTGAATCCTGAGCTCAAGACTTCTTGGTTTTGATTGCATTAGAACCTTGGACTCTGAGTTCTTAGATTCTAATTTGTTGAGAACCTTAACTTGTTTAGCTTCTGGAAAAGAATAGGAGTGCAAAACCTTCTTTTCACATTAAGAAAAAGGAGGTTTCTTTGTTTTCACAGAAGTTTGAATCTTTTTGACAGATTCTACTATGAATCACTTTCTTCTCCCTTGTTCCTACTTTCCTCATAGATCATGGGAGCTATCTTGCTTTTGTCAACACCACTAGTGATAGGCTCTTCATGAGCATTATCACTTTTCGTCAAAGGTCTATCAATTTTCTTAAAGTTTGAAAGTTGACCTTTTTCCAAAATGTCATTTCTCATCATGAGATTTTCATTTTGGATTGACAGACGTTTGTTTTGGTGTTCCAAGAACTTGGATTCTTCTGCTAACAATTCAAACTGTTTTTACAAAGTTTTTAAAGCTTTTGATTTGTCCAGACAGCGTCTTACAAGTTCTTTGACAGTTTTAACATAATATTTATGAGCTAGTTCAGGAGATACCTCATCATTGTCAGAGTCTGAACTACTTTCTGTGTCAGAAGCTATAATGGCTATCAGACCCAGGTTGGTTTCTTCTCCATCTTTCTCAGAGTATGATTCTTCATCAAGCATCTCCCAGGTTGCCATAAAGCTTTGCTTGAGCTTTCTTCTGTAGCTCTCATTCTTAGAGCTCTCCTTCTTTGACTTGCCCTTCTGTAACTCTGGGCAGTCAGCTATGAAGTGACCAAGTTTCTTGCAGTTGAAGCATTCTCCTTTATGATCTTCTTTCTTGTTTTTGAAACCTGATCCTCTATAAACACTGCTTCTACCTAGAAACCTTCTTTTCTTGGTCAGGTATTGGAACCTCTTGGTTAAACATGCCATCTCTTCAAGGTCTGAATCATTGTCAGATTCTCCAGTTGGAGTTTCTTCTTCTGACTCAGCAGATTGAAGTGCTTTGGCTGATTTACCCTTAGAGGTCAAGGCAATGGACTTGGACTTCTTATCCGGTTCATCTCCATCAAGCTCAATCTCATGACTTTTAAGAGAGCTTATCAGATTCTCCATACTTAGCTTGTCCATATCCTTTGCCTCTTGTATGGCAGTAACCTTGGGTCTGAACCTGGCAGGAAGACTCCTAAGAATCTTCTTGACATGATCAGACACATCATAGCTTTTCTTCAGAACCTGAAGACCAGACACAAGAGTTTGAAACCTTGAATACATGGTTTCAACATCTTCATCTTCCTTTATTCTGAACAACTCATACTGGTGAACCAGTTGGTTAGCCTTAGCCTCTTTAAGTTGTTGATTTCCTTCATAGGTAGAGAAGAGTGATTCTAAGATGGCTTTTGAAGTCGATCTTTCCACAATCTTGGTGTATTCTGCATGAAGTAGAGCATCCACCAGAATTTCTCTCACTATATGATGCTTCTTGTAGATTTTCCATTATGCAGGGGGTGAGACACTTTCTGTCTGTCACAATTCCTTCTGTATCAACTTTAAAGGTGACACCATCTTCAATGATGTCCCGTAGTTCATCATCAACACCTATGATATGATTGTACATCTTGTTTTCTACCAAGAAAACTAAGCAGCATCTCTATTGAAGGATGAAGGTCATACAGAAAAACTATTTTTATAGAGGTTGAAGTGCAGGGCTCAGAGGTATTGTTGGATGTTTCGGAAGCTGAGGTATCACTCTCAGGAGTAGACATGTTTTGCTCTCTGGATCTTTAAATGTGGCACTGTTAAGTGGCTGAGTACAGACCGTGCTCTAATACCAAGTGAAGGTGAGAAAAACACAAGAAGGGGGTTGAATTGTGTTGGCGTTTTCTGGTTTCTTTTTATGAGTGTTTATACTGGTCAAAGTCTGATGGGTTATGAGTGTTTATCAGTGGATATTAACAAAACACAGAGATAAAAGACATATAGAGAAAGAGCAGATACAAGCAATTTATACTGGCTCCTCCCACAACACAGGAGTAGTCAAGTCCCCTTGCACTTCCAAGGGATTTCACTATAATCTCACTAGATTACAATTGCTCAAGCACTCTTCTAAGAGACTTCCAAATGCTCAAGCACACTTGAAAGAGACTTCTAATGCTCAAGGTCACTACCAAGAGACTTCCATTGCTCAAGCGCAACTGCAAGATACTTCCAATGCTCAAGGACAACTCCAAGTGACTTCTATTGCTAAAGCACGCAGACAAGAGACTTCCAATGATCAATCACAACTGAAAGAGACTTCTAGTGCTCAAGCTTCACAAGCAAGAGACTTCTATTTGTTTACCAAATTAACAAATTTGTTCTTACACTTGATATACAATTTATAGTGTAAACTGAACAATGTTGAACAGACTCTTAAGACTTTAGGATTTCTAAGATACAAAAGTTGATAAGAAATTCCTAAGTGTTTTTGCGCTATTTGAGTTTGACAGAGTAATGGCACAGTAAAATAGCAAAGTCTTGATAATCTTTTTCAGGTCTTAAGCTCCTTTTATAGGCAGGGATTTGAGAGACGTTGGAGAAGAGTTCCAACGCATTAAGAGTCATTGTGAAGCTTCAAATCAAGGATGTTTGGCCATTGCCTGATATGGTTAATATTTGTTGAATTGTCATTCGAAATTCCTTTGCTGAAACTGGAAGTTTCCATTCATTCTTTTTGTCCTTGAAGTTCTTTGTCTATTTCTACACGTGGTCAAAAGAAGACAAAACTGTACTTAGATCCTTGATGGAGACAACTATAGAAGACGACAAATCTGACGTGGAGTCTGGGTCCCTCCAGATCTGTTGAGTCTGGGGGTCTTCCAAGTCTGATGAGGTCTTCTGAGTATGATGATCTTCACAGAATCTGATGAGGTTAATCTTCAGCTTCTGAGAGTCGTCCTTTTCTTCTGATCCAAGATATTAACTGTTGGATATTTGGCTGTTGGCTTCATGTTTGCTAAAATCAAATATACAAGCAAGATGTGCGTCTTCAGAAGCTGGGTCTTCAGAAGCTGAACAGTACTTCAGAAGCTGAACCTTCAGAAACACTGTTCAGAAGCAACTTTGAGAAGCAGTCTTGTTTTCGCACTTGGAGTTGTTTATTTTCTCACCTGATCTTTTTAAGATTTAATTGAAGAATTCTCCAAGCTGCGTGTGTTTCTAGAAGGAAGATTATTTTCGCAAGATATATTTTGAAGATTGGATACTTTTATTTGTGAATATATTTTCAAAGAGATCTTTGGAAAATATATTTCTAAAGTATATTGTGGAATATATTTCTAAAGAAGAATTTTGGAAATATATCTTTGAAGAATATTTGGTTCAAATATTTGTTGCTGCTGAAGGCTATAAATAGAGGGCGCTGCTATTGAAGAAAATCAACTCAACCAAAGCTATCATTGAAAGAGTATTCTTAGGTTTTGAGTCTGTTAATTGTTGAGCCGTGTGCTCTATTTTGTATACCACTCTATTGCTGCTATTGAATATCAAAAGCTTAGAGTTGGTTTGTTTTAGTCGAGTTGTAATTGTAGATCACTTGAAGCTTTTAAGTAAAAGTGACTTTTGTGTATTTGGAGTGTGTCTCCTATGTTGATTGTTATTTGAATTTAAGATCACTGGGGCAGTGATTGTTTGAGGGGAAGTGAGATGGGATCTCAGGTCTAGGAGTTCCTAGGTTGAAGTCAATACAAGTAGTTGCTAGGTGATAAGTTGTAAACTGGAAGTTTGCTGAGAACTTAGAACTAGGACTATCATAGTGGATTTCCTTCCTGGCTTGGTAGCCTCCAGACGTAGGTGTGTTTCTCACCGAACTGGGTTAACAAATATCCTGTGCCTTTTATTTTCTGTCTGTTATTTTTCCTGTGTCTTACTCTGTTTTACATCGTGTTCCTGTGTTGAATCATTACGTTCAGCATCTGGAATCTACTGCGCCAGAATTTCAATTGGCATCAGAGCAGGCACCCTGCCTGTTTTTGGGTGAGCTCCAGGGATAAATTAATTTTGGGCATATGGACAACTCAAAGGAAGAAGGAGCTATCAATGATAGAACTGTGAAGTTGAATAAAAGCATAGCTTTCATATCCAACACTAATGAGGAAGTTGTTCAATGTGAAGTAGATACTGAAGAAAGCATCTCAGATGAAATTGGGCTTAGGCAATTCAAGAAAATTTTGAAGAGATTGGACAGGAGACCCAAACCAAATTGTCAGAACATCAGTAAGCAACCAGATGGCTCAGAAGTAGAAGTGGAAAGTGAATCAGCCAAGCATGTTGGTGCCTTTACTGGTAGAGTATGCAAGCAGCTGGAAAAACAGAAGAAAACTATCACTCAACTTCAGACTGAAAGAAGTGAACACTTAGGATAAATTTCTGATCTCAAAGATGAGGTAACTCAACTAAACTTCCAACTTGAACACTTAAAGAAGCAAGTCAGAATGATGAACATTGGTACTGATATGCTAGAAGAGATATTGGAGAGTCAGAATCAAGGGAATCCAACAGGAATTGGGTTTGATTGTAGGACCTTGAACAACAAAGAGCAAAATCCAGATAAAAGGTTCATTGCAGCTGTTGGAACATCTGATACAATGGTGAACAAACCTAAATTGGATCATCAGAAGGAACCTCAGGGATCTAAGAGCAGGAGAGTATCTCGTCCTTGGGTATGTCATTATTGTGGTAAAAAGGGGCACATAAAGCCATTCTATTTCAAGTTGTATGGGTATCCTAAGCAGTTCCAACAAAGAAAAGTGGAACCCATTGTAAACAAAATCAATGTCAAGAAGGAATTGAGACCCAAATGTAATAATGTTGGTCTAATAGCTCACACCTCTCTAAGAGCATCATCTAAGGAAGACTGGTACTTTGACAGTGGATGCTCTAGACACATGACTGGAGTTAGTAAATTTTTTGAAAATATAAGACCTTACACCAGTAGCTATGTGACTTTTGGTGATGGAGTTAGAGGAGAAATTCTTGGAATTGGAGACTTGATCAGTGATGGACTACCAAGGTTAGACAATACTATTAGTAAAAGGGTTAACTTCCAATTTGATTAGCATAAGTGTTGAGTCTTTTGGTGTTGGCTGCATGTTTTGGCAAATCCAATGTGTTGAATAGAAGCATCTCCTTATTTAGAACAAATCTTCAGTTGCAAGTTTTTTGATTTGAAGTTGTTTAGAAGCTGGAAATTCCATCAGAAGCTGAATACTTCATCAGAAGCACTGTAGCAGTTCAGAAGCTGAATTCAGAGTCTGATGCCAGCGTTGACTTTGGTTGACTTCATCAGAAGCTGATCTTTTTCAAGTTGTTTCTGCACGAATCTTGGCAAGATTTATCAAGAAATTATCCACGCATATGGCTTCTAGAATGTTGGTTGTTTTGGAGAAGATTTAATGAAGATTTGGTTTGTTGTTATGAAAACACGTATTTTCCTGATATAATCTTTCAAAGACACAATGTGGTTTTATTTGTTTCCTTATTGGACCAATCATAATTCAGAAACAAATCAATTTAGAAGATTGGCTACAGAATTAAGAAGAGCTACTGAATTCTATAAAAGGAGATTGCTGCTATGTTTTGATGACTTACGAAAAACAGAGTATTATTCAGAGAAAAGAGTCTTAGGTTGTGTAAGCTTTTTAGCTTTATTTGTGCACCACTCAGTTTGAGTTGGTTTAGGATTGTTATTGAGTTGTAACTTCGTTCTAAGCCTGTAGGTACGAATGAAGGTTTGTTGTTGAAGTTTTATCCTAAGCAGGGTAGTTTTCAGGGTTGTTCAAGTTGCTGGGTTGCAGTTACTTGAATAGGAAGTTAGAGGTTTTCTAATACTCAAGAGTTGGGTAGAAATCAGACTAGGAGGAGTTTAATTGCTTAGGTTGGGAACTGGGAGTCAGTGTCTTGAGTCTTAAGGGTTAAATCCTATAGTGGATTTCCTTCCTGGATTGGTATCCCCCAGAGTAGGAGGTGTTTACTCCTGTAATATCCCGCTTATTAGTATTCGTTATCAGTGTTAGAAGCAAGTAATAAGCATGGCAATTTAGTAATAAGTAGCAATGGCATATTGGTAATTAATTCAAAAGGTGGGATTATAAGATTATGGAATTGGCAAGATATTTTTCATTGTGTTTTCTTCTCCTCTACCACTCTCTCAAAATCAGTTTCTCTCCCTCCTTTCTCTCATCCACACGCCACTCCCTCCCACTCTAATCCTTCAAGCTTTCATCCCAATCCTTGTGAGAAGCTTATGCAAGCAAACTTGAGTTGGAAGCTAGAGTAATAGGAAGAATAAGGAAGGAACAAGCTAGGGTTTGCAAGAAACAAGTTGAACCAGCACCAATTAAGGCATAGGTGAGCTCATTTCAGATTATAGAACCTAATTAGAGTGTCTTTGACAAGTTTTACAAGTTTTAGGAAGTTTCAAGTTTACCCTAATTTTCCTTGCTTGTTTAATCTTTGCTCATGAGTGTTTAAAATTGTTAATTTATGAAAGAAAATCATATTTATCATGTTTGAGAAGTATGGGTACCATTAAATGGGCAAAAATGGTGGAAATCACGTTTTTACACAGGTTTTTACTGATACGGTCGCTGTAGCGACGGACGGTCGCTTGTAGCGACCAAACTGGGATTATCCCTGCCTAGCCGCGCTTGTAGCGAGGAACTGGGCGCTGTAGCGACCAAGTTCTGCCTGCTGTCGCTTGTAGCGACCAGAAGGGCGCTGTAGCGACCAGCCTTGAACAGACCAACCTAGTTGAGCTGTTCTGGGGGTTCTGGTTCGCGCGTGCATGGCTTTTGGCAACTGATTTTCTATAATACATTTTTAGAAACTTAAACCACCATTTTAGTTCATTTTATATGTTTCCAAAGATTAAAATATTACTTGAGCAAAGGTTATACAAAGCTTGGAAATTCATGAATAAAGTTGCAGGCTTTAGTAAGCCCTAGGAATGGCTCATGAGAACTATGGGTCAAGAACCTTGATAGGTTAATAAGAATATTACCAAGTTTCAAGATTAGAACCTTATATAGGTTAAGAGTTCAGAATTAGTAAGATTAAGCCGTGGCCTTCGATGTTCACGCCAGTGGGACACGAATGGTTCACGTAGAGAATAGACTAAAGATTATTACATTTAAGTCGTGGCTTTCATCGTTCACGCCAGTGGGACATGAAATGTTCACGTTTCAGTTTACAGATTATTTACTCGCGTCTTCCGTCGTTCACGCCAGTGGGACACGGGAGGTATACGCATCAGTTAAAACTTATATTAAGTCGTGTCTTCTGTTGTTCACGCCAGTGGGACACAGGAGGTTCACGCCAGTGGGACGTGTTATTCCGCAAGGGTAACCGCACGACGACAAGAGGAGTCCGGTGTTAGCCTGATATGATAGGAATTTTCACCGGTTATCAGGGGAATGTGCTTCGGGGTTACTCCACCCGGGGGCATTCCGTAAAATGAACCCAGATAATAATGTTTGTTCAACGCTAACAGCTAACTTAAAGTATCAGTTAATATTTTATTATATTATCAGTCAGGAAATATTTACCCAGACAAATATCAGACTTCAGTTAGCAGTTATCAGACGGTGATCCTAGGTTTCCCCTTGATCACCAATTTCAGCAGAATCAGACAGATGACCCTCTATGGGTAAGTTAAGACTTGGCGATCATAGGTATCCCCAAGATCGCCGAGGTAGGCACGGCGACCCTAGGTTCCCTGAGGTTGCCAAACAGTAGGTAGGGTAGGAGCTCACTGAGACTTTATGTCTCATCCCTTTCCTTCTGGTGCAGGTTCTTCTCAGGTGGCACGACGCAAAGGTAAAGAGAAGGCTACAGATTGATCGTGCCGTATTATGTTTTATCTCGTGGATGTTGTAAAAGATTGATGTATATGATGTATATTATAAGGAATGTTATGTATTGGATCTTGAGTTGTATCATGAACTTATGTATTGTGGATTTAATAAACAACTTTTCTGTATTGTATTTAATGTATCCAGTACGAAATTTTAATACTCGTAAGAGATCCTAGGCAATCTCTCTATATGGGTGTTACAATTTGGTATCAGAGCAGGTCAATTCAGACCGTGCCTTGGGTCATTAAAGTACAATCCAAGTTTATGGACCTCTTGGATCCAGGACATTATTCTAGATGTTATGTTCAGTTAAAACTGATCACTTTGACTTGTATATGACAGCTAGGATAAGATGTCTGGGAGAAGAAGAGGTAGACCTCGTACTAATCAAGCTAGTGACGAAAGTGGAGGACCCAGCATGAATTCTTGGGAACAAATGATTCAACAACAACAGGCCTGGCAGCAGCAGTATCAGGAGCAACAAGCTCAGAATGCATTACAGTATCAGCAAATGATGCTGATGATGCAACAACAGTTTCAGCAGCAAGCCCAGGCTCAACAACAATGGATGGAAATGATGCAGCAGGGTCAAGGTTTCCATCCACAGCCACCACCACCTCCTGTAATTGGTAATCCGGTGTTCCGTGAATACAACAGGCATCACCCTCCGGAGTTCAATGGAGAAGGTGAACCACAAGAAGCTAGAAAATGGATTAAGCAGATGGAGAAGATCTTTAGAATGGCTGAATGTTCAGAGGAAGATAAAGTGGTCTATGCTACAAACCAACTCAGAGGCGCAGCAAAAGATTGGTGGGAATCTGCTCAGCGCAGGATGGAAGCCAATGGTGTAGAAGTGAATTGGGAGAACTTTAAAGGAGTGATGTTAGAAAAGTATTTACCTTTGTCTTACAAGGTAAAGAAAGAACAAGAGTTCTTAGAGTTGAAACAAGGTAATATGTCGGTTGCTGAGTTCACAAAGAAATTTGAGGAGTTGTCCTACTATTCTACACACAATGAGTACGCCGAGAATGAAGTGTGGAAGATGAATCAGTATAAAAGAGGATTAAGGGGTGAGATTGATACAGCAGTTAGCCTTCAGAGAACTGCGAGTTATGACGAGTTGGTGCATGATAGCTTAGTGGTTGAGGCAGGACTTGCAAAGGCCTCGAAAGAAAGAGCAGCAGCTTATGAGAAGAAGAAAAGCAGGATGTCAGATAAGTATCACGATAAGCTTAAGCCGAAAGGATCTCCTCAGAGAGGGAAACAGACCTACTCTCCACAACATAATCCTTTGAGGACTAATCCTACTTGCAAGACATGTGGTAGAATGCATAAGGGAGAGTGCTTGGTTGGAGCTGGAATTTGTTATGGATGTAAACAGCCAGGGCATTTCATATCAGAGTGTCCAAACAGACGTGGTAAAGCATTAGCTGAAGGAACAACTACTAGTAGGGGCAGAGTGTACTCTCTTGACGGCGCAAAGGCTTCGGCCAATGAAGATTTAATTGCCGGTATGTGTTATTTGGGTACAAATCCAGTAAAAGTTCTTTTCGATTGCGGCGCTACATATTCTTTTATTTCCTATAAATGTGTGGAGACACTGCAATTACCCTTGTCTCCGTTGAACCCTCCAATGTTAGTATCTACCGCTACTGAAGGCGGAATTGAGGCAAAGTATGTCTGTGAAAGCTGTCCTATCACTGTGTCTAGCAAGACTTACTATGTTGATTTAGTTTGTCTCCCGATGGAGCAACTGGATGTAATTTTAGGCATGGATTGGCTCTCTGCTAATCATGTCTATATAGGATGTTCAGAGAAGAGTATTTATATGCCTACCAGTGATACGACAGAAGGTGTGGCTTTATCAGAATTGATTAACCGCACTCATCAGTTAATCCAGTTTATTTGTGCTCAAGACCAAGGATTTTATGTAATGCTCATTGTGGCTTCAGAGTCAGAGTTAAGTCCCAGTGACATTCCTGTAGTAAATGAGTACCTAGATGTTTTCCCTTCAGAGGTCACGAGTTTACCTCCAGAGCGTGAGGTGGAATTTTCAATTGATTTGATTCCAGGAGCGGAGCCAGTGTCTGTGGCACCGTACAGAATGTCACCCACAGAGTTGAAGGAGTTGAAATCTCAACTCGAGGATTTAATCCAGAAACATTTCATCAGACCCAGTGTATCACCTTGGGGTGCTCCAGTTTTGTTAGTCAAGAAAAAGGATGGAAGCATGAGGCTATGTATTGACTACCGCCAACTTAACAAAGTGACTATCAAGAACAGGTATCCTCTTCCAAGGATTGATGATCTTCTAGATCAGCTCAAGGGAGCAACAGTATTTTCCAAGATTGATCTTCGATCGGGTTATCATCAGATTCGTATTAAATCTTCAGATGTGTCTAAGACGGCGTTTCGAACGCGTTACGGACACTATGAGTTTTTGGTTATGCCTTTCGGTGTAACTAATGCTCCAGCAGTGTTTATGGATTACATGAACAGGATATTCCAGCCCTATCTCGATCAATTTGTGGTGATTTTCATTGATGACATTTTGATTTATTCTAAGGATCCTCAAGAGCATGCTCAGCATTTGAGAATTGTATTAGATGTCCTTAGAGACAAGCAGCTGTATGCTAAGTTTAGCAAATGTGAGTTTTGGCTATCCGAGATTAAGTTTTTGGGTCATGTTATTTCTCAAGGAGGAGTAGCTGTTGATCCATCTAAAGTTGAGGCTGTTCTCAATTGGGAAAGGCCAAAGAATGTAGCTGAAGTCAGGAGCTTTCTAGGCTTGGCAGGTTATTATCGAAGATTTATCATGAAGTTTTCTCAGATTGCTTTACCCCTGTCACGCCTCACCAGAAAAGATGTACCCTTTATTTGGGATGATGAATGTGAAGAAAGTTTCAGAGTTTTAAAGAAGAAATTGACTAAGGCCCCTGTGTTGGCAATACCAGATCCTGAAAGGAGATACACCGTTTTCTGCGATGCATCTTCCAAGGGACTGGGAAGTGTTCTCATGCAAGGAGAAAATGTAATAGCTTATGCCTCTAGACAGCTCAAGACTCATGAGGAGAATTACCCCACTCATGATCTTGAGTTAGCAGCCATAGTTTTTGCATTGAAGATATGGAGACATCATTTGTATGGAGCGCAATTTGATTTGTTCAGCGACCATAAGAGTTTGAAGTATTTGTTTGATCAACGAGATCTGAATATGAGGCAAAGGCGATGGATGGAGTATTTGAAGGATTTTGATTTTGATCTGAAATACCATCCAGGAAAGGCAAATGTGGTAGCAGATGCCTTAAGTCGAAAGGCTTTGATTAAAGCTGAGGTGATGATGCACACGTGTAGGCTGTATGAGAAGTTTAGAGATCTTAACCTCCATGTTACCGATTTGGATGGTGGCATTTTATTAAACAAGTTGGATATTTCGTGCGACCTACGATCTAGGATTGCACAAGCGCAGAGCATGGATATGGATCTTCAAAGAAAAGTTAGCCAACCGGAGTTTTCTTTTGCACCTGATGGAACATTACTGTTTGAGGGAAGAGTTTACGTCCCGAACGATGAGGAATTGAAAAGGTTAATTTTAGAAGAGGCGCATAAGAGTAGTTTCAGCATTCATCCAGGAACCACCAAGATGTACCAAGATTTAAAGAGGGATTATTGGTGGCCGAGTATGAAAAGAGATATTGCGGAATTTGTAGCGCGATGCATTGTCTGTCAACAGGTGAAGATTGAACATCAAAGGCCTGCGGGAATGTTAGTACCGTTGGAGATCCCACAGTGGAAATGGGAAGATATAACCATGGATTTTGTGAGTGGATTACCTCGAACACAGCGAGGACATGACTCCATTTGGGTTATAGTGGACCGGTTAACTAAGTCAGCTCATTTCTTGCCGGTTAAGACCACTTACCGAGCTTCTCAGTATGCCGAGTTATTTATTGCGGAGATTGTGAAACTCCATGGTGTGCCAGCTAGTATTGTGTCTGATAGAGATCCCATTTTCACATCCCACTTTTGGGAAGCTTTTCAGAAGGCTTTAGGGACAAGGTTAAAGATGAGCACGTCCCATCATCCTCAAACAGACGGACAATCAGAAAGAACTATTCAGACATTAGAGGATATGCTACGTGCATGTATCCTAGAAGATGGAGGAAGTTGGAATGATCACTTACCACTGATTGAATTTTCTTACAACAACAGTTACCATTCTAGCATTGGAATGGCACCATATGAAGCTCTATATGGTAGGAAATGTAGAACCCCGCTTTGTTGGGCTGAGGTTGGAGATAAGAGCATTCTGGGTCCAGAGATCATTCAGGAGACGACTCTAAAGATTAAGTCTATTCAAGATAAAATGAGAACAGCACAAAGTCGTCAGAAAAGTTATGCTGATAGGAGGCGAAGACCCTTAGAGTTTGATGAAGGAGATCATGTATTCCTTAAGGTAACACCCAAGTTGGGATTAAGAGGAGCATTCAGAACCAAGAAGCTTTGTCCAAGATATGTTGGACCATTCCAGATACTTCGTCGTGTTGGTCCGGCAGCTTATCAGTTAGCGCTGCCCCCAGCCATGTCAGGATTGCATGATGTATTCCACGTCTCCCAGCTGAGGAAGTTCATCCCTGATCCTTTTCAACCAGTGGAATTGGACAGCATTGATTTGAGATCAGACTTGACTTTTCAACCTGAACCAGACCAGATAATTGATCGCGATGTTAAGACCTTGCGAAACAAAGAAATCCCTATTGTTAAGGTGGTGTGGAAAGGTTCTCCCGACGGCGAAGCAACGTGGGAGTTAGAATCAGAGATGCAAGAGAACTATCCCCATCTATTTTCAGGTAAATTCTAAATTTCGAGGACGAAATTTTTTTAAGGGGGGTAGATTGTAATATCCTGCTTATTAGTATTCGTTATCAGTGTTAGAAGCAAGTAATAAGCATGGCAATTTAGTAATAAGTAGCAATGGCATATTGGTAATTAATTCAAAAGGTGGGATTATAAGATTATGGAATTGGCAAGATATTTTTCATTGTGTTTTCTTCTCCTCTACCACTCTCTCAAAATCAGTTTCTCTCCCTCCTTTCTCTCATCCACACGCCACTCCCTCCCACTCTAATCCTTCAAGCTTTCATCCCAATCCTTGTGAGAAGCTTATGCAAGCAAACTTGAGTTGGAAGCTAGAGTAATAGGAAGAATAAGGAAGGAACAAGCTAGGGTTTGCAAGAAACAAGTTGAACCAGCACCAATTAAGGCATAGGTGAGCTCATTTCAGATTATAGAACCTAATTAGAGTGTCTTTGACAAGTTTTACAAGTTTTAGGAAGTTTCAAGTTTACCCTAATTTTCCTTGCTTGTTTAATCTTTGCTCATGAGTGTTTAAAATTGTTAATTTATGAAAGAAAATCATATTTATCATGTTTGAGAAGTATGGGTACCATTAAATGGGCAAAAATGGTGGAAATCACGTTTTTACACAGGTTTTTACTGATACGGTCGCTGTAGCGACGGACGGTCGCTTGTAGCGACCAAACTGGGATTATCCCTGCCTAGCCGCGCTTGTAGCGACCACGCAGGCGCTTGTAGCGACGGTTGTCGCTTGTAGCGAGGAACTGGGCGCTGTAGCGACCAAGTTCTGCCTGCTGTCGCTTGTAGCGACCAGAAGGGCGCTGTAGCGACCAGCCTTGAACAGACCAACCTAGTTGAGCTGTTCTGGGGGTTCTGGTTCGCGCGTGCATGGCTTTTGGCAACTGATTTTCTATAATACATTTTTAGAAACTTAAACCACCATTTTAGTTCATTTTATATGTTTCCAAAGATTAAAATATTACTTGAGCAAAGGTTATACAAAGCTTGGAAATTCATGAATAAAGTTGCAGGCTTTAGTAAGCCCTAGGAATGGCTCATGAGAACTATGGGTCAAGAACCTTGATAGGTTAATAAGAATATTACCAAGTTTCAAGATTAGAACCTTATATAGGTTAAGAGTTCAGAATTAGTAAGATTAAGCCGTGGCCTTCGATGTTCACGCCAGTGGGACACGAATGGTTCACGTAGAGAATAGACTAAAGATTATTACATTTAAGTCGTGGCTTTCATCGTTCACGCCAGTGGGACATGAAATGTTCACGTTTCAGTTTACAGATTATTTACTCGCGTCTTCCGTCGTTCACGCCAGTGGGACACGGGAGGTATACGCATCAGTTAAAACTTATATTAAGTCGTGTCTTCTGTTGTTCACGCCAGTGGGACACAGGAGGTTCACGCCAGTGGGACGTGTTATTCCGCAAGGGTAACCGCACGACGACAAGAGGAGTCCGGTGTTAGCCTGATATGATAGGAATTTTCACCGGTTATCAGGGGAATGTGCTTCGGGGTTACTCCACCCGGGGGCATTCCGTAAAATGAACCCAGATAATAATGTTTGTTCAACGCTAACAGCTAACTTAAAGTATCAGTTAATATTTTATTATATTATCAGTCAGGAAATATTTACCCAGACAAATATCAGACTTCAGTTAGCAGTTATCAGACGGTGATCCTAGGTTTCCCCTTGATCACCAATTTCAGCAGAATCAGACAGATGACCCTCTATGGGTAAGTTAAGACTTGGCGATCATAGGTATCCCCAAGATCGCCGAGGTAGGCACGGCGACCCTAGGTTCCCTGAGGTTGCCAAACAGTAGGTAGGGTAGGAGCTCACTGAGACTTTATGTCTCATCCCTTTCCTTCTGGTGCAGGTTCTTCTCAGGTGGCACGACGCAAAGGTAAAGAGAAGGCTACAGATTGATCGTGCCGTATTATGTTTTATCTCGTGGATGTTGTAAAAGATTGATGTATATGATGTATATTATAAGGAATGTTATGTATTGGATCTTGAGTTGTATCATGAACTTATGTATTGTGGATTTAATAAACAACTTTTCTGTATTGTATTTAATGTATCCAGTACGAAATTTTAATACTCGTAAGAGATCCTAGGCAATCTCTCTATATGGGTGTTACAACTCCGAACTGGGTTAACAAACCTTGTGTGCCTTTTATCTTTCCTGCACTTTATTTTGCGGCTTTTGCATTGTGTTTTCTTGTGCTCTGTTTTGCAATTTACTGTGCCCTGCGTATTGTTCAGAACCTGTTGGTTCAGAACCTGTTAGTCTCTTTTTGCCTGGCCAGAATTTCAATAAGCCAGCTGTGTGATCAAGGAATGGAAGTGAACTTCAACAAGACTGAATGTCTGGTAATTAATGGGAAAAGTGAAGTTCTAATGAGGGGCAATAGATCAGAGGTCAACTGTTACTTATGGATGCCTCAAGAAGAAGCAAGCCTATCCACATGTCTCATAAGTACAGAAGAAGAAGTCTGACTCTGGCACCAGAAACTTGGTTATTTAAATCATGGCAAGGAATTTGAAAAAGCCAAGTTCTCTGAATTTTATTCTTCTGAAGGAATATTTCTTGGTTACTCCATCAACAGTAAAGCCTACAGAGTATGTAATTCTAGAAATAATACTATGATGGAATCCATAAATGTTGTTGTTGATTCAACAATTGAAAAAGGGACTGATGTTGAAGAAGATGTTGGAACATCATTTCAGCATATTGATGCTTCAGATAATGTTCCAGACATTGAGTCCAACATTGAATCAGATTCAGGTGAGGCACAAACCAGCAAAGGGTCATCAATCAGAATTCAGAAGAATCATCCTGGGGAGATTGTCATAGGGAATCTGAATGAAGAAATTGCCAACAGATCCAGTAATTTGTTGAAACCAGTTCTGAGATTCCTCAAACTGATTCTGATATGGTTGAGTTTCCTGAGAATCCTCAACCTGATCTACCTGATGTGGGTTGAAGTTCTGAGTTTCAAATATGTTAATGCTCAGAGGTATTATGTTCAGATGTGGTTACTGTTACTATGTGTGTCTGAGTGGTTAGCTATGAAGTGTGTGTTCTTCTATGAAGACTGTGTGTGTAGTGATACTGAGAAAGATGTTGAGGATGATGTCCTACACATCATGTCCCCTGGCAGGAAGAAGATATGTGCTATGAGAAGTGTCACTGATGTTATCTCTGCTGGTCTGTATCTGGTGTCTCCAAGAACAATGTTTTTCTTATGCCTCTGTTGGAAATGGTATGTCTCCTATGGTGTTATCTTTGGTTGTAGCAGTTTTGTGCACTGTATGATTTCAGGGCGTGTTTTCTTTGTTTTTCCCATGATTGTGTGCATATGGTCTGTAACCTCTGTTGTTTCTTATTTTTTTTTTCTTTCTGCTCTTGGTGATTGCTTGGTTGTTTTGTCAAAATTGTTTGGCTAAAAAGGGGGAGATAAGTGTGTCAGAAGCAAACATTTCTGTAGTTCAGTTCAGAAGCAATACAAGCATTTCGCAATACAGAGCTGATGTGTTTCAGGGGGAGTCTCTGTTTCAGGGGGAGTATATGTGTTTCATGTCAGAAGCTGATCTGTTTCAGGGGGAGTGCTTCGTTTTCTTCCTGTGTATGTGTGAAACGTAGTGTATTATCCGCTGCTGACTCTGTTGTTTTTTTTGCTACGTTTTAAGTTCTTCATGTGAAGAATTTGTCTTGTGATATCTTCCTGATCTCAGATTGATTTTATCCAAAAATTTGCCAAAGGGGGAGATTGTTGGATATTTGGTTGTTGGCTTCATGTTTGCTAAAATCAAATATACAAGCAAGATGTGTAACATCCGGCTGGCTCCCTTACGGGCTGGCCTCCCTATCTTTCATGGACCGCGATGTACTCACGACCTTCTCCAGCCCCCATGTGAAGTTTTTGCCTTCAGTGGGAATCGAACTCCGTACCTGAGGCTTAAGTACAAGTTCCTTGCATTCCCACTACCAATTGAGCTAGTAGCTCAATTGGTAGTGGGAATGCAAGGAACTTGTACTTAAGCCTCAGGTACCGAGTTCCCAAGGAAGGCAAAAACTCCACATGGGGGGTGGAGAAGGTCGTGAGTACATCGCGGCGGGGCCAGCCTAGTGTGGTGTGTGGTGAGCCGCCGGATGTTACAAGATGTGCGTCTTTAGAAGCTGAACAGTACCTCAGAAGCTGAACAATACTTCAGAAGCTGAACCTTCAGAAACACTGTTCAGAAGCACTGTTCAGAAGCAACTTTCAGAAGCAGTCTTGTTTTCGCACTTGGAGTTGTTTATTTTCTCACCTGATCTTTTTAAGATTTAATTGAAGAATTCTCCAAGCTGCGTGTGTTTCTACAAGGAAGATTATTTTCTCAAGATATATTTTGAAGATTGGATACTTTTATTTGTGAATATATTTTCAAAGAGATCTTTGGAAAATATATTTCTGAAGTATATTGTGGAATATATTTCTAAAGAAGAATTTTGGAAATATATCTTTGAAGAATATTTGGTTCAAATATTTGTTGCTGCTGAAGGCTATAAATAGAGGGCGCTGCTATTGAAGAAAATCAACTCAACCAAAGCTATCATTGAAAGAGTATTCTTAGGTTTGAGTCTGTTAATTGTTGAGCCGTGTGCTCTGTTTTGTATACCACTCTATTGCTGCTATTGAATATCAAAAGCTTAGAGTTGGTTTGTTTTAGTCCAGTTGTAATTGTAGATCACTTGAAGCTTTTAAGCAAAAGTGACTTTTGTGTATTTGGAGTGTGTCTCCTTCGTTGATTGTTATTTGAATTTAAGATCACTGGGGCAGTGATTGTTTGAGGGGAAGTGAGATGGGATCTCAGGTCTAGGAGTTCCTAGGTTGAAGTCAATACAGGTAGTTGCTAGGTGATAAGTTGTAAACTGGGAGTTTGCTGAGAACTTAGAACTAGGACTATCATAGTGGATTTCCTTCCTGGCTTGGTAGCCTCTAGACGTATGTGTGTTTGTCACCGAACTGGGTTAACAAATATCATGTGCCTTTTATTTTCTGTCTGTTATTTTTCCTGTGTCTTACTCTGTTTTACATCGTGTTCCTGTGTTGAATCATTACGTTCAGCATCTGGAATCTACTGCGCCAGAATTTCATTAACTTTTGGTTGACATTTCTTCAGATCTTCTACCATAGTCTTTTAGCTTCTCTTGTGCTTCTGATGCTCTAATACATGTTCAATACTTCGATGGATATATTCTATGATCTTGCACACTTGAATAAATATTAGCATATCCAATTGTTCTTCAATACTTGTTATCATTAAAACGTTAGAGGAATTGTACAAACCACTTTTGTTCCAACAATAACTACTAGCCATCTTGAAACTTTAATTTGAGAAAGGTGCTTATGGTAGCTGGCATCAACTTCAACATTCTATTAGTCCAACGATTCTCTTCTGAACGCGCTGTTGAATTTGTGATTTCAGAGTCCACTTAAAATCGACTTGAGCATACAAGAAAAAAATTAATAAATTGATTAGATTAAATATTATGTATCTCTATACACCTGAGATGATATCTTTTTTAATGTGACATCTAACTCTCATAGTTAAACTTTGCTTTTCTTTAAAATTGAAAATGAAAACTCCAAAAATGTAAAAAAGTTTGAAACTCTAGCTAGGGATTTAGTTCTGTCTCAATTGTAGATTTTGTTTCATTTCTTTTTAATTTTAAAGAAAAGTCATATCAACTATAAATGTTCAATATCACATCAATAAATGATGTCACGTAAGTTTAAAATTTTGTCGAAATTGAAATGAGAGTCTATCAAATTACTCCATCTGATCCTTATTATAAGAAGAAAAACAAAAAAAACATCAAAACCAATACAATCATTAATTAATATAGTTTTTTAATATTTTTACAATTATACCTCGTAAAAAATTGTAAAACATTAAATACATTCACAAATATTAAAAACACAAACATTAAATTAGGGGTAGAAAATCCTTTTAAACAATAACTTCATCTTAAAAGTTGTGACATTCTCTTATAAATAGAATCAAAAAGTTTTTTAAAATTTTCTTATATATAAGATCGGAGGGAATACGGAATAGAAAAATATAATCAGTCAAAATCGCGACAGCAAAAGTTGCATAATTATCATAACTAAGAGGGAAAAATGCAATTAAGACTCATACTTGTATGCGTGAAGACTTTGCTTATTGATGGGATGTATATTGGATGGACTGCAGAAGATGGAACAGTAAACCACATTGGAGATTTAATATTTTGATACCGTAGATAGATTCTTAAACGTGGCTAGTGCACTGTGGAGTGAGTAGAATTATATGAGTTAGTCAAAGAGAGTGATAGATGGTGAAAATGGCAGAATGGTGACCGGTGAGTGAGGGCAGTTAATGGCGGCAAATTTGGGCCCGCATGTCGGCAAATTTCTTTACGTTAACTACAGTTTCACATCGATATGTTTCATACTTGAGAAATGATATTTGTACAACCATTTTGTGATAACTTTTGTGATAACTTTCTATCTCATACTCACATTATATTTTTACTTTCTCTCTATTGTTTTGGTTTCTATGTCAATAGCTACATTTCTTTGTAAAATTATGGTTGTCCCAAAAGTTGTACACAAATGGTTGTTCAAATAACACATGTCTTGCTCCTTGGAGTGAGTTTTGTTCTATTTCAAAACACTTCAATTATAAAATGTTCTTTATGAGTTTCAAAATTGTATACTCTCCAACTTTTATTTTCATTTTAAAAAATGTAAATGCTAACAAGTGTCTTTATAGTACTTGTTAAAAAATATAAAAATGAAATTTTGTTTTTGGGAATAATGCATTTAACACATTGAAAAATTTAAAAGGTGACTTTTTCTACGTAAAATTTATAAATCATTTTTCATTTTTGAATTCTTAACAAATGTCTTTACGACACTTGTTAACAAGACCCTTTAAAAAATAAAGGTCGTTTGAAAGAGAAAGACAAAAAAAAATAGGTAGTTGACTTTTACTTTTTTTATATCAACCCTTCGGATCTCGAGGAAAAGAGTCCTGATAATTCGGAGTTCGATCGAAAGATAAATAAAGTCTGACAAAAATTTGTTCTATCCAAGAATTGTATTCCGTTTCTTATTAATAATTCGTTTTTATTGGAACTCATCTTTGACTTGAGCTCGGTTACTTTATTAGATAGTTGATTTTATAATTGTTGAGGGGCTGCGTTTAGCCTGGGAAACCAAGTTTTTCCCCACCATGAGAAAGCAACCTTTTAACCCTTAGATTGTTGAGGAACACGATTTTTATCATGGACTGTCTACACCAAATTTTTTTCCTTTCTCTTTTACACTCTTATATTTTTGTTTAGATCTGGAATACACGATTTTTATCATAGACTGTCTACACCATATTTTTTTCATTTCTCTTTTACACTCTTATATTTTTGTTTAGATCTGAAATTTTTTTCTTTTCTTGATCCGGAAACAATTGGTCGGATTTTCTCGCTCGCCCGCGACGCGCGCGCCGGTATTATAAGAGTGACTTAGAGGTTGAATTTTTTCATGATTTTTTGCAGGCATGTTTAGGACATAAAAAAAACATCGCCCACAAAAAACGAGAATTTTCCGACAAGAGACGGATTAAATATGAATTTTTTACGCGCCAAAAACTCAACAACGCGAAACAACAAAACATGCACCTAGAAAATGAATTTTGAGCTGGTTTTTTGCAGACACCTCTATAAAAATACATATAGAGGATCTGCAAAAAACCAGCTCAAAATTCGTTTTCTAGGTGCATGTTTTGTTGTTTCGCGTTCTTGAGTTTTTGGCGCGTAAAAAATTCATATTTCGTATTATAAGAGTGACTTAGAAGTTGAATTTTTTCACGATTTTTTGCAGGCATGTTTAGGACATAAAAACAACATCGCCCACAAAAAACGAGAATTTTCCGACAAGAGACGGATTAAATATGAATTTTTTACGCGCAAAAAACTCAAGAACGCGAAACAACAAAACATGCACCTAGAAAACGAATTTTGAGCTGGTTTTTTGCAGATCCTCTATATGTATTTTTATAGAGGTGTCTGCAAAAAACCAGCTCAAAATTCGTTTTCTAGGTGCATGTTTTGTTGTTTCGCGTTCTTGAGTTTTTGGCGCGTAAAAAATTCATATTTAATCCGTCTCTTGTCGGAAAATTCTCGTTTTTTGTGGGCGATGTTGTTTTTATGTCCTAAACATGCCTGCAAAAAATCGTGAAAAAATTCAACCTCTAAGTCACTCTTATAATACGGGCGCGCGCGCTCACGGGCACGCGCGAGCGAGAAAATCCGACCAATTGTTTCCGGATCAAGAAAAGAAAAAAATTTCAGATCTAAACAAAAATATAAAAGTGTAAAAGAGAAATGAAAAAAATTTGGTGTAGGCAGTCCATGATAACAATTGTATTCCTGATTAATCTAATGGCTAAAAACTAGCCTTTCCCATGGTGGGGAGAAACTAGCTTTCCCAGGCTAAACCTGGCCTTGTTGAGGAGCCGGTCATTTTTTAACACTCTTTATTATATTTGCTCATTTATTGGCCGAAATCAAGTAAATTCTTTACTTTAGAAATTTGTCATACATAAAGTGGTAGAACCAATATAAATTTCATTCAATAAATGAGTGAGTGTTAAAGATAGTGTTCTTAGTACTCATCATATTTGATTTTATGGTGATTAAAATTAATTTTATAAAAATTGTTATTCGTTAAAAGTGAGTTGGATGTAAAATGATTTATGTTTAAATACATTAATGTAAAAGTGAATTATATGATAAATTTGAATGTAAAAATTAATTATAAAATAAAAGACTCAATTTTTAGCTTCAAGTTAAAATCATTATTTGAGTAAAAATCAATTCAAATCAAGAGCAACCAAACATGCCATAATCAATTAATTATACATGTCTAGAATAAATTTGGACTCCTTATAAAATAAAATTAAACATACACCTTGTATTCGATCCACATCCCTCTTCAAATACAACACTCCATTTCTTTCAAAACCCATAGAAGACGACCCAATCAACATTTAATTGTATTACTTTTATTGTTTTTAATTTATTTAAATGTGAACAACATGAATATGTTTGTTTGTGCTTAAACCACGGGGAAAAAAATTAGAGATGCAAAAGACCAAATCCAAACCACTGTTTGGATGCTGCAAAAAAATGGATGGAAGGAGGGTTCTATGCCTAGGGTCGAAAATATTCCTTTCTTCCTCACTTTTGCAAGAAAGCTCAAAGGTCAATGCAATTTTCCCTCTTTCTCTTCACTGCACCCATATAATTTTTATAACTTGTTTGGTTTACAAAAGAAAGAAAGAACAAATAAAGTTAAAGGAAAGAAAGTGAGGATAAGCAAAAATAAATGGAAAAATGAGATGTTTATTTGTTTTCTGTGTATGAAAGAAAATGATAAGAAAGAGTAAAAAGAAAGAAACACATGAAATAACAAGTATTCTTGAATAAAAATGAAATACGATCAATAGAAAAAACATTTATTGCATTAAAATTTAGGAAAATATTTTATTTATCTATGATTATTACATAAAAGTAGATGTGTCAAAAATATGTCAACTCAATCGTAAGAGATTGACTTTGTCACATCAAAGTATATGCGTTCTTGTTTTGACAAACAAGGTGTACCTCCTAAGCATGAGTTGCATTATTCACGCTGATGATATGTTCCTTCAGGATTAGTTGTGTGTTTCATCTCGAATCAGAGGTGTACCTGCAAAAGGCACTCTTATGTCAAAGCCTAAATGATCATGCTTGAGGAAAAGACCCCCAATTTATAATTGATCTGTCCGGTAAGAGACCGATGAAGACAATGGTGGCGGAATGTGCTTCGGTACGGTGACGATGCGTCTGTGCGGTGGAACGAAAGGTTCCTGCAGGCACGTTAGCACTTCGACGATCAAGTCAGTAATGGAACTGAGAAAGGCATGAAAAGTGTGTGTAAAGTGAATCGTACCTTGAGGGTGAAGCTACCTCACCCTTATATAGGCGTTCCATGAGCGTAACCGTCTCTGGGATGGGTGGCGTGTGATTAGGAGCCGTTTAGTGGACACGTGTATGGTGCTAGATGCGGGTAGGCGTGCTGCAGTGCGGCCTCGTGCACGATAGTTTAGTGTGCGCCTTCAGGCGACGCACCTTGGAGTGGTGGACGTTTGGTCCACGTGTCGTTGTCTGGTTGGCCTTCTAGCCGGTCCAGAACAGTTGCCCCCTAAGCCATTGATGCCTTTATAGCGCAATGGCTTAACCATGTCTGGCGCTTTACGGGACGTAGTCGGACGTCGGGCGCCCTTGAAGCCTCTGAAGAAGTCCTGTTGCCGTTCGATGTTAGTAAGTTCTGCGCCCTATATGGATGAAGGGGGTAGTTGCGTTAACCGCCATGAAAACAGAAGCGTTTCGGACACGATGGTTGTTCGGTTTTGCTTTCCCACGTGTCGGTATAATGGCTTTCACGCGTTCCGAGGGTTAGGTTCAACGCGCACACTACTTGAGTTCCTCTCGTGGTTTAAGGTGGTTTCTCAGCCATTGGATTAGGGTCTTTTGGACTCTCCTCAGTCTGAGTCGTTGATCTGATAATTTCGAAGCCTATATAAGGAGGGGAGCTCTCCCTCTTTCACTCTTTACGCATTCGAATTCACTGTTCCAGCAATCACCTTCTGTTGCTGCCCGCAAATCCTCTCTGGTTATCTCTTTACTTTGCTTCGCTTCCCTTGAGTGAGGAATCCTTCTCTCCCTGTAACTTGTTCTTTTTTTTCGTCGTTTAAGCGTTTTTGCCCTTTCCTTTGAACTTGGGGGGGGGGGGGGGGGGGGGGGGGTGAGAGATGAGTGCATGTTCTGGGAACTCGATGGATCTTTGGTCTAGTGGTCACGAGGGCGAGGCTCAGGAGAAACTTAGGGTAGGAGTTGGTTTTTCGTTTCCCCCAATAGGTCTAGAGATTGTAGGGACCGATTTTGAGGGGGATGAACTATACTGTGAGATGAGGGAATCCCTTACCGCACACTTAGAGTGCCACCCCTCTACCGGGAGATTATCTGGTGGTTGGAAGAATGTTCTAGAGCCCGTGTTCATGGTTTCCACTATCTTTTCAAGAAGGACGGAGCCGGACGGATGGCAAATGATCGAGGCGCTCCTCGGTTAGAGGTGGATTACAGCTGGGTTCACGGGGATGTCTGATAGACTTTTAGCAAGTGTACTAAAAATGCATCGAAGTAATAAAATTTATAAATTCGTCTCCACAAGGATTGTTTCATTCTCAACTTGACAATTTAATTATAATAAGGATTTAACAAATATGGGGTATGTAGTGCATATATTTGACTTCAATGGAAAATAAAAATAAATTGTTTTGGAAAAATAACAAGGATTAAAGTGATCAGGTCTTTCGAATCAATTAATTCTCGCTGTTTAGTAAATTGCATCTAGTCTCTACAATTACTCTCCTAGTCTCACGACAAATTAACAAAATAGTTTTGATCAATTCCTTGACTCAGAACTCTCTTCTCGAATTACAACACCCTAATTCCTTAGGTGAGTCTGTAATCATTGAACGTTTTATATGAACGTTAATTTCTATGTCATAACCTAACAATCAACTATCCCTAGATTGACCCGTTAGATTAACCAGAATTATTAGGTCCAATTAAATAGCTAGTGTCAATAGTCAATTGATATTTGAAATCATTTTATATATGATTAGTATACAAAATGCATTAAGAACAAATAATTCTGAATAAGGCTAGGATTGTAATTGCATTGAAAATAGTATATACAATCACATGATTCAAACAGTTTAAATTAAAATCATCTAAGACCTAATCAAAAGAAATTTAGCTACACATGCTCAAAGAAATAAACAACAATATAGTATAAGAAATAAACCCGATAAGGAATCTTTCTCGTCTATTGTTGTATCCGATTGCACTAGCCATGTGCTTCCTTCTCCTTTCAATGCATTCCTTTCGTGATGCCTCTGTTTCTCCAAAATGTGCAAAAACGTGATAAAAAAAATTCTTTCCTTCTGTGCAGCGCCTCCTTATATATTGCCCATGTAATATAACCTTGTTGCCTTTCTAGTTTTTTCATGTCAACACCACATTGAGTCAAAGCCCAATATTTTCTTAATTCCCAATGCACCTTTAACTAACATGCCAATCCATGTTTTCATTTCTTTACATCAGCAAGCATTTTTCAATAGTAGGCCACTTGTTTCTTGTATTTTTATTGGACAAACATATGTCATCAAATCATGGTTTGTTTTGAGTAATAATAGCTAATTCACTATTTGATTCAATAAATCAAAAACAACAATTTATTTAAAATGACTCTAAATTAAATACTGAACTAATAAAAATAGACTAAAAGCTTAATTAAAAGTACTCTAAAAATATGAAATGACAGTCTGTCATCACAACCCCAAACTTGAACGATTACTTGTCCTCAAGGAACAAACTTGTTAAATGAAAAAAGACAGTAAAATAACAGACTTATCCTACCAATGATAACCTCAAAGTTCATCTCCTAACCGACATTATCATGAACCGGTTTGCTTGACCAACATCCTTATCCACAACTTCTCGCAAATGTTTGAAAAAGGTTTCCCGTAGTCGACATGCAGGTCTGCTATATTACCATAAGCTTGAAAAGTTTCTAAACTGTCAATCAAAGTCAATATCAAGTACACACTTTAAGGTCTTTATAGGTTATAACAGGGCTTATGTGAAGGTGTGGGATAATTTTTTGAAAAGTAGGTTTATACAAACAAATGGAGTTAAACATATCCTACATTGTTAGAAAGTGGAAACATTTTTAATCCAATTACCCCAAAATCACCACAAGAGTACTAGAGAACTTTTTTTATTTTGAAAATGATAAGTTTTTACATGATTGCCTCAACTTATTTTCTTCTTTTTTTTTCTACACACTTAGTGTGTTTATTTATCATTTTTTTAAGAGATTTTTTTTTTTGTCTCTTGAGTTCCCTAGTACCCCAACCCCAAACTTGAACGTTGCTAGTTCCAACAGCAACCTCAAACTTAAAACTTAGCATACAACCTACATAGCTTAACTCCAACACAAAATTGGGTCAAATTCACCTAAGGTCTCTAGGTTTGTAATGCAGTTTGTCACCGAACAAAGGGGTCTAATCCTAAAGGCTCAATTTGGCTTTACAAAGGATAAATATAAACATAAAATTCAGGTAGGCTCAAAAAGGCTCTAGGTATCAAGCACTTTGCCTTAGTGTGTACAAAACATGACCAATTAACAAATAAAGAAAAATTGCAAGTTCTAGAAATGACAGTTGCATGGAACACTCATATATGTGAAAATTGAAAAATAAAATATGGTTTAACCTTACAAGTTTAGATTTCTGGAAGTTGTGGCTACTTAATCATTCCAAATGCAGTACACTTCTCATTAAATTGCAATGTAAGCATCCACCTCCTTATGAACTTTGATGTTACCATTGGTGGAACAAACTGTTATCAAACTGAAAAATTTCAAAAAAACAAGAAAATTCATTAATAAACAAGCAAGTAATAAAAGTTTTTGAAAAATGACTCAAACTAACAACTGACACGATGGACATCTGACAAAGACAAGTAATTGAAAAAAGAACTGATGTGGACTTTGATTTTATCCTTTTTTGTCCATCTTTTCACTTTTTTTTTCTTTTTTTTTTGCCTTTTTTTTTTACCGAATAGAAATACTTGCAAATTAAACAAAATTAGAAAAACGATGGGTTGCCTCCCATCAAGCGCTTCTTTAACGTCATTAGCTTGACGCATTACCAACTATTAGGGCGACATGTATGACAAAAAGAACACATCATCCTTCTTCTTCCTCTTGTTTGGTAGGAATTCCATGAATTTGGTACAAAGAAGTAGATGTTTCCATGCTTCCACCAGTAGACTTCTGGAAATCATGACCTTCCACCTTAGAGAAGAATGAGTATCTTTTTGCAAATGAATGTTTTCTTTCATCCATGTTGATTGAGTCTCCATTGTAAGGTACAAATCGACGCGCCTCACCCGTGGCTTTTCTTCTATGTTGATACTTTTATTTTTTAAATGTTCTGCTTGCACCATGATGGCATGTCGCTTCATCTCAACATCAACCAACTTCTTTTCACACTCATCTGCTTTCTCAACAAGATCATCACACTGAATCTCAAATTTATCAAATGAAACTCGATTGGACCTCAAGAATTCATCTAACATATTTTCAAGTTCGGAGTTATAATCGAAATTGATCACTTGCTGTCATTCTTTCTCTATACAATGCTCCTTACAATAATCACTGTGACGATTCTTACCACAAAAATCACATCTCACCTTTAACCTTATATTCAAATCTTTTATACGGAGAGATAGCTTAAATTTTTCATACTGAAGGATAATATTCTCTTCAGTATCTATCAGTAGTCTTCTACCCTACATTGCTACAAAACTCATATAAACATTTTAGTAGCAAGACACAATGAAAAAAAATTGAAAAAAAAACATTATGCTCTTTAAAACAGAAAATAAAATAAATCCTAACTAAAGTAAATTGTCTCGTTGAAATTAATCAACAATCCCCGGCAACGGCGTCAAAAACTTGATAGACTTTTAGCAAGTGTACTAAAAATGCATCGAAGTAATAAAATTTATAAGTTCGTCTCCACAAGGATTGTTTCAATCTCAACTTGACAATTTAATTATAATAAGGATTTAACAAATATGGGGTATGTAGTGCATATATTTGACTTAAATGGAAAATAAAAATAAATTGTTTTGGAAAAATAACAAGGATTAAAGTGATCAGGTCTTTCGAATCAATTAATTCTCGCTGTTTAGTAAATTGCATCTAGTCTCTACAATTACTCTCCTAGTCTCACGACAAATTAACAAAATAGTTCTAATCAATTCCTTGACTCAGAACTCTCTTCTCGAATTACAACACCATAATTCCTTAGGTGAGTCCGTAATCATTGAAGGTTTTATATGAGCATTAATTTCTATGTCATAACCTAACAATCATCTATCCCTAGATTGACCCGTTAGATTAACCAGAATTATTAGGTCCAATTAAATAGCTAGTGTCAATAGTTAATTGATATTTGAAATCATTTTATATATGATCGGTATACAAAAAGCATTAAGAACAAATAATTCTGAATAAGACTAGGATTGTAATTGCATTGAAAAGAGTTTATACAATCACATGATTCAAACAGTTTAAATTAAAATCATCTAAGACCTAATCAAAGGAAATTTAGCTACGCATGCTCAAAGAAATAAACAACAATATAGTATAAGAAATAAACCCGATAAGGAATCTTTCTCGTCTGTTGTCAAAAAGTTGTCACATACTGGTTATACAAATATCATTTCTCTTTATTTATTAAGTTGAATAATTTGGTTGGTTAGATGTAAGGAGGGGTTTTCGGTGGATAAGTTTCACTTTTCACTTTAAAAGAAATACAAGCTGAGATATAAATTATAAAATTTTAAATTAACTAGACTCTAACCCGTACGATGCACGAATTTGTAGAGCTTCATATATAACTATTAAATTGGCTATATTATTACTTTTATAGTTGCATTCAGTATTATATTATCAAACTACCTAAAAAAACAACAAAAACAAAAGATGGACTGCAATAAAAATGACAAATCAAAAGAAAATATATATACAAAAGCCTTCACCAAGAAATTGGTCCTAACCGCAAAAGCCGTTAAATCTACAAAAATGAAAAGGAAAAGAAATTGTTATGTGGTAATCGAAAGAAAAAAAAATAATGAAAAGGAACTACTATGTGGTAACCGAAAGAAAAAAATAATAAAAAGGAACCGTTATGTTGTAATTGAAAGAAAAAATAATAATGAAAAGGAACCGCTAATAATGAAAAGGAACTGCTATCAAAAAAGGAATTGCAATGGCGTTAGTGACTTTTAAAAAATTACTTTTTCATGTGCTACCTGATTCAATTCCTTGCAGACCTTCAAGAGCATTTGGAATTTGAAGAGAAGATGAAGTTCTGAACCAGAATGTGAAGGATACCAGGCTCTAAAGGATCAGACTCTGAAGAAGTGTAGCTTATGAAGGATCGGACTTTGAAGAAGTGTAACTTTTGAAGGACTCGGACTCTGGAGGCCGTCAGCAGCAGCAGACTCTGAATAGTTTTGTCATCTTATGAAGAAGGCACTATCAGACTCAGATAGTACAGTTTGTCCTCTTCCGGCCACGTGCAGAAACAAACAAAGAACTTCAAGGACAATTGGAATAAAACAGATAATTCACTTTGAAGCAAAGAAATTTCAAATGTCTTTTTAATGGTATTAACCAAATCAAGAAACATTCCAACGTCTATGAGCAAGCTTCTCAAGGACTTAAATTAATGCGTTGGCATCTCTCCAACGTCTCTCAAATTTCCCTCTATACAAGGAGCTGAAGACTTGAAGAAATCATGAAGACTCTGCATATTTTGAAAGTGCCCTTACTCTGTCAAAATCAAAGCGCATTTATACTTAGAATTTCTTAAAAACATAATATCTTAGAAATTCTTAAGTCTTAAGAGTCCCTTTTGTTTTGTATTTGCTTACACCTCTGATTGTATATCAAGTGTAAAACACAAACAATTTTTTATTTGATTAAGTTAGATTGTAGAAGTCTCTTGCTTGTGTGCTTGAGCATCAGAAGTCTCTCTCTTGTGTTATTAAGCATGTGAAGTCTCTTGTTTGTGTGTTTGAGCATTAGTAATCTTAGTGATTATAGTGAAAATATCTTGGAAGTGCAAAAAGACTAGACTACTCTCGGTTTGTGAGAGAAACTAATATAAATTGCTCTCTCTCTCTCTCTCTATCTCTCTCCCTCCCACCCTCCCTCCCTCCCTCCCTTCCTCTATCTCTCTCTCTCTCCCTCCTCTCTCCTCTCTCCTCGCTCTATCTCTCTCTCTCTCTCTCTCTCTCTCTCTCTCTCTCTCTCTCTCTCTCTCTCTCTCTCTCTCTCTCTCTCTCTCTCTCTCTCTCTCTCTGTGTGTGTGTGTGTGTGTGTGTGTGTGTGATTTGATCCTATATCTGTTGCATTCAAAATTTTGCATCAGATTCTGAACCTAAACAAGTTTGAAAAACCCAACACAATTCAACCCCCTCTTGTGTTTTTATGACCTTCATGATGCGGAGAGCTTAACCATTAATCTTGACAATATCACTGATCAAGATTAATGATAGATTTTCACCATTAATGTGGAGATCAATGCTCAAGATCTCCACTTATTTCTTAAATATTTTTACAATTGAGAGAATTCACTCCAAGTCTAACGATGTTGTGATTGATCTTGAAAGTTTACAAGGAACTTCAAATATAATAAAACTTAATGATTTGGTTTTCCGAGTTAATAATTATTTTGTTATTTTAATTTTATTTATGAACAATTTACTTAATCTAATGATCTTTCTTAGAATTAGTTCAAGGGACATTTAAAATTAGTTATCTAATGATCATTTTTAGAGTTATAGTTCAAGGAACTATTAAAATTAGTATTAAAATCTCTTTTAAGCCTCTCCAATGAAAGAAAATAAGCAATTTTAAGAAATTGTAAAGTCACTTTAAATTGGTCATGCCCCATATCGTTGAGCAATCTTATGTGTTTTTTTTTTGTTTGTTGAGGAAAGCAATCTTAAGTTATTCATTCACATTTTGCTTTATTGAAAAATTTAAGGATCTTTTAAGCGAGATTGATTCATGATTATGACAGTACTCCCTTTCAATAATGTTGACTTGTCACATGCTTTTGAACCCCACAAATCATTGATCTCAAAAAAAAAGTATAGTATCCCTCGTGATCGATCAATGATGCCATTGCCATGTATAGTTGCCATTATGAGAAACCTATTGTGTGGGTGATCATTTGAATCCGTAATGTACTTCAATTTTTGTACATGAGGCATGCATATCTCATGCAAGTGCGAAATATTAAAGTTGTGTTTGTCATCAATAGTGTGAAACTTTATTTGAATCTACTGTTGATTTGGTCAAATTGGAACTAATTATATATGATTGGTCTGAATCTCTATCAGAAATATATGAAAATCATTAAGATAATTTTTTGTTTTTAAGAAATGTATTGCAACCACATAATTTTCAAGGTGAATGGCTGTCAAAATAGGTTGGGCCTCCCCAATGGGGCAACCGACCGACCTAGGGATGTCGATGGAGCAAGGCGGATACGGGGCGTACCTCCCCGCTCTTTGCCCCGTCACTCAAATTGTTCCTCATCCTCATCTTCACGGGAAAATATTATGTATGCATATTCTCAAATGATGTGGTATCCGCAAAAAACCTATTTACGGATAAAATTACATCCTTAGACCGATCTTCATTTTAGCATATACTAGACTTTAACTCGTGCGATGCACGGGTTTTGTAGAGATTCATATATAACTATCAAATTGACTATATTATTACTTTTATAGTTACATTCAATATTATGTTATCAAACTACCTCAAAAAGTAACAAAAACAAAAGATGGACTGCAATAAAAATGACAAATCGAAAAGAAAAAAAATATACAAAAGTCTGCACCAAGAAATTGGTCATAACCGCAAAAGTTGTTAAATCTATAAAAATGAAAAGGAAAAGAAACTGCTATGTGGTAATCGAAAGAAAAAAATAATGAAAAGGAACTGCTATGTGGTAACCAAAAGAAAAAAAATAATAAAAAGGAACTGTTATGTGGTAATTGAAAGAAAAAATAATAATGAAAATGAATCACTAATTATGAAAAGGAACTACTATGAAAAAAGGAATTGCAATGGTGTTGGTGGCTTTTAAAAAAAAAGACATTTTCATGTGTTACCTTATTCAATTCCTTGCAGACCTTTTTTTTCATAAAAATTAATTAGGTGCGTCAAAAAGGGAGGGATTATGGTTACTAGGTTCAATTGTATGATGGTGAGAGAGATAAAAGTGAGTGAGAAATTATTTAAGGATTGTGAGATTAAAAGAAAGAGGACAGATATTTGTGTTGAATACATAACATTGAAGCAATCACATGCCATAAAAAACATCAGTGGTGGTTCTATAATAGGAACATGGAGGGAGTGATGCTTCAATTTAATTAATTATAATTTTAATTCATTAGTATAGGGAAAAAATGTGGAAGAGAGAAGAAATGAGAAAATGACATAAATGTTGCATATTAATTTTGGAAGCAAGATTATTTCAGCAGAAACTTAGGTGGCCGAGTGGTAAAACATGTGTTGTGATAGCATTTGGTGCACGGTTCAACTCTTGGTAGGAATTTGTTTTCATAAATTTTTTTCAAAACCAAAAATTAGGGTTAGTCATAGAGTTAAGTCAAGACTACCTAACATTTAGTATTACTAGTCGTTCGACCCGTGCGTTCGCACGAGTCTGAGGTAAATCAATAAACTGAGTCAAGTATTTTTATGAAGTTAAGCAACATGTATTAAAAATATCATTATAGAATATTACGTTGCAACACAGACAATGAGATGAAAATATATATATATATATATAAGCACAACAAAGTGTCCATAAATAAACTAAAGTACATTCTGAAAGATCTCTTTATAAACTACATTAGACATCACAGAACTATCTTCCCCTTCATCATCAATAACCAGCAGTTTCAGGCCTTTTCTTGATGTTACCCTTGATAATGCAACATAAAGTTGTCCGTGAGAGAAAATTGGTTGAGGCATATAGACCCCAACATGCTTGAGAGATTGACCTTGACTCTTATTTATAGTCATAGCAAATGAGACAGACAATGGAAATTGTCATCTTTGAAACTTGATAGGCAACTTTTTATCGGAAGGAGTCAGAGATAACCTTGGTATATAAACCTTTTGGCCAATATTTGTTCCAGATATTACCTTTGCTTCAAGTACATATTTACCCATCTTTGTGATTACCAACCTTGTTCCATTACACAAACCTAAGTTCGGATAGATATTCCTTAACAACATAACGGGGGCTCCAACTTTCAACCTTAGCTTGTGATTTGGAATCCCAGAAGAATTTATGGTGTTTAGAAACTCAGGCGTAAGCACTTCATCTGGAGAGTTGCTGCCTGACTTTGGGTAAATTGGGGAATCGTATAACTAACCATAATCCATACACATATTGGCTACTGATCAGAGTACAATACATGCTTACATTGAGCAGTGCATAATCTAATAAATGAATCAGTTGGCTTAAGAAGAATAGAGCATATGTGTAATAATTGGAAATGCATTGAGCAAACAACATTCTAATTTATTGAACCTGGTCTATAGGGAGGCTGTCAGCATTGAAAATACTCATTCAAATTCTCTGTTTGATTCACTCTAATATAGATCAGAGTCTGAAGATCAGCGTCTGAAGATCAGAGCCTGAAGATCAGAGTCTGAACATCAGAATCTGAAGATCAGAGTCTGAAGAACAGTGTCTGAAGATCAGAGTCTGGTAAAATTTGTGTGTTTGATTATGTTTATTTTCAAATAAAAATGAATAAATATTTTTATCATTTTTTAAATGTTTTAAAAAGATTTAAGTTATATACATTGTATTTTATATGAAATTTTGTCAAGTTTTGTTAATCATAATCATCATCCTTAACTATACAAAATTTCTTTTATCATTAGAAATATTTGATATTTATTTTAATGAACTAATTCAACAATAACTAATTTCATTTCATGAATATATACCTTTGTTTGCCATTTCTGCAAGTTTTATGTGATAGAAATTATCTCAATGCTTAGTGATATTCTTAAACTATTGTCAGAAAATGTTGATGCTACAATCAAGTGGTGTACATGTATTTATATGCCATTCAAGATATGTCAACTGCACACCCCTTGTCAACTGCACACAACTTGTCTACAACCAAATCGAAATGACAAATGGACAACAATGCTGATAAATGGGGCGTGCATCTTGATAGAGTGGCTTGGTAACAAAACTATAGGGAAAAACAAATGGCATTAAATGATGTTTTGTGGTGCTGTCAAATGGAATGACTCAACTGATATGTAATACATTGAGCTCCACAAAAAGAGCCACAATTAAATGTCTATCCCATTATCGAATCCACCTTGCATTGATAGGTGTTACTAATCATTTCAGGTGTTAGTAAAGACTGCAACTAACCTAGTTTAAATCAATGCATTACTCTATAGCCTAAGCAAGCCGTTTTTTTTTTCTATCCATGCATTAATAAGGTGCACTTCTCCATGTTAACGCATTTCTCACGTGCACTAATTCTATCAGCATAGGTAACTCAATAACCACATGCATTGAGAAGTGTTAGTAATAATTGATAGCAAGGGTTAGAAATTCATTAAACACGGTGCCTATGATAATAGCTATATCCAGTATTTCACTTGTTATACAATGAGGATGATAAACTAAAGTCTGCAGAGAAATAAATGCTAACACGTATAACTAACCATAATCCATACACATATTGGCTACTGATCATAGTACAATACATGCTTACATTGAGCAGTGCATAATCTAATAAATGAATCAGTTGGCTTAAGAAGAATAGAGCATATGTGTAATAATTGGAAATGCATTGAGCAAACAACATTCTAATTTATTGAACCTGGTCTATAGGGAGGTTGTCAGCATTGAAAATACCCATTCAAATTCCCTGTTTGATTCACTCTAATATAGATCAGAGTCTGAAGATCAGCGTCTGAAGATCAAAGTCTGAAGATCAGAGTCTGAAGAACAGTGTCTGAAGAACAGTGTCTGAAGATCAGAGTCTGAAGAACAGTGTCTGAAGATTAGAGTCTGAAGATCAGAGTCTGATAAAATTTGTGTGTTTGATTATGTTTATTTTCAAGTAAAAATGAATAAATATTTTTATCATTTTTTAAACGTTTTAAAAAGATTTAATTTATATACATTGTATTTTATATGAAATTTTGTCAAGTTTTGTTAATCATAATCATCATCCTTAACTATACAAAATTTCTTTTATCATTAGAGATATTTTATATTTATTTTATTTAAGAGAAAAAAGTCAAATGAGTTGAATTTCAGAAGCTTATTAGAGTTAGAACAAACTTTAAGGCTCAACAAAAACTAAGTGATCATCAACCAAAAAGATTTTCATATAGGCAACGAATACTTGAGAAAAGTTCATAATGGGGCAAAGATGCATTAATAGGAAATTAAGCAGGATTACATAACATAGCATCAATCAAAACATTCAAAATGAGTTCATCAGAAACGACACTACCCCACACAGCTGAAATCAAAACATGGCAAAACAAAATAACGTCATCCAAAAAGTGCTGCCAAAATTGGAGTACATGTCTAGAAACAAAAAATTCCTGCTTTCAAAAAATTGGAGTGCTGCCAAAGCAATATTCCTGCTTTCATTAAACACAGGGCCTGTGATAATAGCCATATCCAGCATTTCACTTGTTATACAATGAGGATGATAAGCTAAAGTCTGCAGAGAAATAAATGCTAACACGTATAACTAACCATAATCCATACACATATTGGCTACTGATCATAGTACAATACATGCTTACATTGAGCAGTGCATAATCTAATAAATGAATTAGTTGGCTTAGGAAGAATAGAGCATATGTGTAATAATTGGAAATGCATTGAGCAAACAACATTCTAATTTATTGAACCTGGTCTATAGGGAGGTTGTCAGCATTGAAAATACCCATTCAAATTCTCTGTTTGATTCACTCTAATATAGATCAGAGTCTGAAGATCAGCGTCTGAAGATCAGAGTCTGAAGATCAGAGTCTGAAGAACAGTGTCTGAAGATCAGAGTCTGAAGAACAGTGTCTGAAATTTATATACATTGTATTTTATATGAAATTTTGTCAAGTTTTGTTAATCATAATCATCATCCTTAACTATACAAAATTTCTTTAAACATTAGAGATATTTGATATTTATTTTATTTAAGAGAAAAAGTCAAATGAGTTGAATTTCATAAGCTTATTAGAGTTAAAGCTTATTTTAGAAGCTTATTGTAGGTTTCAAGTAATCAAATTAAAGGTTTGGAAGGGCTGGACGAAAACGGCTTGGCTTAAGTGTGGATTGGCTGGAAAAATGTGATGTTCAGTAATCAAGAAGTTGAAACGGCTGATGCTGCAGAAGGAATAACTCAGCTTAGGCGCATTGAATATTGGCTGCCATGAGAAGCTTGGAAATCGTGTGTGCCATGGGAAGGTTGCAGGAGGGAATAGCAGGAGATTAATGTTGTCTGCCATGGGAAGGTTGGAAGTCGCGTGAGGCAGAAAGGAATGAATGCAGCGACGACGCAGGCGTACTGACAGTTGAAGGTTGGAACTCGCGTATGGCAGAAAGGAATTAATGCAGGGACGACGTAGGTGTAGAAACAGTTGGGGGTTTAGGGTTTACAACATGGGCCAATAGATGGGAAGACCATTAATTAGAGGGAAGGGCGGGAAAGGATGCAGAATTAGGGTTAGGGATTGGTGGCCATCAGACCACCTTCATTTTATATTAAGTAAGATAAAGATTTGACTGTAAAAATGTTCATCCAAATAATTTCGCCCATCCCACACTATATGGTTTGGCCTTAGCCAAAACCGAGCTGGCTCAATAAGACAGCACAAATATCTTCCTGCGGCTTAAGCAACACATCCTAGTAGTGGTAAGGACCACATTATATGAATAGACAACCTAACTAAAATTTTAATAAAAAAAATATTCAAAATTTAAATGTGTTATTATATGATATACTATATGGAGATGTGTGTTTCAAAGATAATAAACTTTGTTTTTCAGATATATAAATATTACTAAATTAGTGGTTATATTAATTGTTAGGGTTAATTAATTTGAACCATGTACCTCCTTTTCAAAACTGTTTCGTTGTCCCATAACTTATACATCAACTGAAAATAATAAACTAACCTTGTCCAGGCTTACGTGTGATCTAATATGTGCTTGAAGGTGACACATATGAGAGAGGACGTACATTGATAACTTATTTATATCGGGACCATAGAAAATTCTTCTTCCTATAATAGGATTTATGAAAGAGAAACTTATAAAAGGTCGTTGAATAAGGGTCAACATCAAAGTTGAAATCAATAATGTAACCAACTAATAGCCAGTGGATGAGTTCTTACGTGCTCTAACTATTGTGATGGCGTACCATGCATAAAAAAGATTCTCATTTTCTATAATTGTTATCATCCACCTTTCTCCTATATCTATAATTGTACACTTATTCTATTCTTAAAAATTTGCAAGAAACAGGAAAAGTGTAATTAATGATAATGCTTCAAAGATACTACTCATGACAAGAAGACTATTGAGTACTAGAAATAGGAGAAAAAAGGGTTAGATAATAAAGTCCAACATAGTGATGTTACATTATAGGGAAGCTATGTTTATATTAAATAATTTGTGGGCACCATACCTAGCTAGCTAAATTAATTTGAAATCCACAATATATTTGATTCCATGATACAAATACAATGTACTCATAAAAGTGATAGAGATTGAAGATCATTGGGTTTAGCCGTGCATGGTTTTGTTCTATAATTTACTCGATTGGAATTCAATCTCCATCAAGCATGTGAGTAGTAAAGTGATATATTTGATAGAAATCATAGCTGATTGTAATAATGTAAATTTACAAATCAAATCACTAACTATCTTAGGTGGTTCATTATGTTTAATGTAAGACCCTGATCCTCAAGACTATTAATTAAACGATAAATCAAGCAACACAACTAATCGGAATCCTACAAAATCACCAATAACTCATACACATTTCTCATAAAGAAAATCTCATTAATAATCATCACAACACAGCGGAAGTAAATAATCTCAACAATGTTATCATCTCGGGTCTCAACATCAATATCTCAAATAAATACATCCATAGAAAATTCGACAAGAAAATAAAATCCCGGACTCCAAGATCATAGCACCTGATCTAGACATCATCGACAATAAAAGCGACATAAAACGGAGAATAGGCGTGACGCCATCCTCAGCACAACTCACCGATCAACTAATCCTCAACCTGCAAGTCTACATCCACAAAGGTTGAACCCACAGATGAGGCGACAATAAAGCCACTAGAGGGTAATGTATACATTCAACAAAAGTATCAATAAATGCATATAAGTCTCAGGCAAAACATCATTTAACATTGAAATATTCATCACTACAAAAAACCTGGTTACTACTCATGCATAATTCACAAATCACCGTATACCCTCATCATTATATAATTATCAACTTAATCATGCCACATTGTAATTAAATTGTAACTTCGCGTCATAATTCATCATCATCATCATATTCTCACGTCATAATTCATCACCAACAGTTAAATCATCATTTCAATTATGAATCACCAATTGTACAATTATGAATCATTCCATAATTCCCACACATCGACAATTAACATTTACCACAATTAACATTTACCACATAAATACACAAGTTCACACCAAAACATTACCAAACACGACATATGTGAATGTAATGCACCTAATACGAGTCTACATGCATGTGGTACCAAGGTTTGGATATCAGAGGTCTGTTACTGAGTGATCCCACAACTATAAATCATGACCTTAAAGTCACGCCACCATGAATAGTGGTCTTAAATCACCCACCTATGAATTCTCGAGATCTTAAATCCCGCACTGAATTCTCTTGATCTTAAATCAAGCCACCTATGAATTCTTGAGATCTTAAACCCCGCACTGAATTCTCTTGATCTTAAATCAAGCCACATTTGGATCTTGGTCTTAAACCAAGCAATTATCGACTGACTATGAATGCATGAATGTTCACGTACGGACTTGACAATGCACACAACTATAAATCATGGTCTTAAACCATGCAACTTTCACAACTATCAATTGCATTATCAAATTAATACATCCACACAATTCATGTTATCATCACATCATCATTTAAATTACCACATCGTCATTTAAATTACCACATCGTCATTTAATCACAACTATAAGGCAATAAGTCACATCCAACATCATTCACTTCATGATCAAAGCATTTCACCAAGTTAAATCATAAGCACGTCATACTTGCATTTATTCACCATAAATCACGTAATCCACATTTCATGAATAAATTAAGTAAGGTTACCTCAACCTATCACTATGCTACATTATATTCATGATTCAACATTATTCATACTACTGTAGTTGATTATCAAGTTCATTTCAAAAATTCCTAAGTTTTGCAAAATCACCAAGTTCGTATCAAAATTAAACTTCATAATCAATTCATGGCAAGCAATCATTATCCATCAACAAATGATCAAAACAACATCAAAACAACACAAAAGGAATGCTTAGGGATGCCGGAAACATCCCCGAAAGGCCAAAACACGTAGAACAGCTGACGTTGTTTCTGTTATGGTCGCTATAGCGAGGAAGAAGCTCGCCACAACGAGCTAAGGTAGGGAAGACAAGCAAAGCCTTGCCATAGCGAGGAATAGGCTCACTACAGCGAGGTTGTGTTTTATGGGCGGTATCGCATATGGGAGGACTCCAATTCTCACCCAAAAATCCCATTTTTCGTCCCAATTGACCCAAAATCATTTTACAAACAATACCCATGACCAATACTGTAACACCCATACTAAATTATCTAGAATATTTAGCATGTGTATTAATCTGATACTGGGTACATTAAAATTTTCAATAATAAATACAATATAGAACTACTGAATGAGTACAAATAGCTCGTTTATACAAATATCCAAATATCATTTACAATTACATTCTCATATACATAGATAATATGTCAACCTCCTGAGCTTGACCTTGACGAGCATCTGCACTCCATCCAGCATCTCCCTGAAGATCTTCATCTGTAAACCACTTGGCTACCTGAAAACCTGCACCAGAAGGATAGGGATGAGACATAATGTCTCAGTGAGCTCCTACCCTACCTACTGTTGGCAACCTCGGGGAACCTAGGGTCGCCGTGCCTACCTCGGCGATCTTGGGAATACCTAGTATCGCCAAGTCTTAACTTTACTTATTTCGCGATCAAGGGAAAGAACTAGGATCGCTTCATTGTCTTATCTCATGCATTTCATACTCTATTCTTATCTCAGTCTTATACGTAGTGATCTTGGGGACATCCTATGATCACATCGCGTTCACTAGGAACTAATCATCATGTCTCGTATTACTTATAAAATATACATATTCATTTTCATATTCGTATTCATCTTTTCATATCATAAAGTTAGAAGTTAGCGTTGAACAAACAATACATTATCTTGGTTCATTTTACGGAGTGCATCCGGGTGGAGTAACCCCGAAGTACATCTCCCATCATACCGGTGAAATTCCTATCATATCAGGCTAACACCGGACTCCTCTTATCTTTGTGTAGGCAACCCTCTCGGTGAAGCCCCATCCGGCATAATCCGGAGCCTGCTGGACACATCTTGCATGTAGACAACCCTCTCGGAGAAGTCCCATCCGGCGAATCCCGGAGCCTGATGGACATGCTTAAATCTTTTAACATACGTGTGGACAATCCTCTCGGAAGAGTCCCATCCGGCGAAACCCGGAGTCTGATGAACACGTTTAATATCGTCTTATAAATTACGCGTGGATAGCCCTTTCGGAGAAATCCCATCCGGCATAATCCGGAGTCTGATGAACACGTTATCATATTCTTTATCATTAAATTCTTAACTTAAGTTCATATACATATCTTATACGTTCATAATCTAGTGCATATCTAATGCATTCTTATGTATTCATTCTTAATTGCCTAACCTATAAATAGGTCCTTAACTTAAACATTAATTCTCATCTTAAGTACTTGTAAGTACTCCTAATACTTTCTCTAGCCTTGGCATATTAATGCATTCTTAGGGGGAAATAACCTCCCAAAACATAACTTATTAACTTATGGTCTTATACTCATTGTTCTCCTAAGCCTTGCTTGGTTATTTGGAAACATTCCATAGCTTAATAATCTCTCTTTGACACCTTAGGGATTGAGGTATCCATCTCTCAATTATTGTACCTTTCCTCATCCTACATAGGTCTAAACATCTTCTAAAATAGCCTACAATTCGGTGGCCGAATTGTCCAATTCGGTGGCCGATTTTCTGCGAACCAGAAATGAGAATTTTGCTGTCAAATTCGGTGGCCGAATTGGAGCATTCGGTGGCCGAATTGCTACTGTTCCAAAACGTGATTTCACTACTTTTGGCTTATCCAATCATGCCAATCATCATAACAGCTTAATAACAGCTTAAGGGATTAATTTCTAGGGCATATTGACAGATTACAACATTGTTGATCAAGAAATTACAAGCCAAAAGGGGATTAGGGCATAAATTATAAACTTGCTCATAATACTAAATACTCTCAAACTTACACAATCGGGTTATAAAACCCTAGGGAGCTCACCTCAATTGCTAGCTCTGATCCTTGCCAAGCTTCCAATCACCAAGCCCTAGCTTGATTCCTCATTATTCCTTGATTTCCTTTCTTTCTTGTTTTTCCTTTGCTTCCCAAATACTCAAGGGTCACCTAATTGTGCTTGCATAAAGATTGAGGGATGAAAGATCAAGTTTGATGATTTAATGGAGAAAAGAGAGAGGATGGGGTGAGAGAAGAGTGGAGAGAAGGAAGAGGATGGTGTTAGAGAGAGAAAGGGAAAGGGAAAAATGAGTAGAAATATGGTTTTTGCCATATAAATAAATCCTTTACTTGGAAATTACTAAATTGCCCTTTTTGCTTAAATATCTCGGATGCATCGCCTCAACACTGATAAATATTCAAGTCTTAAGCGGGATATTACAATCTACCCCCCTTAAAGAAATTTCGTCCTCGAAATTTAGAATCCACTATTATATATGAAAGAACCTCTCATACTACTCCCTCTATTAGCCAAAACTCCAGTTCGTCTTGCTTATGGAAAATTCCTTAGTTTTCCCAATTCTATATAAGTCATTTGTATTCGACAATCTCTTCTTTAACGGGAATGCCTGATGTGCATTACACAACTCTTGCGTAGTAGGGTATGAGGTTATCTGAACCATCGTATCCTACTCGCTGACTACGTTCCTTGCTCATACACTTCTTGCGATCCTAATCTGGAGTTATCCAGTCCTGACGCTTATACTGAACCTTATAAATACCTTCATAGTCCGCGTAATCTTACTCTGACGACATTGGGTCGATCTTGTTTCCTCAAATAATTCCATTAAATTTCTCATATTTGACCTTTGCCTCGTATGACGGCCTTTTACATATATGGTTATACCATAATTATACCATTCTTCGTATATAATCATTCTTACTCTAAAAACATCTGTTATTGTGCATTCTCTAGTGGAAGTAAAACTACTGCACTACCTTCATTACAAATTCGAGGAGAAGGCATTATCACGGTACCTGATCTTTTCTTTCTGGCATCCTGGTGTGTTACTTTCCATAATCCTAATCATTGCTTCCATAACGGAATTCCTCAAAGAGCTCGCGAAATCTTACAGATTACTCGCGTTCTGCTTCAATTGATCTACGACGTTACTTACCTTAATAACTTAGAAATCATTCTTCTTTACTAGAAGTTTGATGATCTCCCACATTATACGTCACAACTTATTCTGGTGTTCTAGCCGTAGTGTAAATATTTTCTACACCGATAATCCCAAACTCATAGGAGTCTAGCCCAAGTGATGAGTGGTACAAGTCGTCTCACATATTATCACATAGTATAATTCATAGCATATAATTTACATACATAAGCGAGCACGTGTACACTACTGACGGGTACACAATACATCACCTCTTCCTTATCCGACTAACGGGACATCATTTTTAATCTTAACATATTTGAGACATTACCACATCAATTGGAAATCTTTTTCTTACTCTTAACTCATCTTGTAACATCCGGGATTTGCCTTTCAACTGGCTTGCCAGGTTTGCCCCGCCAATGTTACTCATGTTTAATGCTCGAGTATACATCAATCCATAACCTAATTTATGGTTACATCCTTTTGGGGTTAAAACTTATTTCGTTCAAAGACATCCTTTGTTTTGAAAAGAAAACTCTATTCTGGTCGCTACTCAAATATCACACTTAATCTCATCAATCCTTTAATTCCTTTATTTATATTCTGGACTTGCGTAGAAATATTCTTCTTCCTTTATTTACGAACCCTAAGTTCAAGAATTTCCGAACTCCTTAGCTAAGATACGTTTGTTATCAACAAACCTGCTCTAATCAATACTTTCCCATGTAAACTTTACTGACTGGGTACTACGATTGCTGATACATGTCATATGACTGAAATATGTCACTTGATACACAACTGTCTGAGTAGCGTGAGTACTGACTGTCGAATACGTAATGCTAACGAAATTTGACGCAGGAGACATGTTTACACACTATGAGTATCACACGAATTGAACTTATAATCCACTATATTTGTCGTCCAGAACGACGCTTCAAAACAGAAGGTACCGTCTTACAAGTGCAACCTTTACTGTTGTTGGCCCATGCTCATTTCTCTTTAGACTAACTTACTATTCAAGTATACTTGATGTTGTTGAGCTAAAATAGCTAGACTACCATTTTAGCGATGACTTCCATTGATTCCGACTTAGTGCTAGAATCACATCCTTCTTCTTATTCCTTACCATATATTCTTAAACTATTCCATATTATAAGAATTATGCACTTATCATCTTCTCGTTCCCTAAGCTTCAGCTTAGCATTTGCTCATTAATTCATTCTTGGTTTACTACTCCGCTGCGCAACTCTGATTTAAACGAATCACTTCGGAGGAGGGGTAATACACCATTATAAAATTCTCTGGCTGACTTGTTCCTTAATGACCCGTAGCTATCACAGCAGAATCATCTTACGTTTGTTTATTCTCTTGTGGCTTAAACCACCTGTTCAACTTACTGACTGATCGTCATCTGACTTGGTTTTCCTTTCGGACATAAACCGTATACTTACTTTCTCAAAAATATGTCGAAACCTGTAAACAATTTTCATCAACCACTACGGACCAAGCAGTGATTCCGTCAAAACAGCTTATACACTGGTTCTAGCTTATTCTCCATGCTCCGATTTCTGTGACCATCTCATGGTCAATCCAACATGTATTATCGTTTTATCATTGCAGAAACCGACCTAAAAGTATACCTGGAGCAGCTTAAGTCCACACACAATCACTTGTGGCATCTTCTAAAACATTCTATGATTTCTGGAGGTTCACCTCTTTCATATACTGAATCTACTGAGGGTTTGAGTTCCATTACTAATCGTTCTATCTTTATCTATAAGGATTTCGTACCCAAAATCTTTCCGAGACAACTTTTGTCTCCTTAGTTCTATCAAGTCCCTTTAATTACCCTTGAGTTTCTACAGAACAATCCGTCCTGAAAAGTTCCAAATTCTTACCGGTTCTCTAGAACGCCCAACATAGATTGCGTTTCTTCGAGTGCCCGATTAATCGATCTTAAACTTTTGCACATTATCGTGATCTATTGGATTCCTCCAGTAACTCGTTATTGTATTCACAATTCAAATCTATGCCTTATTACCGCCCTCGGAAATTTATCAACACGAGGTAATCTCTTTCAGCTTCTAGAATAACTGTGGGAGGAAACTCATCAGTTGAAAACTTAAAACTCATTAACTTTAACCACCATCTTAACCTTTCGTACCTAAGACGATCCTCCGTATAATAAAGCCTCAAAATAATTTTCTCGGCTAAAATTTCGATTATCTTTCAAAACTGGTCTACTATAACCATGTGTCCTCTTAAACTCGTCTTCTTCATCCAATCAAGGGACTTCAACTTATTATTCAATATCCTGTTCTGAGGACTCATTACTTACTACTGAGCTTGCGTTTCTCGTATAAAACATCTTGATGGTTCATCATAATAAAATAATCCAATTCACTTCTCTTGGTATAAAACTTTTCTTTGAACTTAGCTTATTTCAAATCTGCTTACCAACAGAACATATCCTGAAACACGCTTTGGTGTGCAACAGGTATTATCATTACTACTTACTCATCCATTTTGGGTCCTAGATTGCATACCATCTTTTCTTCTTAAGGAGTGCTCCACTGTCATTCTCGTGGCTCGAGAAGCATGGGTCGTGGCACGATGGATATCCTGATCCATATGATCGTGGCACGATAAATAATTCCAGCAAGTTCAGACTCTGCAGCTTCATCTGTCCCAATTAATCCTCTTAAGCACTAATCAAATCTCTTCACTAGTTGGATTTAAAATCTCATCCAAGTTGAGTACGCGAGTCCTTCGATTCTCACACGATGTCCTTAATACCACTTCTCAACTACGGTTCCAGTTATGGTTCCATAATGTTCGTGTCTCCTCCTATGAGACATCTCTTAATGACGCGTCCAACTGTGTCAAGGTTCTTCACCTTATCCTTAAATAATTCTGACACTCCTGTAACTCTGCCATAAACAAACTTAGTCACTTTACGGTTCGATGGCCACTATTTGGCATTGATTACTCCTTCTCCAACTCCGTCAAACAATTCTACCACCTTAGTCTTCGCCCTTCACAAACTTCATTCCTCCTTGGTCACATTCAGCTCTCGGACATTTATCCTAACTGTCATATACTAGACTGAGTTGATCAGGCTCAGCTAGATGTGACCTTTAGAACAATACCCGGAACCCAATGGTCCCACTACTTTTATTGAATCTTTAATGACCCAAGGCACGGTCTGAATCGACCTGCTCTGATACCAATTGTAACACCCATACTAAATTATCTAGAATATTTAGCATGTGTATTAATCTGATACTGGGTACATGAAAATTTTCAATAATAAATACAATATAGAACTACTGAATGAGTACAAATAGCTCGTTTATACAAATATCCAAATATCATTTACAATTACATTCTCAAATACATAGATAATCTGTCAACCTCCTGAGCTTGACCTTGACGAGCATCTGCACTCCATCCAGCATCTCCCTGAAGATCTTCATCTGTAAACCACTTGGCTACCTGAAAACCTGCACCAGAAGGATAGGGATGAGACATAATGTCTCAGTGAGCTCCTACCCTACCTACTGTTGGCAACCTCGGGGAACCTAGGGTCGCCGTGCCTACCTCGGCGATCTTGGGAATACCTAGTATCGCCAAGTCTTAACTTTACTTATTTCGCGATCAAGGGAAAGAACTAGGATCGCTTCATTGTCTTATCTCATGCATTTCATACTCTATTCTTATCTCAGTCTTATACGTAGTGATCTTGGGGACATCCTATGATCACATCGCGTTCACTAGGAACTAATCATCATGTCTCGTATTACTTATAAAATATACATATTCATTTTCATATTCGTATTCATCTTTTCATATCATAAAGTTAGAAGTTAGCGTTGAACAAACAATACATTATCTTGGTTCATTTTACGGAGTGCATCCGGGTGGAGTAACCCCGAAGTACATCTCCCATCATACCGGTGAAATTCCTATCATATCAGGCTAACACCGGACTCCTCTTATCTTTGTGTAGGCAACCCTCTCGGTGAAGCCCCATCCGGCATAATCCGGAGCCTGCTGGACACATCTTGCATGTAGACAACCCTCTCGGAGAAGTCCCATCCGGCGAATCCCGGAGCCTGATGGACATGCTTAAATCTTTTAACATACGTGTGGACAATCCTCTCGGAAGAGTCCCATCCGGCGAAACCCGGAGTCTGATGAACACGTTTAATATCGTCTTATAAATTACGCGTGGATAGCCCTTTCGGAGAAATCCCATCCGGCATAATCCGGAGTCTGATGAACACGTTATCATATTCTTTATCATTAAATTCTTAACTTAAGTTCATATACATATCTTATACGTTCATAATCTAGTGCATATCTAATGCATTCTTATGTATTCATTCTTAATTGCCTAACCTATAAATAGGTCCTTAACTTAAACATTAATTCTCATCTTAAGTACTTGTAAGTACTCCTAATACTTTCTCTAGCCTTGGCATATTAATGCATTCTTAGGGGGAAATAACCTCCCAAAACATAACTTATTAACTTATGGTCTTATACTCATTGTTCTCCTAAGCCTTGCTTGGTTATTTGGAAACATTCCATAGCTTAATAATCTCTCTTTGACATCTTAGGGATTGAGGTATCCATCTCTCAATTATTGTACCTTTCCTCATCCTACATAGGTCTAAACATCTTCTAAAATAGCCTACAATTCGGTGGCCGAATTGTCCAATTCGGTGGCCGATTTTCTGCGAACCAGAAATGAGAATTTTGCTGTCAAATTCGGTGGCCGAATTGGAGCATTCGGTGGCCGAATTGCTACTGTTCCAAAACGTGATTTCACTACTTTTGGCTTATCCAATCATGCCAATCATCATAACAGCTTAATAACAGCTTAAGGGATTAATTTCTAGGGCATATTGACAGATTACAACATTGTTGATCAAGAAATTACAAGCCAAAAGGGGATTAGGGCATAAATTATAAACTTGCTCATAATACTAAATACTCTCAAACTTACACAATCGGGTTATAAAACCCTAGGGAGCTCACCTCAATTGCTAGCTCTGATCCTTGCCAAGCTTCCAATCACCAAGCCCTAGCTTGATTCCTCATTATTCCTTGATTTCCTTTCTTTCTTGTTTTTCCTTTGCTTCCCAAATACTCAAGGGTCACCTAATTGTGCTTGCATAAAGATTGAGGGATGAAAGATCAAGTTTGATGATTTAATGGAGAAAAGAGAGAGGATGGGGTGAGAGAAGAGTGGAGAGAAGGAAGAGGATGGTGTTAGAGAGAGAAAGGGAAAGGGAAAAATGAGTAGAAATATGGTTTTTGCCATATAAATAAATCCTTTACTTGGAAATTACTAAATTGCCCTTTTTGCTTAAATATCTCGGATGCATCGCCTCAACACTGATAAATATTCAAGTCTTAAGCGGGATATTACAAATACACTTAAATTGAACAATGGATACACAAGGAAACATCAAATTGACATGAAATTCAAAGGTTTTTCGGTAAATTTCAAAGTTCGTCTCAAAAGTCCATTTTCACCAACAACTTAACAATTAAGCTTGTTTAACAACATCAACAATATTTCATCAAGTTCAAGATCACAATATACAGGGCCCAGGGACTATTTTAAAAAACAAAATATTTTGCAAGGACCTTTTTCAAAAAAATTTTTTACCAGGGACGAAAACCAAAACTGGGCATATTTGCAGGGACCAAAACTACATTTTAATCAACAAAAAGGAGCACGAAATTCACCAAATCAACATCAATTAACATGCAATTAATGATAATCTAGAACACCCAAACCCCATAAGTGCTTATTTAACCCCCCTTGATGAAAGTAATCTCCCCTTACTTTAATTCTTCACTTTTCTTGCTACTTCTAGTATAATCCACGTCTTCCCCTTAAGCTCTTCTAGTTTCCTCTTCTCCAAGCTTTTCTCCTCTCTATTCTCTCACTTGCCTCTCAAAATTTTGTGTTATAATGTTTAACTTAATTCACCACCACTCACTACTGATGTATTTATAATATGGTTTTAGGGTTACTCCCACTAATGAGCTTAGTCACAATTAACTCACAATTATTTTCTCTACACTTTTACTTCACTTAAATCCCCCCCCCCCCCCCCCCCCCCCCCCCCCACATATTAATTATACACCACTATTCTCTAAAATTCAAAATACTAGTTCTAGCATATTTACAAAAATGTCACTCAAGCACTAATAATTCCACTAACCCACCAATCACACATAAATAATCAATTAACAAATATAATTAAATAAATAATACTAATTAATAATAACAAATAATTCTAATACTAAAAATCGAGCTGTTACATTTAATGTTACAATTTGATTGAATTGTATTTTTTTAATAATAAAACATTGCATTAAAAAGAGTATAAAGCATACTCCAACTCAACATAATTAACATCAGTCATAAACAAAATCAAATAATAGCTAAACACACAGAATGATTAATGCACCAATCAAATTTAAAAAAAATAAAAATTGATCAAGACCCTTCAAATTAAATGTTTAACATTTTTCTTGCGTTTTCCACTGTCCTCGAAAACATTTAATTTAACCACAATCAAATTAAAATCTTGTTATGATCGACTTTATTACGTTGAATATGAGCAACTGATTCATCATGCAAAAACCCTAAAGGGTAATAGAGATCTTGTGGTAACTAGAATACCCCTAATGTTTAATTAGTGTATCCGGTGTTGTACGGAATTTAAGCAACAACTTCAAAAAAAATTAGAGCTTAGGGTGTTACTGAATTTCGCCACAATTTAAGACATGTATACTCTCTTGGGTCAAGAGGGAAGCAAGGAGATTATCATATTGGAATGAGCACAATCACACAAGTGAGTTTAAACATCACATCTTCATTCAAAATCTTAAGGTTCTGGGTTAAAGATATGTGTCGAATTCATTTATATGAGGGTTAATACCACTTTTGGTCCTTGTAATATGAGCGAATTCCGGTTTTAGTCCATGTAAAAAAAATTAGATTTCGTCCCTATCATTTCAGATTCTTCCACTATTGGTCCCTCACTTAAACTTGTCAGCAGAATCTGCTGACGTGTCCAGCTGACTGTGTAATTATTTTATTTTTTTTATTTTTTTAATTGAAATCAAATGCCACTTGGATTAAAATGAATTTTGATTTTAAAATTAAATAAAAACTAAAATCTTTAAACCATAAAACAGGGGGTAGTTTTGTAAAATCCCAACACCCCATCTTCTTCTCTCATCTTCTCTACCTTCTCTCAATTTCTCCGCCGTCCATCCTCCTCACCACCACTGTCCTCCTCCGCCGTCCATCCTCCTCACCACCACACCCTCCATCCTCAACCATAATCATCCTCACCGCCATCAATTTGTTCAGATCTTCTCTCCATCACGCCGCCGGCGACATCGTCTTCTCCCTCACACCACCAACGACTCGTTTCAAATCACAACAACCACACCGGTGACGACCTTCTCTGCAACACCGCATTCCCTTAATCTTCTCTGCAGATCGGCAAGTAACGACGCCGATGAGACAACTTATGACCGGATTTGAGACGACGGGAGACCACCAGATCTGAGACGATCGGAGTGAGAGACCGGAATGTGACTTACGACCGGAGTGAGGTACCTCTTTGCCGGAGCATCTCAAATGAGCCACCATCGCATCCTAACTTATGGCGGAAGGTGACGGTTGTGGTGGTGTTGTTGTAGTTTGAGCTTTGGAGGAAGACAATTGAAGCATGAATGGCAGGGAAAAAAAAACGGGTTATGTACAATGCTTGATAGAGGAAGAGATGGTGGTTACATGCAAGGAAGAGAAGAAAAAGAAGAATCTGCTGTCCAATTAAAAAAATGAAAAAATAAAATAATTACATAGTCAGCTGAACGCGTCAGCAGATTCTGCTGACAAGTTTAAGTGAGGGACCAATAGTGGATTTGTTATAAAAAGCACATTGTCACACCAAATCATGTGAGTCTCATATACATTTTGTGGGACATATCTGAATTTTAATCAATTAAAATGAGTGTGTTGAAAAGTGTGTGTTAAAAAGTATATTAATTGTATTATTTTCAATAGAATTAGGAGAATAGTGTAAATAATCAGAGTGTAATAAAAAAATAATGTTTTATTGATATTAAACGACTTATAATCTGGGAAAAAAATTCTCATGCAAAGTAACTTATAATTTGAGATTGTAAGAGTATATGTGTTTGATTGATCTTGTAATACATCGAGATAAAGGTATATGAATTCTTTAAGTTTAATTATTAATAAGGTCCTATTTAGATTATGTTTATTTTGAGCTTGTTCAAGCTAAGCACAAAGGTGGATTCAAGGGTTTCTTTGGGTCGAGAAACAATTTAAAGATCAAACAATTCAAGGCTAGAGGATTCTAGGGATTGAATAATTTAGGAGAGTGAAGTAGCCCATTAGCGAAGACGGAGGAGTGAACCATTATATATCTGGATGTTCATCTTTATTTTTCTGTTTCTCCTTAATTTTCTATTTAATTGATTTTATTTAGGTTTTGTTTATAAAAAAATGTGATAGTTAATATATCCATTTATTTTGAATCAAAATGATATTTGATGAATAGTCAATTATTCTATTTGAGTGTGTATTAACGTTGAAATAGAAAGATATATTCACAAAATCATACACTGAGTTTTGTCAATAGTTTTACGATTGAAATTGAAATTTTGAAAGGTAAGTAAAGCTATTCCAATTTTAGGTGTTTGACATTAACGGTTCATGCTATTGCTAATAGCGTCAACTAAATGGAAATCTCATTTATTACAATAACAAAATTATACTACTTTGAGATTTTGCTAATCTATATACTATACATTTGAGGAGTATTTCATAAGAATATCCTCAAATGCATTCTTAGCATGACACGTGGTACCACCAAATAATTTGGTGAGTTTGACAATTAATGAATTTAATAAATTAATGAAATTAATGTAATTAATGAAATGAACTTCTATTATATTTTTATTTTCATTGTATAATAATAATAATAATTAATGAAATGAGTTTCTATTTTATTTTTGCTTTCATAATAATAATAATAATAATAATGTGACACAATTTTAATATCCTATATTTTATTAAATGCAAACATTAAAAATTTATTTATGAAAATCCTAAAAAAAAACAAATTAGACTGACGAAAATAATGGAAGCTTATTGAATTTGATAAGCGACCCTTGATTATTAATGAAATGAACTTCTATTATATTTTTATTTTCATAATAACAATAATAATTAATGAAATGGGTTTCTATTGTATTTTTGCTTTCATAATAATAATAATAATAATAATAATAATAATAATAATAATAATAATAATAATAATAATAATAATGTGACACAATTTTAATATCCTATATTTTATTAAATGCAAACATTATAAATTTATTTACGAAAATCCTAAAAAACCAAATTAGAATGACGAAAATAATGGAAGTTTATTGAATTTGATAAGCGACCCTTGATTATTAATGAAATGAACTTCTATTATATTTTTATTTTCATAATAATAATAATAATTAATGAAATGAGTTTCTATTGTATGTTTGCTTTCATAATAATAATTATAATAATAATGTGACACAATTTTAATATCCTATTGTCATACCCCATTTTTTGACTCATATTTTATCTTTTATTATTTCATCTTTTATTATTATCTTTTATTTATTTCATTCTTGTCATAGAATTTTTATTTGCATTTATCACTATTAGCATTACTATTAATAATATCATCATCCTTATTATTATTAATATTATTGTTATTCTATTTTTTTAATAATAATATCATTATTATCTTTTATTATTATTAAGGTTTTATTTATTAATATTATTAAGCTTTTCATCATTTTTATTATTATTATCATCATTTTCATTCTCATTACTTTTCTATTTTATTTGCATTATCATTTTCATTATTATCATTTTCATTATCCTTATTATTATTATTTGTTATTACTCCCTCCGTCCCAAATTGTATGACGTTTTGGGCATTTCACACGTATTAAGAAATATAATTAATTTTGTGTGGAAAAGAGATATTATGAGTTGTTTTACAAAATTGTCCTTAATAAATGGTATGAAAAATATAATTTAAAGAATTGAAAGAAGAGAGAGTAATAAATAGTTAAGGATATAATAGAAAAAGTAACATTAATGTTTCATTGGTATTGTAAAATGACATATAATTTGAGACAAAATTTTTTTCCAAAACGACATACAATTTGGGACGGAGGGAGTATTTATTATTCTTTTTACCTTTTATTTTATTTTAAAACAAAAAATACAAAAAAACAGGAGATCGCACTGCGAAGTGACCTTCGCACTGCGACTCCTGCGAATTTTCTGCAGATTTCTAATTTTTTGGTCTTTCTTGTTTTTGTTTTCATTTTAACTATTGTTATTACTCTCTATTAGTATTATTATCTTTGTTATTGCTATTTGTGACTGATTTAATGCAGTAAAGCAAGAATCAAAGTGTGACATTAAAGGTAAAAGGAAAGAAGGATTTTCTTCCAACCTAACATGTGCTCAAACAAATTGGCTGCCCTTGGTCAGCTCTTGTCCCTCCAATTTGACCCATCATCCAACCTGAGCTTGCCAGCCAGCTACTTGATCCCTTTCCTTCCCTTTTTCTCCACCAAAACCAGTCAAACTTAAGTGGTTTTTGCTTGCAAAAAGCTGTTTGTGCTGCCCTGTTTTGAGCTGGATTTCTCCTCCCACACACCAGCCCACATGCTCATTTTGCTTCCCCCAATCTCCCTGTACATGGCAGTACACATTTTCATTGTTTGGCCTTCCAAGATTGCAAGGATTAATCCCAAGAATCACACAATCTCAAGCTGCCCTGTTTTTCAGTTTTTCTCATCATTACCTTCTAGAATCAGCTGCATTTGTGGCTGAGATTAGTCAAGGTCTTGCCCCTTGGCACAAGGCAAAGCAACTTCTATCCTTTAGCATTAAATGCAAAGTGATTTAGCCTGGATTTAGCCCACAAACCAGCTAGGATCTAGAGATATTGTTCATCATTTCATGGATTGCATTTTTGCCTATAAAAGGGAATGCAAGGCATAAGGATCACAACAGATTGAAAGAGCCATTACACCAGAAAAACAGCCATACACACACACAATACACACCAAAAAATCCATTGCATTGCAGCATCAAATCAGTTCATACACAAAGCAAAACCAATTAGAGTTCATTGTTCATAAACTCTAATCAATCAAGCAAGCCACTTCCAACCTCTTGCTCAAGCATTGCTAGAAGTTCTGTAAGTCTCCTTTAATCTTTGTCTTTCATTGTGTTTGTTGTTTTCATCATTTTCTTTGTTCAATTTCATTTTGTGCACAAAAACCCCTTTTGAAACTCAAAAGGGATCTCAAAGGGGCCAAGCCTTAAAACTGAGTTTTCACACTCCTTTTTCTCAATTTTTGTAAAGCTTTTTAACCCCCTTTAGGTTCTGAAGCTTGCTTAGAAGCAGTTTCTGAACTTTTGTTCAGAAACAGCTTCTGAGTTCAAAATTTCGTATACTTCGCAGAGCAAAGTATTGTTCGCACTGCGAACACATCAGAACCTGACTTCGCAGAGCCAAGTTCTGGTTGCTCTGCGAAGTATGTAAAATTCAGAGCATGAATCAGGCATCCAAATGCCAAATTTTTGGGGTTCCAGCCCTTGATTCAGAACCTAAAGAGGGTTAAAATCATTTTTGTCCAAACCCTATTCATAATCATGCACAACTTTGGAAATTTTGCAAGTTCGTGCGATAAATTTTGAGTAACTTGTGAAGCAAGTTATGTCCTTAATTTTCAAAACCAAGTTTGAGCAATAGGCTAAGTTCTCTATTTCCAAAACCAAACTTGAACAACCATGTTGTTCATGATTTTCAATCCAAACGCGAACTTAAGCCGAGCTTGCTCACTTTTTTAAACCAAGCTCGAATTGAGCCGAACTTGTGAACTTTCCAAATTTGTGTATGTTTTTATGATCTTGTTCATCGTTCAAACTTGAACTACGCTTGTTCTTGAGTTTCAATAGCTTAAGCAACAAGTAATGTTCATGATTTTAATAAACTCGAACAACAAATTTGTTCGTGATTTCGTTTTTTTTCAACTTTCCTTTTAAAGCATTTTGGTTCCCTTTGAGATTCCTTATAGTTCCAACAAAACTAAACTTGAATGAAACGGGAATGGCTTGACGTATGTCTCCCCAAACCTCGGTTGCACGAATGCGTGACGTATGTCTCGTCGCTCGGGCAACCGTCATTCCACCTTTGACGCGTCTAGCACGCTCAACCTTCCCTTGGCCCCCTTGGACCATTTTTAACCTTTTCTTGGCCCTCGTGGTCAATCCGAACCTTTCGCGCCTTTGCGCGTTTATTTTCAACCATTTACGCCTTGCGCGAATTTATCGCCTCCGCGCGTTTGTCGTTTATTTTCAAACCTTTTACGCCTCTGTGCGTCTGTCTTTTTTTCTTAAAACATTTACGCCTTGCGCGAGTTTATCGCCTTAGCGCTTGTCTTCAACATTTAAAACCTTTTACGCTTTCGTGCGTTTTAAAACCTTTGTTCACGTCCGAGTGCAAATCTTTTATCAAATCATTTACCTTTATGCATTGTCGTCAATGGCCAGTTCGGCAACAACCCGAACAGTTGACATTTACTTTCTCTTTTTCAAACTTTTTTCGCTCGGACGCGATCAAATCTTTTTTAACTAAAACGAACCAACATACAAACTTTTTCTAGCAAAGAACTACGTACGCTTTGAATTCTCCGACTACCGGGAGATACGTAGGAGCAAGATCGACATCTTGTCAAGCCCATTAATAAAACTTTCTTTTTTCCCCTTTCGTTTGTTTTTATCTCTTTTTCCCTTTATATTATTATATTTTTTTATATGATTAAACACGCAAGCAAAACTTCGAAACATTTTAAGCCTAAGCCGACTAAGAGGTTCCCGTTGAGTACAACGGATGTGAGGGGTGCTAATACCTTCCCCTCGCATAATCGACTTTCGAACCTAAAATCTTTTTCAAGGTAATTTCGAACTTTTTTCCTTTTCTCCCCGGAAAATTAAAAGTTCAGTCGTGATTTAACATTGGTGATTCAATGCTTCCCAATAGCTTGACATCCGAAATTTGACGCGACACCTATATTTTATTAAATGCAAACATTAAAATTTTATTTATTTAAAAATATAAGCGTTGATTTCATTAGAAACTCATTTTTAATTTATTTTAATTCATTAAAAAAGGTAAACGATTTTAATAAATGCATTAAAAAATATTTTAGTCTTTTTTAATTAGTAATAAATGCCTTATATTTTTAATTAGAAATGGTAAATTAATTAGACATATTTGAGTACAAATGCGTTAATTAGGCATAAATGTCTTATATTCGTAAATGCCTTATATTTTTAATTACTCAAATGCGTTAAAGAAATCAACGCATTTATGTCTAATTAAAAAGATTTTCTAATGAAATCAACGCATTTATGCCTTTTTTAATTATAAAAATATTTGAGTACAAATATGGTTTGCATATATTTTAATTTATTTTATGAGACACAATTTTAATATCCTTGATTAATGTGGAAAACGTAAACAATTTTCTAAGACTAAAATGCATTAAAAAGGTAAATGCAATCAATGATTAATGAGACTGAATGATGCCAAATGAATTTGCATTCTTAAATTGGCTTTGAAATAACTACAATCACTCAAATGTTTTATTTTATTTCCACTTTTCACATGATGTAATAAATCAATGTAGTAAATTGTGGATCTAAACAATAGTAGCGAGTCGTTTCTTTAAAAAAAAAAAGTGTAGTGAGTTGCTTGAATTTTCCCCTATAAATAAAGATTCTTCTTTCACCATTCCTCACACCATTTTGACATTTGGTCAACGAATTCTAAACTCTTTTAAAATTTTATGTTTTTCATGTTTTCAACAATTTTCATTGTTGTCATTTTATTCAATGATTCCGAAACCAAAAATTAATTTTATTCTTGAGATTAATCATGTGAGAGATAACCTTGGAGTTTGGTTGTTCATATTGATCACACTTGGTTTGTACGTGATGTATCAAATAATAAGCTTTCAGTCTCACTAGATATGGATACATATTTATGTGTTTTGTTTTGTAATAATTTTTTACTTTTTTTTTGTTTGTTAATTTGTAAGTATCAATAATATTTATACTATTTATATAGTTTTTAATCTTTTTGATTGATAAATAACAAACATATCAAACATGAAGTTTGATTAGTGTAATTTGATAGTATGGGTTTGATTTAATCATTTGATGCATTTCATTTTAAAATGTTACCAGAATGCTTACTTGAGTTCGTATGCAAAAGTAATAAAATGGGGTTAAGAAAAAACTGATTACGATTGAACTTGATCGTGATGGTTTAATGATCGATTTTTATGGTGTTTTTTTATAGGTAAAAATTGTTGGGTTTATTAAGTTACGAATTATAATTGTAATATTATCATATGAGAATGGATCAATTGACTCTAAGAGTATGTCTTTAAAATTATTATAAATATCAACATTTGATTGAAATATTAATTTATGGATGTGATTAATTAAAATAATTGTTACGGTGACAACTTTTCTTCATAATCTCAGCGTGTTGCTCATCATTCATCTTGGATTTTTTTTCATCTCTTCATGTTAATCATTTAGCTAAATCTTCATCTCTCATCGTGGATTTCTTCATGTCGATTTCTACTTCATGTGATTTCTTTGTTGGATTTGATCGTGCCGTTTCTGATTGTGGTACCACTGCTTATATTTACGATCTCATGAAAACACTTCAATAAAAAAAATCCCATGATAGCACTTGCCGACATTTTTCATAACAAAACTATAAAAGAAATAAATTTTCATCTTTTCTTAATATAGCCCACAAGTTGGATCATTGACTTTCTACTTTATGAAAATCGACCAATGGAAATTGGAAACGTTTGAAGAGAAGGTAACTAGACAAGAGAATAACACATTGAGATTATGGAGAAGTGACATCACTGTAACAATTATTTAAATTAATCACAACTGTTAGTTAATATTGCAATCAAATGTTAATATTTGGAGTAACTTTAAAGACGTTATTGAGGTCAATTGATCAATTATATCTTATTATGTTATTATTCACGTAAGTAGCAAATGAGGTATTTATGAAAAATTGAAAACATCTCTTATATATATATGATCCTTTATGGACGAATGTGAGTAAAGAAGTTAGTTCATGAGAGTATGATCCTTTATGGATCATGGAATATATGAACTTATACATGAAAATCTATGGAAATAGTTGACACTATGACTAGGAAGAAGATTAATTTTATGTGCCCACAGGAAAAATTGGATGGGTGAAAAGGCAAAAGAATTAGATAGTTCAAGATTTAAGCATTGATACACTGGCAAAATTAGATCGATAACTGGGGTAGGCATTATTTTGGATAAGGGGTGTAAGAAGGTTATTATGGATGTAAAAAGGATATGGGATCAGAGCATAGGCCAGAAATTTGTAGTGGAACAAGACATCTTTAATATTATTAGTGCTTACACATTTTAGGTAGGGTTCGAAGAATGTCTCAAAGTAAAGTTTTTGGATGATTTAAAATACTTAATTCAGGATATACAATGAGAAAAAAATATTTTTCCTACGTGGGGATCTAAATGGGGCGGGAGTGTTTCGAGAAGTTTTGAAGGCATGCATAGGGGTCTGGCCTTGGGGATATTAATGCGGAGGGTAAATCCATCCTAGATTTTTTGCCATCTTTTGATCTTACTATAGCTAATATGTGCTTAAGGAAAAGAAAGGAGCATTTTATCTCATGCAATAGTACATAAAGGTTTGTTTGGTTATGGATGTAAGGGTTAATAAGAGAGACGAAAGATGAGAAGCAACAACTGGGCTTCAAGGATCAAGTGATGGCATTTAAAAGGTGAAAAATAAAGTGTTTTCCAACCCAATATTTTAGAGGAAGGCTACACAAAGCTACATGGAAGTGAAAATGATATTTTGGATAAGATGGCATGTGAGATAAGAAAAGTAGCAAAAGAGACACAAGGAGAATTAATAGGTTTTTGATCTAGGAGTAAAAAATATTAGTGGAACAAAAGTGTTCAAAGCAAAGTTAGAATCAAAAGGGAATGTCTTAAAGTGTGGTTTAGGTGTAAAAGTATATAAATTTGAGAAAATTATACGAGAGTTAGAAAACAAACCAAAAAGGCATTGAACTAAGTAAGAACACAAGTTTTTGATGGGTTATACCAATCCTTAGGTATCAAGGATGAAGAAAAATCTATATATAGTCTTGCTAAGTGACGGGAAAGAAAGGCAAGAGATTTGGATCAAGTGAAGTGTATTAAAATGAAGAGGGTAAACCTATTGTTTAGGAAAGAGATATAAAGGATTGATGGAAGAAGTATTTCCACAACTTATTTAATGAAAGTCATGGGATATTACCAGATTCTAACATGATAGACATTAGAGTGGAGGATTGAAACTATAACTACTATAATTCAAGAACACGAGTTAAAAGAAGCCTTGAAAAAGATGAGTAATGCCAAACTAATTGGGCCTGACAACATACCCATTGAAGTGTAGAAAATCCTTCGAGAAAGAGACATTATAGGTCGATCACCAATTTTTTTAACGAAGTTATGAGGTAATAGTGAATATCGGGTTAGTGGAGAAAAGACACTTTAATTTTGATCGATAAGATTAAGGGGGATATACAAAATTGTGCAAACTATGTTGGAATGAAACTTATGAGTCATACCATATAAAATTATGAAAAAGAATGATTGAACTGAGACTAAGAAAAAAACTTGAGTTACGTATAATCAATTTTGGTTTTATGCGTGGAGGTCGACTATGAAAATGATCTACTTACTACGACGTATTACGGAGTGATATTAGATTGATATAAAAACAATTTATTTATGTTTTTACTAAAATTGTAAAAAATATAAAAATTTCTCACACGTGCTTAACACAACTATCCAAATATATATAATTTGCTGATTTGGTGTTAACTTCGTCGGAATTCAATGGAAATCGGCTCCAAATATTAGTAACATAGTATATATATGAGCAAAACAAAAAGAGAGCAGAGTAGCTGAGTAAAAAACATATATTAAACCAAAAAGTGTACAACCAAACTGAAAAGCAAATAAGAGAAAATAGATGAACAATAACCCACAAAAGCCACGAGGGATCTCTCATGAACAAGTAACAACTGAAAATCGAGATGAAATTGAAACAAGTTGAACTATCCCACCCTCTAAAACAATTTATTTGTTAGGATAAAAACACTTATTTGAAATAAAATAGAGTTGTAAGCTACATATATATACTTTATATTTATAAAACCAAATATTTTAATACAACAATATAATATATATTTTTATAAAAACTACACAATATTACATCTTATACTTTTCGTAAAAAAAAAACTTTATAATTTATACTAAACTTATTTTAAATTTATACTGACTTATATGTCAAATAACTTAAATATTCATCAACTTTACGTCAGATGTATTTTTTTGTGTAAATTAATTTTGAATCCAATTTAAAATAGTATTTTTTTAAAATAAAATTTAATAAGCATGTTAATTACCCGTGGTTGGCACGGGAATCATACTAGTAGTTTTACAATTGACAGGTACCTAATGCTATTTCAGTTTTGAGTGTTTGACATTAACAACTCATGCTGAGTCAACTAAATTAATATGTGATGCACAAGTCAATCGTAGGAAATTAATAAGAAGAACGGGCGGACGGTTACAGAGTGCCCGTTTAGTTTTTATAATGAAAATTAATAATAAAAAAAAGAGTTGTTGATAACATGCCCATATTATGACAGTACATACTATGTTTAATAAGAAAAAAAGTGTATATTGAAGACAAGTTCTACGGTTCAGATGTAAAACGGATTGTTTATTTTTTCTTCATAAAACAGTAACTATCTATTTAGTAGTTCTTGAAATCACCTCAAACTTTGACAAAATTTGTGAATAGTGTAATGAATAGTCTAACATAATACACCCTCCAGTCACTATTATAAGTAAAAATATTCATTCAATTAATAATGTATATAGTCTTTGTTATAGACCACATACATCATTTAATGAATGAATTTAAATGTTGATTTTTGCTTATAATAATGACTGGAGGGTGTATATACATAAAAACTATGCAAAAACTACAAGTAAGTTTCCAAAAGATTTATAATTAATATCTTAAACTATTTAAGTAAACAAGTAAATTTCCAAAAAAGATTTTAAATTTGACTTAAAACGTAGAGAATTGAACCGTTGTGAATCGGAATTGAACCGTAGAAGCTCTCTTATATTAATATAAAAAATTGTATATATATTTAAATGTTTGAAACCCTATTTGTAAAAAACAATGAGAGAATGACATGATAATATTAACTTTTGTATTACCTTAACTGTGAACGATTATGTTGCTCCTTACCTTGTTTGTCTTTATATATATATATATATATATATATATATATATATATATATATATATATATGTCATTTAAAAAAACTAAGAATTTGTTTGATAAAAGGTCAGCCCAAAATCTTGTATCTTCGTTAATTAAATATTAATAACGAAAAGACGGGTGCGTATTGTCCTTTCTACCCACTATTGTGATGTGTTTTATTGTATATAGAAATATATCAATTTTGGTACATACTATGATCAAATATTTTTGTCAAAAAAATAGTGTCAAATATTGTTTCTATTGTAATTGGAGAAACCTCTTGATCGATGGAAGTTGATTCCTTTGGGTAGGTTTTTTTTTTTTTTTTAAATTTCACTTCTCTTATGATGATGATCTTAGAAGTGTTTGGTCGAATGTCGCTTGAAACTTGAAGTCGGGATTGTTACGTTTATCGCACTGGTCTCTGGATTTTAATCCCTCTAATTAGACTCAAACTCATAGTCAGGTACGAGTATGTTTTCATTATCTTCATCTGGAATATTAACAAGATATAATCCTTTTTGAGATTGTTGGGGCTATTGGTAACCCTATAATAATTGATGAGAATGGTAGAAACAACTCATTTGGTCACTATGCTCGTGTTCTAGTAGATATCAATTTTACTGGGTTTATTCTTGATACTCTCTGTGTTGACATTGAGATTGAATATGAACATCCTCCATACTTTTGTTTCACTTGTAGTTATATTGGTCATTCATCGAATCATTGTAAAAAAGATCTTGCCAACAAAATTGCTCGTGAAAAGGTGACCATTAAAAATAATTTTGTTAAGAATGTCCCTTAAAGGCATGTTCAAGTGCACGGCTATAGTAAAATTGTGGTGATTGAAGATCATATTATTCTTGACATAATAAGGTCTAAGGAAGTAACAACTAATGTGTTGGTGGGTGATGTTATAAACCTTGATGAAGAACTATATTCTAGCACTTCCGTTGGAGCAGTTCTGGTTCAATCAACACATTTTGAAGCGATGACTGAAAAACAAAGTTAGGACCAACAGAGCAACGAACTTCCTGATATGCGCATCGTTGGTCCTTGGAGTGATGTTGTGACAGACTTATATTATAATCAAGATCCCCCATTTTGGTACGGTTTGTGTTCTTCCAATGTCATGGTTTCTAAAGATGTTTTAAATCCTAACATCGCTCATGACTTGGAGATTTTGCGGTCATATTTGAAAGACAATGATGCTTATGCAAGTGAGCCTCATGTTTATACTGGTGAGGAAGAAAGAGAGGCAATTATTAACTACTTGAAGAAGGATTCTACATCTAGAGAAGAGCCTTATATTGAGGCGTCTAAGACTAAGAAAAAGATTGTGTAGAAAGATTTTCAGGTTCATAACACTCGTTATATGGGTAGACCTCCAAATTGATTTGAGTTTTTTCTGTGGGTTTTGTTTCTTTCCTTGCTATCTATTGGTTTTTTGTTGCTTTTTATTTCTTTTTTACTATGTTTTTCTTGTTTTGCTTTTTTCTTGTATGAGAAAGTCTCCCTTTTCCTTTTGTTCTTGTTTCTTTATAACTATATATTTTTAGGGCGTTGCAGTTGGTTCACCATATGCACCTCTTGTTGCTAAAAAAAAGTAATGTCGTTTTATTTTAACGAGGTTTACCACGTTTATTTAATTAGTAATTTTAATAATAAAATAAAAGATTTAACATTGCAAATATAATTGTTTAAATGAAAGATAGAATTGAAGGTGAAAAAGTTAATAAAAAATCATATATCCTCTTAATAGATAAGTATGGATTATAGATAAGATAGAATAACTAAGTGATTGGACCCAATTTGTTAATGAACTTCTCGTATGACGAATTGTTTAGGTGAAGCCAAGTTTGATTCTTGATGAAAACAATTATTAGTCTGACTTAACTTACATCTGGTTGAACACTTCATTATTAGGTCACTTTAATTTCTCCTAAAAATTGGAGGTTAACACCAAAAAAAGAATAAGATATAATTTTTTTTTTTGGTTATCGAATAAGATATAATTTAATCACATGCATTTAATGATATGTTGTTATATAATTAATAAATATACAAGACCTAACATGCTAATTAAACTCTTACATATAGATAAGATAATAGATTTGAGTCATTTTCTTTCACCCAAAATTGTCAATCGCCCGTTAGAGTTTAGTTTGAATGATATGCAAATCCGATATCACAATTCCTATTTCTCCATATTTTTATGGGTCACTCAATCTCAACTTCAACATCATTTCGTGGGTGGTGAGAGTCCCCACCAATGGATTTAACTCATTTAACATTGCTGACTGTCCTTTTCAATTATGATCAAAGTTTTCTCCGTCCCCTCATTTACAGATTTAATTTTATATATTAGTAGTCTATAACATCTATTCGTACACGAAAGAAACGAAATATTTTTCTCGAATTGTGCCAATTAAATAGAGTTGATAATGCTTTCAAGCATGACTTTAGCTTAATGGGCTAAAATAATTTAGTGTGTGGAAATCAATCCCTATTAATGTTTAGCGACAATTTAATATAAAAAGGTATGTCCGTGCTTACGTCTAATCATATTCACTATTTTTTTTCCGGAAGGTTAACTTGTCCCTACGTTAAGGAATCTAAAGTGAAAATTTTGTCTATAAAATTATGTCAATTTATTTTTCTAAAGATTGAAAATTAATGTTTTGTAATAAATATTTACTATTTATGGATTCTTATTAGCATAACCCCTTTTTTGATTATATAAAAAAATCTTTATAGCATTTCATTAATGATAAGAGTAATAATACAAGAATAAGAATTAAGCTGAGTTTTCTATCTTTTATTCTTTTATATTCAATTAGTTTGTTTCATCCACTTTTGTAAGTTTGTTTCTTTTTATCTTTTCCACAAGAGTTGTTGAACTGATTAGTGGCTAAGTTTCCTTTTAATCTTATCTACTAGAGTAACTCCTGCTGCAATTTTAACTAAACCAATTACAAAACCACTATATAAATAGAGGACTCCACTCAGTTCAAAAATCACACCAAAAAGTTCTATTGAGTTGTCGAGAACTTTTTCTCTCTTCTCCCTCCGGCTTGTATTAACGAGCTATTCTTCTCCTCATCTTCTTTTTTTGTCCCTTTGGAATTAAGAGCGTTCTTAAGATCTTAGTCCCTATTCGGTATAATGTCCCTTCGGAATTAAGAAATGTCTTAAGAACATAGTCTCTTCGATAATATATGTCCATTTGGAATAAAGAATACTTTTAAGATCATAGTCTCTTATTGGAATAATAATGTCCCGTCGGAATTAAAAATGATCTTAACAGTATAGAAAAATTCTTTCGATATTTTTCTTCTTTTGAGAAGTTAAATAGTCTGAATGGTGCTATCACCATATTTGAATGGTCGTAGTACTATATTGATATTTTGGAGAACTTAAAGGTTAGAATGATGATAACACCGTATTTGAGTGGTCTTAGCACCATAATATAGTGCTCACAATACCATATTCGAGTGGCTTCAATATTAATGAGTGGTCTTAGTACCATATTGGAGGTGTAAATCTCGAACGATTTTCTACAGTGCAGTAGTTAACCGCACAGTTGTAGCTGGACTTGTTTTATCTTGGAGGCGGCGTGGTTGACAGCCTGCCTTGCACAATTTTGAGCAATGCCATGATACGTCTTAAAAAGAGCGACTTGGACGTGACTCAACCTAGTAACAACTTCGGTAGATATTCTCTTTCAAAATAGAATTTGAAAATCCAAAATAAAACAAAGATATATGGAAACCCAAAAAAGTCAGAACCGCATTGTGACTTGTGAATATATGGAAACCCAAAAAATAGAATTTGGAAACCCAAAATAGAAATTACTTGTTGACATTGCATTGTCCCAAAATAAAACAAAGATAAAACAGGTTATATAAATACATCTTTGAATTTGTTTGAAAACTATTTTCAAAACTCAGAACCGCATTGTGAATAGATAACTCTAATTGCCAAGAGAATAGGAAACCCAAAAAAGTCATATATTGGAAATCAGTAGCCACCATCAGAAAATGAAAATGGTTCACAATTTATTTAATTGTTCGAAACCAAGTCATATGTCCCAAAAGTGTAAGAACGGGTTAAGTGTTGCTCCGCAACGTGACTTGACTGAAGATTAATTCACTGTTATTATTAATATAATCAATCTAGTTGGTTGAAGTGAATGGTGGATCAACATTAGCACCTAGCGTTTTATCTACTAAAGATCGTGCTATATTGTAAATATATGTTACTGCTGAAAATAAGAAAGTGTTGTCAGAATATTCAAAACACCACTAAAGTTGTTGACTTTAGAGATATGGAGTTACCATTTGAATTGCAATTCACGTCCGAAAAGAAAATTATTCTCTAAAGTGTGATGCATGATCCTAAAACAAAAAAATATAAAGAAAGAATCCGCATTTTACATTTCTACTGAATAAGACTGAGTTTACTCAGACTTAAAGAGAGACTTGTGCATCATGCATTCTTGTCGGAAAAGACTGCGCCTTTGATGGTATCTTCAAAATTATATTCTCCTTTTGTTTTGCACATTTTGTGATTTTAATATTTGACATGCCAAATTTTTATCATGTGAACAAACATTTAATTTTAAATTTGAGTAACTTGGTTTTAATTCTCAAGTTATATTTAAAGAATTTTGAAAAACAATTATTGATAACTACAATTTTGAAAAAATAAAATTGATACGATTGACATGTTCAATTTTGTAACATAAATTGAAATTTATGTTAAATAGAATACTCAACTCTAAGAACAAAATTTCTACTTATGAAGTTTTAGAAGAAAAGACAACCCAACTTGTCTTATTTTTTAACTTGGGATTATCTGACCTAGATTCGGATTTCGAACCCCAAGAGAGTTAAACGCATTAGTAGAGCCTATGAATGTGTATTCATTGGGTATGTTATAAATAGCTAAGCATATGGTCTTATAACCTAAATGCTAAGTGAGCATAGAATCAAATGGTGTCGATTTCTATGTAAATAATTACCTCTTTAAATAAAGAATAGTGGGGGCGCTAGTGAGAACACGACATTAGTGGGGGCAAAGTAATTTCCCTTTAAATATTAAAAACTAGTGGGGGCACTATATCCGATCACATTCCAGTAATCAGAAATAGTTATAAAAACATCGTATGAGATGTTATAGAACCTCAAAGAGGTAAGAAAGCTAGAATTGCTAAAGAGTATGAACCTGCTTATATGGTTTATACATTGGAAGAAGATCCATTAAATTTTTGAAAAGAAGCAATAAACGATGAAATGGATTCTCTAGAGTCTAACGAAACATGACACTTAGTTGAATTGCCTCCTAATTGCATACCAGTCGGTTGTATTTAAATTTTGGAAAAGCAACTAAAACCTGATAGTTCGGTTGATGAATACAAGGCGAGCCTTGTCGTCAAAGGTTTTAGACAAGGAGAAAAATATAGATTTCTTCGACATTCATTCACCAGCCTCTAGAATCGTATCCGTAAGAGCAATAGTCTCTTTAGTCGATGTTCATAACTCGATAGTACTCCAAACGGATGTGAAAGCTGCCTCTTTAAATGGTGAACTAGAAGAAGAAATATATATGGAACAACCTGAAGGTTTTGTGATTCATGGACAAGAAAACAAGGTTAGTAAGTTAAATAAATCTTTGTATGATCTAATATAATATCCGAAGCAATGACATGGAAATTATGACAACCTAAAGATAACGGATGAGTATAAAGTGAATAAAAGTGACAAATGTATTCACTATAAATATGAAAATAACATTTGCACAATCATATGTCTCTATGTAGACGACTTGCTCATATTTTGTTTAAAGATTCATGATGTAAATTAAGTGAAATAATTGTTTAGCAACAACATTGATAAGAAAGACCTATGTGAAGTTGAAGTAATTCTTAATTTCAAGATTACTAGATCAGAAAAGAGAACTTTTTTTTATCAATCTCACTATGTTGAGAAGATCTTAAGGAAATGTAATTATTTTACTGTAAACTTGCAAGCATATCTTATGATCCAAGTGTACAACTCTTCAAGAACACTTGAAATTAGAAAAATAGAATATGTGAGCATCATTGGAAGTCCTAAGGTTTGCCACTGAATGTATTAGACTCGACATTGCTGACGTCGTGGGACTCTTGTTCAAGTTTACTAGTAGACCAAGTGAGAAGCATTGACATGTTATTTAAAGAGTCATAATGTGCCTTAAGAAGACTATGACTCTAGGATTAAATTATGATAAGTATCTTATTGTACTTGAACGGTACAAGATACAAAATATAACATCCTTCATACGAGTCTTAAGTGACCAGTGGCTACACATTGAGCATCACTGAAGGAGTTGTCTGTTGAAACAGATAATATTGACTCAGTCCACTATGAAATGAATCTGAGATGAGAACACTAGAGAAAACTAGTGAATAAGAAAGTTGATAGGATGCTTGGTAGTTGAAATCCCCTTGTGAGAAAAATCGTTGCCAACTATGTTAATTCATTATGGTAGTACCACGACTATTGCAAAATTGAGAATCGTTATTACAACGATAAGAGACGATAATTAAGGCACGAACACATAAAGAATTTGAGAGCTACCTACTCTCAAAAGGAACGGTTAAAGTAGATCATGTACGTTCTGACGAAGAATTAGTTGATCCTTTTACGAAAGGAATAACTAAGAAAGTCTTAAACACATCCAATAAGATGAGACTAATGCCTAAAGATCATGAGTGATGGTAAACCGATCTCCATGGCTGGAGATCCCAAGAAATAGGTTCAATGGGTAATAACAAGTCACGAGTGGTAGAACATGTTATGAAAAAACTAAGAAAGCATGATTCATGCAGTGACGATGAGATAATAGAAACTCTTAATGAGATCTATACTCTATGTTGAGTGGAGTACATGGCTACATGAGTACTCTTGATAGACTCACCTATATGAATGTGGAACTGAGACCGGTTCCTATGGAATTCGGGATAGAATACCTAGAGCGTTCGTTAAAACTGGGATAGACGTGTAGAGTCATAAACACACGAGCTTTTAGAAGAAACCTTAGGAAAAGGTTTTTGTACGGGTTATATGTATGAGATAGAGTTCAATGCTGCGAGCAAATCTTGTTAAATTGGAATGGTATCCACTATTAGCAACCTTATAGAAACGTCTTTGACGTTATATTGAAACCATTTTTTAAATTCAAGTGGGGGATTGTTGGAACATTGGTGTGAAGTTGTAAGGAAGTTCGAAGATTCAACACCAAGTAATATAACTTTGAGCTAGTGTGATGTGAATTGAAAAAATAGAGAGTGGGGGTCCCACATAAAATAGAACACACACATTAGTAGTGCTTAAATTGTAGTATTTAATTTTAAATACTTGGTAATGATAAAAATAATAGTAATTATTATTTTTATTCATGGATATCACTTCCCAAAATTTAACTTATGTTGGTTGTGATAAGAATAAGAATTCAAGTGAGTTTCTTATCTTTCCTTCATTCATATCCAATTAATTTGTTTCCTCCACTTTTGTGGGTTTGTTTCTTTTTTATCTTTTCCACAAGAGTTGTTGAACTTATTAGTGGCTAAATTTCCTTTTGATCTTATCCACTAGAGTAACTCCTGCCACAATTTTAGCTAAACCAGTTACAAAACCTCTATATAAATAGAGGACTCCATTTAGTTCAAAAATCACACCAAAGAGTTCTATTGAGTTGTCGAGAACTCTTTCTTTCTTCTCCCTCCAGCTTGTATTAACGAGTTATTCTTCTCATCATCTTCTTTTCTGTCCCTTCGAAATTAAGAGTGTTCTTAAGACCTTAGTCCGTATTTGGTGTAATGTCCCTTCGGAATTAAGAAAGATCTTAAGAACATAGTCCCTTCGATAATATATATCCCTTTGGAATAAAGAGTATTTTTAAGATCATAGTCCCTTATTGGAATAATAATTTCCCGTCGGAATCAAAAATGACCTTAACATTATATAAATATTCTTTCGATATTTTTCTACTTTGGAGAAGTTGAAAAGTCAGAATGGTGGTATCACCATATTTGAGTGGTCGTAGTACCATATTGATATTTTGGAGAACTTAAAGGTTATAATAGTGATAACATCATATTTGAGTGATTTTAGCACCATAATAGAGTGGTCACAATACCATATTAGAGTGGTTTCAGTATTAAAGAGTGATCTTAGTACCATATTAGAGGTTTAAATCTCGAACGGTTTTCTACAGTGCAATAGTTAACCGCACAGTTGTAGCTGAACTTGTTTTATCCTGGAGGCGGCGTGGTTGATAGTCTGCCTTGCACAATTTTGGGAATTGTCATGAAACATCTTAAAGAGAGGGACATGGTCGTAACTCAACCTAGTAACAACTTCTGTAGATACTCTCTTTCAAAATGGAATTTGAAAATCCAAATACACGAGTTTGAAAATCCAAAACCAACACTGTGTTTGATAAATTTTAATAAAAAATATATTTCTTCCATCTTTTTTATTATAAAATTTGTTTACTTACTAAAACTTATAAGAGCATCTCCAATGGAGGTTCATTTACTTAACAAGGACCTCTCCGTGTTAACGACCCCCATTGGAGGAAGAAAAAATGGGTACCTATTAAGTAACAGACAACTATATAAGGACTCTCTCCTGGGCTACTAACGGGTATCACGTTTAAAAGAAATAATCAAATATGTACAAGTTGGTCCCACTTTCAAAAGAAGTAATATTTTATAAGGTAATTTATAATTTAATAAATAAATTACTTTTGTGTAATGATGTAAAGTTAGTTGGACTTATTTAACTAATTTTCATTGGAGTCCCTATTAGTGTATTCTAATTGAAGTCATTGAGTCGTTAATATATACTTTTATTAAAAAATTATAAATAAATGATGTGTACATGTGGAGTCCATTTAAGGAGTCCCTATTAATGTACTACCATTGAGACCTTTTAGAAGTTCACTTTAAAATGTCTCACTTCATTCGTATTGTAAAACAACTATAAAATTAGATAACATTTTTTTTGTTTTTTTAACAAGCCAAATGATTATACATATGATAACAACCAAGTGGTTCTCCACGACATTTGACGTGCACAAAGAGAACACTAAGAGTCAACAATTTTACAAAACACGAAAACAGAGCGTCGAAAAAGGTAATTCCTGACAGATTACCCAAAGTACATAATCAGATTAATCCACTAATAAATTATTACCTTAACTTGATCCAACATCTTGGCCATAGTTTCATCATTTTGTTGAAAACAAAGTGCATTTATTTCATGTCAAATAACCTAAATTGTAGCTAACTACACAATATGCACGAAGACCTTATATGCTTAGAATAACCACACAAAGAAGAAAAATGCAAAACATGATCAAACAAATGTAAAAGAATCACGAAAAGAATACCCATATATTGCCCAACTAACCTCATAAGCTTCCAAAAATATGACACCCAAAACACAAATAATCTATAGATTCAACATGCCAACACCTAGTAACATAAACATTCAAGTTCAGTTGAATTATACCATGATGAACCAGACTGTCCTTAGTTGGAATGTGATTCCCAAATTGAAATTCTGGCAGTTCTGGTTCTGAACCAGTAAAACAGAGTATGAAAACTAATGTTCAGAAGCAAAAAAATAAAGTGCAGAAAGTAAAAGGAACACATCAATTTGTTAACCCAGTTCGGTGCAAACTTCACCTACTTTGGGGGATACCAATCCAGGAAGGAAATCTACTAAGAGGAATTAACTCAAAGACTCAAACACAGTCCCCATGTTCCCAGCCTTAGCAATCAATCCCCACTAGTCTAGACTTCTACTCAGGAACCCACCTAAGTATAAGAGCACTACTTACTTCCCAATTACGTAATCACAACCCAGTGATTAGCAATTTATGAATAAACAACTCAAAATATGAAGACACCCTTCAAAAGAACAAAGACATCATTCGTACTTAAAAGCTTAGAATGATTTACAACTCAAAACAACTAAACCAACTCCGATGAGTGGTGTACAACCAAAGCCTAAAGCTTACACAGACTCTTGTAGTAAAACTGTATTGACTCAATTTTTGGTTTTTTGATTCACCGGTCTTCAAAGCAGCACGTCCTCCTTATATAGGCTTCAGCAGCTTCTCATAATTCTGAACACAATCATCCTTGAAGATATGATTCTGAAATTGTTTAGAAGCTTAAAGAAGAAACATATTTCTGAATTATATTTTACAAAGATCCTTTGAAAATATATTCATCAATAAACACGAAGCCAATCTTTCAATAAGATCTTCACCAAAATAATCAGCCTTCTAGAAACCAAATGCCTGAATAAATCTTCAATAAATCTTCCAAAGATACGCAAGGAAATAATCATAAAGAATTCAGAAATCCAGCTTCTGAAAACAGCTTCTGAAGGTCAACGCTGGTCAACGTCTGAACAGTGCGTCTAAAGACCTGTTCAGCGTCTGATGAACAGTTCTGCGTCTGAAGGTCATTTATGCGTCTGAAGGCCATTCCAGCTTCTGAAACTTCTCAAATCCATTTTCCAGCTTCTGAAGACCCAAAATAACATCTGAGGACGCTTGCTTGCATACTTTGATTTTACCAAACATTTAGCCAATATACAAATCTCCAACAATCTCCCCCTTTGGCAAATTTTTGGCTAAAATCAAATAAACCACAAAGATAGCTTCTTCACTCTTCAAAATAAAACAACCATGAAGAACTACACACATCAAACATAGTCACAGAGTCAGCAGCGGTTAAATAGCTATGTTTAACACAAACAACTTCAGTTCAGCTTCTGAAAAACCACAACACATTCTGAAGCACAACCCAACTTCTCATTTTATGAAGTACACAAATACCACAACCCTTCTGGCACAAACACACTCCCCCTCAACACACAGCAACAGTTTCTCTCCCCCTGAAACACATCACTCAGGTACTCCCCTTGAACAACTCAGCTTCTGACAAGACACACATACTCAGAAACACTCCCCCTGAACCAAATAGATCAGCACACATATTTCTCCCCCTTTTTAGCCAAACAAGTTTGACAAAACACCAGCAAACACCAGGAGCAAGAAACACAACACATAACACAAAGAACCCAGCACAACACCAACAAGGATCAGAACCACTCAGAATCCATACAGAAAAGAATCACAACTGTAGAGAACAGCACAAATGCAGACCAGAAACACAAACAGAAAATTCAGGACTTCATTCACAAACTTGACAGTCTTCAGACTCAGCATCAGAAGTTGCTTTGTCTTCATTAGACACAACACCAGATGCTGCTCAATTGATGTGTGCCTCAGGCACATTCAGAACCTTCTTCCCAGCAATCTGCTTTTCAAGTTCAGCAATTCTCTTCTGAACACAGGACACACCATCTTCAGACTTACTAGAAACTAGTGCTTTCTGATCAGGAACAGGAACCAACATTTTGCTGCAGACGTTGGATGGTCCAGCACCAGAACTCTTCTGTGCTACAGGAATGGGCTTGTTGTCATCAGCAACAACCTTTCCTTTTCCTTTGTTCAGTCTCTGAGCAACACCTTCACACTTTGGTCTCCAAACCTTCTTGATCTTGCTTTTGTTCACAGCTGGTTCCACTTTTCTGTGGTGAAAATGCTTGGGATATCCATGCAGCTTGTAACAAAAAGGTTTAATGTGACCCTTTTTACCACAATGATGACATACCCAAGGATGAGTAGCCTTCTTGTCTTTGGATTCCTGAGGTTTGTTCTTAGGTTTCCTCATCAGTGGAACATGAGTAGCAGCAGGTATGAACCTCTTAGCAGGTTTTTGTTGTTTGATGTTTAGATTCTGATCATTAAACCCAATTCCATTTGGTTTTCCCTGATTTTGATTCTCCAAAATTTCTTCCAGCACATCAGTAGCAGAATTCATCATTCTGACTTGCTTCTTCATCTGATCAAGTTGAGAATTCAGTTGAATTACCTCATTACTGAGAACAGAAATCTTCTCTAAGTGTTCGCCCCTTTCAATCTGAAGTTGAGTGCTAATTTTCTTCTGTTCTTCCATCTGCTTGCACACTTCATCAAATTGATATTGCATCTTCTTGCAAAAAGCAGCAGGATCTTTGTAATAGGTAGCCAGATCTTCACAAGATGATTCTCCATCACTTGACTCAGACTCTGAAGAAGTTTCTGAAACCTTAACTTTATCATCAGACCAGAATTTACCAGTTAAAGCAGTGACAGGCTTCTCTTCACCTTCTGAGTTATCTTCATCAGACCAAGTCACAGTCAGACTTTTCTTCTGCTTCTTGAGATAAGTAGGACATTCTGACTTGACATGACCATATCCTTCACACTCAAAGCACTAAACTCTCTTTGATTGATTGCTCTTCTCATCAGTTCTTGACTTCTTCTTCAGGAACTTCTTAAATTGTTTACTCAGCAACACAAGAGCTTCTGATGGGGTTTCATCATCCACACTTTCAGCATCTGCTATAAATGCAACACCTTTCCCCTTCTTATCAGTCTTGCTTATATCAAAGTTTTGAAGAGACTCAATCAATTCCTCAACCTTCATGCTGGAGATGTCATGTGCTTCTTCAATAACAGTCACCTTCATATCAAACCTCTTGGGTAGGGATCTGAGAATTTTCCTTACAAGCTTCTCATCTGATACTTTTTCACCAAGTGATTCAAAAGAGTTAGTCATGTCCAGAATGTTCATGTAAAAGCCTTGTATGTTCTCATCCTCCAGCATTCTGAGATTTTCAAATTTTGTAGTCAGAAGCTGAAGTCTGGACAACTTTACCTTTGAAGTGCCTTCATGAGTAGTCTTGAGAATCTCCCAGGCATCCTTGGCAATTGTGCACTGCTTGATCATTCTGAGTATATTCTTGTCCACTCCATTGAATATAGCATTCAGGGCTCTGGAATTTGCAAGAGATAAATCATCTTCATCCTTGGTCCAATCTTCTTCTGGTTTTAAAACAGCTGTCTTGTTACCATCTTTGTCAGTCACAACAGGATGTTCCCAACCTTTCAGGACAGCTTTCCAGGTCATGCTATCAACAGATTTTAGGAAAGCACTCATACGAGATTTCCAATAATCATAGTTTGTCCCATCCAGCAGAGGTGGCCTGTTAACAAATCCTCCTTCTTTCTCCATAAAGCCAGAAAATATCTCCCTGGAGCTCACCTAAAAACAAGCAGGGTGCCTGCTCTGATGCCAATTGAAATTCTGGCAGTTCTGGTTCTGAACCAGTAAAATAGAGTATGAAAACTAATGTTTAGGAGCAGAAAAATAAAGTGCAGAAAGTAAAAGGAACACAACAATTTGTTAACCCAGTTCGGTGCAAACTTCACCTACTTTGGGGGATACCAATCCAGGAAGGAAATCTACTAAGAGGAATTAACTCAAAGACTCAGACACAGTCCCCCTGTTCCCAGCCTTAGCAATCAATCTCCACTAGTTTAGACTTCTACTCAGGAACCCACCTAAGTATAAGAACACTACTTACTTCCCAATTACGTAATCACAACCCAGTGATTAGCAATTTCTGAATAAACAACTCAAAATATGAAGACACCCTTCAAAAGAACAAAGACATCATTCGTACTTAAAAGCTTAGAATGATTTACAACTCAAAACAACTAAACCAACTCAGATGAGTGGTGTACAATCAAAGCCTAAAGCTTACACAGACTCTTGTAGTAAAACTGTATTGACTCAATTTCTGGTTTTTTGATTCACCGGTCTTCAAAGCAGCACGTCCTCCTTATATAGGCTTCAGCAGCTTCTCATAATTCTGAACACAATCATCCTTGAAGATATGATTCTGAAATTGTTTAGAAGCTTAAAGAAGAAACATATTTCTGAATAATATTTTACAAAGATCTTTTGAAAATATATTCATCAATAAACACGAAGTCAATCTTTCAATAAGATCTTCACCAAAATAATCAGCCTTCTAGAAACCAAATGCCTGAATAAATCTTCAATAAATCTTCCAAAGATACGCAAGGAAATAATCACAAAGAATGCAGAAATCCAGCTTCTGAAAACAGCTACTGAAGTTCAGCTTCTGAAGGTCAACGTTGGTCAACGTCTGAAGGCAGCTTCTGAAGGTCAACGCTGGTCAACGTCTGAACAGTGCGTCTGAAGACCTGTTTAGCGTCTGATGAACAGTTCTGCGTCTGAAGGTCATTTCTGCGTCTGAAGGCCATTCCAGCTTCTGAAACTTATCAAATCCATTTTCCAGCTTTTTGAAGACCCAAAATAACATCTGAGGACGCTTGCTTGCATACTTTGATTTTACCAAATATTTAGCCAACATACAAATCTCCAACACAAATAGATGCCAAGAAAAAATAGATACCTTCAATGGTACCATTTTATTCCAGATTCGTCGTTGTCAAGAACTGATACATGATTATGACAGTATAGCCTTTATCAGATGATAACTACCACTCCCAATAATCACTCACATCATCTTGCAAAACAACGTTGGATAATAATTCACTACACTCCCTCCATAATTCCTCCTCCCAAGCAAACAACCGCCGCCGCCACTTTCAACCCTCCCCACCTAAGCTTCAATCTAAAGCAGTCATATCAGCGACTGTTACATCCTTATTTTCTACCGAATCAAATTACCTCATATAACTATCATAAAGCACCCCTCCCTCCAATCATCCATCCCTCCAAAACCAAGAATCCCAATCACCCACGACCCACACCAAATTATTGTCAAACCACTTACCCACTTCCAAACCACCCCCGCCTCACAACTTGCAACTGATTCCACCACACTGATCCTGCACAACCACCCTCTCACACCCTTCCTTCCTCCAAACCATATCTTGATGTAAGAACCTTAAACCACAAACCATCCTTCTGCACATGTGTTAGTACTGCAGATGCAAGTATCGTTTTTATATCGTTCCACAGGGATTAACGTGATATCATAAACCGTTCAACGTCGATTATCGTCTTAAGTTAGGGTTTAACTTGTTTTTATACTACACTACTCATAATTTTGAAAACATAATAAATAAATAGTAGAGTAATAGGACATAGAAGGTGCTAGGATTAACGTTCATCAATCAAACATCGTTTGTATTCGATTGATCATAAATACGGATTCTAGCTTTTTCTTATATATGACATTATTACGTATTGCTCAACAACATCATTGATTTCCCAAATGATGTCATGAGATCGATTGTATCGTTTAATCGATGATTTCTCAATCTCTTAAACGATTCAAAAGCTTTACGATCCAATACTATAATGTAATTATCAAAACCAAATCCCATTTCTAGAATTTCTTATCTTGATAGAAAATCATTCTAAACCTAGATTCAAAAGTCTTTTTCAAAAACATTTAAATCAAACATAAGATTGAAAAGCAAGAAGAAATTCAATGGTATATAAAAATTGCTAGAATCATATATTGAATAATCAAAAGTTTACAACATGTAATGATAGATTACCTATTAATCCCAACAAAGGAGATTAGTTGATCATTGTCATGACAACTATGGCAAAATAAGAAAGGAAGATGAAGATATGTGAGAGCTTGATGTCTCAAAGCTTCTTAAGATCTTCTTCAATCCAAATCAAATTGCTATTTGAAGTTTTTCTCCCTCTATGCCTATTCTCTCTCAAAGATAACAAGTATTCTAAGCTCTGGAAAATATTAAAACTGATAAAAAACTATCTATCTAAAAAATGAGCTTAAAATTCTATAAATATGCTGAGAAAATGCACGCTCGCTACAAGCGACCAGCCTGTCGCTTGTAGCGAGGACTTCAACTGGCCAATCATAGAGCTCCACGTCACCATCAGCATTAAACCGCCCCTTTGGTCGCTGTAGCGACAAGGTCTGTCGCTACTAGCGATGGATCATTGAAATTCCCTGCCTAGGCTCGCTTCTAGCGTCCAGTTCATCGCTTCAAGCGATGAACTCCTGATAATCCCTGCCTAAGCTCGCTTCTAGCGATGGAAGCTGCGCTTCAAGCGATGGTTCACTGGAAATCCCTGCCTATCCTCGCTACTAGCGATGGCTTCTGCGCTTGTAGCGATGGCATCAAGAAATGCTTCAATCTTTTGCATCAATCAGGTTCAAGCATGTATTTCCTGCATAATCACATGGGGTAAGGCCTAGGATCACAATTATTGCATTTTTAACACAAATATGCTCAAATCCTAAGGTAACTTGTAAAGCAAGTAATCATAAGTGCCCTAAAAGTTAGCAAAATATAACAACTTTTAAGCACTTATCAACATGCATCCTCCAACACTACTTACCTAACATATCCAAATTAAATTTGTAATTCTCCTAACCCCCAAACCTTAGTTCTCCTTTTCTAAGCAAACCGTATCCCATCTAATCCAAGGAAATTTTTAATTTCCTCACACCCACCCTAAAAGAAACATTTAAATAAAGATCTGATAAAAGACAAGACATATTTCAAAAATATTAAATTATCCCACATAGACAAATGATAGTTCTTCAAACCCGAGAAGCGCTTTTTAATTCTGTCTAGTAAGGATACTAAAACTGAAGACGACGACAATCTCCACCAATTGACAGACCCAAATACAAAAAAGAAACAATACCAGTTCAGAAATTTAAAACTTAAGTTGCCTGATTTTATATAAAAAATGACTTATATATCTATACTATGTGGTATATTAAATGTTTTCTATTTAAAGTGGCCTCTAATAAATTATGAATTATAGAAGGAAAGTTAAAGTTTAAAATAAATAATAAAAAAAATAAAAGTCGGTCCCCCAGTTGAGAAATATGGAGAATGTCTAGTAGATCTTGAAAAAGCAAGTCAAGACCGAATTGGATTGCTTAAGAAAATAATAATAAATAAGTATTAGTAATATTAAAATTGAGAGGAAAGAAAATTGGATTGACATGGTCCCCTCAAAGAAGGCATCCCAACAGAGAAAGATATTTCATATTTTTAGACTTTGCCTGCTGTGGGTGCCTCCATCTCTCTTCTTCTTTTTTCTTGTTTTCCTAAATCAAGAAGAGAACATAGAGCAGGATAAACAGACATACTAACTAGGTTGATATCTCTCTAAAACCCTCATCTAATACTGCATATCTCATATAATAAATAATATTAAAAAAGATGAGAATATATACAAAATGGACTTGGACCTAACCCTCAAAAACGAAACAAAACATGAGAGAAATAAAACAAGAAATGGTGCCTCCATCTCTGTTTTTCTTCTCCTACACAATCACACTTCAGTATTTTTCCTTTACATCCTTTTTTCTTTTTGGTACAATCCTTTACATCCTTTTAATAGAGAGAAATGTCTTTTTAAAATAAAATTCCACATAAATATTATAAAATTGTACGGCTTTCAATTTTTATATTATATGATTCTTTTTCTCTCTTTGGATCTGACCTCTACATTCATTCGAATGTAATGTCAGAATATGATATCGGTATTTTTGTGTCTAGATAATACAATTCTTAAAAAAAATATTAGAGGAATTCTTTAATATATGTATTCCTTTCTCAATTTTTATATTATAAGTTTATCGATATTTCTTTTTTGTTTTTACTTTTTTCTATGCCTCAAAAAATATTATTTGTTTTTCTAGCCTCTGCAACCATACTGCATAAACATTACTGTCAATTGTCAAGATTTTTTGTTTGTCACCCTTTTTATTGTGTTGTGGGAAGAGAAATATTAAAGGGACCTGTCAAAAATAAATAAAATATATATTAAAGAGAAACTGTAAAACAAAATATGAAATTGAATAATTGATATGAAAAGAAAAAATTAACAGCTCAATTGCATTATCAAGAATTGAGAATTATTTAGTGAGTAAACATTCGAAGTTTGACACTGACTCGAAGATTGCAATTTACTTTACCGTAACAGACCCTTACAATATCCAATTAAACTCAAATCGCTTTAAATTGTTTTCATAATACCGAAATAGTTCTTGATTTAATTTTTTTAACAATTTTTTTCGTACATGTGTCATTCCTAGAAATTTTTTTTTTATGACCCAGTTGGCCAAAAAAATGATTATTTTGACCCACTTTGAAAAAAATTTATCTAAATGACCCACTTTGATTTTTGGGGGTTTTATTTTTTGTCGTTTAGTGCCATTACCGCCATTCCAATTGGCGGTAATGGCAGAAAAGTCTTTGAAAAACACTGTTGCCTGCAACATTCACTGTAGCGTGCAGGTTAAATTGGCAGAGCGTGCAGTGCTACATAATTGAGAACAGTGCACATTGCAATTACATGGCGCTGGCCACACAATACAACAATGTGGCTCTGGCCACACAATAGAACAATGTGGCCCTGGCCACACAACCAAAATATGTGGCGCCAGCCACACAACCTCAACACATTAGGAATGACCCATTACCGCCAATTGGGCCGGCGGTAATGGGTTTTAATTTTTTTTTCTTTTTCGTTTTATACTTTTCAGCCCCTGTAAATACCCAACAACACCCATTTTGTCCAAATTCAGTCAAATTTTTTCATACTTTTTCTCGCTTTAATTCCAAAAAATAAAATATATACCGTCGTAGTTTGGTAATTTATACTGTCGTAGTTTGGTAATAAAATATATACTGTCGTAGTTTGATCAATATATACTGTCGTAGTTTGGTAATAAAATAAAAAAACCAAAAAAATAAAAAAAATAAATATATTGATTTAAAAAAAATAATTACATCATTCAAAGACGATCCTAATTTTTTCTATTAAACCAGTTACCCCAATGTAAATTATGACTTCCCGTAGCACAAAATTTATGTTTTTGAGTCCGTACGGGTCGTTGGGGTTGCTGTTGGTCTTCCTCTTCCTCTTCCACTTCCTCGTCGTTTATTTCAGCTTCATTTGTTTCCAAATTCGCCTTTGCAGAAATAACGCATCAGTAGTGTTTTGATTAATTATTATATTTTCGAGAAAAGACAAACACGAAAATATAATAATTAATCAAAACACTACTGATGCGTTATTTCTGCAAAGGCGAATTTGGAAACAAATGAAGCTGAAATAAACGACGAGGAAGTGGAAGAGGAAGAGGAAGACCAACAGCAACCCCAACGACCCGTACGGACTCAAAAACATAAATTTTGTGCTACGGGAAGTCATAATTTACATTGGGGTAACTGGTTTAATAGAAAAAATTAGGATCGTCTTTGAATGATGTAATTATTTTTTTTAAATCAATATATTTATTTTTTTTATTTTTTTGGTTTTTTTATTTTATTACCAAACTACGACAGTATATATTGATCAAACTACGACAGTATATATTTTATTACCAAACTACGACAGTATAAATTACCAAACTACGACGGTATATATTTTATTTTTTGGAATTAAAGCGAGAAAAAGTATGAAAAAATTTGACTGAATTTGGACAAAAGGGGTGTTGTTGGGTATTTACAGGGGCTGAAAAGTATAAAACGAAAAAGAAAAAAAAATTAAAACCCATTACCGCCGGCCCAATTGGCGGTAATGGGTCATTCCTAATGTGTTGAGGTTGTGTGGCTGGCGCCACATATTTTGGTTGTGTGGCCAGGGCCACATTGTTCTATTGTGTGGCCAGAGCCACATTGTTGTATTGTGTGGCCAGCGCCATGTAATTGCAATGTGCACTGTTCTCAATTATGTAGCACTGCACGCTCTGCCAATTTAACCTGCACGCTACAGTGAATGTTGCAGGCAACAGTGTTTTTCAAAGACTTTTCTGCCATTACCGCCAATTGGAATGGCGGTAATGGCACTAAACGACAAAAAATAAAACCCCCAAAAATCAAAGTGGGTCATTTAGATAAATTTTTTTCAAAGTGGGTCAAAATAATCATTTTTTTGGCCAACTGGGTCATAAAAAAAAAAATTTCCAATTCATATAGGTGTACGCCAACTCAGTTTATATAGGTGTACATGTGATTTGAGTTCACATGAGGGTTTTTAAATTGAATTGAGATTGTATTCAATGCTCGTGAATTTCAAATCACGTATGAAATTATCCGTTGCCATTGAATTCATGTAATCCAACAAAGCCTTTTGAGTAATCATTTAGGATGGATGAAGGGCTAAGGCCACTATTGCACCAAATTATGATAGAGAAATGATATTTGTACAATTATTTTGGTATAATTTTTGGATAATTTTCTCTCTCATACTCATATTGTGATCATATTATCTCTCTATATTGTTTTTGACTAATAAAAAGAGAGAACAACAAGGTTGTTCCAAATCACCATACCCTTGGGTGATGACACCTACATCAAATATGGTGGATATATTAATATATTTAACATCCGTTTATGTGAAAAAAGAGGAATAGAAATAGAAATAGAAGACGAAGAAGAAAAAGGAGAGGGTAATGGTCGAAAATTTAAAAATAATTGAAGGATATTTTTGTTAAATTGGAGTGTAACCGAATGTTCATGAGGTGTAACTAGAATAAATCTTTATTTTTTTTATGGTTGTCAAGACACATTAAAGTTTGGTTCACATGGGGAGGGGAGGGATTTTAAAATTAATTTACTGTTTTGCCCTTAAACTTAATTAAATATACGATGATGTTTGTTTTTACATATAACAAATAAGAGTGATAGATAACATGAAAATAAAAATTGTTACAACGGTAATATAACCTAATAATAATAAAAGTTGTTACAAGGATAATATAATCTAATAATAAAAGTTGTTACAAGATAGTATAACCTAATAATAATAAAAGTTGTTACAAGGATAATATTGAGATTTTAAATTAACCTAAGGATAATTTTGGCAATATAATAAAATTTTAAAGAGATCCCCTCCCCCCCCCTCCCCCCCCCCCCCCCCCCCCCCCCCCCCTCCCTTTCCCTTCTAAAAATTGAACCAAACACATCAAATTAAAAATATTCCCTCCCCTCCCTTCCCCTTCAAAACTCTCGAACCAAACGGACCCTAAGAGTCCAGTAAAAAAATCAATAATATTGTATAGTTCGTTCACATGAGAGTAAAGTTGACGTATTAAGACTCTGATCTTGAGTTGTTCACTATGAATTTCTTTTAGAATATGACAAGTTTAGTGAGGCAACAGTCTCTTTCTCAGATTAAGGAGGGTCCTCAAAGAAAATGGAAGTTAGTTTAGTCATGTCTAAAGAATCTTCTTGTGGAGGGATTCTAACACCGAAAATGTTGGAATATTGGTGTGAAGTTGGAAGGAAATTTGAAGGTTGGAAGATTAAACATTAAACAATTAGACTTTGATATAGTGTTGTGTGAATTGAAAAAATAGAGTGTAGGGTCCCACATAAAATAGAACACACATATTAGTAATGTTTAAATTATGGTAGTAATTATTAATTTTTATTCATGGTGGACCGTAGATCTCACTATCTAGGACTTGAGACCCTAAAGCCAAGGGTGTGAACCCTTGGAATAAGGCTGGACGTCCTCCAAGAGGGCAGAGGGCCCACTTTACAATCACAAATAGCCCTTTGGGGGCGCCCTCAGCAGCTTACGAGGGCGCCCAAGTCATGCTTTTGGCCCTTTTACGATTTAGGCCCAAAACGATGACCGGGTAGGCCCAAGAAAGGCTACAAATAGTAACCTTGGGATCATTCCCGAGGCATGACCTAAACACAGCACAGAAACCCTAGTTTCTAGAAAGATTGTACTCACAGCCAGTACAGTTGGCGCCCACCGTGGGGCTACGGTAAAACTGACCTAGCCAGCGTCTCCAAGAGAAAAACGATCGATCCACGGCCCCTGAAAGTCATCAGAGCGCCGTGTATCCACCATATTTCCCAGAAGCAACCTCAAAACCTTCGAATCCGCCGCGATTCAACCCTAGACCTACCCCTAACTCCCATCAAACGATTGACCCACATCTGTTCGGAAAACCCTGATCTAAAGCCTGGGATTCGAGGTTTAGGGTGCGAATCTCTGACCACCAGTCATAAACTTAACATACAAACTCAAACTACCGTCGTCGCCAGCGCGATGGCAGACCCAGCGGCCTTAGAGGCTTTACAACAACAGATCCAGCAGCTTCGCGACCACAACGAAGCCTTGCAAGCAACCATGGAAACCATCCAACAGCAGCAGCACGCCGAAGGAAATGGGTCTCAACAAGATGAATCGGTCGACCCCGATCCTTAGCCACTTTCCGCCGAAGTTTGGAACGCGCCAGTGCCAGAAAATTTCAAGCCACCATCTCTTTCCTCCTTCGATGGAAAAAGCGACCCAGTGGAGCATGTGACCGCCTTCAACACTCAAATGGCCGTCATCGGTGCTGCCGATTCTCTCAAGTGCAAGTTGTTAGCAGGGACCCTTAAAGACGCCGCCCTGAGGTGGTATATGAACCTGCCTCGATTTTCCGTCGTCAGCTACCAGGATATGACGCGCAAGTTAACGCACCAGTTCTCAGCAAGCCGCCACCGCAAAGTCTCGTCCACCAGCCTTTTCAACGTCCGTCAAGGACCCAACGAGACTCTCCGCGAGTATCTCGCGCGCTACAATGACGCCACCATCAAGGTCATTAACCCAAACTAGGAATTGTTTGTGGGAGCCTTCCAGAACGGTCTCCGCGCTGGACAGTTCAACGAGTCGTTGGCACAAAAACCAGCAGACTCCATGGAAGAAATCATGTCTAGAGCAGAGTGTTATATAAAGGGGGAAGAAAGCAATGCCGAGAAGAAGGTAAGAGATTCCAGGGAGCGTGCTCCCTGCGGATATGATCATCGACGCAATTATTACCCATCCAGTAGCAGAGACCGAGCGCCATACAAACGCCAGGGTCAGGATAGGCGCGCACCCCCCCCCCCCAGAATCCTTCACGGCCCTCAACACCCGCCGTGAACAAATCTGGAGGGAGGTTTGCCATTCCAGAATCATCCCTGAGCCTCAGCCGCCGAGAGGAGCAATCACGGGGAACGATAAGGATGCCTGGTGCAAATATCACCGCATCAAGGGACACACTACAGACGATTGTATACATCTGAAAAGGGAAATAGAGAAGTTGATTCAGAACGGCAGATTAAGGGGATATTTGAAGGAAGGTAGAGGAGGAGACATGCGTCCCCCCGAAGACCCCCAGAGAGAAAAAGATGTGGCAAAAGAAGGAGAGCGCCACACCTTGAACACCATATCTGGCGGTTTTGCAGGAGGCGGGGAGTCCAGCACCTCCCGGAAGAAGTATGTCAGACAAATAATGTTGCTTGATGACCACACCAGAAAGGGACCAGAACGCCAGGTGGATATCACTTTCTCAGGTGAAGACCGCGGAGGGGTAATTCCCCACGATGACGATCCCATGGTCATCACCGTCCAAATCTTCAACTGGGATGTCAAGAGGGTATTGATTGATCCCGGCAGTTCTGCGGACATCCTCTATTATTCTGCGTTTGAGAAAATGGGTCTAGACGAGGAGCAGTTGCAGCCTTTTAAAGGGATACTGGCCGGCTTTACAGGGGAACAGGTGCACGTCCGGGGATACATCACGCTGAAAACAACATTCGGTACAGGTAATAATGCTAAGACCATCAGGATTAGATACTTGGTAGTCAACTCGCCCTGTTCCTACAATGTCATCGTAGGCCGCCCAGCCTTTAACGCCCTCGACGCCTACCTTTCCACCAAATTCCTCGTTATGAAATACGCGCTGGATGATGGGCGGGTTGGTACCATTAGAGCAGACCAGCGAGCAGCCCGAGAGTGTTACCACAACAGCTTGAAGATTCAGAAGGAGAAGAAAGGAAGCAGTAACCTAAAAGCGCACCGAGTGAACCTCATTGTCTCCAGCCTAGAAGGGGAGATTCATGTCCAGGAAATCAAGAAGGTCGAGGAAGAAAGTACTCCCTTCTTGATACTCCAGTTGAAGTCAGCCAATTCAAGTACTAATGTTGAGGAAGAAGATACGGAACCCGAGGAGATCGAGAGGGTCGAGGAAGAAAGTACTCCCTTCTTAGTACCCCACTTGAAGCCAGTCAATTCGAGAGCCAATGCTGAGGAAGAAGATGCAGAACACGGTGAGGCCAGGAAGGTTGAGGAAATGAGTACTCCTTTCCTGACGCTCCGCCCAAAGCCGGCCAATCCAATTCTCAGGACCAGGAAGGAAGAAGTAGAATCCGATGAAATCAAGAAGGGGTTGATACTACAGGCAGAACCAGCTAACCGCAGTACGATGAAAAAGTTGAGCACACCGCAGGAAGGAACTCGCCATGACAACTCAAAGGCGAGCTAGAGGGAAGACAAAGCCATTTTAGTTCCTACCGTTTTTTATCTTATAAATTTGCTTTTGTACAGTTAAGTAGTAAGAGAGTAAGGGGCACTCTTTTCCCCCCGCAGTAATGGGGGTTTTTAACGAGGCCCCGGTTTATTATTGATGTTATATATATTGCTTGTTTATCTTACTCTCATTGCATTTAGCAGATCGCCATTGCCGAATCTCAAATGAGCTCGCCGTATGATACGTTAACCACAAAGAAAGGGCCACCTAATTCCTTAACCCTAAAATACAGGGCTCTAAGACGTCGTGGGCTTAAAAAGAAATGGCCACCTAATTCCTTAACCCTAAAATACAGGGCTCTAAGACGTCGTGAGCTTAAAAAGAAATGGCCACCTAATTCCTTAACCCTAAAATACAGGGCTCTAAAAGACAGGGCTCTAAGACGTCGTGAGCTTAAAAAGAAATTGCCACCTAATTCCTTAACCCTAAAAGACAGGGCTCTAAGACGTCGTGAGCTTAAAAAGAGATCGCCGCCTAATTCCTTAACCCCAAAGAGGGCTCTAAGACGTCGCGAGACGAAAATAAGATCGCCACCAAATTCCTTAACCCCAAAGAGGGCTCTAAGACGTCGCGAGCAGAAAACAAGATCGTCGGGAAACCTTATAAAGGAACCCTGTAGCATCAAGCGCTAAAAGAAACGCGCCTACAACGGTCGACGTCATTACGAAACGAATGTAATCACCACCCAGGAGAGACCTTCCGAAATGCATAAATTTGCAGGAAAATAAAAAGCTTAAAAGCGGAAATGATACATCACGAACACAAATTCAAGCAGAGTAATGAATTTAAAAGTAGTCAAGGAAGTTAAAATTACAACAAACAAAATTAGGGTTCGTCCACTAGGACACCATCTACAATAATTTTAAAAGGATCAAGAGCGGAAGTATCGGCGCCAGGATGGAGGGGGGCGAATTGTGCCTTGGCTCTTTCAAAGCCAGCATCAAAGTTCAGAGCCAGCTCGCCCTTCGCTTCAGAAACCTCAGCCATAAGCTGAGCCTCCCTTTCTGCTCCAGCCGCGACATCGTTTTGTAGCTTGGCGATGACACCGTCCTTTCCAGCAAGATCTGCCGCATAACCAATCTTCAGATCGGAGATGCGTTTCTCAAATTCAAGCGTCACCGCCTCCCTGGCCTCCCGCACCTCTTTCTCCCTAGCATTCCCGTCCTTCTCCAACTCTTTCTCCAACGCCCTCACCGTAGCTTGAAGAGCCTCCTCATTCTGCACCACTTCTTCATACTTACGATCCACCGAGTCTATAAGCAACATGGTCCGCATACAATGGATCCCCATATCCTTCATCATAAAAGGCACAGCGCCCTGGCTTCCCGACTCTGCATCTTCAGGATTAAATACCAGCCTCTCCTTCACGTAGGCACCGTAGTCAAAACCTTTGTCGCAGAAAGACGGCACCGAGCTGCTGGTTTTGACGGCGCCAATCAGGGAAGGAGAGGGCGTCTTCTTCCCTTTTTTCTCCGATACCGCCTTCCCTTTATTATCTTTCCCGGGCGACCTCCTATTGCGCGGAGCCGCCGGAAGGCTCTCAGCTGGAACTTCGAGCGGGTGATCAGCTTTCCTCTTTGGTTTACGAGTAATAAGTCCCGCGGGATCAGTAGTCGCCGTTCCCTCAGCAGCCTTTTTTGCCTTCATCTCTTCGAGATATCTTTTCCTCTCCGCCGCAGTCATGGGCGCCATATCCTCTACAGAAAATAAAGCGAAAAATCAAGGGACAAGACAATATAAATGCAAAACATAGGCTTGAGTAAGTGAATTTGACTCACGTAAATACTCGTCTAGGCTATCTACGTCCCCTTCCCTGTTCAATAACTCCCGGATGTTCATAGGCAACATCTTGTCCAAAAAACAGACGACGCCCTGGTCGTACGCGTCCAGCTTCTCATATTCAAAACCCATGATGGACGCCGGAGCACTCGTCCAACATGTGGGAAACCTCAGCTTACCGTCCACCCATACCGCGGCTGCCTCACAACCCTTTCGCCCCCGAACCCGAAGGAATGTTTGTCTCCAATTTTTGTAATGAGAGGCGTAGGGCGGGAACAGCCTCTTACCAGGGTGCGCGCTGACAGACACCCAAGATTGCTTATCCACCCCCTTCGTGCCATAGAAAGTAAAGAAGGATCCAACCGAGGGCTGGAAGCCCAATCCCTCACAAAGAATCTCAAAAGCGCGGATAAAAGCCCAGCTATTCGGCTGCAGCTGAGAAGGCGCGACATTGAGACAGTTGAGTATGTCAACTTCAAAGGGCGTGAAGGGATACTTCACACCCAGATCTTCTAAAACGGCGGTGTACATATGGAACATCTCACTCTTCAAACTCTTCGGCCTCTGTGCGCACACTTTCTCGCCCGGGCGACAAGGTTCCAAAACCACGTCCTCCTCAAATCCCGTAGAAGACACGTGCAGCTTACTCCGGAAAAACGCCACCCGTTGGGAGTCCAAGTACACAGACTCAGAACGAAACACCTCGTCGGCAAAACTCTCTTGTTCTGAATCACTAGAAGACGCCATGTAACAAATTCCCTTCCTACAGAACGGACCTGGGCGAACAGAACGAACAATAGAGTCAGATGAATCCCCACTAATACTTCCCACTTCACCCCTGTCCAAACCACTCGGAGACTCCGTCACAAGGGAGTGGCCATAGTAGGCCTTATCAAACACCACCCAATCCATGGTTCCATCTGAGCGTTTCGCATGCCTAACGCTCTCCCCCCACAACCTACACCTCTCCTCCGAATTAGCAGGGGATAACTCCCTACCCGCCGCATCGCACTCTCTAATCCTCACCATACTACTGATGTTAAAGTAAAAAGAACGAGATCAAGTAAGGGTACCTGGATCTAGACAAATGGAGGGCTTGAGAAGCGAACGAGTACTCCGGACGATCCGTAAAACAGTAAGCACAGTCCACGAACACCTCAATCGCTTGAACGAGAAAAAGAAAACGAGTCGGAAGGAAAAGACGGAGATAAAGGAGGAGAAAAAGATAGGGGAAATCTGAAAGTACAAGGATAAAGTAGATCTGTTTCAGTTTAAAGTGAAAAAGCCTGGGGAAACGCGCAGATGACGTCACTTAAGTTGGCACGATTTCCGAGAACCGCTACGATTCGAACACGTCAGCAAGAGCGAACGGTCGCCTCACGCCAGCCGTCGGATCCCAGTAAGAGGCGTCCTCAACACGTAGTCCAAAGGACGCGGCGAGCTACACGCAGATTAACCACTTCGCCTTGTACCAAGACTTGTGCTTGTTGGGCTACCATAAATATTCCTGTTGGGCTAGCGCCCACACTCTCGAAGGGCTATTGCCGCCCACTAAGGTACTCGAAACGAAACGTGGAGCTAGTACCCATATTGGGCTAGTATCCGTGTTAGGCTAGTACCCACGCAGGGTTTAAACACCCATGTGGTCTAGTGCCCACGCAGAGTTTAAACACCCATGATGGCTAGCACTCACTGGGCAAGCATCCATGTTGGGCTAGTACTCATAAAATTTTTTCATATGGCTTCGTGACTAGTAAGCCCCACTTGCTGGGCAAAAGGTCATAGACAAATCCCCCGTAAACAGTTTAATCACTTCGCCTTGTACCAAGACTCGTGCTTGTTGGGCTGTGGACCGTAGATCTCACTATCTAGGACTTGAGACCCTAAAGCCAAGGGTGTGAACCCTTGGAATAAGGCTGGACGTCCTCCAAGAGGGCAGAGGGCCCATTTTACAATCACAAATAGCCCTTTGGGGGCGCCCTCAGCAGCTTACGAGGGCGCCCAAGTCATGGTTTTGGCCCTTTTACGATTTAGGCCCAAAACGATGACCGGGTAGGCCCAAGAAAGGCTACAAATAGTAACCTTGGGATCATTCCCGAGGCATGACCTAAACACAGCACAGAAACCCTAGTTTCTAGAAAGATTGTACTCACAGCCAGTACACATGGATATCACTGCTCACAATTTTAGTCTTTCTTTGTTGTGATAAGACTTAGAATCAATTGAGTTTCCTTTCTTTTCTTCATTCATATCAAATTAGTTTGTTTCTTCCACTTTTGAGTGTTTGTTCCTTTTCTGAGCTTATCTAATCCACTTGTTACTTGAGCTGATATGTGGGTTGCTTAATTTCTAAGTTTACTTAATTCTTAAGTTTCTCCAGATTAGTTACGAACTCTCTGTAGAAGACAAAATCCTTATTTGATATTTTAAGGATTACAAACATCTTATATATGTTTTATCTTGTTATCTACTGATGACATGTCATCTTACGTTATTCTTAACATGTTTTTCAGTCATTTTGAGTAGGTTTTTCATCCAGAATAGAGGAGTATTAGAGCAGTTGCCTATGATTTTGGGACATTCGTAATGTTTTCTATATTTTAGTCATGTAATTCTACTTTTTCCGAAACATAGCAATTCTAGGGTGTTTTGATGTAATTCACAAAGAAATCATGCAAATCGGCAAAGCAAGACATCTGAAGACTTGTGAAGACTTTGAGAAGATTATGAATGAAGATTCAAGAGGCCTCAGAAGACTTTACAAAGGGAGGAATTCTGTTCCCAAGACCCAAGACATCTTATATGGCAACAAACACTCAAAAGGGGGGGGGGGGGTTGAATTGTGTTGGCTTTTTCAAAAAATTTCTAAGTGTTTATGCACTGGTCAGAGTTTGATGGTTTCAAAGTCTGACTCAGAGTTTGATAGCAGCAGATATATCAAACACAAAACAATTTATATTGGTTCCTCCTACAATCCAGGAGTAGTCTAGTGCCCTTGCATTACCAAGGTTTTTCACTATAATCACACAAGATTACAATTCCTCAAGGACACAACCAAGAGACTTCCAAATGCTCAAGCACACAAGCAAGAGACTTCCAATGCTCAATCACAACTTAAAGAGACTTCTAAATGCCCAATCACATCTGAAAGAGACTTCTAAGTGTTTATAAATAAACAAATTTGTTCTTACACTTGATATACAATCAGAGGTGTAAACAATACAAAACAGAACAAACTCAAATACTTAGAATTTCTAAGATACAAACTTTGATAAGAAATTCTTAAGTGTTCTATGCGCTTTTTGATTTGACAGAGTAAGGACACAATTAAAATAGCAGAGTCTTGTTATAATTCTTCAAGTCTTTAGCTCCTGATATAAACAAGGATTTGAGAGATGTTGGAGATGAGTCCCAGCACATTAAGAGTCGTTGAGAAGCTTCAAATCAAGGATGTTGGGCCTTTGTCTGATATGGATAATGCCGTTGATTAAACATTTGAAATTCCTTTGCTGAAACTGGAATTTCCGTTCACTCTCTTTGTCCTTGAAGTTCTTTGTTTGTTTCTACACATGGTCAGAAGAGGACAAACTGTACTATCAGAGTCTTGATAGGAACAACTTTAGAAGAGGACAAATCTGAAGTGGCTTCTAAGTCCCTCAGGATCTTCTGTACTTCATAGTCTGAAGGTCTTCAAAGTCTGACACTCTTCAGAGTCAGATGTAGATCTTCAGCTTCTGAGTAGCTTTGTTTCTTCTGATCTAAGGCGTTGACTTCTGGTTAACCTTTCTTCAGATCATCTACCATAGTCTTTTAGCTTCTCTTTGTGCTCCTGATGCTCTTATACATGTTCAGACCTTGTTAAATTTTAATCTATGGTCCTGCACACTTGAACATATATTAGCATATCCAATTGTTCTTTAATAATTTGTTATCATCAAAACTCTAGAGGAATTGTACAAACCAATTTTGTTCCAACATGGACTATCCCACATTGGGGGAACCAAAATAACTCTCTTGTGTGTTTCTGTTACCCTTATCTTTTAATTTCTGTTTTAATCACAACACACACTATCACGATCAAAATAATATTATTAATTTATCCAGAACGTTCTGGTCCTAATTATTTCAGTTGTTTAAATATCTCTCCAGAACATTATGGTCCATAATTGAATCATTAATATTACTCTCTATTTCTATTTTAACTATATATATTATATCCATAGTACTCTAGTCCTTTGTTAATAATTTGCTAAAATATTTATTAATATCTTATCCAGAACATTCCGGTGCTTGATAAATCAATTGCATAAAAAATATTTTATTCATCATATTATTGTCTAACAATTACCAAGATTTTCTTGAGTATATAGACTTATGTGTTTCAGAATTAAAAATTAAAAAGGGCCACAGTTCAAACTTCCCTTTCTTGTGATGTTTATTGATACTTCACTCTCCCTATAAAAGGAGGGCTCACCTAATTCGTTCGACACACCAAAAGTATTCTAAAACTTTGAATAATTTTCTTCTCTCTCCTCCTTTTGATTTGTGTTAACGAGTCTTTCTCCTCTTCATCTCCTTTTTTCTGTCCCTTCGAAATTAAGAGTGTTCTTAAGACCATAGTCCCTTTTCCGGTATAATGTATCTTCAGAATAAAGAATGGTCTGAAGAGCATAGTTCCTTCGATAATCTATGTCCCTTCAGAATAAAGAGTGCTCTTAAGATCATACTCCCTTTTAAAAATAATAATGTCCATTTGAAATTAAGAATGATCTTAAGAGTATATGTATATATCTTTTGGATATTTTCGGCCTTTGGAGATGTTAAAAGGTAACACCATATTTGAGTCATCACAATACCATAATAGAGTGGTCACAATATCATATTAGAGTGGTTTCAGTATTAAAATTAAATGACATTAATTGTCATATTTGAGGGTGTAATTCTCAAACGGTGAGCTGCAATGTAGTAGTTAATTTAAGTTATTCTTAGCATATTTTTCAGTCATTTTTAGTTAGTTTTTAACCAAGATAGAGGAGTTTTGAACAATTGCATATGTTTTTCGGGACATTTTGTAACGTTTTTATTTTGAGTCATGTAATTCTAGTTTTCCCGAAACATAGCAATTGTAGGGTGTTTTTGATGTAATTCAAGAAGAAATCATGCAAATCGGCAAAGCAAAGCATCTTGAAGACTTGAAAAGATTTGGGAAGACAATGAATGAAGATTCAAGAGGCCTCTGAAGACATTACAAGAAGGATAATTTCTGTTCCAAGTCCCAAGACAAGTTATATGGAAGAAAACACCCAAAAGACGAAGAAACAAGCGATTACATGCGAGAAAATGCACGGATGCGCCCTGGGCACGCAAAATAACACTCATGCACCTCAGGCATGTAACCCATGCGCCCTGGACATCCTAAATTTGGGAAATAACTGCTTTTTGCTACTTTTGAGTGGAACAAGCCCAATTTTTAGGCCCAAACCCAAGTGAAAACTTTGCCTATAAATACCACTCATGTCCTTCATAATTTTTCATTCAGAACGAAACGGTTCAAGAGGAAGGCAATCACTAGGAACTTCAAGGGAGGAGTTTCTCTCCTCACTCTAAGTCTCTTGGGTATGTTTTATTTCTTTTGTAATTTGTCATTAGTTACCATGAGTAACTAAACCCTATTAGGGTAGGGTTCTAAGATGAACCTCTATTTTATTTGTTGGATTTATTTAATTTAAGTTCTTTATTCAGTTATTTTATGAATCCTGTTTAATTTTATTATGCTAATTTTTAATTTCACCCGAAGTGAACCAACCCTGAGATAACAGTAATTAGGGAAGTGACATACCTAATATCGGTGAAAACCTACCCGAATAAGGAAGTAACTAAGATAACAGTGTAACCACCCGAATTAGGGAAATAGTAGTAACAACGGTAACTGAACCTAGGAACTAGCATAATAATTTTACTCTTCTTACATCCTTGGTAATGTAGACGAGATAGGGTTGTCCGTTTGGAAAATTACTGAGAGGGTGAGTATGTTGATGAACTTCTAAGATTCATAGACGAGGGAACCTTTAGGACCATTGAGAACTTAGGAACTCTACTTTAAGTCTTTGTTTAAATTACCTCTGAGAGACTAAGAACCTCACATACATCTACGTGCGAAGGTGCATCCCCTTATAGGATTGACGACCCTAAGCATTGACGCGCGTAGAAACTCCGGTGTAAGGTTGCTGGAGGGGAATAAAACCCCACAGACTCAGCACGTAAATGGAAGACATTTAACCAATTCCTGAGTAATGCTTGACCATTAATTAATTCCAACAAATGAGTAGAGGGGATTCGAAATCCTAACCGCCACTAACATTCTGCAATCAAAACAGGTTACTCCTAAACTCTCGATTTGAGCAAACAAATCAAATTGCACAAACTTCCTCCTTTATATTTTATTTATTGTTTTCTGTTCCTAAATAAGTAACGCGGATTGCCTAGTTGAAACGATAATCTCTGTGGATACGATACGATACACTACTTACACTTTATTACTTGATAAATGATTTGATACACTTGCCTAAAGAATGTTAATAATTCGAGGATGAGGTTACGAACCAATTTCTTTTGACAACACATAAAAAAACCAACTTAAAACCTAAAATAAACGTAAAAGATTAAACCTACAATTTAACTCTTACTATATTAACTCTCTTAACATATGTATGACATTAATATATGGAGTAAACTCCATTCTTACCCGGACCAATTGTATAATTTACCCATATAATAAACAAAGGCAAGTGGCAACTTTGATGATGATGCTTCTATGATATTCCTCTGCACATGTTCAGGAAAACAAAGGTATCGGATATAATTCGAGATGCTCAATTCTAACATGGATAAATTCAGTGTCCATATTGTTCAAAAGCTATGTAAGACTTTTCTGACTCAGATGAATGTTTCAACATTTTTCTCAAATTAAAGAATAAAAATATTTGATGATGATCCTTCTTTGCAAATTTGAACTTTACATTTGGATATGGATAGTCCTTCATTTTTCCACGTATCATGAAGAAGAAGCTTCTCTCAATTAAATGTGATGTAATGACCTCAATAAAATAAGTAATATCATGTGCTATAGAGCAGTATAAACTGCAGATTGCGGTGATCAAGAGGTGCAAAATGGATTGAGTATGTACAAAAATTAAAAATAAAGATTTAATTGCATTTTTAATTTTCTATTTGATCACAGTCACATGAATCTGGGTTGGGAAGTCCTATTTTAAGTCTCCTACATTAGGATTGGAGTGAAGTCCAGAGTTTGATGGCCACCTCCAAGCATGATATTGATAATACTAATTAATATTTGTAATTTTTTTCCAAAATTCTATTGATAATTTATATATAATTGAGTTTAATATGTTGCACTGTAATAATATTTCCTAAAAATATCTACATGATAAAATATAAATAAACATATACAAAAAATTGCATCAATAAATTTTTAACTTTTCTTACAAAGATAAATTGTACTTAGCAGCATGTATAAATATTATAATTATAATTATAATTTTCTTTTGAAGAGTTGTGTCAGAAAATAGTAGGAGAGAGATGCCTTGTTAGAAATTATTTTTGTGTAGACAATATAGCACAAGAAAGTGACAGGCATGTAGAATGGTTGTGCCACATTCATATGAATCAAAATATATAAAAATTTAAAAACTAAACAAATGCATATCAAACATAATGCACTTGCAACAAACCCTGTGCATTCTTTAAACAATGTGAGGAATATAGTTTCTTGGTGAACATATAAGGGTATATAGCTATGTCCTTGCTTTTTACTACAAGTAGAATGTTTTCGTGGATGTTACATGGTTGTGAGTGTCATGTAGATGATCATACACTGAACTGTTTCACAAATGAAAAGATTCATGCATGGTGGTTGATCATCCCTTGTATACTGAATTTCATCATTTTTTGGGCTCTTATAGGTTCACTTAACTGGAGATATAATTATATTTGAGTTATTGTTAGATAATAAATGTGAACACGTAATCGAGATTTCATTAGTCAATTTAAGCATTCTTATTTGGATAACTATTTTATTGTGTCCAATAACGTTTTTTTTTTGCGTTAACTAGTGCAATCCGCGCAACTGTAGAGACTAATCTCTCGAGTCTTGTGTGACTCAAATGAACGGCAAATTCTCTCTAAGAGTCTTAACCCTGTTGCATGCTCAAGACTAAATTCAAACAATTTGGTTAAGTTAGAAAAGACTTGCATCATCTCATCTAAGCGTTTTTGGGTGTCCAATAATGTATTTATATTTGATATATATACGATTTTGTTTTTTATTAGTTTTTTTTCTCTGTTCATGAGTCTAATCAGTAGTTTACAAGTTATGTATTTTTACACGTTATCAAATACAATTTTGTTAAATTTTAGTTGCTTAAATAACATTCTCTTCTATATTTGCTACATTACCACAACAAATATGACACAATTTCCATTTATTTTCGATGAGCACCAGGCTCTATTTTGAACGAAAAACAAAGATAACATTCAAAAAAAGAAAGAAATGGAAAACATAATGAACACCTTATTGGAGGAATCTCCTTGATGTGACTATTTCCTTTCAATTCAATCTAATAATAAAGTTGTCATGTATATTTTAGTGGAAGGAAATCCAAGTAAATAATGCTTAGGTAGGTGATGACTAGACTTCTATTTCCGCAGGATTGTGATGGCAATACCATCAAAAAAATGACCTGGATCTATGTAGTAAAAAGGGCTGCATTTAATTGACAACCTTTCTGATTCTTGTAAATGAAAAAAAAAATTAATTAAAAGAAAAAATTTATCTTGTGTCTCTTACATATTATTCAAAAGAGAATAATCACCGTTATCAATAGTACAAACTTTACACGTATAACTTGATAAAAAAGGACGCATTTACCATATTAATTGATCTCATTAACTTGAGATTTATCTACTCACATTACACATCTATTAAATTTCTTCAAAAAAAATATTACACATCTATTAAATTATTATCTTTGTTCTTAATTATAAGATATTTTTTATTTTAACTTTCATCCCTTATACAATATCATTTGCAAAATTTCAAACACATTGTCAGCATATTACATCAGTCATATATGTGACACTAAAATTAATTAGGATGAAAGTTAATCATTATTAATAATTTAATTGGTATGATTGATTGAGAATGTAAAAACTATTTACACCTAAGGTGTATATGAATTAAATTCAAATAAAAAATATTTATTACATTATATAATAGTACTAAGTAAAGTAGTCTTTGTCAAAAAAAAAAAAAAAACTTAAGTAAAGTAGTCTTGTAGGCCTAAAATGTTTTTTTACATGTATCTTAATTTTTTAATTAAATAAATTACTTAAAAAGCACTCCAAATAACCATACTTAAATTGACTAATGAAATCTTGATTACGTGTTCACATTTAATATCTAACAATAACTCAAATATAATTATAGTTTTGCATATTTTAAAAAATTTCACATTATTCGAAACTAACGTAGGTTGAACCATAAACTCTTGTAAGTCGATTTGACATATTTCTAAGATAAAAGATGTCAATTTTGATAAACTTTTTTAATGTCTTATTTTTCAACTTAAGATTTAAGTTTTTCCCAAAATCATCATTAGTTAGTTTCTTCTTTTCTCTGTACCTTTCTCACCCTACCCCACCAATTTTGTGTATAAATAGCCAAGAAACCCAACCGTTTTTCTCAAGCATCATTTCCTCAAAGCCTTATTAAACTCTTCTCTCATTCATTGACTCATCAAAACCTCTTCAAACACTTCTTTTCTTCTCTTCTTTATCATCTCTTTCACCTTTTTTATTCCTCTTACTTCACTTTTATCCGCAACCTTAAATGGTGCTATTATCCAAACCAACATCAGAACAATACACCTATATTAGGAACAACATGCCAACCACATTTTCTTCATCAATTCCTCTTGTAGACCTATCAAAACCAGATGCAAAGAGCCTCATAGTAAAAGCTTGTGAAGATTTTGGATTCTTCAAAGTCATAAACCATGGAATCCCTATGGAAGTTATATCCCAATTGGAATCTGAGGCCTTCAAATTTTTCTCTCTGCCTCTAACAGAGAAAGAAAAAGCAGGTCCTGCTAATCCATTTGGGTATGGTAACAAACGTATTGGACTCAATGGTGATGTTGGTTGGGTTGAATACCTTCTTCTCACAACCAATCAAGAACACAATTTCTCTCTTTATGGCAAAGACATAGACAAATTTAGGTAAACTCTTCTTGAAAGGAAAAAAAATTGTGTATTTTTTCGGTGTTAACCTCTAGAACCCTAGTAATTTAGAGTTCGGCTTAAAGATAAGTAAAACCTGATAAAAATCAATTGTCTTAACCCTTCAGTTGTCGGGAAAATGGACTCTGATGATACCTAATTCAACTGAGAGATAATTAAAATACCATTAAAAAGTGTTTATTAATTATTATATATTTTTTTGTTGTGGCTATTATTTTTAGGTGTTTGTTGAATGATTATAAGTGTGCTATGAGGAATATGGCATGTGAGATACTTGATTTGATGGCAGAAGGGTTAAATATTCAACCAAAGAATGTGTTTAGCAAGCTTGTGATGGATAAACAGAGTGACTCTGCTTTTAGGGTTAATCATTACCCTGCTTGCCCTGAATTAGCTATAAATGGTGAGAATTTGATTGGGTTTGGAGAACACACAGACCCTCAAATTATTTCACTTTTGAGGTCAAATAATACTTCAGGACTCCAAATTTCTCTTAGAGATGGAAGTTGGATTTCAGTCCCATCTGATCATAGATCCTTCTTCATCAATGTTGGTGATTCTCTTCAGGTACAACACAATTTAATCATCATAGTTTGCATTCATATAGGTGAAATAAAAAATAAATAGTTATATTTTCTTATTTTTCTTTATAGGTGACATGTAAAAGAATTATTTGCATGTGGATAAGCTTTTCATTCGGTTATTTGCTTTTTGAAAAATGGGTTTGAAAATTGAAAACTTTGGTTGACTTGTTAATTATTCCATATACACCTGGTCATTCAAATCTCTCACTCTCTCATTTCCAAAACATCATGAAATTCTCAAAACAAAAAAAAATACTATTGCAAAAAGTTTTGCGTTCATATATGTTGTGTCAGTATGATTTTATCAGCACCTTTTAATAATTTCACATCTAGAATAATAAATAAAATAGTCTTGTAAAAAAGAACACAATATAAAAATATTGTAGTGAAAATAATGTATTTAATTTCTTGAAAATTTTAAAATTGGTTTTTCAGCACGAAACTTTTATTTTTATTCTTTAACAAGTGTCACAAGGACATAAAAATTAAGTAGTGTATTAAATTTGTCTATTTTTGGGTACATATTATAAAAATATCCTTCAATTCATATAAAAAAGTAATAAATTAATTAGGGGTATTAATAATAATTATACTACTAATAATAATTTGAAAAAAAAAACTTTTTAGGAAAATATTTTTTAAAGGGAGGTTTATTTTAGAGATAGAGGTAGTGATATTAATTAATTATGCATTCAAAGGGATTTGTCTCGTGATTTTAATGTGATTATCTTTATTACTCTCTCCGGTCCTATATATAAGAAAAATTTCAAAAAAAAAAATATGGTCCTATTTATAAGAAAATATCATAATTTTTTAGGTGTAATTATTTTTAAAAGACTTTTCTACCCCTTATTTAATGTTTGTCTTTTTAATATTAATGGGAATGTATTTAATGTTTCACAATTTTTTATGAGAGTATATTTGTAAAAATATTCAAAAAATTACACTAATTAATGACTGCATTAGTTTTAGATTTTTTTAGTTTTTCTTTTTATAATAAGGACCAGAGGTAGTACTTGACTAGACTAGTAATCTAACTTGGTTTTCTTGTCTTGTTCACTTTTTCTCTCTTGGTTTGGTCGGTGCTTTAACATAGGTTATGACTAATGGGAGGTTCAAAAGTGTGAGACATAGAGTTTTGGCAAATGGGATCAACCCAAGGCTCTCAATGATTTACTTTGGTGGACCACCTCTTAGTGAGAAAATAGCACCATTGCCTTCACTCATGAAAGGAAAAGAAAGCTTGTACAAAGAATTTACATGGTTTGAGTACAAGAATTCTACTTATGCTTCAAGATTGGCTGACAATAGGCTGGGAAATTATGAAAGGATTGCTGCCTCCTAATACAAGAGGGTTGTAGTGTGGTTCACTTGTCAATACAAATGGGGGGATACAATACATGCACTATAATTATTATAAAGGGTATTTTTTGTTTGAAGTCTTTTTCTTTGTGCTGCTTTAAGGTTACAATTATAAGTCATAACGTGTCATAGATATGATAGTGTTTATTCCCCTTTTTCTTCAATACTCATGTATGCACTTTTCTAAGGAAATGGAATCTGTTTGTGTTAACAATGTGCCAAGTGTTTGATTTGGGTTATTCTCTTTTTAATGTGGGACAAGGATTAACAGTGTATAATGTAACTACTTTTCTAATAAAATCCTTTTATATCTTATTTATCTTATGAGCACTTGATTTTTTCTCAATACACTTCTACGCACCTAACACAAATCTTGATTCTTTCGTATTTCATGTTTGAATCTAACATGAGGGTGCTATATTTATAATCTTGCCATTAAATTAAAAAACAAGAAGAACGAATTGTGCATAAGTAATTATGTTTGATCTCATACATTTTTGGACCTACCATCTAAATGTTAAATGGTCCATTAACACATTTTAATAAAATTGGCAGAAAAAAGGGTAATGATATAAATATTTTATGACTCTTTGTAACAAAAGGATCGCGGAAGATATAAACACTTTTTATAAACATCTAACTTAAAGAATCACAGAAGATATTTGACCTAAATTTTAATGGTGAGATCAACAGTAAACCCACATGTAAGATTAAAATATGAAAGAATGTAAATCGCCTCAAGCCTAACTTGATTTGGTGTGGGCAAAATTTTGGTAGGTGGATCTTGATGAATAGACCTGTAATACTATCTTAGGTTTTTATATCAAGTCTAACACACTTTTATAAAATTGGTTTATAATATGTGAAATGCCGCTATATTAGATTTTTATAATGTGTATGACTAATCCTTAAAATTTGGTTAGTAAAATTAGGAGTATCACTATTTATAAATTCTTTTTGGTTTTATCTCTTTTAATGTTTTGCAATAGTTTCATCATGCTTTTTTTCAAATCAAATTCACAAATGGGAGAGTTGATTGAAAATAAGTTGTCACCGTGAATCTATTGGTCTACCAAACACACACGTAGACTTTTTTTTTTCATTGATGACCGGCCATGAATTGCAATGAATCATAAGTTTATATTCCATGTAGTGAGTATGATTTTTTGCATGATGGGCTAGGAAATATCCCAAAACTCCAACACTTTGATATATATAGCACATGTTATTGATCAGAACATCTTGTGGGCTCATATCCTATAGGGACCATCTTTGATCTTTGAGAGGAATATCAAAACCGTGGGCATTGTTGTAGCACTACTAGGCCCAAAACAAACCGCGTATGAAGAGAGAGAGACTTAACACAACCGTTCCAAGAGTGATGACATGTTCAATTTCTCCAACACATTTGGTTGGATTGAACAGATGGAGGGTTGTGGTGAGCAATGATTGGATATATAGGACCTCATTCCAAGTTCTTGGAAAAACCAACCTCTCAATGATAAGACACTATCACCTTAATTGGATGTATGAGTTGTTGTGTCCACTGCTTCCTCTTTCAATAAAAGTGAAATACTCCATGATACTATTTTTTATTGTTTTCTAGGCCTATCACGGTACCACGGTTTTTAGATGCAGAAGTGTCACATATGGTCTATGATAGGTTGATTTGTAAAAATTATATGAAACTCTACAACATCGAATGTTTCTCTCAAGAAATATATATAAATTGTTGGAATTACTCGTCATCACAATTAGGCCACGTTTAACCTGGGAAAGGAAGGTTCTTTCCCACCATGGGAAAGACTTTTCTAACCCTTAGATTATTGAGGAACACGATTTTTATCATGGGTTCTCTACACCAAATTTTTTTCCTTTCTCTTTTACACTCTTATATTTTTGTTTAGATCTGGAATATACGATTTTTATTATAGACTGCCTACACCATATTTTTTTCTTTTCTCTTTTACACTCTTATATTTTTGTTTAGATCTGAAATTTTTTTCTTTTCTTGATCTGGAAACAATTTGTCGGATTTTCGCGCTCGCGCGCGCGCCCGTATTTTAAGAGTGACTTAGAAGTTGAATTTTTTTACGATTTTTTGCAGGCATGTTTAGGACATAAAAACAACATCGCCCACAAAAAACGAGAATTTTCCGACAAGGGACGGATTAAATATGAATTTTTTACGCGCCAAAAACTCAAGAACGCGAAACAACAAAACATGCACCTAGAAAACGAATTTTGAGCTGGTTTTTTGCAGATCCTCTATATGTATTTTTATAGAGGTGTCTACAAAAAACCAGCTCAAAATTCATTTTCTAGGTGCATGTTTTGTTGTTTCGCGTTTTTGAGTTTTTGGCGCGTAAAAAATTCATATTTAATCCGTCCCTTGTCGTAAAATTCTCGTTTTTTGGGGGCGATGTTGTTTTTATGTCCTAAACATGCCTGCAAAAAATCGTAAAAAAATTCAACTTCTAAGTCACTCTTAAAATACTGGCGCGCGCGCGAGCGAGAAAATCCCACCAATTGTTTCTTGATCAAGAAAAGAAAAAAATTGCAGATCCAAACAAAAATATAAGAGTGTAAAAGAGAAAGGAAAAAAATTTGGTGTAGACTGTTTTGTTGTTTCGCGTTCTTGAGTTTTTGGCGCGTAAAAAATTCATATTTAATCCGTCCCTTGTCGTAAAATTCTCGTTTTTTGGGGGCGATGTTGTTTTTATGTCCTAAACATGCCTGCAAAAAATCGTAAAAAAATTCAACTTCTAAGTCACTCTTAAAATACGGGCGCGCGCGCGCGAGCGAGAAAATCCGACCAATTGTTTCTTGATCAAGAAAAGAAAAAAATTTCAGATCTAAACAAAAATATAAGAGTGTAAAAGAGAAAAGAAAAAAATATGGTGTAGGCAGTCTATAATAAAAATCGTGTATTCCAGATCTAAACAAAAAATATAAGAGTGTAAAAGAGAAAGAAAAAAAATTTGGTGTAGAGAACCCGTGATAAAAATCGTGTTCCTCAATAATCTAAGGGTTAGAAAAGTCTTTCCCATGGTGGGAAAGAACTTTCCTTTCCCGGGTTAAACGTGGCCTCACAATTAAGACAATAATTCCTCGATGCAAACTCAACAAAAGAAACAAATATTAATATTCAAAACTCAACTTATATTACTTTTCTATTTTTTTTTTCCAAATCAACACTAATGAGGTCACTATTCCAACCGTAAAAGTGTGGAGTCCCTTAGACTTCTACTTAAATGTGACAATGTTAATTAATTCCTCCGTCTCAAATTATCTGTTCTTATGAGATTTATACGATTATTAAGAAAATGATTAGTAGTGTTGATTTTAATGGTAAAATATGTTTAATTTACTATAACGCTCTTATTAATTATAGTTAGTGGAGTAGTTAGATGATTGAAATACGATAAATAAGAGTATGTTAGTGGAAAAGAATAATAAATGGTGTATTGGAATTATAAAAAAAAAACAAATAATTTGAGACAAATAAGAACAGTAAAGAGGACACTTGTTATAAAACAAGGGAATATTGTTTTGCGATTGTGTTCATGAAAGATTTTCTATATTGTTTTAAGCAATTTTCAAACAATGGTCCTCTTAATACTATATAGAACACTTCCTCACCCTAACCATCACCTTAACATATTAGCATGCTTGTTTTTCATATAGACAAGACCAACTCCGGGATAAGGTTACTAAAGCCTACGATTTAGGTCCACCAATAAAAAAGTATTTTTTGTTTGATTGTATAAACAAAAATGTCTCATATACATATAAAAATACCCTGTAATCAAAATTATCTTTAGGCATCGTCCACTATTAAAGATTATGGGGTTGGTCATAGGTGGCACCAACTTGTCTTTATCGTCAAGTTAGAAAACTAGTCGTTGTAAAATAGTTGTTATTCGGTCTTCTTGTGAATTTGAACTTTGCCTTAATGACTAAGATTTTTCAATAGTGATAATATTTCTTCTGATGTGATTACCATCTTCTTAAGTTCATCATGATCTTCTATTTCTCACTTGCGATTGGTTTCCTTCATCATTCCATTAGTCTTATATGAATTTCTCAATATGAAGTATAATATGATGTCTATTCTGATATTCAGAGCTTCAATTTTATATGATTATGAACTAAAATTCTGATTTATCTGGACTGTATTATGAAGTACACATGATCTTCTTTCTGAACTCACAATTTGATCTTTGACTTTGTAGATGTGATTGCTTCTGAAATTTTGTTCTGAAGTCTTATTTGATCTTAGTCTAAAACTTGTAATCCTGATATAGCTGATGTGTAATATGAAGTATTCTTGATCTTCATTTCTGAAGTTATCGTGATTAGGGGTGGAAATATGTCGGACCGAGCCGGGCTTTGCTTAAATAGGTCAGGCCTAGTTGAAAAAATAAAGCCTAAGCTTGACATATTAGCTTGTTAAAGACTCTATTTGAAGCCTGAGTTGACCTTTCTAAAAGCTCGGCCTGGACTACTAGCCTGTCTAAAAGTCTAATTTGTAATATATATAATTACACATATATGGGCGCCCTGATAGGCTTAGTAGACTTTTCTATAAGTTTTAGCCTGAGCTATTTAAATCAATGAACTTTTTAAAAAGATTGAGCCTAACATATTTAATAAACGAGCTAGGCTGAGCCGGCGTATTCTCACCCTTAATCGTGATACATGAGATTGAAAGGCTGGTTATTCTTAACTTGACCTGAGATTCCATTTGAACTTTTGGTTTCTTGGGCATTCTTGAAATTGCTGTGTTGCTGGGATGATTCAAATCTCAATCTGAAGTCTTTCTTAACATATTCTGACGTTCATATTCTTGTGTCTTTGGATAAATTTTATTTGTGCTTTCGCAGTATCATGTTTTAAAGAACACTCAAATAAATTTGTTAGATGACAACACATATCACAATCAATCTCAACTTTGTTCAATTTAATTTGTTATTATTAAAACATCTTCTAAAAGAGAATTTTGTGATTTTCCTCAACATGTTAAAGTCACACATTCGATGGAAGAGTTGAGGTTGAGCAACATATAAGTGAGAAAACCCATAAACTCGATGCCTCAAGTTTTTAGGCGAATATGTGATGTTTAATCTCATTTGTGTGATTTCTCTTAGCCTAATATAATGATCCAATTCAATTAAACTCCTCTAACTTGTGTGGTATCTCTTAGACTTTTTAATTACCAATATGTGTTATATGTCTCTAACTGTTCTACCACGCTACTTGCTGATATATTAACCTCACATGTTAACTAACACTTGTCAGCACAAGTTAACTAATTACATGTCCCTATGTGTCAATATGTTCTAGAGACTATTCTAGGATTATTTATTGATATGTTACTAGATCTAAACATGTCTCTAACTGTTATTCTATGATCAATTGTTGATATGCCTTTGTATGTCAATATGTCTCTAAATGACAAATATAGTAAATGTTGAGTAAGTCGATACATGATAATTTCCCATGTTTGTTACCATGCAAACTATGTTAACACATGTGATGCTCGTTTCAATTATACTTTGTCTTTCATGATTCCAATTTTTGAAAAAAAAAAAAAAAATACCCGCCAAAATACTTAATATTTCCAAAACAAAATATCATGTATGATTATTAAAAAAAATTACTTTTAGTGACATATTTTGTTTGTTATTATAGAAGGCATTTTTTTTTAAATTCACAAAATTTAATAAAAAAAAAGAAACTGCCAGATCTTTTAAAAAACCATAAGATATGCATTGATATTCATATGAAAAGTTTATTTTTAAAAAAATATATGATATTTGAACAATCATTTTGTGACAACTTTCTCTTTCATACTCATATTATGTTTTTATTTTCTCTCTCTATTACTTTGGTTTTTGTGTCAAGACCTACATTCTTTTGTATATTTTGGTTGTCCAACAAGTTGTCATATAAAATGAATGTTCAAATAACATTCCTCTTAAAATTTGATATGAATATTCAAGACTGGTTCCATCTATCACTAGAAGACTTTTATTTTTTAAATTCACAAAAATTAATATGAAACTAATACGGTATGAATATTCATTTCAGATCTTTTGTTTTGAAAGATTCGATATCATTTTTGGTATCGAACTTTTGAAAAGAAAATATATTTTAAACTTGTTAGAATGAAGAGTATTTTGGGAAGTTTATATTGAGGGGAGGGCGTATGAGTATAATTGGGGGCTGTCAGAGCAAATTTTCTGAAGAAAATTTGCCTAGAGTAGTCCCCCATCACATATATCAATGCTTATTTTAAGCTGGTATTGTGAAGCAATAATTTTCCTCATTTCAAATATTGGGGGTGTAGTGTACCCAAACAGTCTTACCTGACAAATAAAATTAAATAAGTATAGCATCAGATAATGGTGGTTGCTTCTTCTAGCACAATCTCCCTTGTCCTTTCCTCCATGTTGGCCATTTATTTCTTGAAGAGTCCATTGACCAATATATCCATTTTGAGCACATGAAGAAAACGGTGGCATTCTTCACAAGATAGCGACGGCTCAATCTCCGTGTGTGTCTGGCTCGTGTGCTATGCATAAGAAAAAAACATATCTAAAATTACATTCACTCGTGATGGAAAAAAAAAAGTACAGAAATTAATAGACATAGAAACATTATCTTATATGAGTGGCACAAGAAATGCATAACACGCTATCATCGAGTAGAGTATTTCTCTTACTAACTTCAAATCTTTAGATGGTGACGTTGAATGACATTTGAGTGTAGGACCTTCAATAGTAGTCTTCTTTTAAAAATGAAGGGATCGTACATGTGAAGACACTTCAACGCTTAATTCAGTAAGATTCGTGGATTCGTGAGGTACTTTATGGTAGAATATATGCGTACCTGGACCAATCTCATGAGTTAGTGTTTATAGATGAGTTTAGGGTTTTGGTCCTTACACTGTTACTTTGACAACTGTCTTTTAGGGACACGTGTAAGAATATTGAAAGAAATTATCACCGGACCCGTTCTGGACGGTCAGAATCCTCTGGTGAGGCCTTGATACAGTGATGTTTAGGGAGTGCACATGCCATGGTCCGCGTGTGAGTTACTAAGTGCAGCAGGATCCAATCAAGGATTGGGTTGTGTGTGAGAATGTGCGCGCGCGTGCACACGTGTGTGTGTGTGTGTGTGTTTGTCTTTTGATATTATTTGTAAGCGGGGATTTTTGTGAGGAGTGTCACATTTGGGGCCTTGAAGGTTAAAAATAGTTTTCCCGTAGGGATAGGGACAAGGGAGAAAGTCCCCGAGGGAAGTTTGGGGACACGGATTGGATCTTACTCCCTCATCTTGCAGGTACCGGTCTCCAAACATTTTATTACAAAAAAAAAAAAAAACTTTTTTTGTGTATTTTAGTACTTTATATGTTATATTTATTTGTATTTTTACACTATATGTTTATAAATATTGTGTTTATGTGATGTTTATTTTTGTCAAAAGGCTCACCGTTATATTTTAATTTTTTATTCATTTTATGATTAAACTTTAATTTTGTACTTTAATTTTGGTTGAAATTAATAAAATTTTGACAAAATTTTTATCAAATATAATATATATAATTATGTACCGCATATATGTATTGCAAATTCACTATTGGATTAAAAGTTGTTATGATATAAATCATGTGCTAACTCTCCGGTTCATAAGGGAACGAGTTCTTGTAATTTAATATTTATTAGAAATCATTTGATATGTCAATGATATATATCAAAAATTAACTTATTTGATAAAAGTTCATAAGACATTAATTTCGATATATCTCAATAAAATATCAAATAATTTCAAATTAATATTATATTTGACGTGTTAGGTAAATGATAAAAGTTACAAAGTTTGAATTCCCTCATAAACGGCTGTAAAATAACATTCGTGTTAGTTACTTAATAAAGATTTTCCCGTTCTCAATTTTTGAGAGTAATGGTTAATTTTATAAACTTAATTTATATGATAATAGATTTTAATCCAACGTGAATTTTATAACACATTATCAAATATATTAAATGTTTAGTTTGACATACACACACACGGTGTATCAAGTGAGAGGACATTTTATAACGAGAGATGCGAGCATTAGATTAGGATCCTAGGATTATACTGAACAGTGGAGATAATATTTCACTTAATGTGGCGCGTGACTACCCGATTACCTTTCCTTTTCCATGTTTATGGTTTGCATTTCTTCGTATGTGATTTTCTAACTTCCCTTCCTTCTCCACTCTTTCCTCTTCCACTACTCTTCTTCGTGTTTCATTGAAATCCTTTTTTTTTTAATTATACTTAATTTTAAAACCATTTTGTCTATCTTTCTCATGTCTCTTCCTAGTTTTGCAATTTCACTCTTGATTTTTAATTTGGATTTTCTTTTTTTATTAAGAATTGAACTACGTTTGAGAATTCAAAATCAAGATTGAGAATTGAGGCAGAGTTTGCAGAATATGAAATTTGGTAGTGAATAAAATCCAATGGTGATTTTTACTTTACTTTCATCAACAATAAAAAGAATATAGACACACTTATCGACATCAACAATATATATATATATAGACACACACACACACAATGAAATTTGGTTTGAAGATAACTTACGGTGGAAGTTGGGTAATGGTGCAGATACTCTTTTTTTGGGTCGATTGGTGGCTAGGTGATTTTAAATTTTGTGCCAGGTTTATAAGGTTGTTCGATTTGTCTGAAAATCGATCGATAACAGTGGCAAATATGTTTCTTTTATGTTGGGGTGAGGGAGGTGAGGCTTGAAAAAGGAGGCGTTGGTTGTTTGCGTGGGACAAGGATTTGGTAGGGGAGTGTAGGGAATTGCTTCATAATGTGTTTTTGCAGGCTAATGTTGAGGATAAGTGGATTTGGCAACTTGATCCCGGTGCAGGATATTCAATGCGTGGTGCGTATCAGTTTTTCACTAGTCAGGAACCACATCATTTATTAATTGTTGTTTCTGATTCTATTTGGCATAAGGATGTTCTCTTGAAGATCTCTTTATTTGCTTGAAGGCTTCTCCGCAACATGTTTCCTACCAGGGATAATTTGTTTAAGCGAAACATAATTCCTTCTGGCGCTCAACTATGTGTTAATGGTTGTGGCAACGTAGAATCGATAAATCATTTGTGTTTGTCTTGTAATGTGGCGAGCTCTCTTTGGTATCTTGTGCGCAATTGGCTTGGTTTTATTTCAGTTGATCCCCTTCAAATTTTGGATCATTTTATTCTGTTTGGTAACGTAGCAGGAGGCTTGAAATCGCAGTGAGACGTAATGCACGTAATCTGGCTTTCTTGGGTAATTTGGAAGGAAATGAATAACATGAATTTTAATAATATGATAAGCTCAACTTATCAGCTTCTAGAAAAAAATCAAGTTGCTTTCTTTTTAGTGGCTGAAGGCAAATAACCCCCCTTCTGACGCTGGTTTTTCATAGTTGGTGGCTATGTCCTTTTGTATGCTTGGGCATTGGCTAATGTATTTTTTCATGTGGTGTTTTTTTTTTTTCCAAATTGCTCTTTTTTTTTTTTTTATCATTGTTGTTAAACTTTGTTATTCTTCTCTGGTACGTCTTGTGCTAGGGGAAATGTTCTTTCGGTACTAATATATATATATATATATATATATATATATATCATTTTGCCTTGTTAAAAAAAATAAGGGTCATTCATAGTGGAAGCCGGCCCTAGTTTTTTAGTGAGAGAAACTCCAACTTTTCTCTAAGTTCTCTTTCTCTTTCACTCACCGAAGAGGGGTGATTTTAAGTCATTTTTTGACCTAAAGTCACCCCTCTACATCTTTTTTCCCTTTCTTTCGATCTAAATAAGTGATTTCTACACATATTAAGTTTTTTCTTTCGTGATTTCGTCGTCTGAGTGCGGTGTTGTGTTGTTTGTTGTCTTGTGCGGCATTGTTTGATTTCGCGTGCGTCTTGTTGTGTTGTTCGCTTGGTTCATATTGAAAGATCAGTTTCAGTCAAACACAGAGTCAATCAATGATTTGGACGTCAACGTTGCAGATCCAGAAACATGAGTATTCTGGTGATTTGATTTTATCATATTGTTTGTAGGCATGTTGTCGTTGTATGCTATTACCTTGGGTGATGTGAGTTTGTTCGCTAATTCACCTTTTACGTTTTTAGCGATGTTGATATCTGATGTATTCTTTCAATTTGAATGAATGAATGTCGTTTTATTTTTGTCAAAAAAAATAAAAAATAAATACGAGTCTTTGATTTTTCTTGTGTTAATTAATTGAACTTTTTTATAATTATAAATGAGAATACTAATGAGTGCCTCATGGGCATTGGTTAAGAAAGCAAAACAAGTAAGTTTTTATAAAGAAAATGATGTACTCCCTCTATTCCACTTTATGACATTCTAGCAAATGCACATGGATTATGAAATGTAGTTAATGTTGTATATAAAAGAGTAATTGTGAGTTGTTTTACAAAAATATCCTTCATTAATGGTATGGAAAACATAAATTTAAAGAATTGTAAAAAGATAAAGTAATAAATAGTAAGGGGCATAATAGGAAAATAAATATTAATGATTCATTGATATTGTAAAGTGACATATAATTTGGAACAAACAAATTTTGCTAAAATGACATATAAAATAGAACAGAGGAAGTAATTATTATTTGATCAAAAGTAACGACTTATATTTTTGTAAACATTTATAAATTCCTTAATCAATGTCCCGAACGTCGATTAACAAGACCCATAAATAAAAAGAAACTCATGCTAAATACAAGGTGATGCACAAACATGATAGTGGAGATTATAGGAATTAGTGAAGTCATTCTAGCTAAAGAGTCAACGATCTCAATAATTAACCAATATCTCCTAACAAACACTACTTGGGAATTTTGATAAGAAGCCTAAGTAGGTCTACAATAAATAACTAAACCCATAAATATAGTTCGAAGAATGCAATGTCTTGATGCTGAGATGATTTGGATAGCATATGAAGCAATAGATTGTTGAACTTGAAGTTGATTATCCCCTTGTTCATTTCCTACCAAACTAAAATTGCACAAGAAAGAATTTGTTTGTACAAATTCATTTTCACTCTCTCATGAGTCATGTGCAAGTGTTTGGAGACTGTACTCCCTTCAATTTAACTCTCATCCTAATATACAGCTCATCATAAGCAAATTTAATTTTAGGGGACATTTCAAGACCATCATCCAATAATAAGTAACATGTTGTGCCAGGGGAAATTAAAATGCCAATTAAAATATGATACGTTATAATTTCGAAATAAAAAATAACACATACTTTTACGATTTAAATATTATATGTTAGATAGATGCAATGATGAGTTAGTGATAAAAGTAGGATTAATCTTAAAGATGCAATGATAATCCAGTGCTTAGAGAAGATAATGATGATAATAGATGAGATAACGACAAGATGATAGGACAAATCATCAGTTTAGTTCATAATATCATAATTCATAACATCATCGTACTAAAATGACATGATTAATGATGATGTTATAACGAGACTTTCATGGATCTTTCTAACGAGTGTCTCCGGAATAATCTTTAAACATTCAAAAACAAGCAATTACTTTATCCGGTCTTGTTTATAAGAGAAATTTGGATCAACATAAATTGATGTATTTGGTTAAAAAAATTGAACCAGACATTTGAACATTTGTTGACTCAAATGTATCTTATAAATAAGACCGGAGGAAGTATTCTCTAAAAAGGTCAAATGTTTCGATTTCAATGCGTTGAATACACGTATTTTCATACATTCTCATACTTACTTCCTCCGGTCACATTTATAAACAAATATCACTTTTTCAGATTCAATGAATAATTGATGTATGTGGACTAATTATAGTTTAAATACATCAGTTATTCAATGAATTTAAAAAGTGATATTTACTTATAAATGTGATCGGAGTGAGTACCATTTATGGTGCTTAAAGAGTATCTCAGGGACACTCGTTAACATTTCTCATATTATTATTAATAAAATATGTTGATTTTAATATTATTATTAAGACATTCTTTAAGAATTCTAAAATAAGAATTTATTCCATTAAAAAGTCAAATATTTTAATTTACAATACATTGATTATACAATAAAGGTCAAATACATCACACATATCTTTAAATTTAATTTTGTATCACATTGATCATTTACATTTTTCAATATTGAATTGGTCTTTTAACTCATACAACACTTGCATGGTTGCATTTTTCATCCAACCTTGTTAAAGAGTGTTACGTGGCTGTTAGACACTAACGCGACAAGTTTAAATCAACAAAAGAAATTATTAAAATTAAATAAAAAAATCTCAATATTCTTTATTTTTTCTATCATTTTCTTCACACTTTTCATCATCTTCATCAAATTCAAAATAAAAATTTCAAATTAATTCCTTGATCACCTTCCTCCTATTCATCAACATTATCTTCTTTAAAATATCAATCTAAACAATCTCAATTTGAAACAAGGTCATGCTAACAAGTGCTCTAGTGACACTTGTTAAGAAATTTAAAAATGAAATATTAACTTAAAAATTGTGTATTTTATCTACTTTTTATATAAGTTGAAAAAGAGTCATTTTCTATATAAATTTTGTCTTGTGTTAAATATATTTTTTGTCCTTATAAATATACCAAATTTTCCTGTTAGTCCCTCTAAAATTTTCTTCGACTTTTAATCCCTATAAAATTTTCAATCATCACTTTTAGTCCCTATTTTTAAGTCAATTTTTGTATTTTTTAATAAATGTTGTGTAGAATTGTGTAGAAAATTGTAAAAATCTCTCAAAAAAAAATAGAATTTTTTTAACAAAACATGAATTAAACATTGAATTTTTAACTGCCAAAAATATAAAAGTTCATATTTAATTCATGTTTTGTTAAAAAATTCTAATTTTTTTGGAGAGATTCTTATAATATTATACATTTTTCATCAAAATTTTATTAAAAAATATGAATTATACATATGAGTTTACTTTAAAGGAGAGACCAAAAGTGAAGATGGAAAATTTTTGGAGGACTAAAAGTGGAAGAGATTATTTAGAGGAATTAAAACGAAAAGTTGATATATTTATAGGGACCAAAAACATATTTAACCCTTTTGTCTTTTCTTTCTATTTGTAGTTCTTTAACAAGTGTCCGAAGACATTTGCTAGCATTTTCCTTTAAAATGTTTTGCGTTTAGAGAAAATTTCAGAAAAATAATGACCGAAACCTAGAAAAAAAGAACAACAACAATGACCGAAATTTGTTCTACAAGATTGTATTGATTTTGTACAACCATGTTCATAATCTCCTTTTCCTTTCTCACATTTCGAACCATAAACATTAAGTTTTAATCCTATGAGGAAAGAACAAAAATAAAATATTTCCTCTTTTTCTTTTGCATTTTCCACATTAAATCTCAAATGGATTCTCTCAATAATTAAATATGTAAAAAATGAAATTAATTTATGAATGGATCTGAGAAATACATGATCAATCATTTGGGCGATATTCTTAAGAATAGGGTAGAAAAGAAAAATATGATGAAAGTAAGATCTTCTTTTGCCTTGAGTGAGGTGGAAAAAGAAGAAAAATATGATGAAAAGAAAAATGTGACAACTTCGGTACCAATCAATAAAAGGTGGGTAACACAAGGAAGATAATAAAGAGGAGGACTCAATTGAGAAAAAGAGTGAGTAGGAAGACCTAGTCATAGAGGTAGAAATAGATAAAAGATATTAGTAAGGAAGATGAGAAGCCCAGGAAACATGAGAACTCAGAAAATAATGAAGGGAAGAAGAAAGATGAGGAGGAACTAGCAAAACTTAAAGTCGAAATGTCTGTGAAAGAAATGCTAGCTCATATTCTGTGTTGTGGTATGTTCCTAAAAGATCGCTTAGTGCTAAGGTCAAGCTATCAGATGATGAGTTGGTGTGCATTACTAAAAATTGTCTTAAAAGAAGATCCCACAGAAGCTAGATGATCCTGGTTGTTTCAATTTCTATTAGTTATATACATGTGAAGCTTGATCTCATTTTGGGTCTAGTGTTAACTTAATGTCCAAATCTACTTTCATCAAGATGAAAGGCTTGAACTTGCACCCGAGTTGCACAATAGTTGGTCTTGCAGATGTTTCATTAGCATGTTATGAAGGTATAGTGGAAAATGTGTTAGTTAGAGTGGACAAGTTCGTATTCTCAGCTATGAGTGTTTATAACCGAACCAACCCAATAAAAAACCACAAATTGGTCCAACCGAAACTAAAACTGCAAAAAACCATTTTGGATCGGATATGTTTGGGCCAGCAATTCACTCAACTGTGTGGTTCAGTATGTGGTTTTGTTTTTCCACAAACCAACCCACAAACTTAGAGAAGCACTAACTTAACTCAATCCATGTGACTCAGCGCAAACTTGCTAAAAAACGAGTTTGGATCTTCTCCATTTTTTCTATCTATTACTAAAGTTTTTAAAAGTTTTAGAGTATATAAAAAAGATTTGGACTCATTTAATATCACATTTTTGTATTTATATCTCTAGTAAATGTAGATAAAAGAAAATGGAGAGGATCATAACCTCTCAAAAACACTCACTCATGGTATTGGGCTAAGACCGATGACTAAATTCTCTATCCCAATATAAATTAAAATAAATAAGTAAATTATTATTCCTCTATTCTAGGGCTGACAATGAACCGAACCAACTCGAAAATAGTTCAGAACTCGATTCGATAATTAACTCGTTGAGATTGGTTCATGAACCAAATGAGATGAACTTGAGCTGAAAATTAAGTTCGTTAACTAAATGAGCTGAACTTGAGCTATATATAATTTGACTCGTTTGGTTCATGAGTTGGCTCGATTATCATCAATAAAAAAGAAATTAAAGCCAATTATTCTTTTTTTTTTTGTAAAAAAGAAAATCTAAGGCATATAGCTAACAATAATAATATATTTGAAAATAATAATAATTATATTATATAATAATAGTGAAAGAAATCAAATGAAGATTTGATGGAGTCTTTGACATTTGAGAAAAGGGAGTGGGTACTCCTATTCACGGATGTTGAGAGGCAAAAGGGAGTTCATTGATACAAGTCCAACTGATATAAAACTTCTCAACTATTGCAAAGTGCCGTTGACATTCTGAAGCTAGAGATATTAGTGGAGGCTTTTGATATTTGGCTTGTGAGAAGAAGAAAAATAAAATAAAGAATAGTCTCACATCCAATAGCAAAACCACCTTGTTAGTAGCATTTCTTTGTTTTTACAAGTCCCACATCGGAAGTGGGTAAGCAATAAAGAGAATGCTTTGCCTATTAATGAGATAATCATGTACGACATTGATCATAGTAATAGTTAAGACCATATTCACAATTGTGAATTACATAGTTGTTACAATTCTAATTTTTGTTTAAATTGAATTGGTTTAAGTTTTTTTTTTTAATTTTTTTGAACGGGATTGGTTTAAGTTCATGGTTGAGTGGGTTATACAAATGAACCTAACGAGCTGAACCGAACTGTTCGTTAATTTCAAACGAGCCAAATACGAGCTGAAAAAAGGTTCGTTTCAAACTCAAGTTGAGTTTCGAGCTGAACCAATTCTTAACGAGTCGACCTTAGCTTAGATGAGTTCGATTCGACTCGGCTCATTTACAGCCATACTCTATCCCAATCTAGTATTTTCATTTAATGAATGAGTTAATCCTCTACTCTTATTAATTGTGCATTTTCATTAATCAATGAATTTAAGTACTCCATCTGGTCTATTTTATAAAAGACAAATGAGTTAATAAAAGTTGAGTATTTAATTCATAACATAAACCAAATACATAAGCTTTTATTGAATCATTTGTCTCTTATAAAAAAGTTCAGAGTAAATAATTATAAATTAATTTTTTAAAAAATTAAGTAAATAATAATGATTTTTTAACGGCAAATGTTAGTTGTTAGATTAATATTTACTCCTTCGTCCGGTTTTGAACCTAGGACTTCCAAATCCTTATCCCTTAGCTCAAACAAATAAATAATTGTTAGATTAAGTAAATAATTGTTAATCATTGCAAACAAGTTAATTATTGCAACTACTATAATTAAAATTATTCGCAGATTTTTTTTAAAATACGTGTTGTCTTGCAAAATATAAAACCAACCAAACCAATCCAAACCACATTGAGATATGGGACGATGCACTAGGGCTGACAAAGGTGAAGAAGTCTAAATTGAAGATCATGAGAGAGCATGAAGAGGAGGACTTGACATAATAAGAATAACCTATGGAGAACAGGCTTAAAGGAGTAATGTAGACATCATCCATCAAGCTATTGACGTTAAAGAAACATTTTGCTAAAGATGCGTACAGAGGGCTAGCTGATGACGGAGCATCATATGATATTTTAGGATGTTTTTAGTTATTTTCTTTACATTTGAAGACAAATAAGAGGTCATTTGGAGGAGCTGACCATGGTTTAAGGAATATTTTGTATTGTTTTATTCGAGTCGTTGTAATTCATAAAAAAAAGTCATTTAGAGGAGTTGACCATGGTGTTTTGAAAATTGTAGAATTCATGTCCTGGCTACTTCCCCATGTGCCCCTGCGCATGGAGCCATGTGCCCTTTTGCATTTTATGGCCTTGGGGGTTGCCTCATGCGACCTTACGCTTTTCTGCGAGCAAAATGCAGTTTCAGCTTGTTTTCCAATCTAGATAAACGGATAAAGCCCAATTCGCATCTCTTAATCACCAAGTAATAAAGCCTATAAATAGAGACCCTTGCACACACTTTTATTCATTCGTAAAATTGGGGGTACAGGGTAAGGGTCAATCATCAGAGTTTCAAGGTAGAGGGTTTTCTCCTCCTCTTGTTCTTTATAGGGTATGTTTTTCTATTGTTTTGTAATGATGTAAATTACCATGAGTAACTAAACCTCTCTTGATTAAGGTTCCAAGATAAACCTCTACTTATTTGTTAGATTCAATTAATAAAGTTTTTTATTTAGTTTATAATTTAGTTGTGTGATTTAATTTGAATATGTTCCATTCTCAATGTTTTTCAACTAGCAGTTGACCTGATATATAGGCTAAGGTATAAGACTGACTACCCTGTCTGTGCCCAAACAAGAACAATAGTAAATTTCTTATTTTCTAAATTAATCGCTTTTAATAGAATATAAGTATGATAGTTAGGGTTATGATTCATCTTCAGGGGAAGTCACAAATATATCCCTTGTTGAGGCACAAATACTCGAACTTCCCACTGGTACATCACGGGGTCATCTCAGAACATTCGTTTATCAAGGCAAGGTCATAACTAATAGTAAACCACTTTAATTCCAACAAAGAAGCTAGATGGGATTCAAGGGTACCCTAATCGCCGTTAAACATCTGAATCAAAGAAAACCAATCTCGCATTATGCAAGACAATTCAAAACTTGCTAACCATAAACGCTCTCTTTAATCGCTATTATAAACAAATAAATTCCATTGAATTCTGTGGAGACGATAACTTACTAATTTATTAATTGTTTCGATTTGGTGCACTTGCCAATTCGTCCATCACTAGCTTACTTCCAAAGTTCAAGAGCATAATAACTATGGGGTATGCTACCAAAGATACTCATCATGGTCACCATATCTTTCCTCTATAGCATAACCAATGAGAATTTTAGGCCAAATATTTTCTACTTTTTACTATAATTATTTCAAATGTAAGTATCCATGTTTGGATGTTATTTTCCTGAAGCTTGAATTGGTTCTTAAGTGACTATTGGTCATCTTTTTATACACACGAGGTACATTGTTTGGTATTCTAAGTCTTTTCAAGTCACCCTTATTATTATGATATCCTTTGTTAACCCATCTTGAGCCTCCATGCATTTTTTGTTTTGTTTTGGTGACAAAATATGTCACAAGTTTTGAATCTAAAATGTTATATCTGTTTTATTTCATTGGAGTTAAATAAAATCATAAGTACTTGGCATTGGTTTGAAATTAAAGTTTGGAGTTGCTCTTTAGAATTAGCAACATTTTAAGTTTGATGTGGGGTACTAGTAGAACTTGGTTATCTTAAAAATGAAAAAGAAAAAAATGAAAGAAAATTTGTAGACTAAACCATAAAAAATTGGTCTACAAAAAAATAGAAAAACAAGAGACAATAAATAAAAAATTTGGTCTCCTGAAAAAATGAATAAGTAGATCTACTAGCACCCATGGTATTTTGGCAAGGAATTTAAGGTTGGCAGTACTTGAATGTTTAAGGATCCATAGCTTGTATCTAACTCTAATTTTTTTGTTAGTCTACTTTCCCAAATATATCACACTTTAACCTAAACCACGCGATAACCTTGAAATACCTATAAATGCGTGTGATTGTACATGACTTTGAGTGACTATTTATAATTTCTTCAAGTTAATAGAAGAAAATATTAACATGTCGACTGGAGTGGGCAAATACCATGACAAGCACTGCATGCTAGATTTGGTGAGGAAGAGAATATGGAATAGAGTGCGGTTGAAAGCATGAGAGCAAGTGCTAAGTTAATCAAAGTCGTAAATGGAATGGAATGGAATAAGGATCTGAGCTCCCTCTCATAAAGATATGTCATTTTTAAATTTATGGATGTTTTGATTTTTAGCTATGTTGTTACTTGAAGACAAACAACAATTTAACTTTGAGGTAGTGATAATGCCTCATCATATGATGTTTTTACTATGTTTTGGAGTCTTTTTCTATGAATTTAATGAAAATATAAAGGTTTTAGAATGGGTTGCTCATGGTTTGGGGAATGTTTTGGTTTCATTGTAATTCTACTTTTCCCCTAACCAGGCAACTTCATAGGTGTTGAGCCTTTATTGGTTTAAATCATTTAATTCAGAAAAGCTAAGACACTTGATAGAAGTTATGGAAGCTGAGATAACTCTCGTTCCAAGATTATGGTGTGTGGCCCCAAAACAGCAAAATGCTATTTTAACTCATAATCTTGGAGCAAGATCATCTAATCATAATCTTTATCTATAATGTTCTTGAGTCGTTCACCAAGAGATATAGGCCATAATCTTGGAACGAGAGTTAACTCATGAGTTGTCTCAGAACTCAAATCTAGTATGTTACTCATGCGAATCAGATTGTAACTCCTGAACTTAAGTGATCGGGAGTTAGACCCGAGAAGGATATTTTGGGATTTTGTAGGTGCATGTGAGCAATCCAAAGTGCCTAAAGAGTTTTAACCATAATAGACCAAGATTTTAGGAAAAAAGAGTGAAAATCAACTTTCTAAAGAGGGAGACCGTTGTCCGATATGACGAATACAACAATAAGCTAGATTGGGGGGGGGGGGGGGGTTGAATAGCTTTCCCCTTTAATTTTTTTTCGAAAGCGTGGTTTTACAAACTTTTTGAAAAATAAATGACTATAAAGAATTAAGAACTAGCTACAAATGATAATAAGATAAATAATGACAAATTGACAATTTAACTTTGAACGAGAAATTCACACTTGAATTGTTATTAGCCAATCAACTATTAATACACAATATAATCCACAAAACCAATAATAATATCAAACCAACCCTAGACGTATGATATTAAACTCTATCGCAAGAAACAAGGTTATTTGATATATGAAAAATCAATCAAAATGATAATGTCAACTATGTATAGTGATTGAATTATCAACTAGGTTTTCAATTTAATTTTCAAGTAATATAATCATTAAGCATGTGAATCGATTAACCTAATCAATCAATTAACATATATCATATTATATTGCAAGAAATAAAGAGAAAAGGAGAAAAAAACATCGGTTTATAGAGGTTCCCCCTGTCATCCTCACTATGGGGTACACCTTCTCTTCGTAGAAGAAGACGTCTCTTTTACAAGCTTCCACTAGAATGTTGAAAATGTTTACAAGAGTTAATTACAAAGGTTCCATGAATATTTACGAATCAACCCGATCCTAAATCTTCTACACTATGTATTCACTCCAAAGCCTCCAATCGTTAAGCCTCCTTAAAATTGGATAATTCCAAGGTCTTCGAATCTCAAGCTTGTATGCAATCGTTTGAGCTTCTTACCTAAGAAATATTCTTTGATATTGCCTCGCTTTGATCCCCTTGAACCATGATTGTTTAAGAAATAACCCCTACAATTACCTTTGGAGGTGAAAAGTACATCCTTTTGCTTTAGATCCTTGATGCTCCACAAAGATCCTTGAATGAAACCAATCTTACAATTATTTTTTAGCACCCTTTCAATCTAAATCTCAAATCCGACAAGTGTTAGTAGAAAAAATATTTAATCTGAAGAAGTTTGTAGAGGGAGAGAGAGAGAGAGAGAAAAGACTTGAGAGAGTTTTTGTAATTTGATTCAATGAGTGATAGAATGAGTTAAGACAAGTATATATAGGTGAGTGAAATAGGAACAAGTTAGGCTTAAAATAAAGTTGAAAAAGTGCGTTTGATTCAAATCAGGAATAGCCTGAATCAAATCAAAAGTGTAATTTTTGAAATTTGGGTTGTTATGAAGATTGAATCGATATACATGAATTGTGATTCGATTCAGTGATTTTTAGATGAAGAATGATTGAAATCATCATAAATTTGATTTGAATCACAACTCCATAGTGGAAAAATGAATTGAATTAAATGGCTTAGTTAAAACATTGATTCAAATCAAATTGATTCGATTCAATGTTTCCAAGACAAAATTTATTCAAAACATTATTCCATAGAGAAAAAAATGAACTAAATCAAATGACTTGGTAGAAAATATTGAATCGAATCCGAATTTCAAAAAAGGAATTTTTAAAGCCTAAATGGCACCAAACTTGTTTCCAAACTTTCACTAACTTTCTAAAACTAACTTGTATGGAGGATGTAATCTAGAATAAACAGGTGTTCTACAAAAACTTACTAATGACTTCGACAAAACAAATCTAGAAATATAAAACTAAAAAGACAATACATCTTCAAAGACGATCTCCTACAAAGAAGCATCATAAAAAGTGAAAAACACAAGTATATAATCAAATAAGGCCATGTTTGGTAACACAAATAAGCTAGCTTATAGCTTATTGTACTAGCTTATAAGCTAGTTTGATAAATTTAGATGTGTTTGGTAACAAGCTTTTCTTATTAGCTTATAACTTTTCTTCAGAAGCTAATTAGAGTAGTTTTTGAGCTTATAACTTATAGCTTTTTATACATATTGTCATTTTTAACCTTTAGTTTTATTTTATTATTTTTTCACAATGCATATTTCTTTTCTTTTACTGTGCATCTCTCGGTTCAATTTATAAACCAAATTTTTTTTTACAGATTGATATAAACCATGTTGTTATTTATGTTGCACTCATTCTTTCAATATATATATATATATATATATATATATATATATTGCACTCATAAATCATATTTATTACAACTCGTTTATATAAAAAGATATAATTTTCAATCAAAAATTAAAAATAAAAAGATACGATAATGGAATTTAATTAAACAAACTATATAAATTGAATTCATATATCACATAGCAAAGATTTTTTTTGTTTAAAGAATATCACATAGCAAAGATAAAAATATACTTTGAAATAAATTAAAATGTTTATAAATATATTTTATATAAAGAGTAAACATACATGTACTTTTATGTCATCTTATATTAATCAGTCATTTCAACAACTAATTTTACCAAACACTTTAATTTTAATAAGCTAGCTTTTCAACTATCAGCCATCAGTTATAAGCTTGTTTTTCAGCTTTCAGCTAGCTTATTAGCTATAAGTTAGCTTATAGCTTATTTTTACCAAACAGACCCAAGGCTAATATAAACATCTAGTAAGGAAAAGCCAAGTCAAGCAATGACATATAGAGACAAGTTAGTAAATCTCTTTGGCGAGGACATACAAAAGAATCTCAACACGAGCATTATGGCTGAACATTAAGTGACGTTGGAACAAAAACAATTGATACAATATGTCGATGATGGACTAAAAAAGGATCTATTAACATTGTTAATATGGTTGAAGCCTTGAAGGATTCTATATATGTAGTGCATTTTGAAGAGCATTGTTTGAAAGACCTTGGTGAGTTGCAGATCATGGAGACTTTTGTTCTTCCAAAATATAGAGGTTTCTCAAAGAATTGTTGTGTAGGTACCAAAATTGCCTCTCGAATTATATAACGGGAAATTCCTTTGGAGTATTGGATATGCACTTGGTACAATGTTTAAAATTTATCGTTTTAACTTCTATTCACTCAAGAGGAAAATATGATCGCATATGTGTTGAAAGTGATTTGGATAAACCCCTGGGCCCTCATATTATCATAAGAGAGGTTTCAAATTTCCCACAGAATATGAGGGCCTCCATTTGACATGGTTCTCTTGTGGTAAATATGGCCACAAAACATATATGTGTATCAGTGTGTGGATCGTTTAAAAAGGAAAGCGATGAATAATTGTTACGGACATGTGTTTTTAGATAGACGAACTAGTAAAAGACACACACAAGTGGAGATGGCAGGGGTTCGAACCTCGATCATTCGTCCGACCTAACAATTTCAATATTTTTGACTGTTGAGCTATGACTTGTGACAAAAGGGAAGCTTTTTATTGTGCTTGAAACCGAAGATAACACTGATGCTAATATTAACAAAAACCATGTGGTTGTGGAACCACCAAAATACCTCAAGTGATTCATCGAGAGAGAAATAAGCAAGGAGAAATAAAAAATACTCAAGAATACTAAAGGAAAATGAATGAACTCTCAATCTAGTACTAACATGAAAAAAAGACTATGCCTATGAAACCCTATGCAACTTCTAATGCATCATATTTAAGTATTTCATCTCAATTCTCTGACATTCAAACAAAAAAATGACAGCATGAAGATGTGACCAAAACGCTGCTCCAAAGAAAAAACCCTCTGGCGGAAGTTGAAGTTACACCTTAGGCGAAGACCATAGATTGGGTTAAGAAACTTCTTGCCCTTCCTGGTGGCCCAGTAACCAGGAAGGGTACCACTTCTAAGACTACGCCAGATTTGGAGATGCAAGATAGCTTGAAGCATTCTGATATTGATATGCAGCTCGGAAGCAATGGGCCTAAGTTACCCGAAATCACAAATAGTTCTCAATGAACAGTCTAGTATGGAATTGTCTGCGAGCTGGAGGAAAGCTGAGGTTATATTGAATAAGATTGGACTCCAAAAAGGGGGTGAAAGTGGAGGCTCATAGTTTCACATGAGGTATTTGGTGCCTATATTGAAACCTTCTTGTAATTCTATTTCAACTATTTCTACTTCATGAAATTGCATACATCTTGATGTTAACGCATCTTCTCTAAACATCGTGTTTCTTTATAACTTATGATCGTCCTCAAATTGGTCATATAGAGGAAATGTGGGAAGAGATTTGTTAGTTCAATGCCACAATTTTATGGTCCGTGGTGTCTGGTTGGGGATTATAACACGATTCTCTTCGACCATGAGAAAATGGGTGGTGCTTATGCTAATCGTCACTCTTGTCAGGCTTTTGAAAACTGCATTTATGACTACAATCTTCTTGACCTTGCATATGCAATATCTAGTTTCACTTGGAAGCGTGGTCAAGTTTTTGAAAGACTTAGTCGCATTTCTTTGCAACCCTCATTGGAAATATATCTTCTCACATAGTAAAGTTACTCATCTTCCTCTCCCAACTTCTGATCATTGTGGATTTTGGATTCAGATGACAGGTGACAGTCAACGTATGAATAAACCTTTCAAGTTCTTGGCACCATGGCTTGATCATCCGGAGTTCAAACACCATGTATCTAACTCTTGGCATAATTTAGATAACAGGTTAGAAAATATTAGTAACACTTCTATTAAGTCGTGTAGTGGAATATAGACGTGTTTGGTAATATTTTCAAGATGAAAGAAAGGATTCTTAGGAGACTTCAATGAATCAATAGGCGTTTACGAAACACTGATAAAGATTGTATCATTTCTCTTAGAGAAGAACTTTGGAAAGAATACAATGTGATTGTTAAACAAGAAGTGTATTGGCAATATCAGTCCTGTGTTAAATGGTTGGCTCTAGGTGACAAAAACACTATAGGTTCTTTCATATGTCTACTTTTACAAAGAAGGCGTAAGAACAAAATCAAAGCATTAAAAGATGATAATGGCCAATGGATTTACGAGAAAATGGATCTTCAAGACCTTATGGTAAGGTTTTATAAGAACCTTTACTCCACCTCTCACAGTGCCAATATTGACACTACAAGAAAATATCAGTATTGCTACCAAATTCTTGCTACCATTATATGTTCAAGTAAATTTGTGGTTGATTGGATGTGCTTTTACCGCCAACAGTGGTTCGTTCCTTCTTACAACATACTATTATTTCAGAATTTTATTTAAAGTAAAAACACATTTTTAATACCAAAAACATTTTATTTTATAAAATCAAAAAAGTAAACATTTTCATTTACTATTTTTTTCTCTCTCTCCTTCGCAATCTCTCTCCACAGTTCCACCGTGGCGGTTCTCCGCACCACCGTTGTGGCTCATCGCGCCACCAATATCGCTCATCGGACCACCCTTGCGGCTAGTGGACCATCGGATTTTTCAGATCTAGACCTCGATAGCTTGGATAACTCCATCGCACCGTTCTCGATCTGCAGCGGATAGCTCCATAGCTTTTCACGTTCTCATTCACATCGTTCTCGCTCCATAGCTTTTCTGGTATCGATCTGCAACCATTTTGTGTTTATATTGCATTTCTCATACTTTTGATTCACATTTGGACTAATTTCCCCAATCTTGAACCCTAATTTTCAGATTATCATTTCTAATTTGATGCATTTATTTGATTCAACATTTTTTGTGTACGTTCTATTTTCAGATTATCTCTTTAGTTTCTGCTTAATATAAATACGATTTGTTTTTTTTTTAATTTCATTGATGAGATTGCATGCTTTTTTGGTAATTTTTGTTTCCAATTTCTCTATTAAGGAGGTTGCACAAATTGAATTTAGGTTACTGAATTTGTTCAGCAAACTCACTTTACCGTTTGAGATAGAACTAGATGATTCCTGTTGAATTTATGTCACATTTCTAATATATGCATATTTATGAAATGGTAGTTATGATGTGTTTCATAATCAGATGAACTTCGTATATTGTAATTAATGAAATTGTTCTTTTCATAGTTGTTTGCATGGGGGAATGTAGCGTGGTGATGGTGAAGGATGAACATGTAGGTCCACACATTTGTAGGATAATGGATTTTGGAGATCGATATTAAATTTAGTGCAGTAAACTACAGGGTACACACTCTTTAATTAGGAACTGCACTTGTTTGCTTGTGAGTTACTTGCTTTTGAATTTTTTAATTTAGTTTTTTTGCTAGATTTCTTTAATTTGTGATTTTGGTTGAATTTATTTATTGATCTCATTTGGTGTCACATCCACTATTTGCTATGTTGTTCTGGTGTGTGGTGTTGATTTTGTATTGAAGCATATCACTAAAGCCAATTAACAAACATGATGAATGGCTTGGTCTTTGTGATGATCACATGTCTATAGACGCTTGTTCCATATTTGATTATTTGTGAAGGGTGTGTGATGTGATACAATATTGATTGTGAATCAATGAAATGGATTTGAATGTTAGTTATATAGTGCAATGTACATCCGTATCCATTTAAAATTTTTGAGCAGTTACACATGACGGTTAACCAATTGTTATTTTAATTTGTAACTTAAATATGTTGAACGTTGAAGTTAGATGCTATATTTTAAAAAACGAACCAGCCAGTTGACCAGGAACCATGGTCTGGTTTGATTCGGTTAGGTCATGTGAACCACTAGACTTATATAAAACCATGGAACTGGAGCCGGTTTCAGAAAACCGGCCGGTCCAGAATGTGCTAAAACCTCTCTGAACTGGTAATTCTCTAAATTGGAGCCAGAATGTGTTTCACAGCATCTATCGTTCCCTCACAAATTCTATCAATCAATTCAGAATCGATCTCTGACAGAATTGATAGCTTCTCTAACCTCTCTGAACCGGTAATTCATTTCATTTTTTTTCTTCTGAATCATGTTCTCTGAAGTGTGTTTTTTTAATCACAGAGTTTCGTTCTCCGATTCGTGATACATCTTTACGATCTTCGCCGAATTTCCCCTATCTACGTCACTAATATTCAGGTATTCATTCCTCTTTTCATACTTCTTCTTCCCTTTAGTTAGTTAGTTAGTATTGAATCTTAAACTAATTAAAATCTACTATAAATCTAAGGTATCTACTGGCTTAACTTCTCTTTTATGATTAATCAATTAAATTTGTTGTTCTGAATTTTGCAATTTAACATGTGTGTGATTGATTATGAATAAGGATTTAGGTTGTGTTTGATTTTAATTAATCAACTCAATTACTCATTTTATATGTTTTAATGTGTTTGATTTTGCAATTTAACATCTGTGTGATTGATTATGAATTAAGGATTTAGGTTGTGGATTGATTATGAATTCTTAAAATTGTTAAATTAGTATAAAACTTCATATTGTTTTAATGTGTTTGATTTTGCAATTTAACATGTGTGTGATTGATTATGAATTAAGGATTTAGGTTGTGGATTGATTATGAATTCTTAAAATTGTTAAATTAGTATAAAACTTCATATTGTTTTAATGTGTTTGATTTTGCAATTTAACATGTGTGTGATTGATTATGAATTAAGGATTTAGGTTGTGGGTTGATTATGAATTCTTAAAATTGTTAAATTAGTATAAAACTTCATATTGTTTCCATCACTGGAATGAGTAAAATAGTACAAGTTGTCACTGTTGGTAAAAATCATGGTTTAAACCATTGTGCTTTTGTGGCACTTGAGACAATGTATATAGCCTAGAGCATTTACACAGTTTCTTTTTTATTCTAATTCCTCTATCAAAAATATTTATTGCTCTGTTCATGTGGTGCTAAATATTGTTTTTGTTTTTCATTTGCAAGTGAATTTTGTTAACTCTTTTCGGTAAGATGAAGTATTTAGTATTCCTATGTTTAAAGGCATTGGTTTAGCTTTTTCCTTTTGTTTATTGAGCTACTCTAGTCTCTATGTTGATTGAATTACACTCATTCCTTTTCATTTCTATGCTATAGAAGAAAAAGCCATGATGATGATGAAGGTACTGAAATTTTATTCAATATCCGTGCAGACTCTTGGAGCTCCTTCTGTTGCGAGCTCATGTCAAACATAGGTATCCACGTCTACACCACGTTTGATGCTAGGTTTTATTTTCATTTGAGTTGTGAGCTGTATTATAGTTGTGAGCTATACATGAGAGTGAGACGCTAACAAGGTATTTACTAGGAAAGGACCTAAAGTCCCTCTTATATTCCTTAATGCTACAAGTTGGGACTGAATTGTGGTTGTGTATTGGAAATGTTGCTTATGCTAGAACGTATACCACTGATAATCACATACATCTTCTGCTTGAAGCAGCTTCAATGATGGTGGAAACAAGGTGTGATTTAAAATATCATACACTTCTCTGTTTTATTGATACGTTAGTCCTTCCCTAATGGAGAATTCATACTTAGAGCAGAGTGTTCTAAAGAGACAATGTTCTCTACTATAGATAAACTATTTTTGTTGCTAAATTTTAAAAATCTCATATCAAACATGCCTTTGAAAATCTAATCTTTTTATAAACTTATTGGCGCAGATAATTGGGAGTTCATGGCCTTCGTCCTCATCAAAACATTTCTTTCGTAAGTTTTATCCTTTCTTTGCACTTCCTTTAACAATAATATCTGTCGAGGAGGTCTCTAACCCTGTAACATGCTTACGAGTTAAGATTATATTGTCGAGGCGGACACAAGGTCTTTAATAGTGCAATTATTGTTCTGGTTAAGTCAGCAGTATGTTTCATTTACATTGTTTTTATGCATGTTTCATTTAATAGTTACGGTATTTAGGTGAGAGTCGGTCATTTGGAAATGAATGCATCTAGAATAACAATTCCTGCACAGGGTACTTAAAAGCTATAGGGTTGCCTTAATATCAATTCAAATGGATGGCTATTAAAGTAAAAAATGTTTGGCCATTTCCTATGTTTTTGCGGTTACTGTTTGGACAGCTCACTAAACAAGAACATGACCAAAGGGAATGTTGTGGTGTGTAAACATGGTGAGGGTTCAACGGAGTCGAAATTGAATAGGGAAGGTTCTGGTAATTTTAGAAATGCCTTCTCCTTTTTCATTTCTCTTTCGCTTTGTGTTTTTTATTTCTTCTGATTTGGTTAAGTATTACAACAGATCCAATGTTGTACTGATTTAATTGAGCTTTAAGTGCTTTTAGCTATTTTTTCTTTCTTTTTACTGATAGTGTGATTTCTCTTTGGTTTTGTTGTATAGGTAGCATGAAACGACTTCATATACCTAAAGTATATCATATTATAGCAGTTGGATCTATTGCAATTCAAGATTCGAACCAGCTTATTAACTTAAATCAATGCTTTGACCTTTATTTTTCCAAACTAATTGTTGAACCTCTTGTATAACCTCATGTTGAATTACTTGTATGAGACCTAATTTGTTATCAATACTATTCTGGATTTCTTGTGGTGTGTTCAACTAAAGTTGCATTTTTTTTGAAAGAGAAAGTTGCTTATTAATTGATTGGTAGTGATTTAAATATATTTTTTTAAAAGGTTAAAAGTTCCTAATTGCTAGGATTCATTAATTTTTTTTAACTTCTGCTATAGATTTGCTACAGAATTGCTACGACAACTCTTAGTTATGTTGCTGTAGATTTGTTGCGAAATTGCTATGATAAGTCATAGTTATTTTGCTACTGAAAATTCATTTTCAATGCTTTCTTGCTGCGGATTATCTTAACATTTGCTACAATTTTCGTTTTACTTGCTTAGGATTTACTAGGAAATAATTCCCTAGCAAATTTGTCTCTCAATCCATGCTACGGCTGATTCAATAGTTATTCCGTAGCATATCTCTAGCTAAATCGGTTTGCTGGAAATTAGCTACGAATTAGCTACGAAAATGATCGTAGCAAAACACATATTTTCTTGTAGTGTGAGTTTCCTACTCTTCAATCTTTTCCTAATTTTCGTAATAATCATGTTACTATGAACGAAACAAGACAAGCTCGTTTTAGTATTCGAAAGTTAACATCTCCAAAACTGATAGTTTCTTTCCCATATTCTTCAAGTCTCAATGGGATACTGTGGGCGTAGAACTTCATCAACTTGTGGTAAACTACTTCACTAGTGGAAAATATACATTTTACAACATGGTTAAAAAAGTTTTTACATCAGTCGATAACATACCAGATGTGATAGTTAACACGGTGGCATTTTCGAAATTACTAACAAAGTTTTCACATCAGTGGAGAGGAATCTCTGAGGGGAAAAATAAATGATAAAAAGTTTTCACATCAGTTGATATAATACCTGTAGGGAAAATAAAACACGGTGGCAATTTCGTTATTTTGGTGAATTATATTTCACATCAGCTATGTGATACCCGAGAAGAAAAGCCTTTCAGGATAACATTTTCCTTTTTCCTTTTCTCTAAAAACGCGAATCCCTTTTCCCTCTCACACAAACCCTAAACTCCTCTCATACAAACCCCTTTCCCTCTCACGCGATCCTGTTCACAAACCCTTTTCCCTTTTCTCTCATTCGTTCTTCTACCTCCGGCGCTACTGTTCACGGTTCTTCTCAAAACACCAACCTCAAAAGCGTACTGTTCACGGGGGTTCATGCTACTGTTCACGGTTCCTCTACCTCCGGCGGTGTACATGTCTGTTTTTGTTGATTCTGATTTAGTCAAATTTGAATCTAATTTTGAGAAAACAGGTTTACAATATTTTGATTTTGATTTGGTTTATTGTGAGTTTACTAATTTTGTGATTTTGAAAACTTGTCATAAGTTGTTTTCAGCTAGACAGCTTATTTTTATAAGTTGTTTAAGATAGTTTTATGAAAACAACTTATACCTTGTACAAAAACAGTTTGATTGAATTTTATATTTAATAATGTAATGTAAATTATAATCAGACTTTGTCTCGTTTCATATTGATGCAGTATCTTAATGTTGAGCAGTCTTTGTATGCTGATGTGCAATTGAACCTTGTTACTTTAGAGCTTTGTAGAAGGTGAGTTTACGCTAAAGAATAAAAACTGAATAATTGATTTGGAAAAATATTTTTTCTGAATTCTTCATCATAAATGAAAAGCTTGGAAGATAGTGTAAAACCAACTGAGTTTAGAGTTTGTATCCATTGAGGAAGAGATGCTTTTTAACATCCAACAATAGTTATTGGATTCATTGAGTGAAGTGTTTTAATTCAATGAGATGATGTTTTAATTCATTGTGTTGTTGGGTTCCCTGTCACTCTCTTAGTCTGTTTTGATTCAGAATGGGGAATGTGGAAATGATTTTTCCACCAAGTTTTGGTTAACTAGATGTTATAAAAAGCATTTTTAATTCTCGAGCCAATGTTCTTGTGTACTTAACCAACACATAGATTGCTTTTCTCTGATGTCCTTCATTTTGTAAAGTACTGCTTGTTTTTATTGTCTGAACAATGTATTTGATTGCCCCCTCATCATTATTTTATGCTAGGTTGAAAATTTGACAATAAATCTTGCATTAACTTTTTACAATGGAAAGGGAAAGCTATTTTTTACTGTCTGGGCAGCATGGTGTTCTATTTTAAACCATATTTTCATTTTTATGTAGTACTACTTGTTTTTATTATTTGAACAATGCATTAATGTTTGGCCTCTTGGCTCTTGCATTATTATGATGCTGTAAAGTTGAAACTTCATCGGTCAGTTACACATATATCTAACTAGTTTACTTAACGTTGATCTTGGTTATGTTATTTTGTTGTTAACCACCTACATTGTTAGTGTGCTGTGAAGTTTAAACTCAATTCATCAGTTACACTTATGTCTCAATTAAGTTTACTTAAGTTTGATCTTGGCTTGTGATTTTGCAAGTTCTTCAATTCTATCAAATGACTTAAAACTGTGTGACTTATTCTATGAATAGGGGATAAAATCCATCTCCTTATTTGGTGATTTTCAGTTGCCACTATACATGTTTGATATATCGAAGTGCTATAATTTTTAATTCATTATCCTTACTCATCATTTTCTTGAATTTTCTCAGCACATCTAATATTTTCTTTTGTACTTGCTAACAGAAAACAAAGTTGACTTTCTTTTACCTGTCGTGTATGGTTTCTGAATTTTATTCATTGTTATGCTGTTACTGCTAATGCTTATCTTGTTATGATCATCAATTTCTTGGTGTAAACTCGGTAGGTCGTTCTATTATTAACCTTACTTGAAGAGGTTCAAAGGTGAACCCGGTAGATTAAATCCACACAACTGACTAATTAATTTGTTATTAAGGCACACTGACAAAGATTAATCAAAGGAAATTTAACTATCAGTTTATATTTCAAAAGTTAAAGATATATAATATGATGGAACTAGACATCACCACCAGTATTGTAATGCATATAGACGAAAGCATGAATTCTTTTTGCCTATGTTGGTTTCGCAGTGGCACTCATTTTCTCGCATTCCAATACAAACAAAACGTGAAAATTAGGAAGCCAAATGCACGCCTGCTGGGCATTCCATCGTAAATGTAAACAAGCACTTATAAATTTAGGTGCATGTTTCTACCTAAGATACATTTTAATCTGTTAGCGCAAAGAAGTGCTCCTGGTTATCCTTCTTGGTTTTAGCTATCAAGACTTAATTTTACTATACCTATCTGATTGCAATAATTTGTGATGGCTTGATCTCATGTATTTTGTAATCTATTCTAATATTAGGATGAGCAAAGAGCCTTTACATGTGCTATTGATGTCACTGCATGAATTAGAAAGAATAATATGTTTCTAAATCTGTAATCAGAAGTAAAGTTACAATCAAAAGCTTTACATGCTCGAAACTGAGTGTTTTAAGTTGAAGTAGTCTCCTTTGTATCTGTCTTAGTTTCCTTAAATTGAAATAAAGGAGCAATTTAATTGACCATTTTCAATAATGTGTGTTTAGTTAGTAGTCAAATGGTGATGCAGAAATCATTGTAGGCTAATTTTTGAGGTACTAAGAAGATGCTTCCCTCCGCAATGTAGTTTCTTGCTAGATTGTACCCTCATTATTATAGGAATCTCTTATATCATAGACTTATGGGTTGTTACCAATCCTTTTCAGTTTCATTAATTCTGATTTTGAAGCTGTTTTTTTGTTCTATCAGGATCAGAAAGGATTCCTATAAGACTTTATTTGCTGTGAAAATGTATGAATTAACCACCAATGCTCCAAAGAAGACACATCGCACTAGATCTAAAACACAATCTAATAGACCAAAATAGTAACACGTTTTTTACTTTTTCCTTCCCCATTGTGTCTTCATTCACGTGCACCTCTATGATTGATGTTACTTTTTCCTTTCCCTTTGGTCTTACACTAGTAATATACCTCTTTGATTTTCCTTATGTATTTTGTTATTAATACTTGTATTCAACAAGGTACATACAATGGGCATTACAATAGCAATTTAACATTAACAACATGAAAATTACTCTTCATGCTATAGCAAACAGAACTTTACATATCCTCTATGCTTATAAAATTTTGGGGGCTTTTCCTTCTCTTAAGGAATTATGTCCTATACAAATGACTCTAATTTTAGCTTTGTACTTTATAGTCCATTGGTCATTGAGTTTGGATTTTCATCATTAGCTAGAATAACCATCTTGATTTTGAAAATTGCGGTAAGCAAAAACCAAAAAGTACTACTACCCATTGAAAATTGTTGGTATAATTAGCTTATGTTTGATTTTAATTTCTATTTCTAAACCAAATTCTACAATTGAGATAATTTTTTCAATTGATTTTTTTTTTGCAGCTGGGAATTGATTCTGATATGGCTGAGATGAGATGATATTGCCGGTGCTTATGGCTGCGATGTTGTGGCTATGCTTTATGGTGGCATATATACAATGATTATTTTGTTGTTGAATTTTTTTTTTTAAAAGATTCTGCCCAAAGATGTTATATGGCTGAATATTGATATTGCATGCTTTAATATAACTTCCTAGCTATATTGTATTGATATGTATTTCTTTTAATATATTTTGGAATATTGATGTGGAAAGTTGATGATTGATTATGTAATATCAAATTAGATAATATAACTTCCTTTTTGGCATTAAAATTATCCATATTTGTTTTTATATTTTTAATATAAAAGAAAAAAGCAGGTGTTAAGCTTATTTATTAAGCAATTTTAAAAAAAAAAACATTGATTTCGCAACAGTGGATTTTAGAACTGATGTGAAACATGCATATTTTACTTCAGTGTCGACCTTATAACTGATGTGAAAACTCCGTTGTCAAATTTTAAAGTGCGTCTATTACAACAGTGGAAGGTAGACCTGATGTAGAAAACAAGTTTTCACAACAGTTCACACCCGATGTGAAAGGATGGGTACATACCACATCAAGTCACCTTACATCGGTTGCCCCCCGATGTAAAAAGTCATTTTCAACTGATGTAAAAACTCCGTTCTGTAGAGGAATTCCTTAATCATACTCATATTGAAGATGTAAACGATAGTCGTATTACTCTTATTTCTAAATGTGATGATCCGATTATGGTGAACCAATTTAGAACCATTACTCTCTGTAATATGGCTTATAAAGTGGTTACAAAACCCATAATCAGATAACTTCATCATGTGCGTTCGACTGTTGATAATATTCTATTAATTCCTTATTTATTCACTCTCGCACATACATGGTAAAAAGAGACTTATAATTATCAAGCTTGATTTAGAAAAATCTTATAAAATAGATAGTAGGTCCCACCACTAAATGAGTTTCATCATTATTAATTATTTTATACTTTTTTTTTGTCTTTATCTCTCCAAATAGAAGAAATGGAGAGAATCATAACTCACCTTATATGGGATTCTACTACTGATTAGAGAAAATGTCACCTAATAGCTTGGCATAGAATTGCCTACCCAAAGACGAGGGCGGACTCAGATTCAAGAATGTGCGAATTATCAACCAAGCATATATGCTTAAATTATCTTGGAAACTTGTTTCTAACCCTAAGAAGCTTTTGGGTTAGAGTAATGAAAACTAAATATCCAATTGAAATCTAATTGTTCAAGTATTCGGCGTGCAATACCTCGTGTTTGGCACCATGTCCAAAGTAATGTTTGTTGGGTGATTATAAATGGTAATGGCGACCAATTTTGGAGGGATACTTGGATTCCGAATCTTGGCAACTAGGAGTCTCTATTTCCACATGCTATCCCTCAAAGTCGGAGCAATTTCCAAGTCTTCTTCTTCTCAACTAATGGAACTTAAAACTAGGACTTACTTCATCAAATCCTTTAGTTCCAACCATCTGAGGAGAGAGGAAAATGATTTTTCAAATTAGCCTCTTTCAACGGATGGTCAATTTAGTTTAAAATTGGCTTACATGTTATAAGTACCTCAAATGGATTTCACTTAATGCATGTCGGATTCGAATATGCGCATTTCTTTGGAAACTTATGCATGACAAATTATTAACTATAAAGAAAGGTGTAGAAAAATATGTCTACTGATGATCTTTCTCCTCCTTATGATACTACTATTGAGTCCATCATGCATATCTTACGAGACTGCAAAGAAATGATTAAGTTTTGGACTAACATAATAAGACCTTACCGTTGGGCTATCTTTTTTCGGTGTTGTTGTTCATACCCTTTGGAAGGATAGAAATTCCTTAATATTCTCCCAATATTTGAATCTCAGGATTGGTTTGGTGGTATAACATTATGATCATTTTTCATTCATACAAAGAGATACATCAACGTTCTGCCACCCTCACTCGTTTGAGTTCTCCACCGCCACCCTCCTACAACTTTGTCGAAGCTTCTCCTCCACATCTCTGCGTTGTCCTTCCCACCGCGCCTCTCTTCGTCTCCCAAAGTGCAGGTATATCTCTTTCTTCTTTTTTATGTTCAACATTTATCTCTAAATTGTTTTAGGGCAAACGATAGTGATAGTTTTTTTTTTTTTTTACAAAAAATGATAGTGACAGATATCTTTCTAATTTCCAATTCACTTGGGTTAATTAGTGCTTGTTAACAACACATTTGATAATGGACATTGGAGTGTGCTCATCCTCAAGGTGTCAAATCGATTATATCCGGTGTCAATTTGGGTGAGATAGTTTAGCTTCTTAGGAAAAAAAAACAGCTCATTTGATAATTATAAACATTAATGATAATCAAATTACATACTAGTGGCATACGTACGGATGAGCGTGTTGCGCTCTTTTTTTTTTGTTTGGAAGCAAGTCGTAACCGTAAAAAAATTACAACAAAAAAATATATCTTTGTATTGATACATGAGTAAAAATATAGACATGTGTATAAATTAAAAAAAAAAAAGGTATTCGTATTAATATCTGAGAAAAAATATAGACACATGTATAGATTAATAAAAATAGATTTCCTTATTAATATATGAGTAGTAAAATACCCGGTGTGTTCGCACAGGTACCCGTTGGCTTGAATGCTTTATTCCAGCTTGACATTTCTTTATATGCGACTTTATAAATTCATAACATTTTATATATATATATATATATATATATATATATATATATATTTCAGTCACAAATATTGGTCTTGAGTTTTTTTTACAATTATTTCAAAAAAAATATTTAACAGTCACAAATTGTTCATTTGTTTTTTTTTTTTTGACAAAATTGTTATTTTATATTTATCACTCACAAATCTTGCTCAAGTGTTATTTTATATATATTTGCCACAAATATGTTTTTGTGTTATTTTATATTTATCAGTCACATTTTTTTTTGACGAAATCAGTCACATATCTTGATCTTGTGTTATTTATATTTATCAACCACAAATCTTGGTCCTATGTTACTTTATATTTATCAATAACAAATCTTGGTCTCATGTTTTTTTTATTATATTTGAAAGTGACAAATCTTGCTCCCGGGCTTTTAATATATTTATCACTTATAAGTATAGGTCTCCTACTACCCTTTACTTCTTGATTTTGAACTTAGTTCAATTAGATTGCTTCCCAGTTTAAATTCTTCAAAATGTGGACTCTTCATCCCAGGAATCAGATGATCATTGTATCTGCTATTAATAGACCTTTAGAACTTTTTCCCATTATATCTTTAGACATATCAAAATAACTAGTCTTGGAGGAAAGAAATATTTTGTTATTGTAGATGACTTTTCTAGATTCACATGGGTTCTTGTCTTAAAATAAAGAATTCAGAATGAGAAAGATCTAAAGATCTTCTCAGTAAGAAGTGATCATGAAGGATAATTTGAAAATGAATCCTTCAAGACATTTTTTTGATGAGAATGACATTTCTTATCATTTTTCCTGTCAAAGAACACCTCAACAAAATGGAGTTGTTAAAAGAAAAATATAACACTGCAAGAAATGGCTAGAATTCTTTTAAATGAGGCGAATGTTGAAAAATATTTTTGGGCTGATTCTATCAATACTTCTAGCTATATTCAGAGCAGAGTTTCTATTAGAAAGATTTTTGAACAAAACCCCATATGACTTTTGGAAAGATGGAAAACCAAATATTTCTTCTTTCCATATTTTTGGGTGTTATTTCTATATCCTTAATCATAAGGACAACCTTGGAAAGTTTGACTCATGGTCAGACATAGGAATCTTCCTTGGCTATTATACTACCACAAAGGCATATAAAGTATATAACCTGAGAACTTAGACCATGGAGAAAACATGCATATCAAATTTGATGAATTTGAAGAACTTGAGAAGCATAGAAGAAATGAAGATGATGAGATGCTTAAGACACAACCAATCTTTGATAAAGTAGATGAAGAACATTTAATCCCTTCTACTCAATCTCAGAATTCTCCTAGAAGCTGGAGGTTAGTGGATTATCATCCACATAATCAACTCATTGAGAGTCCTAATGATAAGGTCTGAACCAGAAGATCCTTTAGAGAAGAGTCAAACATGGCTATGATATCTCAAATTGAACCAAAATCCATAGATGAAGCTATCACCGAAGAATCTAGAGTTGAGGCTATGCAAGATGAGTTATCTCAGTTTGACAAGAATCAAGTTTGGATCCTTGTCCAATTTCCTAAAGGTCATACCATTATAGGAAGAAGATGGATGTTTAGAAACAAACTAGATGAAGAAGGTAAGGTGATCAGAAACAAGGCTAGACTTGTTGCTCAAGGCTACTGTAACGACCATAATATTTGGACATTAATGAACGAAATTCTAAACATAAAAGGCATCTTATTTTAAAATAAAAACTAAATTAAAATAGTCATCTTGCTATAACCTAGATAATAATTTTGTTTCTTTATTTAACTTTCACAATAAATCAGAGTCGTTGTGATTACAGATAAGAAAGTTGTTGTGTGGACAATATACCTCACCATTGGAAACTATTCTGAATCACCTATATACATGTATGATTGTCTCCATCAATACGCCACTATTGGATATTGTTTTGAGTCGCCATTCTATTTAAAAAAAATTCACCGATAAACAAATAATATCTATAACAACACCATATCACAAATATATAACACACACAGACAGATATATATATACACACACACACACAAGAAAACGCGTAGAGTGATGCCCTTACCTTCACAGCAGCAGTTTTTAGACTTCCCACACAACGATCTTTGTTCTGCTACGTCTATACCTTCGCACAAAATAATTCAACACTAACTTCTTTAGTGCCTGCCAATACAGACTAACACTATTTCCACTCAAGCCATTTTCTTAAACATTATTGTTTCAACCATTCTCCTAAAATTTAACGAACAATAACGATCGTTTATAACTCTCAACTTATGTGCATTTTATTTTAGTTTTAATTCATACGTCTTTGTTTCTTTGAGTCTGTGATTCCATTCTTTTCAAAATATATAGAACAACACTGACAACAACATTTATGAAACGGTGTCATTCATGGTTGTTACATATTTATATTTTATTTTTACTAACCTAAAGACAAAATAAGTACCGCTAGAACAACAAAAATAAACAATATCATTTCTTAAATCAAGGTTCACGAATTTTATTTTTCTTCATGGTAAGGAAACATTTTCAATTTTGACACCATTGTATAAAAGAGTGATTATGAAACTAAAGGATTATAAATTCTTACTTTTGTACAAAGATTGATTATAAACTGAAGAATTACAGATTTCTACTTGGAATGGATTGGGTAAGGACTTCTATTTGTGTAACTTTTCCTCACTTTCCAATTTTTCCTTCTATGCCTTTCCTCTTGTTATCTCAATCTCAATCTCTCTCTCTCTCTCTCTCTCTCTCTCTCTCTCTCTCTCTCTCTCTCTCTCTCTCTCTCTCTCTCTCTCTCTCTCTCTCTCTCTCTCTCTCTCTCTCTCTCTCTCTCTCTCTCTCTCTCTCTCTCTCTCTCTCTCTCTCTCTCTCTCTCTCTCTCTCTCTCTCTCTCTCTAAGTCGGGATAGAAGATGTCGGAATATATATGAGAGGCAAAACGAAGGTTTATAGCAGTAGGGGTAGTTGTCCATTAACTCTATTCTGAAAAGGGTGTTATATCCTAATATTGCTCCATCTAGAATTTTGATAAAAGCGAACATATACAAATTAAATCAGACTTTAGATTATAAACTGAATAAAATTTTATTAACGAAATCCAACAAATAAGAAGGGGTTCATCGTGTATCCCTAATCAAAGAGGTTTAGTTGCTCATGACAACCGACATCATTACAAAACAATAGAAAAACATACCCTAAAGAGAACGAGAGGCGTATGGAGATCCTCTGTCTTGAAGCTCATGATGTTTGACCCTTGCCTTGTACCGCTAGCTTTCTGAATAAATAAAATAGTGTGCTAGAGTCTCTATTTATAGTACATGATTACTTAGGGGTTAAGAGAGTGAAAATAGGGGTTTTCAACCAAAAACGACAACGAAAACAAGAAAACAACACCTCTTGCCCATGTCCATGCGCGGGGCGCATGGTTTCATGCGCATGAGTGTGTGGGACAGAAGCTAAAGTTGCTTCATGCGCAGGGCGCATGGCTTCATGTGCAGGGGCGCATGAGGCAGCCCCTCATGTGCGTTTTCAGCCGTTTTCGACCCTTTTTCACCCGTTCTTCCGTCTTGCAATGTCTTGGAACTTGAAATGAATTTTCTTCACTTTGTATTGTCTTCAAAAACCTTCTAGGAATCATTGTCTTCAATCTTCATATCCTCGATCCTTCACGTGATGTCTTGATTTGTTAAATTACATGATTTCTCACTACGAAACACTTAAACACCTATGGGGTTGCATGATTTAGGAAAAAGGTGAATTACAACAACTCGAATAAAAACAATACAAAAAGTTCCTCAAACCATTGACAAATCTTCTAATTGACTTCTAATTTGTCTTCAAATGCAAGGAATTACACTAAAAACATAGCTAAAACCATCATATGTTATTCCATCATCAATAAGAGATTAAGTTCCTTTTTGAAAGAATATTTTTTCAAGAGGACAGATTGACACAACACTTTTTTAGAAAATCTAGTCAATCTGATATGTTGATTGTTCAAGTCTATGTTGATGATATCATCTTTGGCTCAACAAATGAAAACATGTGTTAGAAATTTTAAGACCTTATGCAAAATGAATTTGAAATGACTATGATGCGAGAATTAAGATTTTTTCTTAGCTTGCAAATCAATCAACAAACTGATGGAATTTTCATCAGTCAAGGACTTGCTTAAGAAATTCAAAATGAATGAAGCAAAGATCATGATAACTCCCTGTGCGCACCTCGTTTAAAAAACGCGCAAATCCTCCGAGGTCCTTCGTAAACGCTCGGAGGGCCTTTGTGAAGTCGCCACCAAAGTTTTTGTGTAAAGGGAACGTTGATAAACCCTTAAGTTTTTTTTGTTTAAAGGGAAACGATAATAAAACCCTTTGACGATGAGGAAAGGATGGTCATCGCAACCATTGTCGGGTTCGGGAGTCGATTACGCAAGGGGAAGGTATTAGCACCCCTCACGTCCGTTGTACTCAACGGGAACCTTCTATTTGGCTAAAGCTTAAATTGTTTTTAAATGTTTCGCGCGCATGCTTATCCATGTCAAAAGAAAATATACTAAAAGGGGGGAAAAGAGATAAAAACAAACGAAAGAAAAGAAAAAAAGTTTTTATTATTGCGCTTGACAAGATGTAGATCTTGCTCCTACGTATCTCCCGGTAGTCGGAGAATTCAAAGCGTACGTAGTTCTTTGGTAGAAAAACGTACATGTGTTGGTTAATTTTAAATGGACGATGTTTTAACCGAATTCTTGCGATTAAAACGTAGCTTGTATGCTCGCGCTTGGGAGACTTATTAAGCGTTTGTTCACGAATCGCACTAGAATTGTTAAAAGGTACGTCCGTTAGGGTAAAAGGGTTCGAATTGGTCGCTATGGGACCAAGAGAGGTGCAATGGACTCAAACAAGTCAATCATTGACCGAGAGGACTCCAACGAGTCGGGCGATGGTTCGATTGATCCACTGAGATCAAGAACGGGTACAATGGACTCGGACGAGTCGAACATTGACCGAGTGACTGTAACGAGTCGAGGGATCGAATTTAATGGTCACGGGGGACCAAAAGGTTCGGATTGACCACAAGGGGCCAAGATTTGGTTTGGTTATGGTTGGATATATTGAAAATGGAATGACGATTGTCCGAACGACGAGACATACGTCACACATTCGTGCAATCGGGGCAATGGAGAGACATACGTCACACCATCCCTTTTTCATTCAAGTTTTTGGGTAGAATTCTTTTAGAAATCCCAAGGTATATCAAAACATTTGGTTTGAAAACCCAAAATGAAAAGATTTAGCAATTTTGCTAGAAAACGCACAAGTTCGGCTCGTTTCGCGAACAATTTTGAAAAGCGAATAAATCTGGCGTATGTTCACGCTTGAGTCATGAACAATATTTATTGTTCAAGTTTGGATTGAAATGATGAACATAGCTGGTTTGTTCATATGGTTTTGAAAGTTTGGGAACATAACTTGTTTTACAAGTTATCCACAAAATGTCATACGAACTTGTGAATTTGACAAAATTGTGCAAAATCCTTGTTTATGGTTTGAAAAACATGGGTTTAAAAACTCTTAGGTTCTGAGCTCTTGGGCTAGAACCTCAAAAATTGGCCATTTGGGCACCTAAACTCAGATTCTGAGTTCTGTCATGGTCGCACTGCGACCATGACTTCGCACTGCGAAGTATGCGAATTTTTGAGTTCAGAAGCTGTTTTTGAACTTTTGTTCAGAAACAACTTCTGAACACACTCAGGACCTTTTAGGTGAGTGAAAAGCTTTGAGTTTTTGGGATGAAAAAGGCTGGACAAACCAGTTTTGATGTTTTGAAAACCTTGGGATTTCTTTGAAATTCAAAAGGGGTTTTTTAGAACCAAAAGGTTTTGAACCAAAATTGCTATGCAAACACAATTAGAAATGCAAAACAAAAGCTTGGAAACTTACAGAGATCCTTAGCAAAGCTCCAGCTGCAATGGATTTGAATTGGTTGAAGGTTCTTGCAAGGTTTTGAATGTTGGTAATGATTTTTGAACTTTGTAATGCTTTGTGTTTGATTGGTTTTTTTCTGGTTGTTTGTAAGCTGGAATGAGTAGTGTTTCTGCTCTTGAATTGTTGTTATCAGAAGTGTTTGTAACCTTGGGCATTGCCTTCTATTTATAGGCCAAAACCAAATCAATTTCATCAATAGAAATCCCCAAAATCTAGCTGATTTGTGGGCTAGGATCAGGCTGAATACCTTTGCATTAAATGCTAATGGATAGAGGCAACCTTGCCTTGTGCCAAGGGTCAAGACTCAGCCTGATTTCAGCCACAAATTCAAAGATTTTGGATAGTAATGATGATGAAATGGTGCTGAAATGCAATTGGCCAAGCTTGGGGATCAATCCTTGCAATCTCAATGGTTGATCAATAAAAACGTGCACTGTGATGTGCAGAGATTGGGGGATGCAAAAGGCTACAATTGGCTGGTGTGAGAGGGTGAAAAGCTGTTGCAAAACAGGGTAGGCACTCATGGCTTTTTCAAGTGAAAAATCCAGCTAGTTTGACTGGTTTTGGGGGAAGCAAGCAGGAGGAAAGTCATCAAGCAGGTGGCTGGCAACCTTGGGGTGGTTAACAGGTCACTTGGGAGGGACAAGAGCTGCCCAAGGGCAAGCCCACTTGCTTGTCACATGTTAGGTTGGAAGAAAAAGCTTCCAACCTTGGCATTAATGGCAAGTCTCTCATTTCTGGTTTTGCTTGGCCCAAATAGCCATGAATGCTGATTAAAACAAATATGGAAATGATATGCAACAAAATCTGGAATTAAATCAAAAACATCAAAAATCTGCAGAAAAATCGTAGACTTCGCAGTGCGAAGGGAGCTTCGCAGTGCGAAGGGAGCTTCGCAGTGCGAAGTCATCATTTTTGAAATGTTGACTTTTCTGTTGACTTTTGTTGACTTTGACTTTTTCTCCCTCTTTGATTTTTTTTGATTTTTTTGTTTTGAAAGGCTTAGGACAAAATTGGGGTACTACACTCCCATGCACTCATCATCTAGTCTTGACAAAGATGAGAATGTGAAACATGTCTTTGAAAAAGAATTTAGAGGCATTATTAAATCATTGCTATACTTGACAGCAAGTAGGCATGATATAGTCTTTATAGTGGAGTTATGTGCAAGATTTGAGTCTTGTCCTAAAGAATCTCATCACAGAGATGTGAAGAGAATTTTCAGATACTTGGTAGGAACAACTTATCTTGGCCATTGGTACAACAAGGGTTCACATCTTGATCTTTTAGCATACTGTGATGCTAAATATACTGGGGATAAACTTGAAAGGAAGAGGACAAGTGGAGCAAGCCAATTCCTAGAAAAGGCTTTAATAAGTTGTTCATGCATAAAGCAAAACACCACTGCTTTATCAACTACAAAAGCAGAATATGAGTCTGCTGCTAGTTGTTGTTCTCAAGTCCTATGGGTAAGAAATCAGCAGGAATATTACTCCCCAAGGTACACGTCTATCCCTATCTTATGTGATAATCCAAGTGTCATTAATCTTTCTAAGAATCATATTCATCATTCTAGGTCTAAACATATTTAGATGAAACATCACTTTATTAAAGACCATGTTCAGAAGAAAGATGTGGAATTAAAGTTTTTTGAAACAAAGCTACAAGAAGCTGATATTTTCATTAAACCACTTATTAAGGATAGATTCAATTTTATCAAAGATAAATTGTTTATCACCCAAAATCCTAACTCATGTTGATTGCCAAATCAAGATCTGAATCAGTCTTAAGTCTTAAGAGTCATTAGTTATGAGTGAATCTTTTCCAAACACTTTTTGCAGATATGATTTTGAAGTTCCCAATATAGGTCGTTATTTGCATCTCAAGTTATTGGCTAATTCCATGTGGATTGACTTTCCAAATTTTTCATTTAATTCTAAATGAAAAAAAGATCCACTTTGGGATACGTGAGTTAAGAAGGATAACAGATACTTTACCTAGTTTCTTTCTCTCTTCGCATAACAGCTAGTTTAAAAAGTTTCCCTAGGTTGTATCTAACCAAAAAGTTTAAAAGAGACATTTTCCATCATCTCATCACTAAAAACTGAATCTCTGTTTTTTGCTTCAACATTTCTATAACCATAAATGACAAGAAAAAAGGGTTTAAATATCACTACTCCATTAGTAGACTCAGAATCCTTACACAAATTTATGTATTCACCTCAAAAAGAAACCCACATTGATAACGTTTATGTTTCAGTCCTTGAAGTTATTGAATCTACTTCTCAACCACTAACTTCTATTTAAGAACCCTTCATTGAACCATAAGTTAAAGCCATCTATATCACCACCATAAAATCAGAGCCACCACAAACCAAAAAGCCTTCCGCACCAAAACAACCGTCCACTAAAACCAAGCCTTCTACTTCCACCTATTCCAGAAAATTCTATAGACTTCAATTATAAAAGTCATAGGATCCTAAAGGTGTTCGTTTTCACATTTCTTTGGATTCAGATGATGAGAAGGGAAAAGTATCTTCTGTAAATTCTTCAAAATCATCAGAAGCTACTACTTCTGTAGTTCCTAAAGCCAAGGTTAAACCTCCATCTTCTAAGAAGAGAAAGGTCCCTGAATCTGCTTCTACTCAAGTTAAAAAGACAAAACCATCTTCTTCTAGGCCAAGGAAATTTTCTTACAATCCAATCTTCTCAAGTTCAGAAGATGAAGCAAACTTCACCACAAATTGGGTTAACAGACTTATTACTGTAGGCAAAGTCTATGACATTGAAAGCTTACTAAGTGTAGGGAGGAACATCCTTGAGCTCACTGACCACAAGGAATTGACTCTAGTGATGTAGATTAGGATACGATACTATACCTAACCCTTGTGAGAGCATTTTATAGGAATGTTGTGGTAAATGTAGAGGAAGGCTTACTCACAACAAACCTCAAAGGAATTGAAATCGAGAATAATTCTAAGGTGATTAGAAAAGCTCTAAAGGTTCCTGATTTTGGTGAAAAATACCCATATAAGAATTGGCATTCTGAAGCTGAGACTAACAGGGAATAATTTATTCTCAAAGCTTCTTAAGAATCCATAAAGAAAGAAAGAAGAATTCCTCCAACCTTCAAGTCATACCAAAAATCCTTCACAACTTGTACTTGAGTTCTCTGCTTCCAAGGTCATGGAGTTTTGATAACATAGCAAATGTTGACCATTGCATCATCTACCATTTGATGAAGAAGCTTCCACTTAATTTCAACCATTTTATTGTGCTGCACATGATAAAAGTTGCATCCAAAGAGAATAGAAGCTCTACATCTCCTTGTGGGATGGTATTGACACTCATCTTCAAGCACTTCAAGGTGCCTTTAGAAGATGAAAAATATTTAGAAGAGTACAAGGTCTTTGGTAAGAGGAATTTTATCAATCTAAGGATCTTTGAGGTAGAACCTCTAGAGGAAGCTTGAAATGTCAAGGGAGAGATGGCAATCAAGGTGAAATCCCCCACTCCTCCCCAACTGATCAAGGCTTCTACTAAGAGAAAGAGAAGTGAATCAGTTTAGAAGATAAATGTCAAGCCACTTTTATTTGGTGAGGAATCAACTCAGAAGGAAGCTGATGAAGACAAAAAAGAGGATGAGAAGGAAGTGATGAAGACAAGAAAGAGGAAGAGAAGGAAGAGAAAGAAAAACAAGATAAAGCTAAAGAACCTAAGCAAGGTTTTAAGCAAGATGAACATTCTGAAGATCAAAATGAGATGGATGAGGAAATACAACCAGAAGAAAGGATAGCTCAAGAAAAGTATGTTACTCATAAAGTCAACCAAGTTGATACTTATGTGGATATCATTAGGACTTCAACTGGAAAGTCTATAATGAAAGATCAAGGAAAGTTGAATATATCTGAAGCTTACAAGAACACTAAATCTTATGTAGAAAGGCTGGGAGTGGGAAAATGCATTGACTAGACATACTGGCTTTAGGATGATACATTATTGAAGTAAAATATGTTTGAGAACATGATTATCTTCTCTAAGTATGTCCCTCTTAAGAAAAAGCTATAAGTTAGTTAAAGTTGGAAATGGAGCGAGAAATTATATGACCACTATTCCGAAAAGGTATGTCATTAAATATCAATATCAATTTTTATTTCTTGATATTTTGTTACTTGAGCATAAGAAATAGTTTAAGTTTGAGGTTGTGATGACATAATATTTGACGTTATTTTAGTTATGTTTTTAAGTCATTTTAGAGTATGAGGTCAGTTTAAGGTGTTATAGAGGAGTTGATTATGGTTCTAGGGACATTATGTATTGTTTTCATTTGAGTCCATGTAATTGTATTTTCTCTAGAAATCGGTAACTCCATGTGTTTTGAGTCATTTTGGACATAAATCATGTAAATCCGCAAATCAAGACACCACATAGAGTTATGGAGGCAAGATAATGAAGATAAAATGAGTTTAATAAGTTTTTTGAAGGCAATAATACAATGACAAAATAGTGTCCCAAATTCAAAGATGAAAACATGGAAGAAGATCACTCAAAGAACGAAGAAAAACGGTAATTTCCGCACATTTTCTTGTCCCAGGCACATGGCACCTACAAAGGATGCAAAATCCCTACACCATGCACCTCAGCATGCTCCCCAAACTCATGGTTCCGAGTAATTTTACCTTCTGAGTTGTTTTTCAAGTTGGATCAAGTAAAAAAAAGAAGCCCAGAAGCCTAGTTCTAAACTTGCTTATAAATATTGACCCTTGCAAGCACTTTTAGCATTTAGAAACTTGACGGTGCGAGGAGACGGCAAGGATCAAAGCAAGCATCTAGTAGTAAGGTATGGTTTTCCCCATCTAGTAGCAAAGCAAGCATCTAGTAGTAATTAAGGTATGGTTTCCCCATCTTCACTCTTTAATAGTAAGGTATTTTCTTCTGTTGCCATGAGCAACTAAACTCTATTTGTTAGAGTTTTAAGATGTACCTCTATTTGTTTGTTGGAATTAATTAATACAAGTTCTTTATTCAGTTATGATTGACGTTCTTACGTAATTTTTGGGTGTTCTGTCTGTTGTAATGCTTCAAGACCCCTAGACAGAAATAATCCCTAATTATATCTTATATAGACCTTAAGGAGAACTAAGACCTAGGATTGTCTTATATGATCATTAGGTTAAGGTATATGCCTGACTTACCTTGCTTTAACCCAAACGAAAACCAAAATTGAATGTTGCTTATATATCCTAATCAAATTAGGGTTTTTAAGTATGATATTAGATTATGAATCATCCTTTGAGAATTTACTTTGTACCACTCTATTTAAGAATAGTTGCCATAAGTAATTCTATAGATTCATCACGGTTTCATAATCAAACTACCGTTTATCAATTACTTAGTCATAATAGGAATAAAATATTGCATTAAACCGACAAAGAAGACAGAGGGGATTCAAAGAATTCTAATCGCCGTATAAACTCTTTACTTTTCTGCAAACTACAACTCACATTTAGCACATAATTCAAAAGTGAAAACCCTTAAACCCAATATAAATAAGATTAGTAAATTGTTGAGTTGACGAAAACCCCTTTAAGAGACGATAATAATATATTATTTGTTACGGTTTTATGCACTTTCAAAATTTGTTAGTGTATGTGAAGCATAATTTTTTCTTCTAAAAGTATCACATGACCATTTTTAATCAAAAAACGGGATTAAAACTAAAACGTGTGAAGTTGATTATATTTATAAGTGTTCTAAAAGTGAGAGTGTCATTTTAACTAGGTTAAAATGCACTTTTGGCCCCCCAAGTTTTAAAATCTAGCGATTTTGGCCCCCTACTTTAAAAATCGCAATTTTGGTTGGCCCCTTAAGATTAGTCTTTTTTGCAAAAACGTGACCCCCTTTGATTTTGACCCAGTCAACGCTGATGTGGCACATTTTTTATTTTATTTATTGTGATGTGGACATGATTTTAAAGAAACAATTTCCATCTATGACTTTATTAAATATATATAAATTGTTTAATTAAATAAAATCCTAAAATTAAATAAATTTTCAGTCTTCCTTCTCAAGAACACAAACCCAGATTCTCCAACTATCATCTTCATCATTGAACCCTTCAAGCCATATCCATGGGAGGGAACCCAAACCAAGTCCTGCAATTGATTAATTTTGCATAGCAGTGGTAGAGAAACGACAATCACGACTGAGCACGAATTTCAATCTTCAATTTTATTTTGTATACATCATTCTTTGAATTTAAAGATTCAATCTCTAAACATCAAAATTCTAAGCGAGAGTGATGTGAAATCAAAATCTCTTCCTTCACTCGAATAGACACTTGAATTGGAATCTCTAACAACATTCCAATTAGTTTTCTTATATTTCTTCAAACCTTTTTGTTGGCCGGTGTCCCTTTGAGCTAGTATTGAGGGAAGCAATAAAATGTATTAATGTTTTGTTGTGTGTGATGCCAAGGAGGTTCTGGTAGTGGGCGATGATGGGGTTGTGTATGCATTCTAAATGGGTGTGGTACGGTAGTGGTGAAGAGCATAGTGGTTGTGACAGCGGGAGGGGTGAACGAAGGGAAAGAGGTTTGGAGAAGAAAATGCTTGATGTGGAGAAGAAAAGATTGATCAATTTTTTTATTTTTTATTTTAATTCATTTCCACGTATGCGCACACTTGGAAAATAATTCATTAAAAAATGTGCCACATCAGCGTTGACTGAGTCAAAATCAAAGGGGGTCACGTTTTTACAAAAGGGGCTAAACTTAAAGGGCCAAAATTGCGATTTTTAAAGTAAGGGGGCCAAAATCGCTAGATTTTAAAACTTGAGGGGACAAAAGTGCATTTTAGCCTTTTAACTATCATTATAATTGTGAAAATATCATTGTGCTAATAAATGTGTAAGTCCAGTTATATTAAATATAATCCTAAAACTAAGCATGTCATTTTAATTTTCATTGTATTTGCAAAAGTGCCATCAGGTTTATGGTACTATAAGATTATTGTTGTAACCAGACTAAAATGAGCATGCTTAAACTTCTTTTCTTTTTCGACAAACCAAGAGATAAGCTAGGTATCAAGGAGAATCAGAAACATCTAAATTAGATTGACACCTAACTGAAACTCCCATCATCTACCACCTAATCAATATATATTAATAAAAAAGAGAAAAGGTATCTACAAGAGGAGGGGACTAGGCCAAAACCCTAAAAAAACAAAAGGAACAACCACAAAAAAAAAAATTCTAAGGGAACCAGTAATTAGGAAAACCGTTCTTATCCCAATAGAAATCATGTAACAAAAAATGAGGCAAAGGCTGAACCAAGATACTCCAAGGATGATATGACCATTAGTGGCTAATTTATTCACACAACAGTTTCCTTCGTGGTAAATATGAGAACAAACAGAATTGATACCAAGCTGAAGACAATTATGCCAACTGTTACTCAAGCGAATTGGAATAATGCCAGGTTTCTTGAGAACAACGCCCAAAGAATCACTTTCTATCCAAATTCGATGCTAGGCAAACTGCAAAGCAAACTCCATTGCTAGAATAAAACCAGTTTATTCAGCTTAAAAAAAGACATAACACCTAAGTTGCTAGCAAAACAACCCATGAGCGTGACTCTATGATCACAGAAAATACCTCCACAAGAGGCATGTAAACCAAGCGCAGAACCATTAGCATGAACCTTGGCCCAATTAATGGTTGGTGGTTTCCAAATAACTGTAATAATATCCTCAAACCGCCGGTAGGTAGGGGCTGTCATGAAATTGTCCAACAAAGAGGCATCAGAAAAGTACAATAAAAAGTTACTTTCGAGATATTTCCACTAAGCACTAGTGAAGAAATAATTTTTGCTTTTGCCGGATGCAGAGATTTTTTCAGTGCTGAAGCGCAAAATATTTTGAGACAACTATGCTTAAACTTTAGTTATCATCTTTATTGTTAACTTATCTCAAAAGATTTAAAAAACAGTAGATTTGAAAGAAAAAAACTGAGTATTATTCCTCTTGAAATAGTATTCGTATTCACTTTCACGCCTAGCCCAACAGAAGATTTGAAAAAACCACTCTGAGGCGTACCAAAACAGAAAAAACAGTGCCGAAAAAGCTGAGAGCATTGAGACTTGTGATTGACCAAATTCAAATTCAAATGCAATAGAAGAGAGTCATTAAGAAGACGTGTAGGCTTAAGATCCAAACCACAAGAATCCCACGGGAGACAGACATTTTTCCACGCCATGGTACAGACTTTCCTATAATAAATATCTTCACTCCAAACAAAGTTCTTAATCCAACTGATCCATCGTATTTAATAATTTAATATGCCATCTATAAATATGAAAAGAGTAAACCAGAATGCCATGGACAATCAACTTGACCAACTACGCTATGCCCATAATTGATAAAAGCGCACCCTTCCAAGTTGCAAGTTTTACCTTCATTCTGTCAACAATTTCTTGGAAGTGAATACATTTAGGCTTGCCCTAAAAAAATGGACAACCTAAGTATTAAAAGGGGATGACACCATGCCAGAAACTACAAAGATGAGCTAGCATAAATTTGCGAGTAGTAGTCATAGCACATGTGAACAACTTACTTTTATCAAAATTCAACATTTGACCAGAAGTCTCAATATAAAAGTGAAAAATGCGTAACAAACATCTAATATTTTTCTTGGAACCGATACAAAAAATAAGAATATCATCCGCATACAGAATATGAGCCGGTAGTAAGACATAGGAAACAAGGATCCAGAAACAAGCGTAAACTCAATAACTCTACTCAAAACATCCTCAACAAGACCAAAAAACAAAGACAACAGATCACCCTGACGCACCCCCCCCCCATTTGCAAGGGAAATAACCAACGACATTACCATTCACCAAAATATAAAGTCGGGCAAAATGCAAAATAAAAGATATCCAATCACAAAATACATGGTCAAAACCGCATCTTTTCAGCACTAATAACAAAAACATCCAAGATAAAGTATCAAAATCTTTTTTATTGTCAACCTTTATAGCCATATTACCACCAAACTTCTTCTATTCTAACAAGTTAATAACTTTAGAAGCCACAATCACACAGTCAGAGATATTACGAACTCGAACAAAACCTCTCAGGTTAACTGATATAATGCGCATGCAGACAATTGCTAAGCTATCAGCTAAGATTTTTGTAATAATTTTGAATTGAAAATTGGTGAGTTATAGGGTGAGGTTTCAATTAAATCTCTCACCGGTGAACCACATTCAGTAACCACTAGATTAGTTAAATCCATATATTCTAATATACACCTTATACATTGGATCACACACATCTTCTTTTCCTTATTCTCCCCCTTCCCTCTCTGCTCCCAAACCCCACTCCATAACCACCATCACTGCTCTTTTGTTAACATTTACTGAGGTGCTTACGGTGGCAGCCATGGAGAAGATTAAGCAAGTATTTCTCTAATATAACTAGTAAATTTGATGTAATATCCCACATATTATCTTACCAAGACGCAATATTATTCAACTGAAAAGTTAGAAAAAATTGCGAGAACTATGAGATTGCAAGTAAAAGGAGGGCATTGGAGTCATTTCCAATAAGATATATATACACCCTTCTTTTCATTTTTCTCCTTCATTTCCCCTAATCAGAAAACATCTTCCTCCTCTCCACTCTCTCTTTCTCTCACGGCACCATCCCCTCCACCATCAACCTTCATTATTCCACAACCAAACCCCATTGAATCAACATGCAAACACCCCATCGTGATCTATGATGGAATAAAGCTTTTGCATGTGAGGATTTTGGACTGATAGGCATGTTTGGAACTGGTTTAATCAAGAATTGAAAGAGGAAGTAGGAGCTGAAGCTTGGGTACATGAATATTGGAAGCTTGAGCTTATAATTTTGGGATTTTGCTTGGAGCTTAAAAGGTAACAAAAAAAATAAGCTATTCTAAGAAGTTGAATTTTAAGTTAATGATGTTTATTGTTTGCTGGGTGCTGGAACACAAATTTGAGGAAATAAAAGTAGAGATAAGCTGTAAAAGTGTTAAAAGATGTTGCAATAAGCTGTTTGGACAGGTTGTACTAATTGGGTTCGCACCTCCTGCCGTGTAACTCAGAATTGAATAGTTGTTGGATTTTTAGATTCTACAGTCAATGCCCTTCAGAATTGAATAGTTGTACGGATTGGGAACGAATACAGAAAACGCGATTGAAGTTGGACAATAATGCTAGAAAAACTACAGAAAAAGCTTTACAGGTTTTGGCTTGGAAATTGTGGCACAAGCTAAATTGGGATTTAAATCGCTGTATCGAGTGACCTAAAAGCTGTTTATGCATGATTGGGTATATAAGTTGAAGTTTGGGCTGAAATTGGAACTTACAGAAGCCATAAGCTGCAGTTAAGCTGATTTGAGAAAAGAGCTTATGGAGCATAGCAGGAGCCTTGGTTGATGCTTAAGCGGATAAAAGTGGCCAGAAATGTAGTGGTGAGTTCCTTTTAGATTAGCAATTAACCTTGGGTCATGGTTGAGTGAGTTAATTTGAATTTAAGTGATTATGCAAAAATAGATTTTTTCCCCTTTTTGTGTTGATCCATGCAACCTAAAATGTGCTAATCCTTGATGTTTTATAAATTACGTGATTTCCTGTGTGATTGGTACAATATACATGATCTGGAATGTTGGGTTAATGAAAATTGGATTTAAAACGTGTTTCTGCAGGTGCTGGCGTTCTGTTACGCTCGCTGGGCGAGTAGATGCTCACTGGGTGAGCAGGCAGGGCATTAGCCACTGCCTAACTTCGCTGGGCGAAGTGAGTGCTCGATGAGCGAGCTACCCAGCCCAGTTCTGGGTTGTGCTTCGCTAGGCGAAGCCTCACATTGCTAAGCGAACTTATCCAGATTCCATACTTTTCTTAAAACCTCATGTGTATTGTACCAACCACGGATTAATTGTTTGAAACAAGTTTGAAAGGAATGAAATCAAGGATTTATATGTTTGGTGCATGCATTAACATAGAGTGAGGATTTATTTTAATATTATGCTAACTATGGGTTAGAATCTAGACAACTCATAACCATGATATATCAGACATATGTTACAGAATGATATATATATATATATATATATATATGTGTGTGTGTGTGTGTGTGTTGATGAGTTGTTGCTCGGGTACACTCCAGATTTATTCTGGATATATATATATATATATAAACATGTTAAAATCAGTTAAGTTGTGGCTTCAGAAAACATCAGGCCTTGTCTGGTTGGGAGTATGTTCCGACAGGATGACCCACTTCCATCAGTTGAAGTGGGAGTATGTTCCGACAGGATGGCCCACATGACGATAAGAGGAGTTCGGTGTTAGCCTCAGATAGGAATTTCACCAATATGTTATGGGGATGTATTCCGGGGTTACTCTACTCGGATGCATTTTGTAAAATGAACCAATATAATAATTGTGTTACACGCTGACTACTAACATAAATATGAAAATCCGATGAATATGAATATGATAAAACTCATGATAGTAAATAAATAGCGATCCTAGATTTTTCCCCTGATCGCTAAGTTATGCAGAACAGATCAGTAAACCTTGAATAGGGTCATGTAGAGACAGATGGCGATCGTAGAATCCCCGAGGTCGCCTACAGCCTAGGATAGGTGGAACTCACTGAGACATCTTGTCTCACCCCAACCCCTTTATTTTATTTCAGATAAGCAGGTTGATCGTGGCGTGAGGAAGGAAAGCTGGATGACTATGGATATATGTCTCGTACTAGACCATCAGTTTACCTCATGTATTGTGTACTCGTTAGTTAGCACACTATTACTCAGACAAGGATTTTACTTCATGTACTCACCAGTTATTGCAGTAGTATTCCGATACGACTATGGATTGTACTCGTCAGTTAGTACTATTATCAGATGTACAAGACTGTATTGATTTTAGTTCATTCAGACGAAATTTTTATGTTGTATTTTATGTATCCTAGTACTAAGTTTAACACGTATGCTAAATATTCTAGACGATTTAGTATGTGTATTACATTTGATATTGGGAAAATGTTTGTCCTTGTTTCACCGACATGCACTTCATTCTTCAATTTAAATTTTTTGTTAAAATAAAGATACACAAAGCGATATTGTAATGAATTGGAAAAAAATAACTTTGATTGCTTCTCACTTTGTTTTAGTTCTAATCTACTGAATGTTATAAAAAATAAAAAATTATCTATACGTGATTCCATTTTTGCACACGCCAAGACTTCAAGAACACTATCACAAAGTTCAATTTGAGAAAAATAAGAAAGTTAATCTTCAGTTTTTTTCCAACCACAACATCTTCCATGTATGCTTGACAACCGGTTATGAATATTTCAGATCTCCTATGACTGATATACTAATAGGGGAGATATAGGAGGTGTGATTGTGTGTGGAAATCTTTAAATGCACTCATTATAATTTTAAAAAATTTGGATCATTGATTAAATCTAACGGTGTATTGGTAATGGTCCACCGATAAGGGACTTAATTGAGCCTCACCTTAGAAGCCACCTTAAAAATTAGCTAAGGAAATCGGCCTGAAATCTCCCATAAAACAAGCACCTGAAATCTTAGGAATAAGTACAATAGTATTAGCATTTAGATTAGGAATAAGAGTACCGTGTCAAAAAAGTCCTACACCGAGTACACAACATCTGCCACAACAATATCCCAACAGAGTTGAAAATATGCCCCCTAAAACCATCTGAACCTGGAGCATTTGTAAGCTTAGAGTCTCCATTCTATAACATTAAAATCTTCTTAGAAGAAGATATAATTTTTGTCACTCTATGGTAATAGGCGGTGTTCCTGTCACCTAAAGTAAAACTTTGATTTCTAGCTTTTTTTTCACCAAAATTAGTCAAAATTAATTGTGCTTGCAGTTCCTGCGCATATAACTCCTAATCCAACCCTTTGGAGTCAATTAAAACTGAATACGGTTAACCTCATCAACAGCTATAATTGTAGACATTTACTGACTTGTTGAATTGTGTATATTTTTTAAACAAAATACATAAAAACAAAATGTGCAATAATCCATATGGAAAAATAGTCTAGCTTTAATATCTTTTGATAAATAAAGTGAAGAGAACGATTACTTATAATTTTGAGTTTATATGTTATTAATCAAATTTACTATTTATAAAAAGAAACAAGTAGATCCACAATTTCGCTAATGAGAAGCATATAATCTTCTGAATCATATACGATATGTTCATACCTATATTGATATATGTCTAGTGGTAAAACATTTGTTGCATAAACATAAATTAGATCATAAACTACCATATTATATGAATTAATTGGATTCTAAGATAAGTATGGAAAAAAGCCACATGGATTTAATGTGTGCATACTACAATAGGCATGTAATTAGACGCATTGTGCTTGTAGCCTTCTACAATAATTTGCAATAAAGTTTGAAAAATGATATAACTAAATAGCTATTCAGAGAACATGAGAACATATGAAAATCCAAGATACAAAACTATCAAATTAAAATTCATACAAAGCAAGTAAACAAGAAATACTAGCATAAGTCTAATAGCAACTTTGGGAGGATTACACCCAAAATAATAATAACAAAAACACTTCAGTTTTTCATCAAGCGCTTTATTTTAGGGTTCGGACCCACTCATCAAAGCTACCACCATATTTTCTCATATACTCTATCCCAGGTTTCAGATCAATGGATAAGTTAGGAGAGAGTTTCGGATATGATCGTAAACATGCAGTTGCTACGACTTCATCCCATGAGCAGTCATCCAAAAACCAAATTGTAATATTATTCATAACTCCTCCATTTAATATCAAGTACTTAACAAATTCAATTTCAAACTCTCCACCTTTGTATCCCTTTATACAAACAGTCCTTAGGTTGCGGCTTACACACCTACACTGGGTCCCTTTTGAGCCAAAACAAACCTCCGGGGTAAGGAAGACAACCATTGTCATTTTGATCATAGTAATCCAAATTGACCTAGAGTGTGAGGGTTAAATGTCAAAAAAATATAGTTAAGCATAATGACTGCAGTCATGATCAAACTGAAATAAAAAATATGAAAAATCTTATATATATATATATATGTGTGTGTGTGTGTGTTGGGGGGGGGGGGCTAAATTAATCCTAAGCATACCTGGTTATTTATTTGAAGATTCATTAGTTGGGGGCAGGACTTGAGTGCAAAAGAAAGAGCTATGATATTTCTATTACCGGTCAATTCAAAATCGAGGCAAAGGGTAACCAAATTTTTAAAGATACTTCCCATGCTTGAACCTCCACGACCCTACGACAATCAGAAAAGATATTTATAAAACAAATAGACATAAATGCTCATAAAAGATAGTAATGTTACATTTTGAGGATACAATCAAACTTCAATTCTTTATATAAATTCTTTGGTTGTTGTAAAATTTAATTAGCATTACTTATCGATCTAAATAATAGAGACTCATGATAAGTCAAAAACTAAAATTTAATTGTTTATTTTTAACATGACATTTTTCTAAGCAACAAAATCAAATTGCATAAAGAGTTTATCTAACTCTAATCAATATTTGTATCATGGGGAAGGTTTTATTACTATTCAGTAGGGTGTTGATGGCATACTAGGTTACTGGCCGGTGTTCATCCTAAGCATTAAATAGATACCATAAACTACATGTTTTATTATGCTATCACAATTACTCAATTAGTCCACATATAATAAGCTATGATCTTTTCCTATAGAGTATTGCCCAATAAGCTTGATTTTTTGTGATGGCTCAAAAGGGAATCATACTTGCATCAGGGATATTAAAGTTTAATCATTATCCTTGACTCACCTGTTAATCTTAATGATTGCATCTATGTTACATATTCAATTGTAATTGAATATGAACCATATATTAAATTTTATATATATCCTAGTAGAATTGTAATGCAGCAAAAATTCAAAACATTAGATTACATGCACCTCTATTAACTACAAAGAAATGTAATATACGCATGAATCAAAAAAATTGACATTGTTGAACTTTCCAAGTGAAGTATAGTAGAGGAAACACTTACCAAAATGCCACCGCAAATTTCAATAATATCCCTTGTTGTCAAAAGCTTGCATCCATCTATGGAAACAATTTGGCTAAGCATTTGCACATCATTGTAAGCACGTAGAACCCGAAGTTTTGGGGCCTCTAAGACTAGATCTTCATGATTACAAATAACGGAGTCAATCTCTATGACTTCAACGTTAAATGCTGAAACCAAAATCCTACGCTCGTTCACATCACAAATTTTAATATATTTGAGGCTTGGACTTACAATCCTAACCTCATCTGTTAAGAATTCACATTTCTCAAGGATAAGATTTTCAAGAGACGAACAGTGAGAGAGAATATCATGAAAAGTGTTTGATATAATATGCACTTTGTTAAGAGTAAGAGTATTCAAAATCTGTTGGGGATTAAGGGAGGGTGTAGTTAAAAAATGATAGTTCTTCAACTCAAGAACCTTAAAACTAGAGAAAACCTCAAAAGGTAAATCAATGGTCGATAAAGCATTCCTTTCAATCATGTCTGGTATTCCTCCGTAACGATAATCACAGGAATCACGTTCTATTGAAACCTTAATCACCCCTTTTTCTAGTAATTTCCTCATCCACCCCACAACATCCCCACTTGCACAACTCTCAGGCAAGTGTCGAATGCTACAACTCTTCAAGGGACCAATATGATTGTCAATATTTGATGTAATCATCATGGCTGCTTCAGCAAAAAGTTTCTCACTTTCAGGATCTACCTGTTATGCATAAATTCCAATAATATATATATCATATTTGAAAAGCCTTTAGGATTAAAGTTCATCTATTTTATTAGAAAAATGGAAGCTAAAATATGTATCATATTCTCTACAATTTTTCCTAGTTCATTCTCCATAAAATATGAACCGTTTGATTAATCTAATTATTGAGATATCTATAATTTTTTTGTGAAGATTATCTAATGCCTTATCAGGAGATATAGAGGGACTAGACACCATCAACACCAAAAAAAAAATCATAAATTAAAACCTAAAGTTTATAGTAAAAAACACATAACTACTTTTACATAATTTTTATAACAATGTACCTTACGTTGCATAGCCACTGCAAGGTAGAAATTTAGTTTGGAATTTTGAATGTATGCTTTCATCAGTGACTTTAACATTTGTCTTTGGTCAAAATTAAGGTTAGGAGTGTGTTTCCACAATGATTCCCATCGCTTGGACAGCACACTTGTTCTCACGACTTCCAAGTAAGGAAGTTGAGAAATGATATAAGCTAGAAGTGCATCAGGAAGATTGCTGATCAAATCTTCTTCTTCCTCCATAACTCTCATTTTTGTCCCTTCTCCTTCACCCATTACTCCTTCAGCCATTTTGTGTCTTCTTCTTTTCTCCAATGATCTTAGCCTGCAATATGGTCTTATATATTAGGTTTGTAAGGTTTATTATCCTTAGTAAGAAATGATAAGAGAACAACAAGTTGATAAACGGGATTTGTGTTTACCTTTAGAAGACAACACCAGTTTCAATTTTTCTTTCTCTATCATATGAAAGAATACAAAAACCAAACCTTATTTTTTATAGGTGAAAATCACATATTGTAGTCAAACCCATAATAAATAGCATCATTTAGTATTATTATTTGGTCAATTCAGTCAGCTTTGATTTTACAATTTAATTAATGGATTTGTATTTTGAATATAATATTCATAATAGTTTAACATTTTTATTGCATTTTTTTTTACAGTAACATTTTTATTACCTAAAAAACACTATTATTAATATTCGGTCAAATTAGTGTGTGAATTTAAATTTTAACTTCAAACATTCATAATAGTTTATTATTAATATTATTATTATTATTTTTTTAGAATATCATTCAGTACATTGAGTCAAAGTTAATTTCAAAATTTAATTAATTCAAATAAGTAAGTATACTTTTATATTTAAGTTCCCCAAATAAACATATTTGCCAAATCTAGTAGAAATAATAAAGTAAAAAATAATCACTTGATTGAAAATTTTGTTGATCTTGTTTTGACAATAACAATATTCATAGCAACTGCAAAGAGATTTCTTTGCTAAAAGCTGTTTATAGCTAAAAATCATTATTTCTCAAGTCTAGAAACTAAGTATGTGGGTCTAGAAGGTTTCATGAGGCTCCAACAAAAAACTCTGCTCTATGTCATGGCTCTACGAGTCCTAAACAATATCGAGGTTTAAGTTCACAACATTTCTAAGCTCACTAATATGTTAGGTAACCCATAGTGACTAACTAATAACATTTTACCCAAAGAGAGTGACAACTCAGGCGACACTAGAATTTAAGGATGTATTTTCTTATAAATTTAAGGAATAACCTTTTACCCCTATTAAAAAAAATTTACACAAATGACCCATTTTCTTTTATTTGGGGTTTTTTTGTCATGTAGTGTCATTACCGCCGTTTCAATTGACGGTAATGGCAGGTTGTTGCAGGGGGTACAGACAGGCGCAGGGGTGTGCAGAGCATCAGTTTTTTTTTGTCCATAACCGCCGTTTGTTTTGACGGTAATGGACCTCCCTTTTTTTTCAATTTTTGTTTTTTTTTTTACTTTTCCCACCCCCTTTATTTTGCTAATAAAATAAAAAAACCAAAAAAATAAAAAAAAAATTATTAATTTAAAATAAAATAATTACATCATTTAGACCACGCTATTTTTTTTTTCTTCTAAACCAGTTACCCCAATGTAAATTATGACTTCCCGTAGCACAAAATTTATTTTTTTGAGTTCGTACGGGTTGATTGAGGTAGCTGTTGGTCTTCCTCTTCCACTTCCTCATCGTTTATTTCAGCTTCATTTGTTTTCAAATTCGCCTCATTTTGCACTTGTGGTGGGACAGAGTTTGTCCAAATATCATTTACAAAATCGTCGTCGTTAAACCCCACAGTCAGTGTTTCTATAGGATTGATTTGTGTTTGTGGCCATTGCGGGGTGTAGTTTGTTTCTGGATAGTTTACAATGGTTGGAGGGGTTGGTAGGTTGAAAGAGGAGTATTTTGGGTAACTGTTGTGGGGTGTGTTTTGGGTTGGATTAAAGTCATCGATGAAATAGTTTGATGTTCGGGAGCTTTCTCCATGATGACTCTGTTGGGAGTAACTTGGATATGGTATTGGGGAGTTTGTGGGTTGTGGTGGGGATTGGTAGGTTTGGCTATAGTTGTAGTCGGTGGATTGATTGAAGCTTGGGTCAAAGTAAGTGAGTGTAGGTATAATGAACTGGCTAAAGGGTCGAGGAGCATCTGACCAGATGTTTGCATCTGGCACAAAATAGGGGTCTGGTGATGTTTGATAGGTTGCTGGTGTTGTGGGATATTCCGACGACAATTGTTGTAAAATTCTGGAACATTCTACCATTGGGTTTCACAACAGCGCTTCTCTAGAAATTCACAGATGATCTCTAAAAAAGGTCCAATACCATTCAAAATATTGACGGTTTGGATAAACCAAATGGTTATATCGAACTCCGTCAAGTGCAAACTGATGACGATGGTTCCAATGTTGGTTTTGAAGCTGAAATTTATCTCCCCACGAGCCTTTTATTTTTGTATTCACCAAAGATATCTTGTGGAAATCCTTCATATCTTCTGGCATGGCAGGTGGAAGTTGAGGTAAGTCAAATTGAAGTCTTACTCTATCTGTATGATGTCTTTCGACTATCTCGAAACATATGAGATACGTGTTTGCAGACCATATCTGGCTTTCCTCTTCGTTGTTGTAATGGAAGTGGAGATAGGGCCTCCAGCAGAACTGTTTAAATAGAGGAATGTTAGTATTCTAATGGTGATTAAAAAGTAATCACGAAAATAAAAAGTTTAATACCTGATCGTATGTCATATTGTCGATTTTTGAACGTGTTGAAAGGAGATTATGCCGATGATTTTCCATAAATTTACTCGCACATTCTAGCCATCTAGTTAATATTATTAAAATGCCATAATTAATATACCTGATAATTGAATTTAAAAATTAATAAGAAATAATATATATATTTATTTAACTTACATAGTTGCCAAAGGAGGTTGTCTTTCAGCTTGTGGTGAGTTCTTTGGCACGGGAGATATGCATGACATTCTTGACCAAGCCTAGGCCTGTAGGAGTATTGTGCACCCAGATACGTCGCTAACGCCATGTATTGCGGCGTCACACATAGCTCTGTAAAGCGTGGCCAAACAAGCAGAACCCCAACTGTACTGTCCAATCTCCTGTGGTGATTTATTCAACAATGGCAACCATTTCAAATGTACAAGGTTGCCAGTATAATTAGGCATTAAACGAGTGTCTATCAAGTATAAAACATATGCTCTAAACAGTTGCTGAATTGTGGGGGGACCTGCTTCCCCATTACCTATAATATATGATTCTAACCAATTTAATTTTTTTTTGCAGACCGTCACGCCTTTTTTTATTAGGCATATTTCCTAAAGTTTCTTCAACTAATTCCCATGATACGGTCATTGGTCCGGTAACTGGTTCCCACGATACAACGATTCCGGGTATAATGTATTTCCTCGTTCTACAAAAAAAATTAACGAATGACTAATCATCCAATTTATTCTTTTGGTGAGACAAAGAGAATAAAATTTATTCTTGATCTTAATTATGGAGATCTTTGACATTGCTCAAAAGTCCATATTTGTCCTTTATTTTGTTCGTTGTTTTGATGAAGATGTTTTTTGTTAGCTTTGTAAGGTTAGAACGTTCTCAAGAACATTCTCACTGAAACATTCTCATAAAACACGTTAGTAGATAACAAGATAATGATTGTAATATGTTTGTTATCTTTAAAACATCAAATGATGATGTTCTCTTCACTTTGTATGAATAGAATAAATCTTCGTAGGAACATGAGAAACTTTTCTCGAAATCAAAATTCTTTTGATTGATTTCTATTCTCCCAAATCATATCTTGAATAGTGATGGAAGATTCTTGGACCATCCTACGTATTTTATGACAGAACCTTCATGCATATGATCATGAATTTTCTTCTTTGATAATTCTTCAATCAATATCATTAATGAACAACTTAATGAACAATTCATTCATGGATTGGTTTCTCTTCAAAGTTGATTCTAATCATTTTGATGAAGTAATGAGAATAATTTCAAGTGCAATAATCATCTTCATCATGAGAACATTCTTTTCATCAAAGTTGATAGTGTTCTCTTCTATATGAGAAGACGATATCTTCTTGGTCATGCTTTCAAATATTAACCCTTTATTCCTCGAATCTTTAAGGCTTTGTTGACAACCATGTGGTAACGAGGATGAGTCAATTAATCATAAGATTCATCTTCTTATTGAATCAGCACTCTTTTGATTCAAACAATATTCTTTCTATATCTTCTTTGAGCTTGTGATACTACTGTTTTGATATTTTTTCACTGAGTATATATATGCACTTGTAAGAGACTTCTTTCTTGCCAACTTCTGTGAAAAGACTTAAGTGAAAACATCAGTAGATCACCATTCATGAAACTTAGAGTTTATTTCATAAGGTTTGTTATCATTAAAACATTTATAAAACAGATGTTGTTTCAACATTTTATCCATGTTTTTCTCTCTCCTCTAAAAAAAATAAAAAAATATATTTTTTGATAAATTACTCTTAATAGCTTCTCATTTGAAGCTGTTTTTATTTTTTTTTTAGATTCTAATTTTTTAAAAAAACTTTAACAAACAGATAGTACAATACTTTTAAAAATAATTATTTAAAAAAAATGATTTTTTTTCTTAAAAAAATTATAACAAACGGCTCTATAATCTTTTCCTCGAAGTCCCCATCCCAATCACCGTGGTTTCCACCAACCCAAACGGACTCTCTCTGTACTCCACCGTTCAATCGCCGCCACCGCCAACTGTAATCCCCGCTTTCCACGCTTCCGTTCAACTCCTTCCTCAGGTTCTCTCTCTTTCGAATTCCTCCTCCTTAACCTAATTGAAACCATTCGATGAACCAATTTACGATTTCGCTGATTAATTTGTTTCTAATTAATTACCCATTCACCTCTTTTAATTACTGTGTATTAATCTTTATTAACAACGCGTTTGATTAATTTGTTTGTGAAGGAATTTGAATTTGAAGTAGAAGTAAGATGGGTGAAAGGAAGGTTTTGAACAAGTATTACCCACCGGATTTCGATCCTGCCAAGCTTCCTCGAGTAAGAAGACCGAAGAATCTTCAAATCAAGGTTCGTATGATGCTTCCGATGAGCATTCGATGCAATACTTGCGGGAATTACATTTATAAAGGAACCAAGTTTAACTCCAGAAAAGAAGATGTTATCGGCGAGGTATATATAGTTATTTTAGATTTGCTGTGTTTAGTATCTGGATTTGATATTGGATTTAGGGACAATTACTTACCAATGGTGCTTAACTAAATGTAAATGAAGCTAATTTTTCGGTAGAAATTAGTACATTCTATATTTTCATAAGTGTGCATAATGGATGGAGTATGATTTTCTGAGTTTCTTGTTGCTTTGTGTGTGATTTGGTTTTGATTATCTATGATATTGAGTTTGTGTTTATCTTGTTTGATATTTTTTGTGCAGACATATCTGGGAATTCAAATTTTCAGATTCTATTTCAAATGCACCCGGTGCTCAGCTGAACTTACTATGAAGACTGACCCGCAGAATTCAGATTATGTCGTTGAGTCTGGGGCTACCAGAAATTTTGAACCTTGGCGTGCAGAGGATGAGGAAACTGATGAAATGAAAAAGAAGAGGGAAGCCGAGGAAATGGGAGATGCAATGAAGTCGTTAGAGAATAGAACCCTGGATTCTAAAAGAGAGATGGACATCCTTGCTGCACTGGATGAGATGAAGTCAATGAAGGTATACTCATTGTTGTATGTGTAATCTATCTTGCAACTTGTTTGATTAGATAGCTGTGCATAAATGATTCTATATGGATCTTTATATTATAATTTTAGAATATAGTGCATGCTGCCTAAAATATATGACATGCTTTTTCAGGGATCATTTATTCTTATTATAATTAACTCTGTTCATATATGTGAACTCTGTCTATTGTACTAATGTCTGATGAGAATCTCTTTTGTTTTCCAGTCTAGGCATGCAACTGTTAGTGTTGATGAAATGCTTGCGGCGTTGCAACGTACGGCAGCGGACAAGGTATGATAAAGCTTGCTATATAATAGTATTTTCTCTGTATGAGAAGTTTCCTGTTCGAAAGAAAGGATTGTTACGCATTACAAAAGAGGCATAAATATAAATATCAGTTGAATCTTTTGAAATTTGTTTGACATCTAGTTTAGTTGTTACTATGAAGCACGTTCAAACACATGGACACTAGATGACTAGACTCAACTTATGACACGACGATCATGATTATCTCCGCTTACCTACTCACATTTTTTTTCTTGAATGGAAAATAGTATGTTAATTGTGATGTTTAATATTTCTTCCATTACCAGAATTCGATCCCTGGACCTTTAACTCCTTAAATCCCCAAGCTCAACCAAGTGAGCTACCCATCCCCCTACCCCCACCCACCCACTCACTTGATATGCCTAAATGTAAATATGAGTGGGGAAAATGATGAACAGGAGAGTATCAAATAGCTGGAGAGTTTCTTTTAACATTTGGTATAATCTTGTAATGCAATGTTGACATTCAAAACTTAGATTGGAAATCAGAGAGAGAGAGAGAGAGAGCTGAGAGGGCATAGAAGAGAAAGAGCACTTCCGTGGTTCTTAACTGAATCAGAGAGCAAACATGAAAAGCCTCTTTCCAACTTCCAAGGGTGTCCCTCTTGTATTTTCCCTATCATAACAGAGCCTTTGCTCTGTTTTCAATATTAACAAATCTTAAAACCTCTCTTTGCCCTTTCATAGAGTCCTACTATTTATACTAAATATCCTTTGTTAAACGGCTTTTAACTGTCCAAACACTCCACTTCTTCAACAATTATAACTAACTACTCTTTGGGTCCTTTAAGCTTCTGGAAGAGAAAACTTGGCTCTCGGTGGGGAACTGTAACATCCATACTAACGTTAACTAGTATATTAGCATGTGCGTTAAACTGATACTGGATACATTTAAGTTTTCAATAATAATAATAAATACATCTGAATGAGTACAAGTTGTCTCGTTAATACATTTATCCAAACATCATCTATAAATACATAAACATATCCTGATAACCTTCTGAGCTTCTCCGCGACGAGCAACTGCACTCCATCCAGCGTCTTCCTGGTGAAAATCTTCATGAACATCACTAGCTTACCTGAAAACCTGCACCAGAAGGACAGGGATGAGACATAATGTCTCAGTGAGCTCCTACCCTACCTACTGTTGGCAACCACAGGGAACCTAGGGTCGCCGTGCCTACCTCAGCAATCTTGGGGATACCTATGATCGCCAAGTCTTAACCTTACCCATAGAGGGCTACCTGACTGTCCTGCTAAACTGTGTAGTCATAAACTGGACTACATCCTGTTAAACTAGTGATCAAGGGGACACCTAGGATCACTGTCTGAGTCTGATACTGAATAGTCCTGGGATCTAGACTATATCCTGATAACTGGGTGATCGAGGGGAAACCTAGGATCACCGCCTGATAACTGATTCCTGAATCTGATACCTGTCTGATAACTATTCTCTGTCTGATAACATAATAATATAAATAACTGATAAATGTCTTTATGTTAGCTGTTAGCGTTGAACAAACAATATTATCTGGGTTCATTTTACGGAATGCCCCCGGGTGGAGTAACCCCGAAGCACATTCCCCTGATAACCGGTGAAAATTCCTATCATATCAGGCTAATCACCGGACTCCTCTTGCCTGAGTGTGTGGTTATCCTCGCGGAAGATTCCTGCCCGTTCCAGCTGTATCCGGAACCCCCTGTGCTCTAACTGGCGAGAACACAGAAGACACACTATAACTCTGTGTGGTTATCCTCGCGGAAGATTCCTGCCCGTTCCAGCAATGCTGAAACCCCCTGTCCTCTCTAACTGGTCGAGAGCACAGAAGACACAAAGTTTATCCTGATTATTAATTATTATTCCTGTTGTATATAATATACATATCCTGATAAAACTGATACGTGTTCCCCCCCAATGTCACTCTGACGTGAACACTGAGGCACGTCCTGATATAAAAATATAACTAGGCCTGAACTGAGTGAACTAGATACCACTGACTAAAGTATCCTATAATCTGCCTGATTAAGGGAATTCTGATAAACTACCCTTAATATACCTGAATGTAATTCTATTCCTGTGAACCTATTCAAGGTTCTAGACATATCGTTCTCATATGTCGTTGCTTGGTTATTGGAAATATTCCATAGCTTAAATAACTTTACTCTGCATTCCTAATACTTTACCAAATTCCTTGTCCAATCATTCACTCCTTTAATGTTGAGTAAATCCATTGAATATGTCAAGAATGGTGTTTTTCTGGAAAATAAAGCTTTCTTTGAAAACAGTTACTAAAAAGCCTCGCCGAACACGTACACAACACCTAGAACGAAACAGAACAGACAAATGCTGCCTGTCTAATTTCGCTAGGCGACCCTGAGGCGAGGTGGGGGCGAAAATAGGCAGTGAGGACCTGCCAAACAGTAACTGCTCGTTCGCCCCGAGCTCGCCCGGCGAAAATATCAGTTCAAAAACCTGCTAAAAGTATGATTTTCCACCATTTTGACACATTAAAGGATACCCAGGCAATCCAACAGTATAAGGAATGAATTTCCAACACAAATTGATAGTTTAAACATGTTTAATCAAGGAATTGGTAAACATAAGAGATTAAAGCACAATTTCTAAACTTAGCTCAAAATGAACAAAACTCTACAAAACTTACAAAGTGGGTTCTAAAACCCCTAGGGAGCTCACCTGAACCTCAAATGGTGCTGATTAAGTCCTGAAATCAAAGTCCTAGCTTGCTCCAATCTAACTCTTCCCTTGTTCTTCCTTGTTCCTCTTTTCTTCTTCTTGTGCTAGCTTCTTACTCAAGCTTCCTTGCAAGTATTTCTCACTAGGGCTTTGATTGAGGTTTGGATGAATGATGGTGAATGAGATGGGGCGTGAGAGATGAAGTGGGGAGAGAGCAAAATCTGATTTTGGGAAAGAATGGGGAGGAAATGGACAAACAAGAGATAAATATCTTGTTCCATTTCAAAATAATCTCCCCCTTAACAACAATTACAAAAACGCCATTCCTCTTAATCCCTTATTTGTTTTGCTTGCTTCCCAAGCTTCTAACATTGATAACTGATACTTAAAAGCGGGATATCATGCTTACCATAAAAATAGGCCCATTAACTGACAATTTACCAAATTGTCCTTTGCTCAAAATTTCTGATACATCGTCTCAATATTAACAAATATTCGAGTCTTAGGTGGGATGTTACAATCTACCCCCCTTAAAGAAATTTCGTCCCTGAAATTTAGAATCCACTATCATACATGAAAGAATCTCTCACACTACTTCCTCTAATTGCCCGAAACTCTAGTTTGTCTTGCTTATCGGAATCCCTTGGATTTCCAATTCTATACGTCGAATATACCCGACAACTTTTCCTTTAACTAAAATGCTCATGGCGAAATTGTACAATTCTTATGTAGTAAGATGTAAAGTTATCTGAATTCTTGTATCTAATTCGCTTGACTTTGATCCTGGTGCAAATACTTCTTGCAAACCAACTTAAGGTCTCTAAATCTCAAATACTTTACCGGATAATCTTATCCTCCTCAAATATTCCCACTCTTCAGTGGATTTCTTGCACTGCATTTATTTCCCATGAATTATTATCTTTATCTTTCGTCTCCTACGACGACAACGTACTTATAGACTTATATCACCATTCCATATAGAATCATCATTACATCGAAAACATCTGATATTATACTCGCACATACAAATGTAAGAAGTATTCTAACTTTGATAGTCCAAGACTCATAGGAGTCTAACCCAAACGATGAATGGTATAAGTCGTCTTACATTTATCATATAATATAATTCGTAGCATATAGTTGGTATATATAAGCGAGCACGTGTACACTACTGACGGGTACACAATACATCCCCTCATCTTTGTCCGACTAACGGGACATCATTCTTAATCTTAACATATTTGAGGTACCACCTCATCAATTAGGAATCTTTTCTTACTCTTAACTCGTCTTGTAACATCCGGGATTTGCCTTTCAACTGGCTTGCCAGGTTTGCCCCGCCAATGTTACTCATGTTTATCTCTTGAGTTTACATCAACCCGTAAATTACTGTTACATTCTATCAGCATCGTAAACTTATTTTCTCATTCTGGACGCTGAATTTCAAGATCCTTGTTTTCAAAAGAAAACTCCACTTTAGTACTACCAAAATAGCACACTTTAAATCCTTTGATCAAAACCTGAACCTACGTAGCCCCTTTACTGTAGACTACGAATGATCTGTAATCTGCATGAAAATTCTTCTCCTTTTACTGGTGAACATTAAGTACAATAATTTTCGAACTCTTCTGCTAAGCTATGGTGATATCAACAAATCTGCTCTGGTAAAAAACCTTCATATTTAAACATTCCTGATTGCGTACCACTATTACCAAAACACGTCACATAACTGAAAATCTGTTACACTACTATCTGAGTAGTTTGAGTATTGCCTGTTAAGTATATATATACTAACATAACCTGATACATGTGACATGTAGGCATAACGGGATACAACACGGATTAGACTCATATGTCACTGCCATGTCACTTCTGACCAATGCTTTGATTTCAAATATTTATCGTCTTGTAAGTGCAATCTTTACGGATGCTGCCTCATGCTTACCCTTTTGATTAAACTTACCGTATTAGTGATGACTTTCCTTGCTCTAGTCTTATTGTGCTAGAAACATATTCTTCTTATTCTTATCGCAGAATCTTAGACTGCTTCGATTTCCATTTCTCTTAAGTCTCGAGGTTTGAAATATCCCTCGGCTTTACTTTTAAAAAAAATTTCTACTAGTACTTATAACAAGTTCGAGTCGTCGCTGCTTACTGATATTCTGTGGTCCACCTAACACGGACTACACAAGCATCCTTGTTCTCTAAACTTCAGTTTAGAATTGTTTGTTAACTCATTCTGGAATTACTTTTCCGCTGCGCAACTCTGATCTAACAAAACACTTTGGAGTAGGAGTAATACACCATTATCCAATTCTCTGGCTGACTTGTTCCTTAATGACTTGTAGCTATCACAGCAGATTCAACTTACGTTCGTTGATTCTCTTGTGACTTAAACCACCTGTTTAACTTACTGATTGATCGTCATCTGACATTGTACTTCCTTCCGGACATAAACCATATATTCACTTACTTTCACGATAACACGTCAGAACTTGTAAACGGTCTCCAACGACTGTCAAGAGTTCAACAATGTTCCTATCAAATAGTTTATACTCTGGTTCTAACTTTACTTTCCATATCCTGAAGTCCGTAACTATCTCTTGGCCAGCTCTTTATGTATAATCATTAAAACATTGCGCAAACCGACTGAAAGCTTGCTTAAGACAACTTATGTTCACACACACAAACACTTGTGTCAACTTCTAAAACGACTTATGATTTCTGGAGGTTCACATCGTTTACACATACTGAATCTACTGAGGGTTTGAGTCCCATTACTAATCGGTCTGTCTTTATCCATAAGAATTCATACCCATAATCTTTTCAAAACAATTACGGTCTCTATGGTTTAACCATACCTCTTAGGTTACCTCCGAATCCCTCCAGTTAACTGATCTTGAGCTTCAAAACCTCATCATTACCTTTTGTTTCATTCAACAACTTGTTACTGCATTCACAATTCAAATCTTAATCTTAGCACTAGTATAATTCTGCATATAGTGGAACAATCCGAAATCTATACCTTATTACCGCCCTCGTAGCTTAACAACACGAGGTGACCTCTTTAAGCTTCTAGAATAACTGTGGAAGAAAACTCATCAGTTGAAAACTTAAAACTCACTAGCATTAACCATAATCTTAACCTTTCGTATAATACAGTCTCAATATAATTTCTTGGCTAAAATTTCCGATTATCCTTCAAAACTGGTCTACTATAATCTTGTGTCATCTTGGACTTACCTTCTTCATCCACTCAAGGAAATTCAACTTTATTCGTCCATCAGTTCACTAAATCCCAATGACTGACCATTTAATATACACCTTTCGTTGAATAAAATTTCAGTTAAGCTCAGCTTATTTCTAATTTTCTTACTAATAGAACACATATGAATATCTGGTTCACGCCTCGACATGCAACGGGTCTTATTATCAACACTTAACCATCCATCTTAGTTCTTAGGTTGCATACCAACTTCTTTTCTTAATTTTCAAATCTAGCATTCATGGTTCGGGAGATGCGGCTGATCTGCCGGGGTTAATCTTTCTTGCGTTTCATGCTCAAAGACCACACTTGAGTGGTTAACTTCATTGTCCAGAAAATTCTCTTACTCCACAATTTTATTCCCTTAACTGCCTGAACATTAAAATCTCATCCGATCGGAGTTTGGTTCTCCGCACTCTATCTTTACCGATAATTCGTCATTTTGAGTCTCTAGGTTTGGTACCACAATTCCTTAACTCTGTACTCAAAATTGACGCTTAATCCACACTTCACTTCAACTTCTCGAACTGCGGTTCCCGTTAAGGTTCCATATCATTCCTTAGAGTATTCCATAACTTCTTAATCCGTAAGTCTTCCGCAGACGAGTTATCATCCTACGACGCGTCCAACAAGGTTGAGGTGCTTCACCTTATTCTTAAATATCCTTTATGTTTCTGAACTTTGCCACTGACAGGCTTCGTTACTTATAGTCCATTCGGCATGAATACTTCTTCGCCAAATCCGTCTTAAAATTCTGTCACCTTAATCTTCGCCCTTCATACACTTCATTCCTCCTTGGTCACATTCAGCTCTCGGACAATTATCCTAACTGTCACATACTAGACTGAGTTGATCAGGCTCAACTAGAGGTGACCTTTAGAACAACATCCGGAACCCAATGGTCCCACTACTTTTATTGAAACTTTAATGACCCAAGGCACGGTCTGAATCGACCTGCTCTGATACCAATTGTAACATCCATACTAACGTTAACTAGTATATTAGCATGTGCGTTAAACTGATACTGGATACATTTAAGTTTTCAATAATAATAATAAATACATCTGAATGAGTACAAGTTGTCTCGTTAATACATTTATCCAAACATCATCTATAAATACATAAACATATCCTGATAACCTTCTGAGCTTCTCCGCGACGAGCAACTGCACTCCATCCAGCGTCTTCCTGGTGAAAATCTTCATGAACATCACTAGCTTACCTGAAAACCTGCACCAGAAGGACAGGGATGAGACATAATGTCTCAGTGAGCTCCTACCCTACCTACTGTTGGCAACCACAGGGAACCTAGGGTCGCCGTGCCTACCTCAGCAATCTTGGGGATACCTATGATCGCCAAGTCTTAACCTTACCCATAGAGGGCTACCTGACTGTCCTGCTAAACTGTGTAGTCATAAACTGGACTACATCCTGTTAAACTAGTGATCAAGGGGACACCTAGGATCACTGTCTGAGTCTGATACTGAATAGTCCTGGGATCTAGACTATATCCTGATAACTGGGTGATCGAGGGGAAACCTAGGATCACCGCCTGATAACTGATTCCTGAATCTGATACCTGTCTGATAACTATTCTCTGTCTGATAACATAATAATATAAATAACTGATAAATGTCTTTATGTTAGCTGTTAGCGTTGAACAAACAATATTATCTGGGTTCATTTTACGGAATGCCCCCGGGTGGAGTAACCCCGAAGCACATTCCCCTGATAACCGGTGAAAATTCCTATCATATCAGGCTAATCACCGGACTCCTCTTGCCTGAGTGTGTGGTTATCCTCGCGGAAGATTCCTGCCCGTTCCAGCTGTATCCGGAACCCCCTGTGCTCTAACTGGCGAGAACACAGAAGACACACTATAACTCTGTGTGGTTATCCTCGCGGAAGATTCCTGCCCGTTCCAGCAATGCTGAAACCCCCTGTCCTCTCTAACTGGTCGAGAGCACAGAAGACACAAAGTTTATCCTGATTATTAATTATTATTCCTGTTGTATATAATATACATATCCTGATAAAACTGATACGTGTTCCCCCCCCAATGTCACTCTGACGTGAACACTGAGGCACGTCCTGATATAAAAATATAACTAGGCCTGAACTGAGTGAACTAGATACCACTGACTAAAGTATCCTATAATCTGCCTGATTAAGGGAATTCTGATAAACTACCCTTAATATACCTGAATGTAATTCTATTCCTGTGAACCTATTCAAGGTTCTAGACATATCGTTCTCATATGTCGTTGCTTGGTTATTGGAAATATTCCATAGCTTAAATAACTTTACTCTGCATTCCTAATACTTTACCAAATTCCTTGTCCAATCATTCACTCCTTTAATGTTGAGTAAATCCATTGAATATGTCAAGAATGGTGTTTTTCTGGAAAATAAAGCTTTCTTTGAAAACAGTTACTAAAAAGCCTCGCCGAACACGTACACAACACCTAGAACGAAACAGAACAGACAAATGCTGCCTGTCTAATTTCGCTAGGCGACCCTGAGGCGAGGTGGGGGCGAAAATAGGCAGTGAGGACCTGCCAAACAGTAACTGCTCGTTCGCCCCGAGCTCGCCCGGCGAAAATATCAGTTCAAAAACCTGCTAAAAGTATGATTTTCCACCATTTTGACACATTAAAGGATACCCAGGCAATCCAACAGTATAAGGAATGAATTTCCAACACAAATTGATAGTTTAAACATGTTTAATCAAGGAATTGGTAAACATAAGAGATTAAAGCACAATTTCTAAACTTAGCTCAAAATGAACAAAACTCTACAAAACTTACAAAGTGGGTTCTAAAACCCCTAGGGAGCTCACCTGAACCTCAAATGGTGCTGATTAAGTCCTGAAATCAAAGTCCTAGCTTGCTCCAATCTAACTCTTCCCTTGTTCTTCCTTGTTCCTCTTTTCTTCTTCTTGTGCTAGCTTCTTACTCAAGCTTCCTTGCAAGTATTTCTCACTAGGGCTTTGATTGAGGTTTGGATGAATGATGGTGAATGAGATGGGGCGTGAGAGATGAAGTGGGGAGAGAGCAAAATCTGATTTTGGGAAAGAATGGGGAGGAAATGGACAAACAAGAGATAAATATCTTGTTCCATTTCAAAATAATCTCCCCCTTAACAACAATTACAAAAACGCCATTCCTCTTAATCCCTTATTTGTCTTGCTTGCTTCCCAAGCTTCTAACATTGATAACTGATACTTAAAAGCGGGATATCATGCTTACCATAAAAATAGGCCCATTAACTGACAATTTACCAAATTGTCCTTTGCTCAAAATTTCTGATACATCGTCTCAATATTAACAAATATTCGAGTCTTAGGTGGGATGTTACAATCTACCCCCCTTAAAGAAATTTCGTCCCTGAAATTTAGAATCCACTATCATACATGAAAGAATCTCTCACACTACTTCCTCTAATTGCCCGAAACTCTAGTTTGTCTTGCTTATCGGAATCCCTTGGATTTCCAATTCTATACGTCGAATATACCCGACAACTTTTCCTTTAACTAAAATGCTCATGGCGAAATTGTACAATTCTTATGTAGTAAGATGTAAAGTTATCTGAATTCTTGTATCTAATTCGCTTGACTTTGATCCTGGTGCAAATACTTCTTGCAAACCAACTTAAGGTCTCTAAATCTCAAATACTTTACCGGATAATCTTATCCTCCTCAAATATTCCCACTCTTCAGTGGATTTCTTGCACTGCATTTATTTCCCATGAATTATTATCTTTATCTTTCGTCTCCTACGACGACAACGTACTTATAGACTTATATCACCATTCCATATAGAATCATCATTACATCGAAAACATCTGATATTATACTCGCACATACAAATGTAAGAAGTATTCTAACTTTGATAGTCCAAGACTCATAGGAGTCTAACCCAAACGATGAATGGTATAAGTCGTCTTACATTTATCATATAATATAATTCGTAGCATATAGTTGGTATATATAAGCGAGCACGTGTACACTACTGACGGGTACACAATACATCCCCTCATCTTTGTCCGACTAACGGGACATCATTCTTAATCTTAACATATTTGAGGTACCACCTCATCAATTAGGAATCTTTTCTTACTCTTAACTCGTCTTGTAACATCCGGGATTTGCCTTTCAACTGGCTTGCCAGGTTTGCCCCGCCAATGTTACTCATGTTTATCTCTTGAGTTTACATCAACCCGTAAATTACTGTTACATTCTATCAGCATCGTAAACTTATTTTCTCATTCTGGACGCTGAATTTCAAGATCCTTGTTTTCAAAAGAAAACTCCACTTTAGTACTACCAAAATAGCACACTTTAAATCCTTTGATCAAAACCTGAACCTACGTAGCCCCTTTACTGTAGACTACGAATGATCTGTAATCTGCATGAAAATTCTTCTCCTTTTACTGGTGAACATTAAGTACAATAATTTTCAAACTTTTCTGCTAAGCTATGGTGATATCAACAAATCTGCTCTGGTAAAAACCTTCATATTTAAACATTCCTGATTGCGTACCACTATTACCAAAACACGTCACATAACTGAAAATCTGTTACACTACTATCTGAGTAGTTTGAGTATTGCCTGTTAAGTATATATATACTAACATAACCTGATACATGTGACATGTAGGCATAACGGGATACAACACGGATTAGACTCATATGTCACTGCCTTGTCACTTCTGACCAATGCTTTGATTTCAAATATTTATCGTCTTGTAAGTGCAATCTTTACGGATGCTGCCTCATGCTTACCCTTTTGATTAAACTTACCGTATTAGTGATGACTTTCCTTGCTCTAGTCTTATTGTGCTAGAAACATATTCTTCTTATTCTTATCGCAGAATCTTAGACTGCTTCGATTTCCATTTCTCTTAAGTCTCGAGGTTTGAAATATCCCTCGGCTTTACTTTTAAAAAAAATTTCTACTAGTACTTATAACAAGTTCGAGTCGTCGCTGCTTACTGATATTCTGTGGTCCACCTAACACGGACTACACAAGCATCCTTGTTCTCTAAACTTCAGTTTAGAATTGTTTGTTAACTCATTCTGGAATTACTTTTCCGCTGCGCAACTCTGATCTAACAAAACACTTTGGAGTAGGAGTAATACACCATTATCCAATTCTCTGGCTGACTTGTTCCTTAATGACTTGTAGCTATCACAGCAGATTCAACTTACGTTCGTTGATTCTCTTGTGACTTAAACCACCTGTTTAACTTACTGATTGATCGTCATCTGACATTGTACTTCCTTCCGGACATAAACCATATATTCACTTACTTTCACGATAACACGTCAGAACTTGTAAACGGTCTCCAACGACTGTCAAGAGTTCAACAATGTTCCTATCAAATAGTTTATACTCTGGTTCTAACTTTACTTTCCATATCCTGAAGTCCGTAACTATCTCTTGGCCAGCTCTTTATGTATAATCATTAAAACATTGCGCAAACCGACTGAAAGCTTGCTTAAGACAACTTATGTTCACACACACAAACACTTGTGTCAACTTCTAAAACGACTTATGATTTCTGGAGGTTCACATCGTTTACACATACTGAATCTACTGAGGGTTTGAGTCCCATTACTAATCGGTCTGTCTTTATCCATAAGAATTCATACCCATAATCTTTTCAAAACAATTACGGTCTCTATGGTTTAACCATACCTCTTAGGTTACCTCCGAATCCCTCCAGTTAACTGATCTTGAGCTTCAAAACCTCATCATTACCTTTTGTTTCATTCAACAACTTGTTACTGCATTCACAATTCAAATCTTAATCTTAGCACTAGTATAATTCTGCATATAGTGGAACAATCCGAAATCTATACCTTATTACCGCCCTCGTAGCTTAACAACACGAGGTGACCTCTTTAAGCTTCTAGAATAACTGTGGAAGAAAACTCATCAGTTGAAAACTTAAAACTCACTAGCATTAACCATAATCTTAACCTTTCGTATAATACAGTCTCAATATAATTTCTTGGCTAAAATTTCCGATTATCCTTCAAAACTGGTCTACTATAATCTTGTGTCATCTTGGACTTACCTTCTTCATCCACTCAAGGAAATTCAACTTTATTCGTCCATCAGTTCACTAAATCCCAATGACTGACCATTTAATATACACCTTTCGTTGAATAAAATTTCAGTTAAGCTCAGCTTATTTCTAATTTTCTTACTAATAGAAACACATATGAATATCTGGTTCACGCCTCGACATGCAACGGGTCTTATTATCAACACTTAACCATCCATCTTAGTTCTTAGGTTGCATACCAACTTCTTTTCTTAATTTTCAAATCTAGCATTCATGGTTCGGGAGATGCGGCTGATCTGCCGGGGTTAATCTTTCTTGCGTTTCATGCTCAAAGACCACACTTGAGTGGTTAACTTCATTGTCCAGAAAATTCTCTTACTCCACAATTTTATTCCCTTAACTGCCTGAACATTAAATCTCATCCGATCGGAGTTTGGTTCTCCGCACTCTATCTTTACCGATAATTCGTCATTTTGAGTCTCTAGGTTTGGTACCACAATTCCTTAACTCTGTACTCAAAATTGACGCTTAATCCACACTTCACTTCAACTTCTCGAACTGCGGTTCCCGTTAAGGTTCCATATCATTCCTTAGAGTATTCCATAACTTCTTAATCCGTAAGTCTTCCGCAGACGAGTTATCATCCTACGACGCGTCCAACAAGGTTGAGGTGCTTCACCTTATTCTTAAATATCCTTTATGTTTCTGAACTTTGCCACTGACAGGCTTCGTTACTTATAGTCCATTCGGCATGAATACTTCTTCGCCAAATCCGTCTTAAAATTCTGTCACCTTAATCTTCGCCCTTCATACACTTCATTCCTCCTTGGTCACATTCAGCTCTCGGACAATTATCCTAACTGTCACATACTAGACTGAGTTGATCAGGCTCAACTAGAGGTGACCTTTAGAACAACATCCGGAACCCAATGGTCCCACTACTTTTATTGAAACTTTAATGACCCAAGGCACGGTCTGAATCGACCTGCTCTGATACCAATTGTAACATCCATACTAACGTTAACTAGTATATTAGCATGTGCGTTAAACTGATACTGGATACATTTAAGTTTTCAATAATAATAATAAATACATCTGAATGAGTACAAGTTGTCTCGTTAATACATTTATCCAAACATCATCTATAAATACATAAACATATCCTGATAACCTTCTGAGCTTCTCCGCGACGAGCAACTGCACTCCATCCAGCGTCTTCCTGGTGAAAATCTTCATGAACATCACTAGCTTACCTGAAAACCTGCACCAGAAGGACAGGGATGAGACATAATGTCTCAGTGAGCTCCTACCCTACCTACTGTTGGCAACCACAGGGAACCTAGGGTCGCCGTGCCTACCTCAGCAATCTTGGGGATACCTATGATCGCCAAGTCTTAACCTTACCCATAGAGGGCTACCTGACTGTCCTGCTAAACTGTGTAGTCATAAACTGGACTACATCCTGTTAAACTAGTGATCAAGGGGACACCTAGGATCACTGTCTGAGTCTGATACTGAATAGTCCTGGGATCTAGACTATATCCTGATAACTGGGTGATCGAGGGGAAACCTAGGATCACCGCCTGATAACTGATTCCTGAATCTGATACCTGTCTGATAACTATTCTCTGTCTGATAACATAATAATATAAATAACTGATAAATGTCTTTATGTTAGCTGTTAGCGTTGAACAAACAATATTATCTGGGTTCATTTTACGGAATGCCCCCGGGTGGAGTAACCCCGAAGCACATTCCCCTGATAACCGGTGAAAATTCCTATCATATCAGGCTAATCACCGGACTCCTCTTGCCTGAGTGTGTGGTTATCCTCGCGGAAGATTCCTGCCCGTTCCAGCTGTATCCGAAACCCCCTGTGCTCTAACTGGCGAGAACACAGAAGACACACTATAACTCTGTGTGGTTATCCTCGCGGAAGATTCCTGCCCGTTCCAGCAATGCTGAAACCCCCTGTCCTCTCTAACTGGTCGAGAGCACAGAAGACACAAAGTTTATCCTGATTATTAATTATTATTCCTGTTGTATATAATATACATATCCTGATAAAACTGATACGTGTTCCCCCCCAATGTCACTCTGACGTGAACACTGAGGCACGTCCTGATATAAAAATATAACTAGGCCTGAACTGAGTGAACTAGATACCACTGACTAAAGTATCCTATAATCTGCCTGATTAAGGGAATTCTGATAAACTACCCTTAATATACCTGAATGTAATTCTATTCCTGTGAACCTATTCAAGGTTCTAGACATATCGTTCTCATATGTCGTTGCTTGGTTATTGGAAATATTCCATAGCTTAAATAACTTTACTCTGCATTCCTAATACTTTACCAAATTCCTTGTCCAATCATTCACTCCTTTAATGTTGAGTAAATCCATTGAATATGTCAAGAATGGTGTTTTTCTGGAAAATAAAGCTTTCTTTGAAAACAGTTACTAAAAAGCCTCGCCGAACACGTACACAACACCTAGAACGAAACAGAACAGACAAATGCTGCCTGTCTAATTTCGCTAGGCGACCCTGAGGCGAGGTGGGGGCGAAAATAGGCAGTGAGGACCTGCCAAACAGTAACTGCTCGTTCGCCCCGAGCTCGCCCGGCGAAAATATCAGTTCAAAAACCTGCTAAAAGTATGATTTTCCACCATTTTGACACATTAAAGGATACCCAGGCAATCCAACAGTATAAGGAATGAATTTCCAACACAAATTGATAGTTTAAACATGTTTAATCAAGGAATTGGTAAACATAAGAGATTAAAGCACAATTTCTAAACTTAGCTCAAAATGAACAAAACTCTACAAAACTTACAAAGTGGGTTCTAAAACCCCTAGGGAGCTCACCTGAACCTCAAATGGTGCTGATTAAGTCCTGAAATCAAAGTCCTAGCTTGCTCCAATCTAACTCTTCCCTTGTTCTTCCTTGTTCCTCTTTTCTTCTTCTTGTGCTAGCTTCTTACTCAAGCTTCCTTGCAAGTATTTCTCACTAGGGCTTTGATTGAGGTTTGGATGAATGATGGTGAATGAGATGGGGCGTGAGAGATGAAGTGGGGAGAGAGCAAAATCTGATTTTGGGAAAGAATGGGGAGGAAATGGACAAACAAGAGATAAATATCTTGTTCCATTTCAAAATAATCTCCCCCTTAACAACAATTACAAAAACGCCATTCCTCTTAATCCCTTATTTGTCTTGCTTGCTTCCCAAGCTTCTAACATTGATAACTGATACTTAAAAGCGGGATATCATGCTTACCATAAAAATAGGCCCATTAACTGACAATTTACCAAATTGTCCTTTGCTCAAAATTTCTGATACATCGTCTCAATATTAACAAATATTCGAGTCTTAGGTGGGATGTTACAATCTACCCCCCTTAAAGAAATTTCGTCCCTGAAATTTAGAATCCACTATCATACATGAAAGAATCTCTCACACTACTTCCTCTAATTGCCCGAAACTCTAGTTTGTCTTGCTTATCGGAATCCCTTGGATTTCCAATTCTATACGTCGAATATACCCGACAACTTTTCCTTTAACTAAAATGCTCATGGCGAAATTGTACAATTCTTATGTAGTAAGATGTAAAGTTATCTGAATTCTTGTATCTAATTCGCTTGACTTTGATCCTGGTGCAAATACTTCTTGCAAACCAACTTAAGGTCTCTAAATCTCAAATACTTTACCGGATAATCTTATCCTCCTCAAATATTCCCACTCTTCAGTGGATTTCTTGCACTGCATTTATTTCCCATGAATTATTATCTTTATCTTTCGTCTCCTACGACGACAACGTACTTATAGACTTATATCACCATTCCATATAGAATCATCATTACATCGAAAACATCTGATATTATACTCGCACATACAAATGTAAGAAGTATTCTAACTTTGATAGTCCAAGACTCATAGGAGTCTAACCCAAACGATGAATGGTATAAGTCGTCTTACATTTATCATATAATATAATTCGTAGCATATAGTTGGTATATATAAGCGAGCACGTGTACACTACTGACGGGTACACAATACATCCCCTCATCTTTGTCCGACTAACGGGACATCATTCTTAATCTTAACATATTTGAGGTACCACCTCATCAATTAGGAATCTTTTCTTACTCTTAACTCGTCTTGTAACATCCGGGATTTGCCTTTCAACTGGCTTGCCAGGTTTGCCCCGCCAATGTTACTCATGTTTATCTCTTGAGTTTACATCAACCCGTAAATTACTGTTACATTCTATCAGCATCGTAAACTTATTTTCTCATTCTGGACGCTGAATTTCAAGATCCTTGTTTTCAAAAGAAAACTCCACTTTAGTACTACCAAAATAGCACACTTTAAATCCTTTGATCAAAACCTGAACCTACGTAGCCCCTTTACTGTAGACTACGAATGATCTGTAATCTGCATGAAAATTCTTCTCCTTTTACTGGTGAACATTAAGTACAATAATTTTCAAACTTTTCTGCTAAGCTATGGTGATATCAACAAATCTGCTCTGGTAAAAACCTTCATATTTAAACATTCCTGATTGCGTACCACTATTACCAAAACACGTCACATAACTGAAAATCTGTTACACTACTATCTGAGTAGTTTGAGTATTGCCTGTTAAGTATATATATACTAACATAACCTGATACATGTGACATGTAGGCATAACGGGATACAACACGGATTAGACTCATATGTCACTGCCTTGTCACTTCTGACCAATGCTTTGATTTCAAATATTTATCGTCTTGTAAGTGCAATCTTTACGGATGCTGCCTCATGCTTACCCTTTTGATTAAACTTACCGTATTAGTGATGACTTTCCTTGCTCTAGTCTTATTGTGCTAGAAACATATTCTTCTTATTCTTATCGCAGAATCTTAGACTGCTTCGATTTCCATTTCTCTTAAGTCTCGAGGTTTGAAATATCCCTCGGCTTTACTTTTAAAAAAAATTTCTACTAGTACTTATAACAAGTTCGAGTCGTCGCTGCTTACTGATATTCTGTGGTCCACCTAACACGGACTACACAAGCATCCTTGTTCTCTAAACTTCAGTTTAGAATTGTTTGTTAACTCATTCTGGAATTACTTTTCCGCTGCGCAACTCTGATCTAACAAAACACTTTGGAGTAGGAGTAATACACCATTATCCAATTCTCTGGCTGACTTGTTCCTTAATGACTTGTAGCTATCACAGCAGATTCAACTTACGTTCGTTGATTCTCTTGTGACTTAAACCACCTGTTTAACTTACTGATTGATCGTCATCTGACATTGTACTTCCTTCCGGACATAAACCATATATTCACTTACTTTCACGATAACACGTCAGAACTTGTAAACGGTCTCCAACGACTGTCAAGAGTTCAACAATGTTCCTATCAAATAGTTTATACTCTGGTTCTAACTTTACTTTCCATATCCTGAAGTCCGTAACTATCTCTTGGCCAGCTCTTTATGTATAATCATTAAAACATTGCGCAAACCGACTGAAAGCTTGCTTAAGACAACTTATGTTCACACACACAAACACTTGTGTCAACTTCTAAAACGACTTATGATTTCTGGAGGTTCACATCGTTTACACATACTGAATCTACTGAGGGTTTGAGTCCCATTACTAATCGGTCTGTCTTTATCCATAAGAATTCATACCCATAATCTTTTCAAAACAATTACGGTCTCTATGGTTTAACCATACCTCTTAGGTTACCTCCGAATCCCTCCAGTTAACTGATCTTGAGCTTCAAAACCTCATCATTACCTTTTGTTTCATTCAACAACTTGTTACTGCATTCACAATTCAAATCTTAATCTTAGCACTAGTATAATTCTGCATATAGTGGAACAATCCGAAATCTATACCTTATTACCGCCCTCGTAGCTTAACAACACGAGGTGACCTCTTTAAGCTTCTAGAATAACTGTGGAAGAAAACTCATCAGTTGAAAACTTAAAACTCACTAGCATTAACCATAATCTTAACCTTTCGTATAATACAGTCTCAATATAATTTCTTGGCTAAAATTTCCGATTATCCTTCAAAACTGGTCTACTATAATCTTGTGTCATCTTGGACTTACCTTCTTCATCCACTCAAGGAAATTCAACTTTATTCGTCCATCAGTTCACTAAATCCCAATGACTGACCATTTAATATACACCTTTCGTTGAATAAAATTTCAGTTAAGCTCAGCTTATTTCTAATTTTCTTACTAATAGAACACATATGAATATCTGGTTCACGCCTCGACATGCAACGGGTCTTATTATCAACACTTAACCATCCATCTTAGTTCTTAGGTTGCATACCAACTTCTTTTCTTAATTTTCAAATCTAGCATTCATGGTTCGGGAGATGCGGCTGATCTGCCGGGGTTAATCTTTCTTGCGTTTCATGCTCAAAGACCACACTTGAGTGGTTAACTTCATTGTCCAGAAAATTCTCTTACTCCACAATTTTATTCCCTTAACTGCCTGAACATTAAAATCTCATCCGATCGGAGTTTGGTTCTCCGCACTCTATCTTTACCGATAATTCGTCATTTTGAGTCTCTAGGTTTGGTACCACAATTCCTTAACTCTGTACTCAAAATTGACGCTTAATCCACACTTCACTTCAACTTCTCGAACTGCGGTTCCCGTTAAGGTTCCATATCATTCCTTAGAGTATTCCATAACTTCTTAATCCGTAAGTCTTCCGCAGACGAGTTATCATCCTACGACGCGTCCAACAAGGTTGAGGTGCTTCACCTTATTCTTAAATATCCTTTATGTTTCTGAACTTTGCCACTGACAGGCTTCGTTACTTATAGTCCATTCGGCATGAATACTTCTTCGCCAAATCCGTCTTAAAATTCTGTCACCTTAATCTTCGCCCTTCATACACTTCATTCCTCCTTGGTCACATTCAGCTCTCGGACAATTATCCTAACTGTCACATACTAGACTGAGTTGATCAGGCTCAACTAGAGGTGACCTTTAGAACAACATCCGGAACCCAATGGTCCCACTACTTTTATTGAAACTTTAATGACCCAAGGCACGGTCTGAATCGACCTGCTCTGATACCAATTGTAACATCCATACTAACGTTAACTAGTATATTAGCATGTGCGTTAAACTGATACTGGATACATTTAAGTTTTCAATAATAATAATAAATACATCTGAATGAGTACAAGTTGTCTCGTTAATACATTTATCCAAACATCATCTATAAATACATAAACATATCCTGATAACCTTCTGAGCTTCTCCGCGACGAGCAACTGCACTCCATCCAGCGTCTTCCTGGTGAAAATCTTCATGAACATCACTAGCTTACCTGAAAACCTGCACCAGAAGGACAGGGATGAGACATAATGTCTCAGTGAGCTCCTACCCTACCTACTGTTGGCAACCACAGGGAACCTAGGGTCGCCGTGCCTACCTCAGCAATCTTGGGGATACCTATGATCGCCAAGTCTTAACCTTACCCATAGAGGGCTACCTGACTGTCCTGCTAAACTGTGTAGTCATAAACTGGACTACATCCTGTTAAACTAGTGATCAAGGGGACACCTAGGATCACTGTCTGAGTCTGATACTGAATAGTCCTGGGATCTAGACTATATCCTGATAACTGGGTGATCGAGGGGAAACCTAGGATCACCGCCTGATAACTGATTCCTGAATCTGATACCTGTCTGATAACTATTCTCTGTCTGATAACATAATAATATAAATAACTGATAAATGTCTTTATGTTAGCTGTTAGCGTTGAACAAACAATATTATCTGGGTTCATTTTACGGAATGCCCCCGGGTGGAGTAACCCCGAAGCACATTCCCCTGATAACCGGTGAAAATTCCTATCATATCAGGCTAATCACCGGACTCCTCTTGCCTGAGTGTGTGGTTATCCTCGCGGAAGATTCCTGCCCGTTCCAGCTGTATCCGAAACCCCCTGTGCTCTAACTGGCGAGAACACAGAAGACACACTATAACTCTGTGTGGTTATCCTCGCGGAAGATTCCTGCCCGTTCCAGCAATGCTGAAACCCCCTGTCCTCTCTAACTGGTCGAGAGCACAGAAGACACAAAGTTTATCCTGATTATTAATTATTATTCCTGTTGTATATAATATACATATCCTGATAAAACTGATACGTGTTCCCCCCCAATGTCACTCTGACGTGAACACTGAGGCACGTCCTGATATAAAAATATAACTAGGCCTGAACTGAGTGAACTAGATACCACTGACTAAAGTATCCTATAATCTGCCTGATTAAGGGAATTCTGATAAACTACCCTTAATATACCTGAATGTAATTCTATTCCTGTGAACCTATTCAAGGTTCTAGACATATCGTTCTCATATGTCGTTGCTTGGTTATTGGAAATATTCCATAGCTTAAATAACTTTACTCTGCATTCCTAATACTTTACCAAATTCCTTGTCCAATCATTCACTCCTTTAATGTTGAGTAAATCCATTGAATATGTCAAGAATGGTGTTTTTCTGGAAAATAAAGCTTTCTTTGAAAACAGTTACTAAAAAGCCTCGCCGAACACGTACACAACACCTAGAACGAAACAGAACAGACAAATGCTGCCTGTCTAATTTCGCTAGGCGACCCTGAGGCGAGGTGGGGGCGAAAATAGGCAGTGAGGACCTGCCAAACAGTAACTGCTCGTTCGCCCCGAGCTCGCCCGGCGAAAATATCAGTTCAAAAACCTGCTAAAAGTATGATTTTCCACCATTTTGACACATTAAAGGATACCCAGGCAATCCAACAGTATAAGGAATGAATTTCCAACACAAATTGATAGTTTAAACATGTTTAATCAAGGAATTGGTAAACATAAGAGATTAAAGCACAATTTCTAAACTTAGCTCAAAATGAACAAAACTCTACAAAACTTACAAAGTGGGTTCTAAAACCCCTAGGGAGCTCACCTGAACCTCAAATGGTGCTGATTAAGTCCTGAAATCAAAGTCCTAGCTTGCTCCAATCTAACTCTTCCCTTGTTCTTCCTTGTTCCTCTTTTCTTCTTCTTGTGCTAGCTTCTTACTCAAGCTTCCTTGCAAGTATTTCTCACTAGGGCTTTGATTGAGGTTTGGATGAATGATGGTGAATGAGATGGGGCGTGAGAGATGAAGTGGGGAGAGAGCAAAATCTGATTTTGGGAAAGAATGGGGAGGAAATGGACAAACAAGAGATAAATATCTTGTTCCATTTCAAAATAATCTCCCCCTTAACAACAATTACAAAAACGCCATTCCTCTTAATCCCTTATTTGTCTTGCTTGCTTCCCAAGCTTCTAACATTGATAACTGATACTTAAAAGCGGGATATCATGCTTACCATAAAAATAGGCCCATTAACTGACAATTTACCAAATTGTCCTTTGCTCAAAATTTCTGATACATCGTCTCAATATTAACAAATATTCGAGTCTTAGGTGGGATGTTACAATCTACCCCCCTTAAAGAAATTTCGTCCCTGAAATTTAGAATCCACTATCATACATGAAAGAATCTCTCACACTACTTCCTCTAATTGCCCGAAACTCTAGTTTGTCTTGCTTATCGGAATCCCTTGGATTTCCAATTCTATACGTCGAATATACCCGACAACTTTTCCTTTAACTAAAATGCTCATGGCGAAATTGTACAATTCTTATGTAGTAAGATGTAAAGTTATCTGAATTCTTGTATCTAATTCGCTTGACTTTGATCCTGGTGCAAATACTTCTTGCAAACCAACTTAAGGTCTCTAAATCTCAAATACTTTACCGGATAATCTTATCCTCCTCAAATATTCCCACTCTTCAGTGGATTTCTTGCACTGCATTTATTTCCCATGAATTATTATCTTTATCTTTCGTCTCCTACGACGACAACGTACTTATAGACTTATATCACCATTCCATATAGAATCATCATTACATCGAAAACATCTGATATTATACTCGCACATACAAATGTAAGAAGTATTCTAACTTTGATAGTCCAAGACTCATAGGAGTCTAACCCAAACGATGAATGGTATAAGTCGTCTTACATTTATCATATAATATAATTCGTAGCATATAGTTGGTATATATAAGCGAGCACGTGTACACTACTGACGGGTACACAATACATCCCCTCATCTTTGTCCGACTAACGGGACATCATTCTTAATCTTAACATATTTGAGGTACCACCTCATCAATTAGGAATCTTTTCTTACTCTTAACTCGTCTTGTAACATCCGGGATTTGCCTTTCAACTGGCTTGCCAGGTTTGCCCCGCCAATGTTACTCATGTTTATCTCTTGAGTTTACATCAACCCGTAAATTACTGTTACATTCTATCAGCATCGTAAACTTATTTTCTCATTCTGGACGCTGAATTTCAAGATCCTTGTTTTCAAAAGAAAACTCCACTTTAGTACTACCAAAATAGCACACTTTAAATCCTTTGATCAAAACCTGAACCTACGTAGCCCCTTTACTGTAGACTACGAATGATCTGTAATCTGCATGAAAATTCTTCTCCTTTTACTGGTGAACATTAAGTACAATAATTTTCAAACTTTTCTGCTAAGCTATGGTGATATCAACAAATCTGCTCTGGTAAAAACCTTCATATTTAAACATTCCTGATTGCGTACCACTATTACCAAAACACGTCACATAACTGAAAATCTGTTACACTACTATCTGAGTAGTTTGAGTATTGCCTGTTAAGTATATATATACTAACATAACCTGATACATGTGACATGTAGGCATAACGGGATACAACACGGATTAGACTCATATGTCACTGCCTTGTCACTTCTGACCAATGCTTTGATTTCAAATATTTATCGTCTTGTAAGTGCAATCTTTACGGATGCTGCCTCATGCTTACCCTTTTGATTAAACTTACCGTATTAGTGATGACTTTCCTTGCTCTAGTCTTATTGTGCTAGAAACATATTCTTCTTATTCTTATCGCAGAATCTTAGACTGCTTCGATTTCCATTTCTCTTAAGTCTCGAGGTTTGAAATATCCCTCGGCTTTACTTTTAAAAAAAATTTCTACTAGTACTTATAACAAGTTCGAGTCGTCGCTGCTTACTGATATTCTGTGGTCCACCTAACACGGACTACACAAGCATCCTTGTTCTCTAAACTTCAGTTTAGAATTGTTTGTTAACTCATTCTGGAATTACTTTTCCGCTGCGCAACTCTGATCTAACAAAACACTTTGGAGTAGGAGTAATACACCATTATCCAATTCTCTGGCTGACTTGTTCCTTAATGACTTGTAGCTATCACAGCAGATTCAACTTACGTTCGTTGATTCTCTTGTGACTTAAACCACCTGTTTAACTTACTGATTGATCGTCATCTGACATTGTACTTCCTTCCGGACATAAACCATATATTCACTTACTTTCACGATAACACGTCAGAACTTGTAAACGGTCTCCAACGACTGTCAAGAGTTCAACAATGTTCCTATCAAATAGTTTATACTCTGGTTCTAACTTTACTTTCCATATCCTGAAGTCCGTAACTATCTCTTGGCCAGCTCTTTATGTATAATCATTAAAACATTGCGCAAACCGACTGAAAGCTTGCTTAAGACAACTTATGTTCACACACACAAACACTTGTGTCAACTTCTAAAACGACTTATGATTTCTGGAGGTTCACATCGTTTACACATACTGAATCTACTGAGGGTTTGAGTCCCATTACTAATCGGTCTGTCTTTATCCATAAGAATTCATACCCATAATCTTTTCAAAACAATTACGGTCTCTATGGTTTAACCATACCTCTTAGGTTACCTCCGAATCCCTCCAGTTAACTGATCTTGAGCTTCAAAACCTCATCATTACCTTTTGTTTCATTCAACAACTTGTTACTGCATTCACAATTCAAATCTTAATCTTAGCACTAGTATAATTCTGCATATAGTGGAACAATCCGAAATCTATACCTTATTACCGCCCTCGTAGCTTAACAACACGAGGTGACCTCTTTAAGCTTCTAGAATAACTGTGGAAGAAAACTCATCAGTTGAAAACTTAAAACTCACTAGCATTAACCATAATCTTAACCTTTCGTATAATACAGTCTCAATATAATTTCTTGGCTAAAATTTCCGATTATCCTTCAAAACTGGTCTACTATAATCTTGTGTCATCTTGGACTTACCTTCTTCATCCACTCAAGGAAATTCAACTTTATTCGTCCATCAGTTCACTAAATCCCAATGACTGACCATTTAATATACACCTTTCGTTGAATAAAATTTCAGTTAAGCTCAGCTTATTTCTAATTTTCTTACTAATAGAACACATATGAATATCTGGTTCACGCCTCGACATGCAACGGGTCTTATTATCAACACTTAACCATCCATCTTAGTTCTTAGGTTGCATACCAACTTCTTTTCTTAATTTTCAAATCTAGCATTCATGGTTCGGGAGATGCGGCTGATCTGCCGGGGTTAATCTTTCTTGCGTTTCATGCTCAAAGACCACACTTGAGTGGTTAACTTCATTGTCCAGAAAATTCTCTTACTCCACAATTTTATTCCCTTAACTGCCTGAACATTAAAATCTCATCCGATCGGAGTTTGGTTCTCCGCACTCTATCTTTACCGATAATTCGTCATTTTGAGTCTCTAGGTTTGGTACCACAATTCCTTAACTCTGTACTCAAAATTGACGCTTAATCCACACTTCACTTCAACTTCTCGAACTGCGGTTCCCGTTAAGGTTCCATATCATTCCTTAGAGTATTCCATAACTTCTTAATCCGTAAGTCTTCCGCAGACGAGTTATCATCCTACGACGCGTCCAACAAGGTTGAGGTGCTTCACCTTATTCTTAAATATCCTTTATGTTTCTGAACTTTGCCACTGACAGGCTTCGTTACTTATAGTCCATTCGGCATGAATACTTCTTCGCCAAATCCGTCTTAAAATTCTGTCACCTTAATCTTCGCCCTTCATACACTTCATTCCTCCTTGGTCACATTCAGCTCTCGGACAATTATCCTAACTGTCACATACTAGACTGAGTTGATCAGGCTCAACTAGAGGTGACCTTTAGAACAACATCCGGAACCCAATGGTCCCACTACTTTTATTGAAACTTTAATGACCCAAGGCACGGTCTGAATCGACCTGCTCTGATACCAATTGTAACATCCATACTAACGTTAACTAGTATATTAGCATGTGCGTTAAACTGATACTGGATACATTTAAGTTTTCAATAATAATAATAAATACATCTGAATGAGTACAAGTTGTCTCGTTAATACATTTATCCAAACATCATCTATAAATACATAAACATATCCTGATAACCTTCTGAGCTTCTCCGCGACGAGCAACTGCACTCCATCCAGCGTCTTCCTGGTGAAAATCTTCATGAACATCACTAGCTTACCTGAAAACCTGCACCAGAAGGACAGGGATGAGACATAATGTCTCAGTGAGCTCCTACCCTACCTACTGTTGGCAACCACAGGGAACCTAGGGTCGCCGTGCCTACCTCAGCAATCTTGGGGATACCTATGATCGCCAAGTCTTAACCTTACCCATAGAGGGCTACCTGACTGTCCTGCTAAACTGTGTAGTCATAAACTGGACTACATCCTGTTAAACTAGTGATCAAGGGGACACCTAGGATCACTGTCTGAGTCTGATACTGAATAGTCCTGGGATCTAGACTATATCCTGATAACTGGGTGATCGAGGGGAAACCTAGGATCACCGCCTGATAACTGATTCCTGAATCTGATACCTGTCTGATAACTATTCTCTGTCTGATAACATAATAATATAAATAACTGATAAATGTCTTTATGTTAGCTGTTAGCGTTGAACAAACAATATTATCTGGGTTCATTTTACGGAATGCCCCCGGGTGGAGTAACCCCGAAGCACATTCCCCTGATAACCGGTGAAAATTCCTATCATATCAGGCTAATCACCGGACTCCTCTTGCCTGAGTGTGTGGTTATCCTCGCGGAAGATTCCTGCCCGTTCCAGCTGTATCCGGAACCCCCTGTGCTCTAACTGGCGAGAACACAGAAGACACACTATAACTCTGTGTGGTTATCCTCGCGGAAGATTCCTGCCCGTTCCAGCAATGCTGAAACCCCCTGTCCTCTCTAACTGGTCGAGAGCACAGAAGACACAAAGTTTATCCTGATTATTAATTATTATTCCTGTTGTATATAATATACATATCCTGATAAAACTGATACGTGTTCCCCCCCAATGTCACTCTGACGTGAACACTGAGGCACGTCCTGATATAAAAATATAACTAGGCCTGAACTGAGTGAACTAGATACCACTGACTAAAGTATCCTATAATCTGCCTGATTAAGGGAATTCTGATAAACTACCCTTAATATACCTGAATGTAATTCTATTCCTGTGAACCTATTCAAGGTTCTAGACATATCGTTCTCATATGTCGTTGCTTGGTTATTGGAAATATTCCATAGCTTAAATAACTTTACTCTGCATTCCTAATACTTTACCAAATTCCTTGTCCAATCATTCACTCCTTTAATGTTGAGTAAATCCATTGAATATGTCAAGAATGGTGTTTTTCTGGAAAATAAAGCTTTCTTTGAAAACAGTTACTAAAAAGCCTCGCCGAACACGTACACAACACCTAGAACGAAACAGAACAGACAAATGCTGCCTGTCTAATTTCGCTAGGCGACCCTGAGGCGAGGTGGGGGCGAAAATAGGCAGTGAGGACCTGCCAAACAGTAACTGCTCGTTCGCCCCGAGCTCGCCCGGCGAAAATATCAGTTCAAAAACCTGCTAAAAGTATGATTTTCCACCATTTTGACACATTAAAGGATACCCAGGCAATCCAACAGTATAAGGAATGAATTTCCAACACAAATTGATAGTTTAAACATGTTTAATCAAGGAATTGGTAAACATAAGAGATTAAAGCACAATTTCTAAACTTAGCTCAAAATGAACAAAACTCTACAAAACTTACAAAGTGGGTTCTAAAACCCCTAGGGAGCTCACCTGAACCTCAAATGGTGCTGATTAAGTCCTGAAATCAAAGTCCTAGCTTGCTCCAATCTAACTCTTCCCTTGTTCTTCCTTGTTCCTCTTTTCTTCTTCTTGTGCTAGCTTCTTACTCAAGCTTCCTTGCAAGTATTTCTCACTAGGGCTTTGATTGAGGTTTGGATGAATGATGGTGAATGAGATGGGGCGTGAGAGATGAAGTGGGGAGAGAGCAAAATCTGATTTTGGGAAAGAATGGGGAGGAAATGGACAAACAAGAGATAAATATCTTGTTCCATTTCAAAATAATCTCCCCCTTAACAACAATTACAAAAACGCCATTCCTCTTAATCCCTTATTTGTCTTGCTTGCTTCCCAAGCTTCTAACATTGATAACTGATACTTAAAAGCGGGATATCATGCTTACCATAAAAATAGGCCCATTAACTGACAATTTACCAAATTGTCCTTTGCTCAAAATTTCTGATACATCGTCTCAATATTAACAAATATTCGAGTCTTAGGTGGGATGTTACAATCTACCCCCCTTAAAGAAATTTCGTCCCTGAAATTTAGAATCCACTATCATACATGAAAGAATCTCTCACACTACTTCCTCTAATTGCCCGAAACTCTAGTTTGTCTTGCTTATCGGAATCCCTTGGATTTCCAATTCTATACGTCGAATATACCCGACAACTTTTCCTTTAACTAAAATGCTCATGGCGAAATTGTACAATTCTTATGTAGTAAGATGTAAAGTTATCTGAATTCTTGTATCTAATTCGCTTGACTTTGATCCTGGTGCAAATACTTCTTGCAAACCAACTTAAGGTCTCTAAATCTCAAATACTTTACCGGATAATCTTATCCTCCTCAAATATTCCCACTCTTCAGTGGATTTCTTGCACTGCATTTATTTCCCATGAATTATTATCTTTATCTTTCGTCTCCTACGACGACAACGTACTTATAGACTTATATCACCATTCCATATAGAATCATCATTACATCGAAAACATCTGATATTATACTCGCACATACAAATGTAAGAAGTATTCTAACTTTGATAGTCCAAGACTCATAGGAGTCTAACCCAAACGATGAATGGTATAAGTCGTCTTACATTTATCATATAATATAATTCGTAGCATATAGTTGGTATATATAAGCGAGCACGTGTACACTACTGACGGGTACACAATACATCCCCTCATCTTTGTCCGACTAACGGGACATCATTCTTAATCTTAACATATTTGAGGTACCACCTCATCAATTAGGAATCTTTTCTTACTCTTAACTCGTCTTGTAACATCCGGGATTTGCCTTTCAACTGGCTTGCCAGGTTTGCCCCGCCAATGTTACTCATGTTTATCTCTTGAGTTTACATCAACCCGTAAATTACTGTTACATTCTATCAGCATCGTAAACTTATTTTCTCATTCTGGACGCTGAATTTCAAGATCCTTGTTTTCAAAAGAAAACTCCACTTTAGTACTACCAAAATAGCACACTTTAAATCCTTTGATCAAAACCTGAACCTACGTAGCCCCTTTACTGTAGACTACGAATGATCTGTAATCTGCATGAAAATTCTTCTCCTTTTACTGGTGAACATTAAGTACAATAATTTTCAAACTTTTCTGCTAAGCTATGGTGATATCAACAAATCTGCTCTGGTAAAAACCTTCATATTTAAACATTCCTGATTGCGTACCACTATTACCAAAACACGTCACATAACTGAAAATCTGTTACACTACTATCTGAGTAGTTTGAGTATTGCCTGTTAAGTATATATATACTAACATAACCTGATACATGTGACATGTAGGCATAACGGGATACAACACGGATTAGACTCATATGTCACTGCCTTGTCACTTCTGACCAATGCTTTGATTTCAAATATTTATCGTCTTGTAAGTGCAATCTTTACGGATGCTGCCTCATGCTTACCCTTTTGATTAAACTTACCGTATTAGTGATGACTTTCCTTGCTCTAGTCTTATTGTGCTAGAAACATATTCTTCTTATTCTTATCGCAGAATCTTAGACTGCTTCGATTTCCATTTCTCTTAAGTCTCGAGGTTTGAAATATCCCTCGGCTTTACTTTTAAAAAAAATTTCTACTAGTACTTATAACAAGTTCGAGTCGTCGCTGCTTACTGATATTCTGTGGTCCACCTAACACGGACTACACAAGCATCCTTGTTCTCTAAACTTCAGTTTAGAATTGTTTGTTAACTCATTCTGGAATTACTTTTCCGCTGCGCAACTCTGATCTAACAAAACACTTTGGAGTAGGAGTAATACACCATTATCCAATTCTCTGGCTGACTTGTTCCTTAATGACTTGTAGCTATCACAGCAGATTCAACTTACGTTCGTTGATTCTCTTGTGACTTAAACCACCTGTTTAACTTACTGATTGATCGTCATCTGACATTGTACTTCCTTCCGGACATAAACCATATATTCACTTACTTTCACGATAACACGTCAGAACTTGTAAACGGTCTCCAACGACTGTCAAGAGTTCAACAATGTTCCTATCAAATAGTTTATACTCTGGTTCTAACTTTACTTTCCATATCCTGAAGTCCGTAACTATCTCTTGGCCAGCTCTTTATGTATAATCATTAAAACATTGCGCAAACCGACTGAAAGCTTGCTTAAGACAACTTATGTTCACACACACAAACACTTGTGTCAACTTCTAAAACGACTTATGATTTCTGGAGGTTCACATCGTTTACACATACTGAATCTACTGAGGGTTTGAGTCCCATTACTAATCGGTCTGTCTTTATCCATAAGAATTCATACCCATAATCTTTTCAAAACAATTACGGTCTCTATGGTTTAACCATACCTCTTAGGTTACCTCCGAATCCCTCCAGTTAACTGATCTTGAGCTTCAAAACCTCATCATTACCTTTTGTTTCATTCAACAACTTGTTACTGCATTCACAATTCAAATCTTAATCTTAGCACTAGTATAATTCTGCATATAGTGGAACAATCCGAAATCTATACCTTATTACCGCCCTCGTAGCTTAACAACACGAGGTGACCTCTTTAAGCTTCTAGAATAACTGTGGAAGAAAACTCATCAGTTGAAAACTTAAAACTCACTAGCATTAACCATAATCTTAACCTTTCGTATAATACAGTCTCAATATAATTTCTTGGCTAAAATTTCCGATTATCCTTCAAAACTGGTCTACTATAATCTTGTGTCATCTTGGACTTACCTTCTTCATCCACTCAAGGAAATTCAACTTTATTCGTCCATCAGTTCACTAAATCCCAATGACTGACCATTTAATATACACCTTTCGTTGAATAAAATTTCAGTTAAGCTCAGCTTATTTCTAATTTTCTTACTAATAGAACACATATGAATATCTGGTTCACGCCTCGACATGCAACGGGTCTTATTATCAACACTTAACCATCCATCTTAGTTCTTAGGTTGCATACCAACTTCTTTTCTTAATTTTCAAATCTAGCATTCATGGTTCGGGAGATGCGGCTGATCTGCCGGGGTTAATCTTTCTTGCGTTTCATGCTCAAAGACCACACTTGAGTGGTTAACTTCATTGTCCAGAAAATTCTCTTACTCCACAATTTTATTCCCTTAACTGCCTGAACATTAAAATCTCATCCGATCGGAGTTTGGTTCTCCGCACTCTATCTTTACCGATAATTCGTCATTTTGAGTCTCTAGGTTTGGTACCACAATTCCTTAACTCTGTACTCAAAATTGACGCTTAATCCACACTTCACTTCAACTTCTCGAACTGCGGTTCCCGTTAAGGTTCCATATCATTCCTTAGAGTATTCCATAACTTCTTAATCCGTAAGTCTTCCGCAGACGAGTTATCATCCTACGACGCGTCCAACAAGGTTGAGGTGCTTCACCTTATTCTTAAATATCCTTTATGTTTCTGAACTTTGCCACTGACAGGCTTCGTTACTTATAGTCCATTCGGCATGAATACTTCTTCGCCAAATCCGTCTTAAAATTCTGTCACCTTAATCTTCGCCCTTCATACACTTCATTCCTCCTTGGTCACATTCAGCTCTCGGACAATTATCCTAACTGTCACATACTAGACTGAGTTGATCAGGCTCAACTAGAGGTGACCTTTAGAACAACATCCGGAACCCAATGGTCCCACTACTTTTATTGAAACTTTAATGACCCAAGGCACGGTCTGAATCGACCTGCTCTGATACCAATTGTAACATCCATACTAACGTTAACTAGTATATTAGCATGTGCGTTAAACTGATACTGGATACATTTAAGTTTTCAATAATAATAATAAATACATCTGAATGAGTACAAGTTGTCTCGTTAATACATTTATCCAAACATCATCTATAAATACATAAACATATCCTGATAACCTTCTGAGCTTCTCCGCGACGAGCAACTGCACTCCATCCAGCGTCTTCCTGGTGAAAATCTTCATGAACATCACTAGCTTACCTGAAAACCTGCACCAGAAGGACAGGGATGAGACATAATGTCTCAGTGAGCTCCTACCCTACCTACTGTTGGCAACCACAGGGAACCTAGGGTCGCCGTGCCTACCTCAGCAATCTTGGGGATACCTATGATCGCCAAGTCTTAACCTTACCCATAGAGGGCTACCTGACTGTCCTGCTAAACTGTGTAGTCATAAACTGGACTACATCCTGTTAAACTAGTGATCAAGGGGACACCTAGGATCACTGTCTGAGTCTGATACTGAATAGTCCTGGGATCTAGACTATATCCTGATAACTGGGTGATCGAGGGGAAACCTAGGATCACCGCCTGATAACTGATTCCTGAATCTGATACCTGTCTGATAACTATTCTCTGTCTGATAACATAATAATATAAATAACTGATAAATGTCTTTATGTTAGCTGTTAGCGTTGAACAAACAATATTATCTGGGTTCATTTTACGGAATGCCCCCGGGTGGAGTAACCCCGAAGCACATTCCCCTGATAACCGGTGAAAATTCCTATCATATCAGGCTAATCACCGGACTCCTCTTGCCTGAGTGTGTGGTTATCCTCGCGGAAGATTCCTGCCCGTTCCAGCTGTATCCGAAACCCCCTGTGCTCTAACTGGCGAGAACACAGAAGACACACTATAACTCTGTGTGGTTATCCTCGCGGAAGATTCCTGCCCGTTCCAGCAATGCTGAAACCCCCTGTCCTCTCTAACTGGTCGAGAGCACAGAAGACACAAAGTTTATCCTGATTATTAATTATTATTCCTGTTGTATATAATATACATATCCTGATAAAACTGATACGTGTTCCCCCCCAATGTCACTCTGACGTGAACACTGAGGCACGTCCTGATATAAAAATATAACTAGGCCTGAACTGAGTGAACTAGATACCACTGACTAAAGTATCCTATAATCTGCCTGATTAAGGGAATTCTGATAAACTACCCTTAATATACCTGAATGTAATTCTATTCCTGTGAACCTATTCAAGGTTCTAGACATATCGTTCTCATATGTCGTTGCTTGGTTATTGGAAATATTCCATAGCTTAAATAACTTTACTCTGCATTCCTAATACTTTACCAAATTCCTTGTCCAATCATTCACTCCTTTAATGTTGAGTAAATCCATTGAATATGTCAAGAATGGTGTTTTTCTGGAAAATAAAGCTTTCTTTGAAAACAGTTACTAAAAAGCCTCGCCGAACACGTACACAACACCTAGAACGAAACAGAACAGACAAATGCTGCCTGTCTAATTTCGCTAGGCGACCCTGAGGCGAGGTGGGGGCGAAAATAGGCAGTGAGGACCTGCCAAACAGTAACTGCTCGTTCGCCCCGAGCTCGCCCGGCGAAAATATCAGTTCAAAAACCTGCTAAAAGTATGATTTTCCACCATTTTGACACATTAAAGGATACCCAGGCAATCCAACAGTATAAGGAATGAATTTCCAACACAAATTGATAGTTTAAACATGTTTAATCAAGGAATTGGTAAACATAAGAGATTAAAGCACAATTTCTAAACTTAGCTCAAAATGAACAAAACTCTACAAAACTTACAAAGTGGGTTCTAAAACCCCTAGGGAGCTCACCTGAACCTCAAATGGTGCTGATTAAGTCCTGAAATCAAAGTCCTAGCTTGCTCCAATCTAACTCTTCCCTTGTTCTTCCTTGTTCCTCTTTTCTTCTTCTTGTGCTAGCTTCTTACTCAAGCTTCCTTGCAAGTATTTCTCACTAGGGCTTTGATTGAGGTTTGGATGAATGATGGTGAATGAGATGGGGCGTGAGAGATGAAGTGGGGAGAGAGCAAAATCTGATTTTGGGAAAGAATGGGGAGGAAATGGACAAACAAGAGATAAATATCTTGTTCCATTTCAAAATAATCTCCCCCTTAACAACAATTACAAAAACGCCATTCCTCTTAATCCCTTATTTGTCTTGCTTGCTTCCCAAGCTTCTAACATTGATAACTGATACTTAAAAGCGGGATATCATGCTTACCATAAAAATAGGCCCATTAACTGACAATTTACCAAATTGTCCTTTGCTCAAAATTTCTGATACATCGTCTCAATATTAACAAATATTCGAGTCTTAGGTGGGATGTTACAGGAACTTAGGTTGCAAACTCTAACTCATGCCTTTTAATTGATAAACCTGAACTTTAGCAGTTTAAGACAACCACCATAAAAACTGTTCTTCTAATTGTTTCGAGTTTTGGGCTATGACATAAATCGAGCATGTAATTCTGTGGCATTCTTTATTTCTTACTTTTCCATTCCCCCTCTTGATATTTTGAGTAAAGCTCTGTTATTTTATGTTCTTAGGAGAAAAGAATCGAAGAAGAAGATGAAGCACTGATAAAATCAATTTTCTCGAATGTGAGTATTTCTGTCCTATACTTCCAGTTACCCTTCTTATTTTATCTACTTTCAATGTCAGTTTATTCTCTTGAAATTAATCTATATGGTTTTTGTACTATCTTAAACAGAATTCAGAAGTTCCTATCAGCAGAATTCGTGATGAAGATATTGAAAACGAGGAAGAATTGTTTCAGTTTTCAAATGGACATGGTGAAACATCCAATGATAATCCAAAGGTACTAAAATGTCAAGTAGTAATTGTCTAATAGATTTTCTTTACTGTCTTACTGTCCTAATAAATTATTGCGGTATAATTGTTCAAAACCTCGCTTCTAATCATTTTCATCCCACACTCTCAACTCAGCTGTTGAAATCCAGGAACATAAATCTTCAGCCTTTGTTATTTCATTTGAACTAAGTCTTATCTAACATTTTCAGTCAACTATCCCAGAAGTGCTTTCTTGATTTTCTTTTTCTGAACCAGATATTCTCTGCAAATTTGATTTCACTATTTGTTCAGAACTTTTGAATGACATGCTTTTCTACATTTAAAAGATGTTTATATTTTGTTTTAGTTATATTAACTGCACTCTTGAAACATGAAGTAGGGTAGAAAAGTTGTCACATAAAGATTATCAGACATTTTAACAAATATATAGTTAAAAGTTCTTTTGGATTTGCAAAAATTAGCATTTATTACAAAGATGCCTAATTTCTCATTTCCATAGGATGTTGAAATCATATAATAACTGTTTCAACTTTGTTTGTTTATATCTCCCTGCAGAGGCAAAAAATTTCCGAAGATCTTCCTCGAAAAGCAACTGACACCCTGACAAAAGCCAGTTTGGATGATTCTGACAAACAAGGTATATGCCATTTCTTGACATGTTTTTAAGCAAAGCAATTAGATACATCAAACTTTATTAATGCATTATTATGCACACAGTAATTAGTCATATCATCACTGCCAAGTGTATTTTATATTATAAATGAAGAAACATTGAGAGAGGCTGCAAATCAATTCGAGAGACTGCAAATCAATTCGAGAGACTATCTTCAGCTGTATAGCATATCTATTGTTCATCTTGAATATCTCACATTTGGAGTCACACGCTTACGATGAAGTAGTATTAATCAAAGAAATTCATCCACATTAACCATTTGTTTGAGTTTCCATTGACTCTAGTTTGAATCAAAGAGACCGATCCACATTAACCATCTGTTTTTTTAATTTTTTTTTAATTTTTTTATTAACCATCTGTTTGACTTGCCATTGACCCTAGTTTGACAAAATTGATGTTCTTAGTTTGCCTACTAGTTGTGGAGTCATTTCTTGATACTTAAGGGGGGATTTGCCCACCATTCACATCTGCATTGTTTCATTTTTAATTGGACTGTACTAGAATAGTCTAACTTTATATTTTTGGTGGATGGGGTTTTTATGATACCATAATATGGGAATTTAACACATTATGCCATCTGATATTTATGCAGAAAAATTGACCGGCGGTCGTCGAAAGCCTAACCCTTTGGTGACGATTTCTGTCATTACGAAACCAGGGATCTCTAATGTTAGAAGTGCTGCAGAAGACAAACAAAAGAAAAAAGAGGAAGATAATAAAACACATACTACTGGGGGACTACTATCTCTGTGTCAAAGCTATGGAAGTAGTGATGATGAATAGTTGTCATAAACATTTGAGATGACTATATATTCAATAGTTGCTTCCAATGGATTGTTTATTGTGATTCAGAACATAGATTCTTAGTTTTCAAGTTTTTGCAAATTTCTTGTTGTCATATTGTACAAGATCAAGAAAAGGAATTTGACTCAATTCTTGTTTTCCCTTTTCGTTTTTTAATGTTTGGTTACTCCTGTCTTGCTCTTCAACCTCTATTGAATTTTGTTGGAAATTTTATTGTGATGTTATCACTCGAGATTCAAACCGTAGATCTCAGTGTTGTAATCAATAGTATTCAAAAGTCTGAATTAAATCGAGTAGAATCAAAAGTGTGTCTTAGGAGTGTGTGCTCTTGTCTAGGTTTCACGTTTAAATCCTCTAGATGCCAACAATTTTTATGTGGGGCCAGTGCATGCAAGAGGCTTTGCCCTAACTTTAGTTTGGCTCTCCACTAATGGACCGTGAGATTGTTTGGTAATTGAAGTTTCTAATTTTGAGTTTAAGCGTATATACTTTTAAAGAAATACTAGAAAAAATAATAATTAAAGAATTTATTTATATAACTTCAAGTGCATTATACAACATTTTGTATATCCAAATATTGATTTCACAAAAATTTATCACCCAGTTTACTCACCTTGTATTGTAGTATGTGATCATTGTTAAACGAACTAAAGAGGTGAAGTCCCAAGAACAAGAAAACTACAAGGTCTTATACAAAAAGGGTTGTACAAATTTACACATGTTAAAAAATTGGCTTAAATATGTAAAAGGTCCCTGTAAGTTAGCGTGTTTTTGGTTTTCGTCCCTGTAAGTTTTTTTGTTGCGAAACATCCCTTGTAACTTGTTAACTTTTTGGAATTGGTCTCTGCCGTCTGATTCCGTCAAAAAAAAGCCTAGCTGGCTAACAGACGCTTACGTGTCAGTTGCTGAGATGGACAAACACGCTTATGTGGCATTAAAGCTGAATAGTGCTGTTATAAGAGGGACTAAAACCAAAAACGAATATTTACATAGGGACTAACACCCAAAAACGTAATCACCAAAATTTGAAATTAAAAACCCAATCTTTTCACCTTCTTCATCACTCTGTTCTTTCTTTCTTCTTCATACCTTCCTTGTCCAGCTTCTCACTTCTCACTTCTCATATATTGTGCCCTAAGAAGAAAAACCCACTTCCTTCAAACAATGTCTTCTCATTCCATATCTCAATCGTCAACAAATGTGCTGCCTATATGTGGTTGCAACAAAACAATGAGGATGTTCATCTCCAATTCACATGACAACCCTAAAAGGAGATATTGGAAGTGCCCAACCTTTATGGTGAGTTGTTTGTTAGAATACTTTGTTTTTTGCTTATTTTCGCACAATTTAATGTATTTAAAAGATGCATATGTTTGATTTTGTTTTAGGGTGCTAGTAGTTGTAAGTTGCTCATATGGGATGATGAAATTGAAGGACATCCTCCATATGACCGTCCAATAGTAGCACCTGAAGCATCACAATCATATGTCAATAAGCTTCCATGTGATTGCAATTGTGAAGAGCTTCTGAAAGATTTGAATATTGTAGTGAAAAATTTTGGAATCAACAAAAATGAGAAGTTGAAGAAGAAGCTGCAGCACTCAAGGAAGAAGACGAACTTGTTTATGTTGATCTTATCTTGGGTATTTTTTGTTGCATATGTAATGAATTTAAGCTGAAATGGTGAAGTTGTAACAACTATGTTCTAGTTGTTTGTTTTGGTTTGAAATGGTTTAGTTGAGATATGGTTGTAATGGTCTAGTAATTGAAACATGGGTTGTAATGCTTTAGTTGAATTAATGTAAGGATGTTTGTTACAATTGATATCAGTTTATGTGATGAAGGTTTCTTCAAACATGATTAAATAGTAACAGGTATATAGATTGCAAATTTGTGATTAAAGTAGCTAGGCATTAACTTGCCAAATTGATTGTCAATTACATGTCATATGGCCATTACTAAAAGCCAAAGTACATCAAAACAGAAAAAAAAAAAAAATAAATTCATAGCAAAATAACTTAGACATTGAGTAGACAGGTTCAAAGCAAAATAACTTAGACATAAGTTAGACAGGTTCTTAGCAAAATAAAAGCCTAGATTGATCTATTCTTCCCCATTAACTCCTTTTCCTTTCTTGATCTTGTCAACATTGTCCTTCCATTTCACTAGATCTGTGACTAGCTCTCTAGTGACCTTTTCTAATTCATCTGGTGGCAATCTTTTCAGTCCACTCAACATTAATTGTGCTTGATTTTCTGATGAATTTCCAACAGTCATCACCTGTTTGCCTTGAGCTTTTGCAATATTATTTTGCCATTTAAGCAAACCAGAAATCACACCATTGATTGTGTCATCAAGTTGATTTGGTGGCAACCTCTTGAGTCCAGTCACTATCATGTCAACATCATTGTTTGATTCAGTCTGAGAAGGCTGAGCTTGATTATGAGTGGCTTGAGTAGCATCTTCAATTTGAGTATCAATGTTGTGTGCTTGTGCAGGAACATTTGGCAGAATGTTGTTTGCTTGTTCAGGAACATCTGCCTCAATGTTGTTAGATTGAACCTGAGCACATTAAAACCAAATTTAAAACCTGAGCCTGAGCATAATTACATACTTGAACTAATAACATTAAAACCATAAGCACTTACATTGATAACAGTCTCAGAACTACTACCAACTTGAGGTAATTTCCTAGGCCTTTTTGATGGTTTATCAGTGGCTTGAGCATTACTTGCATCACCCTCCTCCTCCTCATTGACACACTTCAGTTTCCTGCACCTATTACTCCTCCTAACATTATTCTGATTACCAACTTTGGTTGACTGTTGCTTAGTATTCTTCACCTAAATACAGCAATGTCTCAGCTTAGAGTTGCAATAATGAGAAATACATATATCATAGTTTTAAGCTAAATACATATATCATATTTTTAACCTAAATACATATATCATATTTTTACAGCAATGTCTCATCAACAAATTCCTCAAGTATTTGCTACCTATATCCCAATGCAGCTACTGCATGCCTACAAGGGATACCCACAAGCTCCCAAAAATTACATGTGCATCTTCTTTTGGCAATGTCAACTATGAAAATATGTTTAGTGTGAATATGCCCCACCTGAAATATCTCATCCTTAGACCATATTGGAGTCCAGTTACCACTCTTTTCAACCTCTTTATCTAACCTATATCTAGGCTTAGGGCATATCCTTTGATTCCATCTATCAACTTTTTGCCTAAGAGTAGAATTTCTATTCATCAAATAATTCCTTATCCATTCACACATTATTAACACAGGTTTATCCCTAGCTACCAATATTGTGCTATTAAAAGCTTCAGATATGTTATTCATAAGGACATCACACTTAGGGTAAAAAGAAAAGGCATGCTTACACCATGACTTGGTTGGCAGTTTCATGAGCCAATCCCAGGCAGAATAATTTACAGCTTTGAGTTCTTTCATCCTAGCCTCCCACTCTTGAATGTAAGTAGTGTTGGTTATTTAAAGGTTGGCTACATGTTTGGTAAAATCAAAATGTGCAAGCAATGCGTCTCCAGAAGTTATTTGAGTCTTCAGAAGCAAGAAATTGGATTTGAGGAGGTTCAGAAGCTGAAAACTGGATTTACTGTTCATCAGAAGCTGGAATGGCCTTCAGACGCAGAACTGTTCATCAGACGCTGAACAGGTCTTCAGACGCACTGTTCAGACGTTGACTTATGTTGACCTTCAGAAGCTGCCTTTCAGAAGCTGTTTTTCCTGCGTTCTTTTTGTTAATTCTTGCTGCGTATCTTTTGAAGATTTGTTAAAGATTTATGTAACGACCAGATTTTCGTAAATTATATTTTTATATATTTTATTTTATTGTTTGGCTTTTAAAAATATTTTCTCGTAATCGAGAAACAATTATTTGGCGCGAGGATAAGTTCGTAATCGAGTTTTTAAGGTTTTGGGCGAAATTGGGCCTAAGGTGTGAATAGTAATGGGCTTGGTCATGAATAAGTAGTAATGATCAAGTGGATGAGATTTAGTGAGCTTGGATTGGATTGGATGGCTAGGATTGGTCTTTGAGAGTTAGTAAGAATGGATGGCCATGATTTATTTGATTGGGTTATAAGAGATCATTACAAAGACTTTCCCAATCACTATTCTTTTTCTTTTTGAAAAGCCAAAAACGTGAAAGAGAAGGAGGAGAGCAAGAGGAAAGCTAGGGCAAGTGATTTTGTGAAGAAAAGCTTGGAATTTCTGTAGATTCATCGATTTAGAGGTAAGAGAGGTAGTATTGCTATCACAAGTGATCGATTGAGAAGGGGAGAATGTCGATTTCTCCATCCCAAACTTCTCCTCTCACTTTGTCTAGGTTTTGATAGAAAGTTTTTATGATTAAAGTTGTTAATGATCATGATTATGCTTATTTGATACTAAGTGATGTTGATAGTATGTTTAATTGAAGTTATATGATGTTATCTATGTTTGGGTATTCGAAAATGTTGTTGTTGTTCAAGAAAAGCTTGCGTGAACCCTAACAATGGTGGTTTTTGTTAAGGGCATTTTGTTTGTGTGAGTATGTGTTATATTATGTTTGGAATGGATAAGTTATTGAAGTGTGTGGGTTTTCCTTTGAAACCCTTATGTGTTTGAGATTGTGGTATGATTGCTTGGTTTGTTTGAGATTGTGAACATGGTTGAGTATATACATGTTGTGTTTTATGATTTGGCCATGAGAGCCTAGTGGTTGTGTTTGTTGTTGTTGATGTTGTGATAATTATCAGAGTGCTGATAATTTAGTGGTTGTGTTTGTTGAATCATCATGCATTTCATGATTGTATGATACCCGGTGCGGGTTATTCGATGATATCCGGTGCGGATATGAAATCCAAGAGTGCTTGGTTATCAAGAGTGCTTGATAAGGATATAAGTTTATCCGAAATGATTTGGTACCACATGCAGTAGTGAATGCATTTGAGGCATGCATCTTTTGTGACATTATGTGTGCATAATGGTTGTTAAGTGATAATTGTTATTGAGGAGTTTTGTGCTTTGTCAATTACGTATGGGGTTGATGAGTTTTGTGTTTTGTCGATTACGTGTTGTGTTTTAGTTATGTATAATAATGTGTTATTTATACATGTTTATTGGTTGTGATACTAACACTCTCTGTTTTGTGTTATTTGCTGGATCTTTGGGGATCCAGAATATCAGGTTGACGAGACTATCGTCGAGGAGTAGCTTTTGCTGTTTAGAAGCTTGCGTAGTGGTGAGGGCATAGCCTAGCTATCCTTACCTTTTTGTACTAGGTGTTGTATCCTAGTTAGAGTTTAGGGCTCTGATAGTTGTAACACCACTTTGGGTATCTGAACGTGTATGTATAAATTCGGTAATGGTCTCTGTTGTAGATATGGATGTTAGTTTTCTAATGCCGTTGGTTTGATGTCAAAACGATTTAAAGTACTTGAGTTATGGTCAAATTACTGTTGTATGTCACAGTGAATTTTTATGGATTTTCTGCACAACTTTTCCGATTTTGAAACAAAAACTGGTACCGATCAGTACAGAATTGGCCTTGGGTGTAAACATGAAAGTTTTAGATAATTTTGTTAGCTTTCCAGTGGCTTTGGGTTGGTGTGAAAATGATTTTTTGTTCTTGAGTTATGATGAAAATACTCAGAGGAGGTCTTAGTGAAACTGTGCTGTGACAGCATTTTCAGTTTTATGTTTTTACGTCTTTTTCACTCGTCTTTGTTTTAGATTGGTCTTTGGTATGAACATGTGGTATGTTGTAATGTGTTTTGAAAACGGGAACAAAATGATGCAATCGTTTTTGTGAACATTGATTTTAGAAGGGGTATGACCTAGAAGGGGTATCAGCTAGAAGGGGTATCCTGCTGTTGAGTTAGTAGGGGTATCCTGTTGTCCTGTTAGAAGGGGTATCGTCTCTGTTTGTTATTGTTTTGTTATTTTTCTTTTTTTTCCGCTGCTGAATTTGTGAATCAAACATGTTTTGATCTGTTGTTGTTTATGAAAATGCGTTTTCATTATGTTGTAACTTCCTATGTCCTTAACGTTTTCTTTATTTAAGTTAATAATCGGCGGTTAAGGGTTAGGGTGTTACAATAGGTGGTATCAGAGCAGGTCGATCCATTGGATCAATTAAGTTTAGTATACCCTTTGTGTAACATGTGTTTTCTTTAAACACTGTGTTCTCACTTGTGTTAGGTGATGATTGCTAGTGTGTGTGTGGATATGACGCAACGAGCACTTGCGGACGCGATGGAGCGGATGGCGGATGCCATGGCTCAGGATGCTGCTAGTAGGACTGCGGATAGAGCCGCACAACAAGCCAGAGGAGGCGGGGAAGATGAGCTGAGGCTCGAGAGGTTTATGAACAACAAACCGCCTATCTTCAAGGGAGGATACGATCCAGATGGAGCTCAGACTTGGTTGGAAGGAATTGAGAGAATTTTTGGGGCTATGCGTTGTCTGGATGCGCATAAGGTATTGCTTGGAGGGTATGTTCTCCATGATGAGGCCGATCATTGGTGGGGAAACGCTAGTCAGAGGTTGGGTCTTAGAGTAGAGAATATGATGGGACGCATGGTTATAGAAACGCCTGCGAGTGGTTCGGTATCGACTACTCTAGTCTGTGTTGACTGTCCAGTCACTATGTATGGTCGACACTTTGGAATGGATTTAGTCTGCATTCCGTTGAGCGGAATAGACGTTATCTTTGGTATGAACTGGTTAGAATTTAATCGTGTTCATATCAACTGCGGTAAGAGGACGGTTATGTTTCCAAGACCAGAGCCAGAATTGTGTTCGAAGCTCATGTGTTGTCGAGAAGTGGTAAGATCAGTGAAGGCTCAAGAGGATGTGTTTGCTATGTTTGCTTCGTTGATAGTAGAAGTGAAGAATGAGGTTGATGCGTTGCCGGTGGTGCGTGATTTCACAGATGTTTTTCCAGATGACATTTTGGATTTACCACCCGAGAGAGAGGTTGAATTCGCAATTGACATAGTACCTGGTACTAGTCCAATATCAATGGCGCCGTATCGTATGTCAGCTGCTGAACTAGAAAAGTTGAAGGAACAATTGGAGGAATTGTTAGAGAAAAAGTTTGTAAGACCGAGTGTATCGCCGTGGGGTGCGCCGGTTCTGTTGGTAAAGAAGAAAGATGGTAGTATGCGTCTGTGCATCGACTATCGTCAGTTGAATAAAGCAACTATCAAGAATAAGTATCCACTTCCGAGGATAGATGATTTGATGGATCAGTTAGTGGGAGCCTGTGTGTTCAGCAAGATTGATTTGAGATCGGGATATCACCAGATAAGAGTTAAGGCGGAGGATATACCGAAGACTGCTTTCAGAACAAGGTATGGTCACTACGAGTACGCTGTTATGCCTTTTGGAGTTACTAATGCACCTGGAGTGTTTATGGAATATATGAATCGTATATTTCATTCCTTTTTGGATCGATTCGTGGTGGTCTTCATAGACGATATTTTGGTATACTCGAAGACGGAAGAGGAACATGCCGAGCATTTGAGGATTGTGTTGGAGGTGTTGCGCGAGAAGAAGCTTTATGCAAAATTTTCTAAGTGTGAATTTTGGTTGCATAAAGTTAGCTTTTTGGGTCACGTCATTTCAAGTGGTGGTATAGCAGTGGATCCTGCTAAGGTAGAGGCCGTGCAAGATTGGGGAACGCCGGAGTCTGTTACTGAGATCCGAAGTTTTCTTGGTTTGGCCGGTTACTATCGGAGGTTCATCGAAGGATTTTCAAAGTTGGCGTTGCCGTTGACACAGTTGACTAGGAAGGGTCAAGCTTTCATTTGGGATGACAAGTGTGAGCAGAGTTTCCAAGAGCTGAAGAGGAGGTTGACATCTGCACCTGTGCTAATTCTGCCAAATCCGAAGGAACCGTTCGTGGTTTATTGTGATGCGTCGAAGATGGGTCTAGGTGGTGTGTTGATGCAGAAGGGACAAGTCGTTGCTTATGCATCAAGACAGCTGAAGATTCATGAGAGGAACTATCCTACGCATGATTTGGAGCTAGCTGCTGTTGTGTTTGTTCTCAAGATTTGGAGGCACTACTTGTATGGGTCAAGGTTCGAGGTTTTCAGCGATCACAAGAGTCTGAAATACTTGTTTGATCAGAAGGAGCTCAATATGAGGCAAAGAAGATGGTTAGAGTTTCTTAAGGATTATGATTTCGAGTTGAACTATCACCCGGGTAAGGCTAATGTGGTAGCCGATGCGTTGAGTAGGAAGTCTCTGCATATGTCGTCTCTGATGGCGAAGGAACTGAGATTGATTGAAGAGTTTAGAGACCTCAGTTTGGTTTGTGAAAGGACAACCAGAAGCGTGAAGCTAGGAATGTTGAAGTTGACGAATGATTTTCTTGAAGAGGTTGTGGAAAAGCAAAAGTCTGATGTGAGATTGACGAAGCTTAAGACGCTCATCGAGCAAGGGAAAAAGGTAAACGTTGAGATCGATGAGAAAGGCGTGATGAGGTGTCAGGGAAGGTTATGTGTACCTGATGTGCCTGAGTTGAAGCGGATGATTTTGGAGGAAGGTCACAGAAGCAACTTAAGTATTCATCCTGGTGTTACTAAGATGTATCAAGATCTGAGGAAAATGTTTTGGTGGCAAGGGATGAAGAAAGAGATCGCCGAGTTTGTTTTCGCGTGTTTGACTTGTCAGAAGTCCAAGGTGGAGCATCAGAAGCCGTCGGGGCTATTGCAACCTATGTTTATTCCAGAGTGGAAATGGGACAGTATTGCGATGGATTTTGTAAGCGGTTTGCCGAAGACGTCGAAAGGTAACAATATGATTTGGGTAGTTGTCGACAGGTTAACAAAGTCTGCTCATTTCATAGCTATCAAAACCGGTATGCTAGTACCGAAGTTGGCTGAGATTTATGTAGAGCAAATCGTGAGATTACATGGAATTCCGTCGAGTATCGTATCAGATCGAGATCCCCGTTTTACTTCAAGGTTTTGGGAGAGTTTGCAAGAGGCGTTGGGGACTAAGTTGCGGATGAGTTCTGCTTATCACCCGCAGACGGATGGTCAGTCGGAGAGGACGATTCAATCATTGGAGGATTTATTAAGATCGTGTATTTTGGAACAAGGAGTGAGTTGGGAAACTTGCTTACCATTGATTGAGTTTACGTATAACAACAGTTTTCATTCGAGCATTGGTATGGCACCTTTTGAAGCGTTGTATGGGAGAAGATGTAGAACACCTTTGTGTTGGTTTGAATCGGGAGAAAGTGTGGTGCTTGGACCTGAGATTGTGCAACAAACGACCGAGAAGATCAAGATGATCCAAGAAAAGATGAGAGCGTCGCAGAGTCGCCAGAAAAGCTATGCCGACAAGAGAAGAAAGGATATAGAATTTCAAGAAGGAGATCATGTGTTTCTAAGAGTTACATCGACTACGGGTATTGGACGAGCTTTGAAATCGAAGAAGTTAGCATCGAGGTTCATTGGTCCGTATCAGATTTTGAAGAGGATTGGGAAGGTGGCGTATAGGATTGCGTTACCGCCGTCGTTGTCAAATCTACATGACGTTTTTCACGTGTCTCAATTAAGGAAATACGTATCGGATCCGTCACATGTGATTGAGTCGGACGAGATACAAGTGAGAGAGAATTTAACGGTTGCAACGGTACCCTTAAGGATTGAAGGACAAGAGATGAAGAGGCTCAGGAACAAAGAGATTTCATCGGTGAAAGTCGTTTGGGGAGGCCCAGCCGGTGAATATGTGACGTGGGAGCTCGAGAGCAAGATGCGGGACTCCTATCCAGAGTTGTTTTCAGGTATTTTCGAGGGCGAAAATTCTTTTTAGGGGGGGTAGAGTTGTAACGACCAGATTTTCGTAAATTATATTTTTATATATTTTATTTTATTGTTTGGCTTTTAAAAATATTTTCTCGTAATCGAGAAACAAATATTTGGCGCGAGGATAAGTTCGTAATCGAGTTTTTAAGGTTTTGGGCGAAATTGGGCCTAAGGTGTGAATAGTAATGGGCTTGGTCATGAATAAGTAGTAATGATCAAGTGGATGAGATTTAGTGAGCTTGGATTGGATTGGATGGCTAGGATTGGTCTTTGAGAGTTAGTAAGAATGGATGGCCATGATTTATTTGATTGGGTTATAAGAGATCATTACAAAGACTTTCCCAATCACTATTCTTTTTCTTTTTGAAAAGCCAAAAACGTGAAAGAGAAGGAGGAGAGCAAGAGGAAAGCTAGGGCAAGTGATTTTGTGAAGAAAAGCTTGGAATTTCTGTAGATTCATCGATTTAGAGGTAAGAGAGGTAGTATTGCTATCACAAGTGATCGATTGAGAAGGGGAGAATGTCGATTTCTCCATCCCAAACTTCTCCTCTCACTTTGTCTAGGTTTTGATAGAAAGTTTTTATGATTAAAGTTGTTAATGATCATGATTATGCTTATTTGATACTAAGTGATGTTGATAGTATGTTTAATTGAAGTTATATGATGTTATCTATGTTTGGGTATTCGAAAATGTTGTTGTTGTTCAAGAAAAGCTTGCGTGAACCCTAACAATGGTGGTTTTTGTTAAGGGCATTTTGTTTGTGTGAGTATGTGTTATATTATGTTTGGAATGGATAAGTTATTGAAGTGTGTGGGTTTTCCTTTGAAACCCTTATGTGTTTGAGATTGTGGTATGATTGCTTGGTTTGTTTGAGATTGTGAACATGGTTGAGTATATACATGTTGTGTTTTATGATTTGGCCATGAGAGCCTAGTGGTTGTGTTTGTTGTTGTTGATGTTGTGATAATTATCAGAGTGTTGATAATTTAGTGGTTGTGTTTGTTGAATCATCATGCATTTCATGATTGTATGATACCCGGTGCGGGTTATTCGATGATATCCGGTGCGGATATGAAATCCAAGAGTGCTTGGTTATCAAGAGTGCTTGATAAGGATATAAGTTTATCCGAAATGATTTGGTACCACATGCAGTAGTGAATGCATTTGAGGCATGCATCTTTTGTGACATTATGTGTGCATAATGGTTGTTAAGTGATAATTGTTATTGAGGAGTTTTGTGCTTTGTCAATTACGTATGGGGTTGATGAGTTTTGTGTTTTGTCGATTACGTGTTGTGTTTTAGTTATGTATAATAATGTGTTATTTATACATGTTTATTGGTTGTGATACTAACACTCTCTGTTTTGTGTTATTTGCTGGATCTTTGGGGATCCAGAATATCAGGTTGACGAGACTATCGTCGAGGAGTAGCTTTTGCTGTTTAGAAGCTTGCGTAGTGGTGAGGGCATAGCCTAGCTATCCTTACCTTTTTGTACTAGGTGTTGTATCCTAGTTAGAGTTTAGGGCTCTGATAGTTGTAACACCACTTTGGGTATCTGAACGTGTATGTATAAATTCGGTAATGGTCTCTGTTGTAGATATGGATGTTAGTTTTCTAATGCCGTTGGTTTGATGTCAAAACGATATAAAGTACTTGAGTTATGGTCAAATTACTGTTGTATGTCACAGTGAATTTTTATGGATTTTCTGCACAACTTTTCCGATTTTGAAACAAAAACTGGTACCGATCAGTACAGAATTGGCCTTGGGTGTAAACATGAAAGTTTTAGATAATTTTGTTAGCTTTCCAGTGGCTTTGGGTTGGTGTGAAAATGATTTTTTGTTCTTGAGTTATGATGAAAATACTCAGAGGAGGTCTTAGTGAAACTGTGCTGTGACAGCATTTTCAGTTTTATGTTTTTACGTCTTTTTCACTCGTCTTTGTTTTAGATTGGTCTTTGGTATGAACATGTGGTATGTTGTAATGTGTTTTGAAAACGGGAACAAAATGATGCAATTGTTTTTGTGAACATTGATTTTAGAAGGGGTATGACCTAGAAGGGGTATCAGCTAGAAGGGGTATCCTGCTGTTGAGTTAGTAGGGGTATCCTGTTGTCCTGTTAGAAGGGGTATCGTCTCTGTTTGTTATTGTTTTGTTATTTTTCTTTTTTTTCCGCTGCTGAATTTGTGAATCAAACATGTTTTGATCTGTTGTTGTTTATGAAAATGCGTTTTCATTATGTTGTAACTTCCTATGTCCTTAACGTTTTCTTTATTTAAGTTAATAATCGGCGGTTAAGGGTTAGGGTGTTACAATAGGTGGTATCAGAGCAGATCGATCCATTGGATCAATTAAGTTTAGTATACCCTTTGTGTAACATGTGTTTTCTTTAAACACTGTGTTCTCACTTGTGTTAGGTGATGATTGCTAGTGTGTGTGTGGATATGACGCAACGAGCACTTGCGGACGCGATGGAGCGGATGGCGGATGCCATGGCTCAGGATGCTGCTAGTAGGACTGCGGATAGAGCCGCACAACAAGCCAGAGGAGGCGGGGAAGATGAGCTGAGGCTCGAGAGGTTTATGAACAACAAACCGCCTATCTTCAAGGGAGGATACGATCCAGATGGAGCTCAGACTTGGTTGGAAGGAATTGAGAGAATTTTTGGGGCTATGCGTTGTCTGGATGCGCATAAGGTATTGCTTGGAGGGTATGTTGTCCATGATGAGGCCGATCATTGGTGGGGAAACGCTAGTCAGAGGTTGGGTCTTAGAGTAGAGAATATGATGGGACGCATGGTTATAGAAACGCCTGCGAGTGGTTCGGTATCGACTACTCTAGTCTGTGTTGACTGTCCAGTCACTATGTATGGTCGACACTTTGGAATGGATTTAGTCTGCATTCCGTTGAGCGGAATAGACGTTATCTTTGGTATGAACTGGTTAGAATTTAATCGTGTTCATATCAACTGCGGTAAGAGGATGGTTATGTTTCCAAGACCAGAGCCAGAATTGTGTTCGAAGCTCATGTGTTGTCGAGAAGTGGTAAGATCAGTGAAGGCTCAAGAGGATGTGTTTGCTATGTTTGCTTCGTTGATAGTAGAAGTGAAGAATGAGGTTGATGCGTTGCCGGTGGTGCGTGATTTCACAGATGTTTTTCCAGATGACATTTTGGATTTACCACCCGAGAGAGAGGTTGAATTCGCAATTGACATAGTACCTGGTACTAGTCCAATATCAATGGCGCCGTATCGTATGTCAGCTGCTGAACTAGAAAAGTTGAAGGAACAATTGGAGGAATTGTTAGAGAAAAAGTTTGTAAGACCGAGTGTATCGCCGTGGGGTGCGCCGGTTCTGTTGGTAAAGAAGAAAGATGGTAGTATGCGTCTGTGCATCGACTATCGTCAGTTGAATAAAGCAACTATCAAGAATAAGTATCCACTTCCGAGGATAGATGATTTGATGGATCAGTTAGTGGGAGCCTGTGTGTTCAGCAAGATTGATTTGAGATCGGGATATCACCAGATAAGAGTTAAGGCGGAGGATATACCGAAGACTGCTTTCAGAACAAGGTATGGTCACTACGAGTACGCTGTTATGCCTTTTGGAGTTACTAATGCACCTGGAGTGTTTATGGAATATATGAATCGTATATTTCATTCCTTTTTGGATCGATTCGTGGTGGTCTTCATAGACGATATTTTGGTATACTCGAAGACGGAAGAGGAACATGCCGAGCATTTGAGGATTGTGTTGGAGGTGTTGCGCGAGAAGAAGCTTTATGCAAAATTTTCTAAGTGTGAATTTTGGTTGCATAAAGTTAGCTTTTTGGGTCACGTCATTTCAAGTGGTGGTATAGCAGTGGATCCTGCTAAGGTAGAGGCCGTGCAAGATTGGGGAACGCCGGAGTCTGTTACTGAGATCCGAAGTTTTCTTGGTTTGGCCGGTTACTATCGGAGGTTCATCGAAGGATTTTCAAAGTTGGCGTTGCCGTTGACACAGTTGACTAGGAAGGGTCAAGCTTTCATTTGGGATGACAAGTGTGAGCAGAGTTTCCAAGAGCTGAAGAGGAGGTTGACATCTGCACCTGTGCTAATTCTGCCAAATCCGAAGGAACCGTTCGTGGTTTATTGTGATGCGTCGAAGATGGGTCTAGGTGGTGTGTTGATGCAGAAGGGACAAGTCGTTGCTTATGCATCAAGACAGCTGAAGATTCATGAGAGGAACTATCCTACGCATGATTTGGAGCTAGCTGCTGTTGTGTTTGTTCTCAAGATTTGGAGGCACTACTTGTATGGGTCAAGGTTCGAGGTTTTCAGCGATCACAAGAGTCTGAAATACTTGTTTGATCAGAAGGAGCTCAATATGAGGCAAAGAAGATGGTTAGAGTTTCTTAAGGATTATGATTTCGAGTTGAACTATCACCCGGGTAAGGCTAATGTGGTAGCCGATGCGTTGAGTAGGAAGTCTCTGCATATGTCGTCTCTGATGGCGAAGGAACTGAGATTGATTGAAGAGTTTAGAGACCTCAGTTTGGTTTGTGAAAGGACAACCAGAAGCGTGAAGCTAGGAATGTTGAAGTTGACGAATGATTTTCTTGAAGAGGTTGTGGAAAAGCAAAAGTCTGATGTGAGATTGACGAAGCTTAAGACGCTCATCGAGCAAGGGAAAAAGGTAAACGTTGAGATCGATGAGAAAGGCGTGATGAGGTGTCAGGGAAGGTTATGTGTACCTGATGTGCCTGAGTTGAAGCGGATGATTTTGGAGGAAGGTCACAGAAGTAACTTAAGTATTCATCCTGGTGTTACTAAGATGTATCAAGATCTGAGGAAAATGTTTTGGTGGCAAGGGATGAAGAAAGAGATCGCCGAGTTTGTTTTCGCGTGTTTGACTTGTCAGAAGTCCAAGGTGGAGCATCAGAAGCCGTCGGGGCTATTGCAACCTATGTTTATTCCAGAGTGGAAATGGGACAGTATTGCGATGGATTTTGTAAGCGGTTTGCCGAAGACGTCGAAAGGTAACAATATGATTTGGGTAGTTGTCGACAGGTTAACAAAGTCTGCTCATTTCATAGCTATCAAAACCGGTATGCTAGTACCGAAGTTGGCTGAGATTTATGTAGAGCAAATCGTGAGATTACATGGAATTCCGTCGAGTATCGTATCAGATCGAGATCCCCGTTTTACTTCAAGGTTTTGGGAGAGTTTGCAAGAGGCGTTGGGGACTAAGTTGCGGATGAGTTCTGCTTATCACCCGCAGACGGATGGTCAGTCGGAGAGGACGATTCAATCATTGGAGGATTTATTAAGATCGTGTATTTTGGAACAAGGAGTGAGTTGGGAAACTTGCTTACCATTGATTGAGTTTACGTATAACAACAGTTTTCATTCGAGCATTGGTATGGCACCTTTTGAAGCGTTGTATGGGAGAAGATGTAGAACACCTTTGTGTTGGTTTGAATCGGGAGAAAGTGTGGTGCTTGGACCTGAGATTGTGCAACAAACGACCGAGAAGATCAAGATGATCCAAGAAAAGATGAGAGCGTCGCAGAGTCGCCAGAAAAGCTATGCCGACAAGAGAAGAAAGGATATAGAATTTCAAGAAGGAGATCATGTGTTTCTAAGAGTTACATCGACTACGGGTATTGGACGAGCTTTGAAATCGAAGAAGTTAGCATCGAGGTTCATTGGTCCGTATCAGATTTTGAAGAGGATTGGGAAGGTGGCGTATAGGATTGCGTTACCGCCGTCGTTGTCAAATCTACATGACGTTTTTCACGTGTCTCAATTAAGGAAATACGTATCGGATCCGTCACATGTGATTGAGTCGGACGAGATACAAGTGAGAGAGAATTTAACGGTTGCAACGGTACCCTTAAGGATTGAAGGACAAGAGATGAAGAGGCTCAGGAACAAAGAGATTTCATCGGTGAAAGTCGTTTGGGGAGGCCCAGCCGGTGAATATGTGACGTGGGAGCTCGAGAGCAAGATGCGGGACTCCTATCCAGAGTTGTTTTCAGGTATTTTCGAGGGCGAAAATTCTTTTTAGGGGGGGTAGAGTTGTAACGACCAGATTTTCGTAAATTATATTTTTATATATTTTATTTTATTGTTTGGCTTTTAAAAATATTTTCTCGTAATCGAGAAACAAATATTTGGCGCGAGGATAAGTTCGTAATCGAGTTTTTAAGGTTTTGGGCGAAATTGGGCCTAAGGTGTGAATAGTAATGGGCTTGGTCATGAATAAGTAGTAATGATCAAGTGGATGAGATTTAGTGAGCTTGGATTGGATTGGATGGCTAGGATTGGTCTTTGAGAGTTAGTAAGAATGGATGGCCATGATTTATTTGATTGGGTTATAAGAGATCATTACAAAGACTTTCCCAATCACTATTCTTTTTCTTTTTGAAAAGCCAAAAACGTGAAAGAGAAGGAGGAGAGCAAGAGGAAAGCTAGGGCAAGTGATTTTGTGAAGAAAAGCTTGGAATTTCTGTAGATTCATCGATTTAGAGGTAAGAGAGGTAGTATTGCTATCACAAGTGATCGATTGAGAAGGGGAGAATGTCGATTTCTCCATCCCAAACTTCTCCTCTCACTTTGTCTAGGTTTTGATAGAAAGTTTTTATGATTAAAGTTGTTAATGATCATGATTATGCTTATTTGATACTAAGTGATGTTGATAGTATGTTTAATTGAAGTTATATGATGTTATCTATGTTTGGGTATTCGAAAATGTTGTTGTTGTTCAAGAAAAGCTTGCGTGAACCCTAACAATGGTGGTTTTTGTTAAGGGCATTTTGTTTGTGTGAGTATGTGTTATATTATGTTTGGAATGGATAAGTTATTGAAGTGTGTGGGTTTTCCTTTGAAACCCTTATGTGTTTGAGATTGTGGTATGATTGCTTGGTTTGTTTGAGATTGTGAACATGGTTGAGTATATACATGTTGTGTTTTATGATTTGGCCATGAGAGCCTAGTGGTTGTGTTTGTTGTTGTTGATGTTGTGATAATTATCAGAGTGCTGATAATTTAGTGGTTGTGTTTGTTGAATCATCATGCATTTCATGATTGTATGATACCCGGTGCGGGTTATTCGATGATATCCGGTGCGGATATGAAATCCAAGAGTGCTTGGTTATCAAGAGTGCTTGATAAGGATATAAGTTTATCCGAAATGATTTGGTACCACATGCAGTAGTGAATGCATTTGAGGCATGCATCTTTTGTGACATTATGTGTGCATAATGGTTGTTAAGTGATAATTGTTATTGAGGAGTTTTGTGCTTTGTCAATTACGTATGGGGTTGATGAGTTTTGTGTTTTGTCGATTACGTGTTGTGTTTTAGTTATGTATAATAATGTGTTATTTATACATGTTTATTGGTTGTGATACTAACACTCTCTGTTTTGTGTTATTTGCTGGATCTTTGGGGATCCAGAATATCAGGTTGACGAGACTATCGTCGAGGAGTAGCTTTTGCTGTTTAGAAGCTTGCGTAGTGGTGAGGGCATAGCCTAGCTATCCTTACCTTTTTGTACTAGGTGTTGTATCCTAGTTAGAGTTTAGGGCTCTGATAGTTGTAACACCACTTTGGGTATCTGAACGTGTATGTATAAATTCGGTAATGGTCTCTGTTGTAGATATGGATGTTAGTTTTCTAATGCCGTTGGTTTGATGTCAAAACGATTTAAAGTACTTGAGTTATGGTCAAATTACTGTTGTATGTCACAGTGAATTTTTATGGATTTTCTGCACAACTTTTCCGATTTTGAAACAAAAACTGGTACCGATCAGTACAGAATTGGCCTTGGGTGTAAACATGAAAGTTTTAGATAATTTTGTTAGCTTTCCAGTGGCTTGGGTTGGTGTGAAAATGATTTTTTGTTCTTGAGTTATGATGAAAATACTCAGAGGAGGTCTTAGTGAAACTGTGCTGTGACAGCATTTTCAGTTTTATGTTTTTACGTCTTTTTCACTCGTCTTTGTTTTAGATTGGTCTTTGGTATGAACATGTGGTATGTTGTAATGTGTTTTGAAAACGGGAACAAAATGATGCAATCGTTTTTGTGAACATTGATTTTAGAAGGGGTATGACCTAGAAGGGGTATCAGCTAGAAGGGGTATCCTGCTGTTGAGTTAGTAGGGGTATCCTGTTGTCTTGTTAGAAGGGGTATCGTCTCTGTTTGTTATTGTTTTGTTATTTTTCTTTTTTTTCCGCTGCTGAATTTGTGAATCAAACATGTTTTGATCTGTTGTTGTTTATGAAAATGCGTTTTCATTATGTTGTAACTTCCTATGTCCTTAACGTTTTCTTTATTTAAGTTAATAATCGGCGGTTAAGGGTTAGGGTGTTACAATAGGTGGTATCAGAGCAGGTCGATCCATTGGATCAATTAAGTTTAGTATACCCTTTGTGTAACATGTGTTTTCTTTAAACACTGTGTTCTCACTTGTGTTAGGTGATGATTGCTAGTGTGTGTGTGGATATGACGCAACGAGCACTTGCGGACGCGATGGAGCGGATGGCGGATGCCATGGCTCAGGATGCTGCTAGTAGGACTGCGGATAGAGCCGCACAACAAGCCAGAGGAGGCGGGGAAGATGAGCTGAGGCTCGAGAGGTTTATGAACAACAAACCGCCTATCTTCAAGGGAGGATACGATCCAGATGGAGCTCAGACTTGGTTGGAAGGAATTGAGAGAATTTTTGGGGCTATGCGTTGTCTGGATGCGCATAAGGTATTGCTTGGAGGGTATGTTCTCCATGATGAGGCCGATCATTGGTGGGGAAACGCTAGTCAGAGGTTGGGTCTTAGAGTAGAGAATATGATGGGACGCATGGTTATAGAAACGCCTGCGAGTGGTTCGGTATCGACTACTCTAGTCTGTGTTGACTGTCCAGTCACTATGTATGGTCGACACTTTGGAATGGATTTAGTCTGCATTCCGTTGAGCGGAATAGACGTTATCTTTGGTATGAACTGGTTAGAATTTAATCGTGTTCATATCAACTGCGGTAAGAGGACGGTTATGTTTCCAAGACCAGAGCCAGAATTGTGTTCGAAGCTCATGTGTTGTCGAGAAGTGGTAAGATCAGTGAAGGCTCAAGAGGATGTGTTTGCTATGTTTGCTTCGTTGATAGTAGAAGTGAAGAATGAGGTTGATGCGTTGCCGGTGGTGCGTGATTTCACAGATGTTTTTCCAGATGACATTTTGGATTTACCACCCGAGAGAGAGGTTGAATTCGCAATTGACATAGTACCTGGTACTAGTCCAATATCAATGGCGCCGTATCGTATGTCAGCTGCTGAACTAGAAAAGTTGAAGGAACAATTGGAGGAATTGTTAGAGAAAAAGTTTGTAAGACCGAGTGTATCGCCGTGGGGTGCGCCGGTTCTGTTGGTAAAGAAGAAAGATGGTAGTATGCGTCTGTGCATCGACTATCGTCAGTTGAATAAAGCAACTATCAAGAATAAGTATCCACTTCCGAGGATAGATGATTTGATGGATCAGTTAGTGGGAGCCTGTGTGTTCAGCAAGATTGATTTGAGATCGGGATATCACCAGATAAGAGTTAAGGCGGAGGATATACTGAAGACTGCTTTCAGAACAAGGTATGGTCACTACGAGTACGCTGTTATGCCTTTTGGAGTTACTAATGCACCTGGAGTGTTTATGGAATATATGAATCGTATATTTCATTCCTTTTTGGATCGATTCGTGGTGGTCTTCATAGACGATATTTTGGTATACTCGAAGACGGAAGAGGAACATGCCGAGCATTTGAGGATTGTGTTGGAGGTGTTGCGCGAGAAGAAGCTTTATGCAAAATTTTCTAAGTGTGAATTTTGGTTGCATAAAGTTAGCTTTTTGGGTCACGTCATTTCAAGTGGTGGTATAGCAGTGGATCCTGCTAAGGTAGAGGCCGTGCAAGATTGGGGAACGCCGGAGTCTGTTACTGAGATCCGAAGTTTTCTTGGTTTGGCCGGTTACTATCGGAGGTTCATCGAAGGATTTTCAAAGTTGGCGTTGCCGTTGACACAGTTGACTAGGAAGGGTCAAGCTTTCATTTGGGATGACAAGTGTGAGCAGAGTTTCCAAGAGCTGAAGAGGAGGTTGACATCTGCACCTGTGCTAATTCTGCCAAATCCGAAGGAACCGTTCGTGGTTTATTGTGATGCGTCGAAGATGGGTCTAGGTGGTGTGTTGATGCAGAAGGGACAAGTCGTTGCTTATGCATCAAGACAGCTGAAGATTCATGAGAGGAACTATCCTACGCATGATTTGGAGCTAGCTGCTGTTGTGTTTGTTCTCAAGATTTGGAGGCACTACTTGTATGGGTCAAGGTTCGAGGTTTTCAGCGATCACAAGAGTCTGAAATACTTGTTTGATCAGAAGGAGCTCAATATGAGGCAAAGAAGATGGTTAGAGTTTCTTAAGGATTATGATTTCGAGTTGAACTATCACCCGGGTAAGGCTAATGTGGTAGCCGATGCGTTGAGTAGGAAGTCTCTGCATATGTAAAACAACAGTCAAATACCATAACATATTCCATTTAATTAGTACATATTCATTGATCAGAGATGAAATACAGAAACCAAACAATTGCAAAAAAATTAAAGGTGTTTACCTTTTGTTGGTCAGAGATGAAAACCCATCTTTGATCTTGACCAATATCCTCCAATAACAAGGTTAACAACCACTTCCATGACTCTTTTGTTTCAGTTTCACACACACCAAAAGCTAGTGGATAATATTGATCATTTGGGTCCCTGCCTACTGCAATTAAAAGGGTTCCTCCATATTTGGTCTTCAAATGGCATCCATCAATGCCTATAAATGGTCTACAAGCAGATTTGAACCCCTTTTTGATTCCATTAAAACAGAAATAAAAAGATGAAAACCTTGGTTGTAGTTGTGGAGCAAGCCTTTCCATATTGATCTTGCAGGTGTTTCCAACATTAACCCTTTTTAACTCAGCTGAATACCTCCACAATAGATTGTATTGTTTAGCAGCATCACCCTCTATCTTCTCCTTTGCAATTTGTTTAGCCCTCCATGCTCTGTTCATGGTTATTCCCACAGCGTGTGTGCTTCTCATCTCAGTCACAATGTTCTTAAGAGTCAAATTACTGGCATCAGTTGTTGTCATCCTCTTAATCACAGACTTTGAAACCCACCTAGAAGTTGCAGATCTATTTTCAGTTTTCCTTGTACACGTGTGGTCACCATACCACCTCTTCATTCTAAAAGTAGCCTTATCTCCAACTTTACTTACAAGTGCTAAAAACCCATAATTGCCCTTGCATTGTACCCTTACTCTAACTTTGTCATTTTTTACAAATTTTATTTCATTCCCATTTAAAACTGACCACTTAGTAATTGCTTCCTTAAATTCAGCTAATGACTTAAACTCCAACCCTACTTTAAACTTGTAAGTCTTTGTTAACTCTGCCATAACAAACTTATCATATTTAGGTCCTTTTTCATCATCTGATGCATCAGGTTCACTACTACCTAGCTCCTCACTAACATATCCAACATCCAAATCATCAGCAACACCACCAAACACAGTCAAACTTCTAGTATTATCTTCCATTACAGGAGGAAGAGGAGGATCATCACCAACAAATCCAAACCCATCATCCAAACCCAATGATCTTTCCTCCTCACTATCCTCAAATCTTACACCAACAACTTCATCTTCACTACTCTCAATTTCAGCACCAGAAACTTCATCTCTACCATCATCAACTCTTCCTAAAACTTGAACTCCACCATCATCATATCCTCCAGAAATATCAACTCCACCATGATCAACTCCTCCAGAAACATTACTAGGACCTCCTTCAACATTACTAGGTCCTCCTCCAACATTGGCACCTATGATCCCTAAAACTGAATGCTCAACATATATGTGAGCCTCACATTTGTTATTAACTACATACTCAGCAATATTATCAGTGTCATTATCATCTATAATCCTAATGTACTTGTCCTCCTCACTAATATGCCACGATAACCTATACTTAAGATGATCATCGTATCCTAAGTCTCTCAAAATACCAGTTGCTTCAAAGTAGCTCCACCTATCCTTATCAATCCCATTAAACTGATTATCTTTCCCTCCTTTGTAATACAAAATAAAATCCCTTACAAATTCACCCCCATGATGAAAAACAACAGATACAGACATCCCTGTAAAATTTTGTTTAGATTTAGGTAGTTAATAACCCTACAAATTCGTCCCTAACAAAAACACGACACAAACAACAACAACGAAAAACAACACAAACCAACAACCCAGAAAAGGAAAACACTAACCCAAGAAAAAACCCAAAACAGAGGATGAAAAAATTTGTTTACCTTCAAAACACAAAAACTCGTGTCGTTTAAAATGCTTCTTCTACCGTCCTATACCTTCGATCACCGTCGCAAACCAAAATGGTAACGTCTCGCCGTCGTCCTTGCCTTTGATCAGCGCCGAAAACGCTTCTTCTCCCCGCCGGAATAGTGTTTCTAAAGTTGCTGAAATGAAACCCTAAAACACAGGGACGAATATGAAAAGGCAAAAAAATTTTGCAAGAAAAAGGGGGGAAAACTTCTGTCACCATGGTCTACTGCCATCTCAGCAACTAATGCCATATCAGCAACTGACACGTAAGCGTCTGTTAGCCAGCTAGGCTTTTTTTTTACGGAATCAGACGGCAAGGACCAATTCCAAAAAGTTAACAAGTTACAAGGGCTGTTTCGCAACAAAAAAACTTACAGGGACGAAAACCAAAAACACGCTAACTTACAGGGACCTTTTACATATTTAAGCCTAAAAAATTTAAAATAATAAGTTTGTATTAGAATTTGTGTATTTTATACTACCTCCGATTGTCACTTTTTTATATTTTACACAAACCAAGACAATCAATAAATGTTACTACTTTTAATACAATAATTTATACTTTTACTATAACGACCTTATTCGTTTAATATCTCATTTCATATATTTCTCTCTCCGCAATAAATAACTAAGGGTAATATTGGTAAAACAACATTTAATATTGCATTGAACTTTGAAAGTGACAGTTAAATAGAAACAAAAAATTTCTTCAAAAGAGACATTTAAAAAGGAACGGAGGGAGTATTAAATATATAAATTTTTAATAAATAATTATTGTTTTTCAATAAAAAAAATTAATACTTTTAGTTGTTTTAACATGTGACGAACCCTTTTTTTAAAAAAAAAAAACTAGAAATAAAAGGTGCATGTAATAATCACAATCTTGATTTATTCATCTTGGTATTTGTACATTTGTTATCGGTATGGAATTTATTCATCTTGGAATTAGGAAGCATATCTTAAACTTGACAAGTCAAAATAAGAAGTTAGGCTATTACTTCAAGAATCTCCCACTTTAACCTTTCTGAGTATTATATTCATAATTTCATCTATCATTATAAAGTAATTTCAAAGAGCTTCTCCCCCATCATTTGCAAAGAGCTATTGGTTATCATGCTACACTACTCTGAGAAAGTCTTTCATGGCACATACCCAAATCAATATTATTTAAACACACTCACATGAAACCAATAAAATTAAACAAAAATAATTTAGTCATATCAATTGACATCATTTAGTTTTATTCTCTTTTAATTTTGTTGATTTCATGTTAATGTATCTAAATAATATTGATTTAGGTATGTGCCCATAAAAAACTTTCTCCACGACTATAGTCATCTTAATATGAAGACAAAATAGATCCTCTACAGCCTTACAACTCAAATCCAATTAAATGCCAGTCATTGGATTAATCTAATGGGTTAGCTATTGGATTAATCCAATCCAACCTGGAGAAATACATAGGACTCACCCACAATACTACACATATTGAAGTGAACAAAAAACTATGTAAATGTTGTGTTATAGATATTACTCCAAAGGAAAGAAGATGAAAAATTTACTCAAGAACCCTTCATCTCAGTTGGAAAAGGGAAAAATATTACATAAACCATCTTTCAAAAGTTCACATCACTAGCTTGCACTGATCATGCAATAGTAACATAATAGTACACTCTTAATGGCCATTATAATACAACAGAAACAACTAAACAAGATACCAAAAAGAAGCATGCACAACAATAAGCAACTGTTTTCACAGCTTCTGCTACCACCTAAACATGGCCATAGTTAAAATATTACTCATTGGAATTACAGCAAGTTCGACAAAATTACGGTGACGTGAATTTGTTGAGGCTCCAAAGGTTTACTTTTGACAAAATCACGTGACCGTGATTCTGCCAAACTCACTTTCAATTCAAGCAGGTGCAGAAATCACTTTGGGCCTTTCTTCTTCCATAAATCACCAAACATTCTAATACCAGAAGAACCCTTCTTTTTTCCACTACCAAAACCATCATCCAGATCATCAACCATACCAGGAGAACCTACATATCCATGATACCTTCCACCAGGTGTCTCAAATGTTCCACCACCAAAGTGCTTATCCATTGAACCACACCTTTCAGGAACCCTAGCAGCAGCACTCATATCAAAACCTCCAGCAAGCACTGCAGCTGCAGCATCAGCTGCTTTTCTCCATTGTTCTGTCTGCACCCTTAGCTTCTTCATTTCTGATTCTAACCCTGCCTTTTCTTCTTCCACAGATTTCAACTTCTCTGCATTCCCTTTACTAGCTTCCACTTCTTTACTCAATTTCTTCATCTCCATTGTCATTCCTTCTTCCTTTGTTTCAGCAGCTTTTACTTTTAAAACTGCTTCATTCAGTTGATTCTTCAGGTTATCATTTTCATTACTCATTGATTCCAGTTCCTTCTTTTTTTCCTCCAAACTCGATTTCAACGACGCTATTTCTTCGTTTTTTAGTGTCAGCTCCTCCACAAAAGGCTTCTCTGGCTCTGATGTTGCAGGTTGAGTTTGAGTTTCCTTTTCAAATACATCAACAGGTTTTTTGAATTCAATTGCCAACTTTTCGATAGGAACTTCAAACACATCAGTCTCTTCTTGATTTTCATCAGGTATAATAACATCTTGAGGATTTGTTTCGGCTTTGTTGTTACATTCTCGAGCATTCTTGGAAATGCTTTTTTTCTCTTGAAACTTTTCTACCACAGGAACTACTGATTGAGCTTTCTTCACTAGTTCATCCTCAGCTTTTTTCTTTTCAGCTTCTGCAGAAGATAGTTGATTTTTCAAATTTTTCAACTCTTGTTGTGCTTGGCCAAGCTGTGATTCCAAATCTGCAATGCGAGTCCCGAGCTTCTTCTGATTTACTGTCTCGGATTGAGTACTACCTCTTGGAGATCGTCGGTCTCCTAGTTTTGGACTTCGGTCAGTAACCGGTCGATGATGATGTGATGGATCTGAGTCGGAACTCGATGTCCGAAGCTGATGAGTACCTCTTGGTGACTGCCTCTGAGGCAAATCAGTTCCCCTATTTGAAAACAACAATTAATACAGCTTAAATGTTTGGAATCACAGTGTTTAAAAAAATCACGGTGCAGACGTGATTTTGCTAAGTTTCAAAGTGTAGCTTTTGACAAAATCATGGCAGCACACCGCGATTCTGCCTAAACTCACAGTCAATCAAAACATGCACAATGTTTTATAACATGATTAGTAGCAAGGAGATCAAATAATTACATTTTAAAAGAAGGCAGAAATAATAGTAACTTTATAAGTTTGCTTAACATACATACCTTGATCTTGGCATTTGATATGCTTGATGATAGAAAGTGATAGAACAACAATTCTAAGGATTTTTTTAGCAAAAGAGAATCTCACTTCACCTGCTAAAGGTAACAAAAAATGCAAAGTTCAAATGAATGATAAAGTGAACTTCATCACAGTTAGCAGACACTTAAGACAAAATGAAGATACAGCAGTATACATATTATAAATTTCACTATTTTTCTTTAAAGAAATGGACCCTTTCAAGTTAATGTCAATTAGGCTCTTAAATTAGGTGTAACAGATAGAAGGACAAAGAGACACATGAATATCTATGTGTATCTATGGCCCTTTGATCCAACACACTATCATAAAGAAGCCAACTCACTACAAATGTGACTAATAAACTAGAAAGGTAATTGATTTAAACTCAAGAAATCAAAGAATTATATTCCATTAGAAACTAGAAAGGTATTGCTGACCCTTTTGGAAAAATCAAGAAAGAGCAAAAGAATAAAACAAATGAATAAAGTTATGCCCCACATCACATTAGTCCTGTGTTCCAAACAATGACATGCAATAAAAGTATGCTTTTAATACCACCCTCAACTCAAGAGCAAAAGCATGCAGCGTCAGAGGTAACTTTATGCAGTGCTTTTTGCTTTGTTTAAAAGTGAATAAGTAACAGTAAATGTTGCATGTCTTTGCAGACAGTAAATGCAACATTATACTACCAACAATTGGGATATGAGTTGTGTGCTGTCACAATCCCATAGCCACATCTATGTCGTTGGATCAAGATTGAACGGTTTATGTAGCTGACTACGTGCAGTTACACTGTGCACAGTTGAGATGCCAACAATTTTCCAAGATTTCAAAATCTCTAGAGTCAAAATAAATTAATCCTAGCACCCCAAGAAAGGAAAAAAGAATTTATGTGATCCTATGCAAATGTGCAACCTGATAATGCTAGCATATAAGTAACTCTCACTTTCCCATAAATTGCATTAGGCCCACCATCCTTTCAAGTTGTTGCATAATGGAGTGTACACATGTACAATTCCAATAGGGAAAACATATTTACTGCGGGGAACATACCATACATATCATAAGTCAATGCAGTCAGTCAATCAGAATCATTAGATGAAGATCCCCGGTTCGCATTCTAAGATACTTTCATAAATTTATAAAGTTTAAAATATGAACTGTCTAATCTTCATCCAAAGGTTTTTGTCTTAATGACCGCAATGAATGTCGGGATTGTGAGAACGTGGCAATCATGATTCCTACAATAATAGCTATATAAATGCTTTTTACCTTGGCTTGTGCTATTGTAGTCTAAAGTAGTTTGTTCAAGTGCTGTTTTGGATTTGCAATGATGAACCTAATAAGATCACCATATGTTAGTTTCAGCTGAAAACATCTGATGAAAAAGGAATAATTTAACACAAACAACCTTAGTAGGGAAAATATCTAGATGAAGTTACTCAATAAATTAATAAAAGTATTGGTAAAATAGGAGTTGAAGGGCAAGTGTATCTTTGAAGAGTAGGTCAAATAATTATTGTAGGAAATCAACATTAAGATCTTGTGTCATTTTAAGATTTGTAGAGACTGAACATCACAGAGCAGAAAATTTGAAAAAACGTTGGAGCCCACGGTTATTAAGCAAACATTATCTTCGAACATTAAATATGTTTTTAGTTCCTGCAAAAATAAATTATTTTTTATTTTTAGTCTGGGTACTCATTTTTTAATCCCTATGAATTATAAAACTAAATGTTTTAAGTTCCTAAAGTGGGATTTGAAACATGCATTTTTGTAATTTATAGGGACTAACCAAGAGAATGTACGGACTAAAAGCAAAAATTGAGGTGATTATTGAGAATAAAACATATTTAACTCTATCTTCTATTATTTTTTCTTCTAATTTCATTTGCTTCAAATGACATTTCAAAGAAGAGAATGACAATAAGCTGGTAGAAGATCCTTTCTCTATTGAATTGTCCCACCCTTTTGGGAAACCAAACCCATCAAGACCCCACATTATTATATAAAGCAAAGGGTGGCAGTGGACCATAGTGGCCACAAGATACTTATGAAAAGTGAGATTCAGATCTATATAGTGTACTGTGAATTTATGTGACCAACAATAACCTATTTTAAAACCCATAGAGTTAATGTTATCCAAAAAAAAAAAAACCATAGAGTTAATAGTGTGGAATAATGAGTACAATATACCATGCTCTACAAATAAAAGCATGTAAAATGGTCGATAAGTACAACTTAGATGATAAAAAACTATAAAATATTTTATATGTTTGGATGCAGGTTCGAACCCGCAATTTTTCAATTTGAAGCATCAAATGTGGGCGAGTGTCGCTACTAAACTAGTTAAAGAAAAAAAACACCTAAAATAAAAAGGTACTTTTATGATTATAAAACAATAAATATAAATATATAACTACAACCACAACATCTCCTAGGTGTATGCGTATCTCAAGACAAATGAAAGTAACCAAACATAATATTATTTTAATAGCAAATTTTAATAGTTAATTATTAAATTAATATTTATTTAATTCTCCTGATTTAAATCTAAGACCTTCATCTCTTTAGCCTTTTGATCAAACAGAACTAACTATTCAACCCAAACCAAACATAAAATTTGAGTAGTAGTACATTGTTAAAGGAATTTGACCAAAAAAGTTTGGTTCTCCAATTAACAACAATGTCTTCAATTTTTTTTTAACAAGTGAAAATAGAAAGTCTTCAATTAATTAAAGACTATATACATTGAGAACTCCTACCACATAACAGTCCCCTTTTTCATCTTTGTAGTTGAAATATTTTTGGTCAAACAACCTATTAGTTAGATTCAGACAACTTAAATGTGGAAAAGCCATGAATCTCAGGTTTGAACCCATGGTAGTTGAAATTTCAGAGAAAATACATCTATGACACATAATTGTCCGATATCAATAAAAGGGTTACAAATTGTCGATTGACTGCATATAGTTTTTTTTGTCAAGTAACGGTTAGAATTCACCTGGTGAATAAGTAGAGTGTTCAGGATTCGAATCCCAACCTCTACGTAATAAAATGTATATAAAATGTATGTCCCTATCAAGTAACCTATACTCACCGGAGTTCCATGCAGTTTTAATCCGCCAAACAGTATGTATGTAAGACAAAGGAACTTAATGATTATTTAAACAAAGTAACCACGCGCTACCATGCGCGTGAAATATTATACTACAGAAGTAACCAAATTCAGCTCATATCAAACAATTTTTCTTTCTTTTCAAATGAACTTTTTACAAATTTTAAAAAATTGTAAAACGCTACACAACACACCGAAATGATTGTTTTTTGTTTTTTTATAACAAAACCCGAAAATGAAATGAAATTAAATAAAACTATAAAAAATATAATATGTTGAATAAAAAATAGAATTTGGAAAAAGGAAATGTCTTACTCTAGCTATACATATAAGAAAAGGGTTTCACTTGAGTGTTGGTTTTTGATGTTTCGATCTTAACTCTCTCTTAATCGTTCATTCATTCTCATTTAAATAATTTTTTTAATCATTGATCCATCAATTTTTTCATCTAAAATACATTAAAGACATTAAAAACCAATGACATTAGAGTAAAATCCATAAAAAAAGATTTGAAACATGTCTAGTCAATGTAGTTCAGTAGTAAAATAATCGGACCGCTAAAGAAGTTTAAGAAGAAAATTTATAGTTCGATCCCTGCTGCTAAAATTTGCCCTTCTAAATATTCTAAGAATTAATATATTTCTATAATTTTTGTTTTAGATTTTAATAATAATAATAATAATTGCAAAATCATTACATCAGTTACACAACTTTAAGAGGTATCATAAAAACATTAAAGCAATAATTAGTAATTTGAATGTACTACCTCCGTTCCTTTTTAATTGTCACTTTTTGACATTTTACACAAACCAAGACAATTAATAAATGTCACTACTTTTGATACAATAATTTATACTTTTACTATAATAACCTTATTCATTTAATATATCATCTCATATATTTCTCTCTCCGTAATAAATAACTAAGGATAAAATTGGTAAAACATTATTTAAAGTTGCATTGAACTTTGAAAGTGACAGTTAAAAAGGAACAAATTTTTTCTTCAAAAGTGACAATTAAAAAGGAACGGAGGGAGTAACATTCATTAGTTTGTACCATAAAAATTACTCTCTCCGTTCCTATAAATAGGAGTAGTTTACAAAAATCACGTGTATTAAGAAAAGTTGTTGGAGTAATAAAGTTGTCTCAAATTGGTGTGACTATTACTAGATTACCCTTAATTAAATATATATTTAATGTTAACTTTTCATATACCAAGACAAATTGATAGTATTAATAAGGGGTATATTTGGAAAAAAAGTAATCAATGCATCTAGGAATTTGTATATGATCTTATATTTAGGGACAAAACTATTTTGTAAACTACTCCTATAAATAGGGACGGAGGGAGTAAAACTTTCTTCAAAAGACATAACTGAAATGATGTAACCATTTAAAAAATAAATACTAAACAAAAATCACCCAAAAAGACAATGGTCAATAGACAATGATCCTGCAAAATGCAGAGGAGCAATTTAAGGAGATATAAGACATTGTTTGGCATATACTTTAAATGATTATCCAAATGTTTGTTCATCTACATGTTTGACAGCTAATAAAAAAAAATGAAAAGTGATAAACCAATTCACGACACTAAAAAAAAAATATTAGAAACTTTAAGGATAAAAACACCATACATGTACAAGTACTGTAGTGAAAAATGTTTGTATAAGAAAAAGTGCTAAGAATGAAAATAGACAAAAAATTTATGCATATATTGTAGAAATTTGAAAAAACACTCACCTTGATGAGAATATTTTGCATAAACAGAAGAACTTGAAGGGTCTGAAAGCATGAGAAAGAGAAGAGACAACCCTCAAAGCAAATGCTACTAAAAAATGGAAGCTTTTTAAGGTGTTGTTTGTATTTGAAAGATGCCCAAAAACCAAAAAACAAGGAAGTACAAGAAACTAGGAAGGGCACAAAAAATGAAGAGAGAAATGGGTTGTTTTTTGAAAGTTTGAATTAAAGCTGTTATTAACTGTGTGAGGACACTAGCCAGTAGCTAGTGCTCATTTATGAGTTTCAACTTTCAAACTCTGTACAAGAAGAGTACAAAACAAAAAAGGTCATTTTGGGGAAAAAGTTGCTCAATAATTTAATGTCAAACAATACTTTATACGAAATGATATATTTTTTTTTATAATTTAAATATACTACCGCATGTTTTTGAATAAAATATAAAAAAATATTTATTTTCTATTTTTTAGGTATTAACACTCAAGTTTTCAAGAGAAAAATGTATCGATAAACATAAATCAGAGTTCGATTGAGAAATAAGTAAAATTTAATAAAAAATTATTTCATTTAAGAACTAAACACATTTTCTGAACAATTTGTCTTTGATAAAGTATACCAATTACTTTGTTTATTTATCTCTATTTGATGATAATACTGTGTTTAAAATATTTGAGTTATTTGAATATCAAAATACACATTGAGATCATATATGACTATCTCCATCTATATGTATTATAGTGTGACATAAATAATAGATAATTTAGTCTCTTAATCATTTGATTTAATGTTCGATCTATGACAGATGTGTATGAAAACTATAGACATTTAAAAGAAATTCACCAACATTGTATTTGATATCAAAATTTCGATTGCAAACTATCATTTGTTTCATTCAACTCTTTGTATTAGTCATGGAGAACAATTTAAGCAATATACCTAACTTTTTTATTGAGATTGCAAAGATTAAATTATATTAACTACATTTTAGAATCTTGGTTGAATCAAATTTTGATCAGACTCTAATTACTACTTGGATGAATTCTAGATTACTAACCCTTTTTCATGTAAACCACAGGGTAAATATTACTTCCTCCGTATTTTATTACAATTCACTTTAGAAAAAAAAAATGGTTTGCTTTTATTATAAGCCGTTTTACGATATCAACGCATCATTAATGATTTTTTTCCAGTCATATCATGTACTATTCATTACTCTATCTTTCTATTGTTTTAATCTCTTTTTCCTATACCATTAATAAGGGATAATTTTGTAAAATCACTCATAATTTCTCTTTCCAATACAAAATTAACTATATTTCTTAATATGTGTAAAAATGTCAAAACGATTTATAATAAAATACAGAGTGAGTAATACATAACAATATTATCAAAATGTGTAATTTGATGAAATTTTTCTTAAATTTCAATTCAAAGAGGGTATGAATTTTATTGAAATGTAATTTCAATGTTTGTTAACTTCTACAACGTGGTGAATTTCAAATTTTAACCAAAAGATTTACCCATATTTAATGTCTTATGCACATTGAATATAATTATTTTTAGTGAAAGGAATCTATAGAAAAAACATAACTTCCCTAACTATATTTATAGAGTAATTATATTTGAGATCAAAGTTTTGATGTCAAATACGATGTCATTAGATTTGTCTGTGTATTTTTAAAATAAATGTAGGTTGTAAAAGACAAAAAATAGAAACAATATATAGTTTTTTTTCTTACAAAAAATAAGATATATAGATAAACATATACAATATCACATGTTGTATTATTATTTTAATATTCAAGTAACACGGTTCTTTTAAATTTAATGACAAAATATCAAAGAGTAAATAGACAAATACCCCTCTGAAATTGTAAAATCTTGCAATTACCCTCCTAAAATTTGAGAAAAGGCAAAAATCTCCATGAAATTGTTAAATGTTAGTCAATTTGCCCCCTCCGTTAACTTCCTCCGTGAGTCAACATGACATGGCAGTTGACTGTCTATGTGACACTGTCACGTGGTCTGACATGTCATGCCGACATGGCAGTTGACTGTCTATGTGACACTGTCACGTGGTCTGACATGTCATGGCACATCATAGAGGGATATTTGTTTTTTTCAATTTTTTTTTAAAAACGATTATGAGCAAATACCCCCCCCCCCCCCCCCCCCCCCCCCCCCGAAATTTATACTTATGTGCAAAATGTCCCATGAAATTGATAATAATCAAACAAATTGATCGCTATGACACAACTTTTCTTGTGCTTTCTTGGAAGATTTTTCTTTCACACACACATATATTTGCCATTAAAAAAAAAATTCATGCAATGTTCGGTAGTACTTGGATAGAAAATGAATTCATTCTTCCTATTTTTCATATCCATCATCACTTCTTGGATGGTAAAGAGCACTTGCAACAAATACCAACTTTCTCACACTTAAAAATCTCCGGTACCAACTTTCTGACACTTAAAAATCTCCGGTCCAGAATTATCTTTAATATGAACTTCTGATCTTATAACAAAGTATTAGATGCTTACACATATTTGAGATAACAACAAATTGACATGCTAAATTATTATGCTAGCCTATCACTATTCACTACTCATTTGTGTGTTTAGTATGTGTTAACCGGATATGTTGTAATGGTATGTGTGTGTTGTAATGGTATGTTGCGCAGGTGGGTAACTGACATAAATTAAAATATTTCAAGGGGTAATTGACTATAAGTGACAAATTTCAGAGGGTATTTTGCTTGTTAATTAATATCATGTTTACTTAGTTTTTGTGCCATGAGTTAATTTGTCACAGCGTAAGCATTAATCTATCATGTAAGCATTGTCTCAAAGTGTAAGAATTAATCTTTCATGTGTTAAAGTACCTTTAAATATCATAAGCATTATGACAAAGCAATATGTCATGGCAAAGTATTGTGTTCAGGTCATGTTATTAATAAATTACACTTTTATATGGTGGGACGTGAAAGAAGTTATTGTTGCGAAATCTGATTCAATAAAACTAGAAGTATGCAACACCATCCATGAAGTGGTGGATATGAAAAACATGAAGAATGAATTTATCTTCCATCCAAGAACTACCTCACATTGCATGAGTTTTTTTTTTATTGCAAATATGTGTGTGTTTATATAAAAGAAAAATCTCTCAAGAGAGCACAAGAAAACATTGAACATGAAGGCAATGCCACGTAGTAGTCAACAACCACGTCAGTCGACTAACAGAGGAAAATAATGAAGATGACAAATTGACTAAAGTTTAACAATTTGAAAATTTTGTTTGCTTTTTCTCAAATTTTGGAAGAGTAATTGTAAGATTTTACAATTTCAGCGGTATTTGTCTATTTACTCAAATATCAAACTGGACCGTAGATCTTACCATTTAGGCCTGTAGGCCCTACATACAAGGGCTTGAACCTTGTGAGTAAGACTGACGCCCTCCAGAAGGGCACAAGGCCCACTTGACAGTCATATATAACCTTAGGGAACTCTTCTAAAGGACACCCTCTGGGGGCGCCCTCAGCAGCCTGTGAGGGCTCCCTCGTCATGGTTTTGGCCCTTTATGATTTGAGCCCAAAACCATGACCGGGTAGGCCCAAATTGGGGCTACAAATAGTAACCTTGGGATCATTCCCAAGGCATGACCTAAACAGACTCTGAAAACCCTAGTTTTCCTGTATTGTACTCACTGCCAGTACAGTTGACGCCCACCGTGGGGCTACGGTAAAACTGACCTAGCCACCATCTCCGAAAGAAAAACAGTTGATCCACAGCCTCCAGACGCCACCAGAACGCCGTGAATCTACCGTGTCTTTCAACAACAACCCTAAATTCTCCAAACCGCCACGATTCATAACCCCCCCTTCTTCGAAGCCGTGAGTGGTAAACCCTAACTTTAATCAAACGTTCAACTCGTTCTTTGTTCGAAAAACCGAACCTCACCCTGAGATTCGCGAGCCCAATCGCTAATCTCCAACCGCCAGTCTCAATCCTCGCCACCAACTCAAACAACCATCATCGCCACCACTGATGGCGGACCCGGCGGCCTTGGAAGCCCTGCAACAGCAGATCCAGTAGCTTCGAGACCACAACGAAGCTTTGCAAGCAACAATGGAGACGATCCAGCAGCAGCAACACGCTGAAGGAAACAAATCTCAACAAGACGAATCCGTGCGGATCTGCAACCACTTTCCGCCGAGGTTTGGAACGCGCCAGTTCCAGAAAACTTCAAGCCACCCTCTCTTTCGTCTTTCGACGGAAAAAGCGACCCGGTGGAACATGTGACAACTTTCAACACCCAAATGGCCGCCGCTGACTCACTCAAGTGCAAGTTGTTGGCAGGAACACTCAAAGACGCCGCCCTCAGGTGGTATATGAACCTACCCCGTTTTTCCATCATCAGCTACCAAGACATGACACGCAAATTGACTCACCAGTTCTCAGCAAGTCGCCATCGCAAAGTATCGTCCACCAGCCTCTTCAACGTCCACCAAGGAGCGAACGAGTCCCTCCGCGAATACCTCGCACGATACAACGACGCCACCATCAAAGTCATCAACCCAAACCAGGGGTTGTCGTGGGAGCCTTCCAGAACGGCCTCCGCGCTGGCCAATTCAACGAATCGCTGGCACAAAAACCAGCTGATTCCATGGAGGAGATTATGTCTAGAGCAGAATGCTACATAAAGGGCGAAGAAAGCAACGCTGAAAAGAAAGCCAGGGATTCCAAAGAGCGTTGCCCCAGTAGCTATGACCATCGCCGAAGCTACTATCCACCCGCCCACAGAGACAGAACGCCGTACAAGCGTCATGACCAAGACAGGCGCGCACCCCTACCAGAATCTTTCACAGCGCTTAACACTCGTCGTGAGTAGATCTGGAGAGATGTATACCACTCTAGACTCATCCCCGATCCCCCGCCGCCGAGAGGAAATGTAATGGGAAATGACAAGGATGCCTGGTGTAAGTATCACCGGATAAAGGGACACACCATAGATGACTGCATCCATCTGAAGAGGGAGATTGAAAAGTTGATTCAGAATGGCAGGCTAGGAGGATACGTCAAAGAAGGCAAGGAAGGAGACAGACGCCCGCCCGAAGATCCCCCAAAGGAGAAAGATGCGGCAAAGGATGGCGAGTGCCACACCTTGAACACTATATCCGGCGGGTTCGTAGGAGGTGGTGAGTCCAGTGCGTCTCGAAAGAGATATGTGAGACAAGTAATGCTTGTCGATGGCCACGCCCCGACAAGGCCGGAGCGCCAAACAGATATCACCTTCTCAGACGAAGACCACGAAGGAGTGATGCCCCACGATGACGATCCCATGGTCATCACTGTACAAATCTTCAACTGGGACATCAAGAGAGTGTTGATTGATCATGGCAGCTCTACGAATATCCTCTATTACTCTGCCTTTGAAAGAATGGGACTCGACGAGGACCAGTTGCAGCCCTTCAAAGGAATCTTGGTTGGTTTCACAGGAGAGCAGGTGCACGTTCGTGGATACATCACTTTAAAAACAACCTTTGGTACGGGAAACAGCGCCAAAACCATCAGGATTAAATACTTAGTGGTCAACTCGCCCTGTTCTTACAACATCATTATAGACCGCCCGACCTTCAACCTACTTGACGCTTATCTTTCCACTAAGTTCCTCGTCATGAAATACCCACTGGACAATGGACAGGTCGGCACTATCAGAGCGGACCAGAAAATTGCCCGAGAATGTTACCACGCCAATTTGAAGCTACAGAGGGAAAGGAAAGGAGCCGACAACCCAAAGCACACCAGGTGAACATGGTCAGTGTAGATTCAGAAGAAGAGTTCCAGCAAAAGCGCACAGAATCCACTGAAGGTCCAAAAGAAGGTTTAATGGATGAAAAGCTGAGCATAACAGAGCTCCTAAAGAAAAACCTAAATCTTATCGCCCGTCAGCCGACAGATATGCTTAGCGCTTACCCCGCCGAAGTGTGTCGTCATCTTGCTCCGTGTCCAGAAGATAAGCCGGTCAGCACACCAGCGTGGCATACCAGAAATTTCACAAAGAAAGCTAGCAAGACAGACCTACTAGAGGGAACAAACACGATCCTGGGATGTTACAAACCTAACTACATTTCAGCTGTCAAACAGGGAGAAGCTCGCCACGGCAACTCAAAGGAGAACTAGAGGGCCTGTGAAGCCGTTTTAATTATTGCTTTGTCTTTTATTATATTTCTGTATTACTTAAATGAAAGTGGAGCACAAAGCACTCTTTTCCCCGCAACAGTGGGTTTTTTAACGAGGCCCTGCTTTCTTATCAAAATATATCTATATCACTTATTTTACATTACTTACATCGCCTCTAACAGATCAACAACACCAAGAACGAAAGAGAATCTTTGCCACCTAATTTCTTAACCCTAATGAGGGCTCTAAGACGTCGTGAGCTTAAATAAGATCGCCATCTGATTCGTTAACCCCTACCAAGGGTTTCCACCTAATTCCTTAACCCTAATGAGGGCTCTAAGACGTCGTGAGCTTAAATAAGATCACCATCTGATTCGTTAACCTCTACCAAGGGTTGCCACCTAATTCCTTAACCCTAATGAGGGCTCTAAGACGTCGTGAGCTTAAATAAGATCGCCATCCGATTCGTTAACCCCAACGAGGGTTACCACCTAATTCCTTAACCCAACAAGGGCTCTAAGACGTCGTGAGCTTAAATAAGATCGCCATCTGATTCGTTAACCCCAACGAGGGTTGCCACCTAATTCCTTAACCCAACAAGGGCTCTAAGACGTCATGAGCTTAAATAAGATCGCCATCTGATTCGTTAACCCCAACAAGGGTTGCCACCTAATTCTTTAACCCAACAAGGGCTCTAAGACGTCGTGAGCTTAAATAAGATCACCAATTGATTCCTTAACCCCAACGAGGGCTCTAAGACGTCGTGAACCAAAAATGAGATCGCCACCTGATTCCTTAACCCCAATGAGGGCTATAAGGCATTGCAAAGAATAAGACGGTGCACACAAGAAACAACAACATTGAAAATAAAACAATACGACAAAATTTAACATAGTTGCGTTTTAACAAAGTTGTAAAATAAGCACAAATATTAATCGCCACTCAAAAGGCGCCCCCTAAGAAGAAAAAATTCGAAGCTACGAGGTACAGATAAACGGCCTAAAGAGAACAATGCGTCACTACAAATTAGGAGAGAGTACTGAGTTCAAATTATAATTAAGAATACAACAAGCGGAATTACGGTTCGTCCACTAAAACGCCATCTACAATAACCTTAAAAGAGTCAAGGGCGGAGAGATCAACGCCAGGATGCAAGAGGGCAACTTGAGCTTTAGCCCGTTCAAAACCAGCATCAAAAGTCAAGGCCAACTCGCCCTTCGCCTCGAAAACCTCAGCCTTAAGCTGATCTTCCCTTTCCACTCCAGCCGCGACATCATTTTGAAGCTTCGCGATAACCCCGTCCTTCCCAGCAAGATCCGCTGCATAACCAATTTTCAGATCAGGGATGCGCTTATCACACTCAAGTTTCACCGCCTCTCGGGCTTCCTTCACTTCTTTCTCCCTGGCCTCCTTCAACTCTTTTTCCAGTGCCCTCACCGTGGCCTGAAGGGCCTCTTCATTCTGCACCAGTTCTTCATGTTTCCGGTCTATCGCGTCCAAGATCATTATGGACCGCAAGCAATGAACTCCCACATCTCTTGTCATAAAGGGAACAACGCCTTGATTCCCAGCCTCCACGTCCTCTGGATTAAAGACCAACCTCTCTTTGATATAGGCGCCATAGTTAAAATCCTTATCCTAGAAGGATTGCACTAATCCACTGGTCCTAGCGGCAATAGTCGAGGAAGGGGCGGGCATTTTCTTACTCTTTTTCTCAGCCACCGCCTTCCCTTTATCATCTTTCACGGGCGACGCCTTGTCCTGCACGACCGCCGCGATGAAATCAGACTGAATCTCAGGCGGTTGATCAGCGTTCCTCTTAGGCTTGCGTGTGATGAGCCCAGTAGGGTCACTAGCCGCCAACCCCTCAGCAGCCTTCTTTGCCTTCATTTCTTCGAGATATTTCTTCCTCTCCGCCGCAGTCATAGGCGCCATGGACTCTACAAAAATAAAAACGAAAAGGTTACGAGGACAAGAAAATAGGAAAGTGCAATGTACACACAAATAAACAAAATCAACTCACGTAAGTACGCGTCTAAGCTATTCACATCCCCTTCCCTATTCAACAGCTCCCGAATGTTCATAGGAAGCATCTTGTCCAAAAAACAGACGACGCCTTGGTCGTACGCGTCCAGCTTCTCATAATCAAATCCCATGATCGACGCCGGAGCATTCGTCCAGCATACGGGAAACCTCAGCTTACCATCGACCCGCACGGCAGCTGCTTCACAATCCTTTCTTCCCCGGGTCCTGAAGAACGTCTGCCTCCAATTCTGATAATGAGAGGCGTAGGGCGGGAATAACCTCTTGCCAGGATGCGCACTGACGGATACCCAAGACAGCTTATCTACCCCCTTCGTGCCATAGAACGTGAAGAAGGATCCAACCGAGGGCTAGAAACCTAGCCCCTCGCATAAAATCTCAAAAGCGCGTATAAACGCCCAGCTGTTTGGCTGCAGCTGAGACGGCGCCACATTCTAACAATTGAGGACTTCGACCTCAAAGGGCGCGAAGGGATACTTCACACCCAGTTCTTCAAAAACAGCTGTATACATGTGAAACATCTCATTCTTCACCCCCTTCGGTCTTTGTAAGCACACCTTCTCGCCTGGGCGACAATGTTCCAAGACCACGTCCTCTTCAAATCCAGTAGAGGACACGTGCAGCTTACTCCGAAAGAACGCCACTCGTTGGGGATCCATGTACACGGACTCTGAACGAAGCACTTCGTCGGCGAAGCTCTCTTGCTCTGATCCACTAAAGGACGCCATGTAACAAATTCCTCTCCTGCAAAAGGGACCTGGGCGAACAGGAAGAATAACGCTGTCAGATGAATTCCCACTACTACTCCCTCCTTTACCCTCGTCCGAATCGCTTGAAAATTCCTCTAAGAGGGGGTGGCCGTAATAAGCTCTCTCAAACACCACCCAGTCGGTGGTTCCATCTGACCGCTTTGCATGTCTAACGCTTTCCCTCCACAACCTAATCCTCTCCTCTGAACTTGTAGGGGATAGTTCCCTACCCGCCCCATCACACTCTCTAATCACTACCATACTACGGATCTAATTAATAAGGAGGAGATCAAATAGGATTACCTGGATTTAAACGATAGCGAGAGTTCGAGGATGAAAGGAAGCTCCAAACGATTCGGAAATTGAAGGTGCAGCGATCTCCAAAGCCAAGAGACGATCCAGGAAGCCGTTACGTTTTTTAGGGAAGAGAAGAGTGAGGAAAGCGAAAAGATAAGGAATGAACAGGAAACAGGGAAAGTAGATCCGAAAAGCAGTTCAAAGTACAAAAGCCTGGGAAAACCCGCAGATGACATCACTTAAATTGGCACGATTTCCAAGAACCGTTGCGATGCGAACACGTCAGCGAGAGCGAACGGTCGCCCCGTTTCAACCTTCAGATCTCATTAAGGCGCGCTTTGACTCTAAAAATCAAAACGTATCACGCCCATATTGGGCTTAGTCATGGTGTGACGGTCTAAACCACTCATTGAAGTCACTCTTTTTACATAGTTTTAATCACTTCGCCTCGTTGCAAAGCTCATGCTTGTTGGGCTAATAGGAAAACTCTTGTTGGGCTAGCACCCACCAAGGCACCAAGACAAAACATGGAGCTAGCACCCATGTTGGGCTGGCATCCATGTTGGGCTAGCACCCATGTTGGGCGAGCACCCATGATCAGTCCAGCACCCGTATCGAGTTAGTACTCATAAAAAGCTTTACACACCCCATAACTAAATTTTTTTTCACATAGTTTCACAACCAGTAAGTCTCACTTGCTGGGTAAGAGGTCAAAGACAAATTCCCCGGCAACAGTTTAATCACTTCGCCTTGTTCCAAAGCTCGTGCTTGTTGGACTGTGGAATGTAGATCTTACCATTTAGGTCTGTAGGCCCTACACACAAGGGCTTAAACCCTTTGAGTAAGGCTGGGCGCCCTCTAGAAGGGCACAAGGCCCACCTGACAGTCATATATAACCTTAGGGAACTTTCCTAAAGGACACCCTCTGGGGGCGCCCTCAGCAGCCTGTGAGGGCGCCCTAGTCATGGTTTTGACCCTTTATGATTTGAGCCCAAAACCATGACCGGGTAGGCCCAAATTGGGGCTACAAATAGTAAACTTGAGATCATTCCCAAGGCATGACCTAAACAGATTCTGAAAATCCTAGTTTTCTTGTATTGTACTCACTGTCAGTACACAAACTATCATCGGATGTCTCTTTCTAAAAATAAAATTAAATAATACGACCTTTCAAAAATACTAAAAAAATAATACAAGTGTTGCTCTCTTGGAAATCCAACATGTGTTATCTTACTCAACAGCACTTGTCTTTTTGTCAGTTTCTTACACGATTCAAAAACTTGATATGGGTTTTTAATTTTTATAACATTTTCCTTTTGTTTTATCCCAGCGGTGCGTGCATTGAGCTCTTCGTTTGAAAATTTGGTTCTAATAATTTAATATATTCATTGGAGTAGAAAATAATGCAATGTTTGCATATAAAGAATGGATTTTGCTTTTCGGTTTGGTTAAACATGTTAGATATTTAGGTCTAAATAAAACAGATTTTATAAACATATTCAATGATTATGAATCAATAGCGGAAGCAAACAAAACATTAAATATCAATATGATCGGATCTACGATATGTTTGATTTATCAAGATATTAATAATTAGGTATTAGTATTACCTGGATGAAAGCGTTGATGACATCCCTCTAATTAATAACAACGGTCAAAAACAGAGAGTAGGTGATCTGATATGAAAACACAAGAAAGGCGCGGCTGATTTGGTTCTTACTCAATCGGTACCTTTATACCTAAAGTTCTCTTCAGACGGGAAGAAGAGAGTTTGTCGTGTACGGTGTATTGGGGACCATAACCTATTTTATATTAAATGACCATTAAGGTTTCCCATTATCCTGTTAATGGGTCATCCAGACATTCACTCATATTTAGTTCATATTAATTAATTAAATAATTAATTATCCGAATAGAAATCTAATTAGCTGTATTACTTAATTTGATCACTAATCAATTAAGGATCACAAATAGCTAATATAATTATTATTGCGATATTTGTCCACATAATCATATTATAATATAATTAAATAATCAAATATTCCAACAATCTCCCACTTGGGCTACATATATTAATAATTATACCATAATTCTTTAGGCGCGCGTCTGAATGCTATTTATCTTTAGATTTCAACTTTACAATTTGGTCCACCTCATACATTAATAATGGGACCACCGCGGATGTCGTCACTGACGTATAACGTGATAGAACCCCCATGACCACCATATCAATGCACTTGACGACATAGATCGATATGGATGAGTGACATAGAAATTTCATGTAATGTGACCTCTAAATCATGCCTATTTCCAACTAGTCCAACTGAAAACTTTAGTGAGATCAAACCTAAGTTTGCAAATTCAATATTTGTACAAAATGATATAGTAATGGTTATAACAAAAATAACCTCATAAACTTTATTTTTGCAGAAAATCATAACATAAAGTTTGTATCAATATCAAAACAAAAGTATAGAACATAAAATAAAAGAGACTTCCACTAATCCAAGACACCCTTAATGACAACAACAATATGAAAGTCCTGCTTGTAAAAAAACAATATGAAAGACCTTAGGTGTCAATGTTTTGATTAGTGAGTCAACTAGCATTAAGTTTGTCTCTACATGTTCTAATCATTTAACAACAATAATCTATAAGGTAATGAACCTTATAATTGTGTTATTGAAGCATTATATGACTAACTTATGTCACTATATAATTTAAGTGGTCTTTCAATACCTTTAACTATATGCAACCAAGTGACATAAATGTTTACAATCATTTCTTGAGTTAGGATGTCTATTATATACAGACATCCAAAAGTCAAATTCTAACACACTAATGATCTCCAAATTGTTAGATCTCTGATGTGAGCACAAGCTCTCTTGTTCTCTTCAATAATCCTTATGGTTGCCTTTTCAACAATTCAAACTTTGAATTGCTCAAGTATCTGCCAAACAATCTGATTATATATGATATTTCCATATGCGTATGTCGCGGAGATTTTCGGAGATCAAGCTATTGATTAGCGTTGACTCACTAATTTTATTTCACGACTGAACTTTTAATTTTTTAAATGAAAAGTGGAAAAAAGTTCTAAATTACCACATTTTTAAAAATTAGGGTTCGGGGGTTAGTTACGTTTAGGGAAGGTGTTAGCACCCTAAACGTTCGTAGTACTCTACGAGAACCTCTTGATTTTATTTATTTATTTTGGCTATAACTTGCTTATTATTTTTTTTAGAAAGAAAAGAAAGAATTAGAATAGTGAGGAAAATAAAAAAAATGTTTTTGTATTTTTTTTGATTTGGAAGGACAATGTCCTCTGCCTACGTACCCGTGAGGGATCAAAACCTCGTAGTTCGGGGTAGAAAATGACGTTTGATTTGTTTGATTTTTTTTTTTATTAGTTAAAAAAAGTTTTAAAATAAAAAGCCAAATGGCAAAATGGGATTGGTTTGTGTTTTTTATTTTGAAAATGATTAAAGTATAATTAAAGTGGATTAATGATTTTTTTTTTTAAAGAAAATAAAAGAGAAAACGGACACTTGATTGAAAATCAAGGTTTATTAAGAAAAGATTTTTTGTGTTTTTGATTATTTGAATGTTTTTGTTGTTTTTTTTTTTTTTTTTTTAAATAATTAACTAAGACTAAAACGTAACAAAAAAACTAAAACGCGAGGAAATTCCGTGGTGACGTTGGATCACCACGAAATCCTTTGAAAATTAAACTAACCTAATATTTTTTTTGCATTTTTTTTTATAAGGCGAAATAAATAAAAATAAATAAAAGACATAAAGCAAAAATAAAGTGAGGTGTCGGTGCAAATTCTCATTTATGATTTTTACATTGTACCTAAATACATTCTAATAAAAATGAAAATGAAATTGCAAATGCGCTAAAATAAATATGCTACACAGGCAAAAATAAATAAAGATGCATGAGATGCAAAAACAAATAATTAAATATGCTACATAACAATTAATAAAAATGAAAATGCATGAGGTAAAAACTATGCAAGAAAATAAATAAATGCAAAGGAGAAAAATAGAGTAAAAGGAGGGGAAAAGGAAGGGGGGTGCAGAAGAGAAACAGGTGGGTTCAGGAAGCAAGCTGAAAAGAAAACAGGGAGAGGGGACATTGGGCCGCACACTGGGCCATGAGGAACTAAAAAAAGAACCAGACCGGTTCGGTCTGGGAGAACCGAACCGGTTCGGTTTCCATATATATGTCAAGACACGGTTTTTTTCCCATTTTATCATAGATTTTCTCTTTCTTCTCCTCTCTTCTCCCTTTCTTCTCTGAACTTCCCCTGCTTTCTCTCATGCGATTACTCTCTTTTTTTTACCACAAAGACCTAGATCTAAAAGAAAAACCTCTACCTTTCTCTCTTTGGATTCGGATTTGGGTTGGATTGAGCGAAGCTGGCCGCGTTTGGGTTAATGGTGGCGCGCGTGTGTGGTTAGATTGGGTTACGGCCGTATGTGGTTTGGTGGGCAGGGGAAGGCTGAGTATGTGTCGTGGGTGTGAGGGAGTATGGAGGGAGGCCGTGGCTTGTGAGTTTGCTGGGGAATTGGAACGGTTGGTGGGGTGTGAGATATGTGGTTTACGAGGGCCGTACGGCTCTTGGGAGAGGGATGGATTGTTGTTTGGGGTGGTGATAGGTGGTGGAAGGTTGTTGAGGGGTAAGGCCGTGAGTGAGAGGGTTTGTTACTGTGTTGTGTGTGTTTTCCTCTGTGTGGTTTTGTAACTGTTAAATTTTGCTTGCCTCGCGTGTTCCTCCCCTTTTGGCTGTGCTGCTACTGTGTTTAAAAACTAATTGCCAACACTAATCATAAAGAAAATGTTGACAAATTAAAAGACAATAAAACTCAATAATGGACAAATTAAAACAAATTAAAACACAATGAATATTAACAAAGTCTCCTCTACCATAAATGTAAAAAAAGGTCAGCTATTTAAAAAAAGCAAGTAAATAAAAAAGGAAGAAAGAAAGAAATAGAAATAAAAATACTAAATAAAATAACAAATAAAATATTTAAAAGAAATAAAAATAAAGATAGAAATACTAATAAAACAAAAAGACGGACCTGGACGAAATTAAATTTAAACAAAAAATGAGGTATTTTAAAATACCTCCATGTCGAAATTTTGTCTGAAACACCGGACAAATTCCGAACTAAAACGACAGGTGAAAAAGAAATTTAGGTCAAAAATTGGGGTATGACAGATGCCCCTATTTAAGTCTCTTCGTCCGGAGATTTAAAGGGAAAAATCTTGGATTCGACGGGTCGAAGGGACTTAAATACAGAGTACGCCAATTTTGGACCTAAAAGAAAAAAAATGAGATGCTCGTGATGCGAATGCAAATGCAAGACGGCGAAGCTGACCCGACTGGGGGTAAAACAAAAACGAAAGGATACCCGAGTTCGTTAAAGAAAGGGATCCGACTCCACTGGGGAATAACATGATTTCACTGGGGAAGGAGTTGTCTACTATCAACAAAGATGACAGCTTAAAGAAGACAGATGATATGTATTACCTACTATCGTATATTGATAGCTTAAAAGAGGTAATATAAAAGGAGACACCATCTACTATCGTTGTATGGATAGCTTAAAGGAGGTGACATGTATTACCCACTATCGTGTATTGATAGCTTAAAAGAGGTAATATAAGAGGAGACACCGTCTACTATCGTTGTATGGATAGCTTAAAACAGACAGATGACATGTATTACCTACTATCGTGTATTGATAGCTTAAAAGAGGTAATATAAAAGGAGACACCGTCTACTATCGTTGTATGGATAGCTTAAAACAGACAGATGACATGTATTACCTACTATCGTGTATTGATAGCTTAAAAGAGGTAATATAAAAGGAGACACCGTCTACTATCGTTGTATGGATAGCTTAAAACAGACAGATGACATGTATTACCTACTATCGTGTATTGATAGCTTAAAAGAGGTAATATAAAAGGAGACACCGTCTACTATCGTTGTATGGATAGCTTAAAACAGACAGATGACATGTATTACCTACTATCATGTATTGATAGCTTAAAAGAGGTAATATAAAAGGAGACACCGTCTACTATCGTTGTATGGATAGCTTAAAACAGACAGATGACATATTTTACCTACTACCATTGTGAGGGTAGCTTAAAGAAGGTAAGAGATAAATGTCAGCTACTCGGGATGTAGCCGAACTTGCCACTGACGACAGGATAAAAGGTAAATGTCAGCTGCTCGGGATGTAGCCGAACTAGTCAACTGACGACAAAAGACTGGATAGGAAAATGCACAAGCTATTCGTTAAAGAACTGCCACTGACGACAAGGAATAAAGGATAAATGCCAACTGTCCGGGTTGTTGCCGAACTGCCATTGACGACAAGGAATAAAGGTAGATGCCAACTGTTCGGGTTGTTGCCGAACTGCCATTGACGACAAGGAATAAAGGATAAATGCCAACTGTCCGGGTTGTTGCCGAACTGCCATTGACGACAAGGAATAAAGGATAGATGCCAACTGTTCGGGTTGTTGCCGAACTGCCATTGACGACAAGGAATAAAGGATAGATGCCAACTGTTCGGGTTGTTGCCGAACTGCCATTGACGACAAGGAATAAAGGATAAATGCCAACTGTTCGGGTTGTTGCCGAACTGCCATTGACGTCAAGGAATAAAGGATAGATGCCAACTGTTCGGGTTGTTGCCGAACTGCCATTGACGACAAGGAATAAAGGATAAATGCCAACTGTTCGGGTTGTTGCCGAACTGCCATTGACGACAAGGAATAAAAGATAGATGCCAACTGTTCGGGTTGTTGCCGAACTGCCATTGACGACAAGGAATAAAGGTACGCACAAGCTGTTCGTTAAAGAACTGCCGCTCGGCATAAAGAGGATGACATCTCTGGACCAGACACACTGGGGATGACATTTGGGGATAAAGAGAGTTAAAAAATGTTCATGACCGATTGGTATGAAAAACAAGACTCAGGGTGGTTAATGCAGCCATGTATTGAATGATGTTATATGCATGTTGTGTATGCATGAATGTGTATATGCATGAATGTATGAATGCATGAATGATGATGTGACTTGTATGACTGGCATGACTGATTAACTTGTGACTGTATGAAGGAATGACTGGTAAGATTGTACGGAAGACTGACTTGTATGATTGTATGAAAGACTGACTTGTATGATACAAGATTGGACGGATAAGATGAAAAGTGACCCGACGTCGCATCACAAACACTCGGCAATCTTCAATGGGGATGATGCCACTGGGGACATATCAAAACAATGATGGGGTAAAGCCCGACATATGCAGTAACTGGTGGGGAGTAAACACTTCCTGGGGGAATCGTGCTAATCCAAAAACCTGGCAGAAGGACCTGGTGCTTCTGTGGTCATGCTTTTCTTTTGTTTTCTCTTTTTTGAATCCCTAACTTTTGCCTGGACCGCCCTTTCGGGTTTTCAGCCCACCGGGAATATATTCTTTTTGTATGCCCCTAGTTTTGCCTGGACCGCCTTTTCAGGTTTTCGATCCATCGGGACGCTCATTTTTGCCTAAGCCGCCCTTTCGGGTTTTCGACTTACCGAGCTCTTTTCTTTTTTCTTCTTTCTTTTTTCAAGCAATTGACCATGTTTAACCTGCAGAGTTTGTCCGTTCTCAGGATAACTGTTGACGCACACTTCATTTATTCATGAGTTCAGAGAGAATGTGTTTGTTGTTTATGCTTTCCAAAAGTATAAAAAGATTTATGATTTTAAAAAAAGTTTTGCTTCAAGTACTACCATCAAAAATAGAAGAAATTTTATAAACCGAATAAATGAGAATTCCAAATAAAAGGCACAGGCTCACATTCATTTTAACAGAGTGGTGGCCCGCCAATGGCGTTGCCCCACGGATCTCCCAAAAGTTTGGAAAATGGTAAATATAAGGGGAAGGTACATTGAACGCAATAACCGTTATTCTCCCTAACAACTTTGAATTCCACCGTTTAGATGCTTCAGATTCAGAGTCTTTTTGATCGCTAATGTGCCCCAAGTGAGTCATGGCCAACTTGATACAGTTACTTTGTCTTTTGATCCTTAATTTTTGCATAGACCGCCCTTTCGGGTTTTCGATCTATCAGGATGATTATTTATTTTTTATATGTCTCTAATTTTTGCCTGGACCGCCCTTTCGGGTTTTCAGTCCACCGAGACGCTCATTTTTGCCTAAGCCGCCCTTACAGGTTTTCGACTTACGGAGCTGTTCTTTTATTTTTTTAGACAAAGTATTTCTTGATTGCATCGGTGTTCACAGGACGGGGAAGTTCATCACCATCCATAGTCATAAGAGTCATTGCACCATCGGAGAACGCTCTCTTGACGACATATCGTCCTTCATAATTAGGCGTCAATTTGCCCCTGGAGTCCGGTTGAAATGATAAAATCTTTTTGAGCACAAGACCTCCTTCTTGGAACACACGGGAACTGCCCGTGACACAAAGCATTCATGCGTTTCTCTGATCATATTTGTTTTGACATCATTCAACCTCTGATAACTTTGGGTTTCATTAAAACTCTCATTGATGGAGTCTCAATCTCCACAGGGAGTACTGCTTCTATGCCATACACTAAAGAAGAGGGGGTTGCCCCTGTTGAGGTACACACTGAAGTACGATATTCATGTAAAGCATATGATAACATCCCATGCAAATCCTTGTAAGTGGTTACCATCTTCTGCACCATCTTTTTGATGTATTTTCTTTCTCTTTTTTTTTTGCTTTTGTTCTTTTTTGATGTTTTTTTTGTTTGATTTTTTTTGTAGCCTCGATGGCACCACTCATCTGGGATTTGGACAGGGATACTGTGATGACAGTTCTTCGGAACCCAAGTTAATCATTTCGAGTGCTTCTTCCTGAGGCTGAATGATGTTTTTTATATTCTAGTAACAGAGAGATCTTTTCGGGAATCTGTTCATCCTCCTCCTCTTTAGCTTCATAAACAGGGAACTCAAAGTCGGGAGAGAGCATAGGGTTACAGTGTTCAACGGGCTTATTAATGTTCGGTCTACATATGATTGATGATTGATTTTAGAAAATGAGTGAAAAATGCAGACCTTTTGAAATTGATTTAAAATAAAATAAAGTATTTTTTTTGGGTTTTTTGTGTTACCATCTTCCAAGAAAAAACAGTAAAATAAAAATAAAAGGTCGCGAAAGAAGCGACAATTTTTCATTGATAGTGGTAACTTTGAAGACAAAAGTAGAGCCCTACATGATTTCACTTTCGTATCGGGCGAAACGAAAGGATTTTTGAAAAGATAAGACAACTAAAACACATTCCTTGGACCCATGAGTAACTGAGGGAATGTCAACAACGATCCAATTGCAGTAACTTTTGCCATGTGTTACAAAATTCACTGCCACCTTCTTCACCAGGGTGAGCTTCTGAGCAATCTTGCACCAAATTAACAGATGGGGTCCCATGCCCAGATAGTAGATTAGCTTGCACATCGGGACTCGACCCTTTGAAGGATAGGATGTTGGCCTGGATCAACTTTTGGACTTCGGCTTTCAAGGCATAACAATGCTCAACGTCATGACCGGGCGCCCCTTGATGGAAAACACAAAAGAGATGAGGTTTATACCACTGTGGCAACCTTTCAGGTACCTTAGGAGGTGCCCTAGTTTGAACAAGATTTTTATCAAGCAAAACGGGGAGCAACTCTGCGTATGCCATGGGGATTGGATCAAAATGGGAAGTCCGCTGAACCCGATTCTGTTGTCGAGGCTGTTGTCGATTCTGTTGCTGAGGCCTATGTTGGGGTTGGAGCTGATTTCTGGATAGCCGGAGTCGGGGTTCCAAAAGAGGTGGGATGAAAACCTTCGTCTGATAGGAATGACATCCCCATGGGTAAGCTCTAGACGCGCCGGGCGGTGGGGTAAGTATGGTAGAAGTTGGTAAAGCAAATGAGATTGGCTGCTCAAGAGTAGTGACAGCAGGCTGAGGAACTGACGTCTGGGCTTGGGAAGCCAACAGAGCGTTCATCATGGAGGTCAACTTCTCCATCCCTTCCCGGAGATTGGCCACCTCTTCCCGGAGGTTCTGGTTTTCTTGCTCTAACAGACCCATTCTTTTCTGATTAGCCATGGTGTTGTAAATGCGAGTAGGTTTGTAAAGAACTCGTCGGGCCACCTTTTGGACGGCGGCAGATAGACCTTTGGAAAAACAAGACGTGAGACTCGGCTTGAGAAACTATGAATGCGATATGATGCATGATTATGCTTATGCAAAAAGAAGAAAGATTTGTTATCGAAGGACTTTGTTGGAGTAATTGTAAACATCATGGTTTGAATATTTCATTTGAGCATCAAGGCCTTACAAAATAGTTCTTTTTTAGAAACCAAGCCAAGGGACCAATCCAAAAGTTCTTTAGTGGAAGCTAGATTTTTTTAAAAGAATCTAAAGACTCCTAGCTTCCTTAAATTCAACAAATCAGGGCTCTTGAAGGTGTACTTCCTAGTGCTCCTCTATGATGTTTAAAAAAACTTGTTTAAATCCTTCGGTAATTGGATGAAAAATGAGTTTATGCATGGATGCATGATTATGCTAAAGAACAGAGAAAACATGGTGAGGTTAAGTCCAAAATGTTGGAGTCAAGGGTAAACACGCCATTCGGTAAGGACTATGGTTTCAATTGTACCTGTATCACGGGTTCTACCAAGTTCCCAAAGTCATTGACCACTTCCGAATATTGCCGGATTACGGGACTACTCCCGGTCCAACGACGTTCGTAGGAAAGTCTCGTTTGAGTGTAGTATCGCGTATCAACCAATTCAAGACTACTCTTGATTAGCCACCGCACTACGTCCTAAAAGGCCAAGATGGGTTAAAGGTGACTAAAGGTCCTCAACTTCATAGGCCGCTTAAAAATAACAATGTCAAACACGACTACTCATGTTGACATGGTATTACCTTTAAGAGTCCTCCATTGAGCGGGGTTGTATCACATGTACCAAAACCCAAGACTACTCCTGGTATGGCACTTTGATTATACCACCATCCTATCTTATGTTTTCCCTCAAGTCCGGGTGTAGGACTTATCTCACCACTCACGCAAAAGGAAAAAAAACACATAGGCACATATTTACAACCTTATTTTTATTTTAAGCAAGTTATAGCACAAAATAATTAAATAAATTCAAGTTAGGCTCAACCCTCTTAGGGCATCCCCAGTGAAGTCGCCATTTCTGTCGCGGAGATTTTCGGAGATCAAGCTATTGATTAGCGTTGACTCACTAATTTTATTTCACGACTGAACTTTTAATTTTTTAAATGAAAAGTGGAAAAAAGTTCTAAATTACCACATTTTTAAAAATTAGGGTTCGGGGGTTAGTTACGTTTAGGGAAGGTGTTAGCACCCTAAACGTTCGTAGTACTCTACGAGAACCTCTTGATTTTATTTATTTATTTTGGCTATAACTTGCTTATTATTTTTTTTAGAAAGAAAAGAAAGAATTAGAATAGTGAGGAAAATAAAAAAAATGTTTTTGTATTTTTTTTGATTTGGAAGGACAATGTCCTCTGCCTACGTACCCGTGAGGGATCAAAACCTCGTAGTTCGGGGTAGAAAATGACGTTTGATTTGTTTGATTTTTTTTTTATTAGTTAAAAAAAGTTTTAAAATAAAAAGCCAAATGGCAAAATGGGATTGGTTTGTGTTTTTTATTTTGAAAATGATTAAAGTATAATTAAAGTGGATTAATGATTTTTTTTTTAAAGAAAATAAAAGAGAAAACGGACACTTGATTGAAAATCAAGGTTTATTAAGAAAAGATTTTTTGTGTTTTTGATTATTTGAATGTTTTTGTTGTTTTTTTTTTTTTTTTTTTAAATAATTAACTAAGACTAAAACGTAACAAAAAAACTAAAACGCGAGGAAATTCCGTGGTGACGTTGGATCACCACGAAATCCTTTGAAAATTAAACTAACCTAATATTTTTTTGCATTTTTTTTTATAAGGCAAAATAAATAAAAATAAATAAAAGACATAAAGCAAAAATAAAGTGAGGTGTCGGTGCAAATTCTCATTTATGATTTTTACATTGTACCTAAATACATTCTAATAAAAATGAAAATGAAATTGCAAATGCGCTAAAATAAATATGCTACACAGGCAAAAATAAATAAAGATGCATGAGATGCAAAAACAAATAATTAAATATGCTACATAACAATTAATAAAAATGAAAATGCATGAGGTAAAAACTATGCAAGAAAATAAATAAATGCAAAGGAGAAAAATAGAGTAAAAGGAGGGGAAAAGGAAGGGGGGTGCAGAAGAGAAACAGGTGGGTTCAGGAAGCAAGCTGAAAAGAAAACAGGGAGAGGGGACATTGGGCCGCACACTGGGCCATGAGGAACTAAAAAAAGAACCAGACCGGTTCGGTCTGGGAGAACCGAACCGGTTCGGTTTCCATATATATGTCAAGACACGGTTTTTTTTCCATTTTATCATAGATTTTCTCTTTCTTCTCCTCTCTTCTCCCTTTCTTCTCTGAACTTCCCCTGCTTTCTCTCATGCGATTACTCTCTTTTTTTTACCACAAAGACCTAGATCTAAAAGAAAAACCTCTACCTTTCTCTCTTTGGATTCGGATTTGGGTTGGATTGAGCGAAGCTGGCCGCGTTTGGGTTAATGGTGGCGCGCGTGTGTGGTTAGATTGGGTTACGGCCGTATGTGGTTTGGTGGGTAGGGGAAGGCTGAGTATGTGTCGTGGGTGTGAGGGAGTATGGAGGGAGGCCGTGGCTTGTGAGTTTGCTGGGGAATTGGAACGGTTGGTGGGGTGTGAGATATGTGGTTTACGAGGGCCGTACGACTCTTGGGAGAGGGATGGATTGTTGTTTGGGGTGGTGATAGGTGGTGGAAGGTTGTTGAGGGGTAAGGCCGTGAGTGAGAGGGTTTGTTACTGTGTTGTGTGTGTTTTCCTCTGTGTGGTTTTGTAACTGTTAAATTTTGCTTGCCTCGCGTGTTCCTCCCCTTTTGGCTGTGCTGCTACTGTGTTTAAAAACTAATTGCCAACACTAATCATAAAGAAAATGTTGACAAATTAAAAGACAATAAAACTCAATAATGGACAAATTAAAACAAATTAAAACACAATGAATATTAACAAAGTCTCCTCTACCATAAATGTAAAAAAAGGTCAGCTATTTAAAAAAAGCAAGTAAATAAAAAAGGAAGAAAGAAAGAAATAGAAATAAAAATACTAAATAAAATAACAAATAAAATATTTAAAAGAAATAAAAATAAAGATAGAAATACTAATAAAACAAAAAGACGGACCTGGACGAAATTAAATTTAAACAAAAAATGAGGTATTTTAAAATACCTCCCTGTCGAAATTTTGTCTGAAACACCGGACAAATTCCGAACTAAAACGACAGGTGAAAAAGAAATTTAGGTCAAAAATTGGGGTATGACAGCGTATAATAAGATCATATATAAGAATTTTATATACAAAGCGTAGTAAAATACTTAATTTTCTGAATTCATAAATTTTCTAATGGGCAATATTTGAGACTGAAAAGTCTCTCTCGATGATTGAGGTCTTTAATTTATTAACTTTAATGTCAATTTATTTTCAATTTTATTGATATAACTCTTTTGTGATATCTAAATGATACATTGAGAAGAGTCTCCAAGTATCGAAATGTCTAATACAAAAGAGGTGTCCCCAAGATCTTTCAGCACTAAACTTTTGTTAGAGATTTTCTTGGTTTCACATGACTAACATATATCATAGTTGACTAAATAAAATATAATCGACACATTAAACCTCAAAATATAAATTTACTCCCACTGAGCTTACTAAATCCACAACTCTCCATATTAGACAAGAAGTGTGAGAGAGACAAACTTCTTAACTCATAAGTGTGTTTCATGATTTTGCAAACCATCTACTTTGTATCTATTGACACAAAAGTTTATATTGCATCATTAATGTTTCCATTAAAAAACACTGTATTGACATCTATCTTATGCAGCTCCAAAATATTTATAAGCAAACCAGTATCATGACTGTCCTAATAGAGTCTTGCAATTATACTACATATGTAAGTTTTAGATTGAAACCTGGGGGGGGGGGGGGGGGGGGGGGGGGGGGGGGGGGGGAATTTGGTTTTTGACTTTTTAGGATAATTTTTATGAGTTTAGTGTTTTTGATAACTTTTCCGAAAAGTTATTATGAACTTTTGAATGGAAATGCAGAAAAATAAAGAGAGTAAGGGAAAGAGAAAGAGCGCAAAAGAATTATAGTGGTTCCCCTACAGGTACATCCACTCCCTTCACACCCCGCGAAGGAATTCAATATGTTAGAATCTTTGTTACAAACAATCTCACCCCAAGACCCCCTAACAATCTTTCTAACATAAACACAAGAAAGAAACCCTCTTTCTTGATTACAACATAAACACCAAACACTTTTGCAAATCTACGCAATAGAGATTACTTTGGCAACATGTTGTTTCAACCAAAACAACCGCAGTTACTAGACATTTCACAATAAATTAAATGAGAAAGGTTTTAAATTTACAAGGCACTACCGATATAATGTAGGCTGAATTAGTCCATTATGTCGCTAAGTAAGTAACCATAAGGTCACTCAGCAACCCTTAAGTGTGAAGACAAATTCACAAAAATTTGAAAGAAGATGCAAGTCAGAAATCACACCAATGTGTGTATGACAATACATTTACAAATATTGCATAAAAGCAACAACATAAATAGCATGAAATATGTCCAAAATGCATGATTGGAGGAAAAGAAAAATAATGTTGTTGTAGAAACTTAATAACAATAAACTCAAACATCGCAATCATGCTATAAATCCAATATTCAATTTTAAATCAGAAGAAAATTGAATCTTATATGCCAAAAATATTCATGCTACAATTGATTCACATATGTACTAAATGATTCTTTAAACAAAATAAAACATAATTCTAGAAGAAATATTTTCCTAAATAAAGGAAACAAACTTTATATGTTTATACATAAACAAACACTTCTAGAGTCCATATTTCTCAAAATTAAAGAATCAATCCTTATTTTTTGTACTACCAACTTATATCATAATATTTTGAGATTCATCGGTAAAGGAAACAAATATTCCACAAGTGTATATAATAACCAAATATATATAACAAAACCCAATTTGCCTTATTTCTCAAAATAAACTTTTAAGTACAAAATGAATGTGAATCATTTTTAATTTCAAATAGAAATCAAACTAAAAGATATGATAAAAATATTTGAAAATTAATATAAAGTTTTAATTTTCAAAACAAATCAAATTCAAATACTTATTTTAGGCAACAAAGTGTATTTGCTATAAGAATAACCAAATAGGTATAGCTGCAAGATAACTTTATAAATAAGTTAAACCGAAAGATTTGATTTCAAAATAAAGAACCGAAAATAATTCGAATCATACTTAAATTCAAATTAAATAGTTATCATATCCATATGTAAAGCTTCAATTTTACAAGTTTCATTATCAGATATTAATTAAAACCAAATAATTAAAATTCAAGTAACCTGCTGAAGCTGTAATTGTCAATTCACATTCATGTGAAGGTTACATGCATGATTTAGCCAGAATCATCACTTACGGTAAATCATTATCAAATGAACATATACAGTAACCGCAACATAATATGTTTACAAGCAAAATAAACATGTGTACCTTTAATTGATGGATCCATATACCTTGAATAAATACTTAGTTCAAAAGGAAACAAGAATTGACCATAAAATTTAAAATAAAAAAAAAAAAAAAATGTTGTCATTTGACAGACTTTCACAACATAATTAGGTTTATAGATCACATCGAAAATTCCAAACAACCAATTATTTTTTTCATCAATTACAAAGTGGTGCACAAGAATTTACGTGGCTACTATTATACAGTTTTATGATTAATGTTCTTATGAAAATGTGATATCAACCAAAAGTCCATGATTCGAGTTAGAAGAGACGAAGTCTAAGTTTATCACCAAAAACACAAAGCAAATAAAACTAGGTCCAAACTGCACGTTTATTTGTCAAGCTGATTGGCAAATTTAAAATTAGGGTTCATAAAAAAATTGGGGAATAACACAAAACCCTTAGAAATTAAAATTCCATACAGAGACCATAAGTTATCCCAATAAATCAAACATGAAGACCGATACCACTTGTTAGATATTTAGGTTTAAATAAAACATATTTCATAAACATGTTCAATAATTAAGACTCAATAGCGGAAGCAAACAAAACATTGAACATGAATATGATCAGATCTACGATATGTTTGATTTACCAAGATATTAATAATTAGGTATTATGAATACCTGGATAAAAGCTTTGATGACAACCCTCTCAACAACAACGGTTAGAAACAGAGAGGAGATGATCTGATAGAAAAGCTCGAGAAAAAGTTAGCGGCGGCTGATTTCGTTCTTCCTCAACATATACCTTTATGTCTCAAGTTCTCTTTAGATGGGGAGAAGAGAGAGTTTTCCGTATGCGGTGTATTGGAGACCATAACCTCTTTTATATTGGATGACTATTAGGGTTTTCCATTATTTCGTTAATGTGTCATTCAGACATTCACTCATATTGAGTTCATATCAATTAATTAAATAAATAATTATCCGAACAGAAAATCTAGTTAGCCTTATGACCACTAATCAATTAAGGCTCACAAATAGCTAATATATTTTTGACAAAAAATAGGTAATATAATTATTATTACGATATTTGCCCACATAATGATATCAAAATCTTATATATAAAAGTTCTAAAGTCTCTTAGACAACTTTTTGGAGCAAAAAAAATTGTTGCAAATTTCCTTCCTAACTTTTTGTTCTTTCTTTATTTTTTTTTAAGAAAATGATTGCATATCTTATCTTATATATAAAAGTTCTTAAGTCACTTATATAACTTTTTGGAGCCAAAAAAGTTGTTGTAAATTTCCTTCCTAGTTTTTTGTTTTTTTTTAGAAAATGATCGCATATCTTATATATAAAAGTTCTTAAGTCTCTTAGATAACTTTTTGGAGCCAAAAAAGTTGTTGCAAATTTCCTTCTGAAGGTGAGAAAAACACACAAGAGGGGGGGGGGGGGGGGGGGGGGTTGAATTGTGTGTGGGCAGTTTTAAATTCTTTTTCTTTCTCAAAACTTTGGTTAAGTTCAGAGTTGAATTCTGAACCTTTTTCAGAGTGTTTATGCAGCGGATTAAATAGAGAAGAGAAAGGAAAAGAGAGACACACAATGTTTTTATACTAGTTCCTTCCACAAGTTGGAAGTAGTCTAGTCCCCCTGTCACTTACAGGAGATTTAACTATAATCAAACTGATTACAATTGCTCAGAACACAAAGTAATGAGACTTCAATGCTCAAACACCTAGTAAGAGACTTCTAATGCTCAAGACAATAAGTCAAGAGACTTCCAATGCTCAAGACACCAAGTCAAGAGACTTCCAATGCTCAGAACACAAAGTAATGAGACTTCCCTGCTCAAGACACAAAGTCAAGAGACTTCTAATTGCTCAGAACACAAAGTAATGAGACTATTGGTTGCTCAGCACGCAGGCTAAGACTTTGGGTTCAAACTGATTTACAAAGAAATACGTTTGTGTTGAACACTTGATCAAATATCAGAGGTGTTCACAAAATACAACTCAAATAAGACTCTAACACTTAAGGAATTCTAAGATAAACAATTGTAAGAATTCTTAAGTTATTTTGTGACAGAAAACGTAAAACAGAGTGTTTGCAGTTCTGGTGTTGCAGGTTGTTTTTCTGTACAGAGTCTTGGCAAATCCTCTTCAAAACTTCACCCTTTTATAGATCCAAAGATAGTTGTTGAGAATTTCCCATAAATCCAGCAAAGAGCCGTTGCAAATTGGAAGCTAGGTTAGCTGAAAATGTGTGCTGAACTGGGCAGAAAACAAAGCACGCATTTTTGAATCTTTTCCTTAAAAACTGGGGAATGTTTTGGCCAAGGAGACAACTGTTCCATTGGAGTTGTTCTGACACTGCAAGCATTAAATGCTGACAGAGACAGTTGCTTTTCCTTCCAGGTCAGACTTCAGAAGCTTCTTCAGACACTGTTCATCAGAAGCAGGTCTTCAGATTCACCCTTCAGAAGCACTGTTCATCAGACGCTCCCTTCAGACGTTGACTTTTGTTGACCTTCAGACTCAGCCTTCAGACGTTGACTTCTGTTGACCTTCAGACTCAGCCTTCAGACGTTGACCAACGTTGAACTTCAGACTCAGCCTTCAGAAGCACCCTTCAGACGCAGTCTTCAGACTCTGCCTTCAGAAGCACCCTTCAGACGCAGTCTTCAGACTCAGTCTTCAGAAGCTGCTTCAGACCCAGTTTTGCTTCAGACTTGCAACAAAGGCTTCTATGGTTTCCTTCTTGCTCTTAGCTTGTTCTTCCATAATCAATATTAATTACCAACATTAAGAACATGGTTCTGCACACTTAGAACAAAGCATTAGCAATACCAATTTTCTTTTTAACACTTTGTTATCATCAAAACCCAAAAGAGAGTTGTTCATACATTTTGTTCCAACAATCTCCCCCTTTTTGATGATGACAAACATAAGTATTAATTAGAAAATTGTTGTTAATTTAATTAACAAGTTGACTACAAGGTGTGAGGTTTGCAAGCCCCCCCTGAGTCTGATGCAGGTTAATTAAATTCAGTTTAAATCAGAAATGTGATAATTTCAGAATTGTTGTTAACTTTAATTAACAAGCTGACTTCAGGATGAGGTTTGCAAGCTCCCCCTTAGTATAATAATCCTCAAGGTTAGGTTTGCAAGCTCCCCTTGATTCTTATCCATGTTAATTAAATTTAACTTAAAACAATAAGGTGAAATTTTCACTCAGAATTGTAAATAACAAGCTAACTTCAGGTTGTGAGGTTTGTAAGCTCTCCCCCTAAGTCTGATAATCCACAGGATGAGTTTTGTAAGCTCCCTGAGTCTTATCCAAGTTATTTAAATTCATTTCAACTCACTAAGAGTAATTTATCTCATAGAGATTAAAGCAAAGACAAACAAATATTAAACTTTTCTCATAAGTTAATTTCAATCAGAATTTAACTGATGTTCTGAGCTCAGGAGTTAATACCTTTTACTCCCTCTCATAAGTTAATTAACTGACAGAATTAAACTTATATTTTGAGCTCAGGAGCCTTAATACTTGTTTACTTTTTCTCCCCCTTTTGTCATCAACAAAAAGAAAATTTTCAGATGAGAACTTTTCTGGATCACCAGTGATGTGGCTGTACATCTTGCTTTTCCACCATGAGAACTTTTTTGGATCACCAGTAAACATTGGGGGTTTATTGTGTGATCTAGATTTTCTTTCCTCAGTACCATAATCATATGATACAGAAGTACCAATACCTCTTTGATTTCTGGGAGAGGGTGGAGGTGAACTGCTGGATGGCATGTTTTTCTCAGGATCTCACTGACTCACTGTTAAGTGATTGAATATCAGAACCGGAGCTCTGATACCAACTGAAGGTGAGAAAAACACACAAGAAGGGGGGTTGAATTGTGTGGGTTGTTTTTCCTTTCTTTAAAAACTTTGGTTAAGTTCAGAATTGGATTCTGAAACTTTTTCAGAGTGTTTATGCAGCGGATTAAATAAAGAAGAGAAAGGGAAAGAGAGACACACAATGTTTTTATACTAGTTCCTTCCACAAGTTGGAAGTAGTCTAGTCCCTCTGTCACTTACAGGAGATTTAACTATAATCAAACTGATTACAATTGCTCAAAACACAAAGTTAAGAGACTTCAATGCTCAAACACCTAGTAAGAGACTTCTAATGCTCAAGACACAAAGTCAAGAGACTTCCAATGCTCAAGACACAAAGTCAAGAGACTTCTCTGCTCAAAGCACAAAGCTAAGAGACTTCTAATTGCTCAAGACACAAAGTAATGAGACTTCAGGATGCTCAGCACGCAGACTGAGACTTTGGTTCAAACTGATTTACAAAGAAAGAAGTTTGAGTTGAACACTTGATCAAATATCAGAGGTGTTCACTTAATACAACTCAGGTATACGACTCTACACTTAAGAAATTCTAAGATGAAAACTTAGTAAGAATTTCTTAGAGTTTTAGTGAACTTTGAATTTTGACAGCAAAACAGAGCACAGTTCAGTCAGTTTAGTTTCTTAAGTCTTAGCAAATTTTTTCTTCTTCAAATCTTCTGTCCTTTATAGAGGAGAAAAGAGCTGTTAAGAAGAACCCAGGTCAGCAATAGAGCCGTTGCAGTTGCAGCTTCAATCACGTTAACTTCATCCTTGAAATGGTATGTGAAGTTGAAGAGCAACGTTTAAAAATGTTTCCTTAAAAGGAATTGAGTGTTTCGTCCAAGGAAACGTGAGTGCAGACATCAGTTCTGACTTCTGAGAATGTTGCAGAGCAGTTGGTACTGTTGACAGTGACATCACACTTTTCCTTCCAGGTTAGACTTCAGAAGCTTCTCAGGAAATGTTCATCAGAGGCAAGTCTTCAGACTCAGGTCTCAGACGCACCCTTCAAAAGCACTGTTCATCAGACGCACTGTTCATCAAACACACTTCTTCAGACGTTGACTTTCGTTGACCTTCAGACTCTGCCTTCAGACGTTGACTTCTATTGACCTTCAGACTCAGCCTTCAGAAGCACCCTTCAGACTCAGCCTTCAGAAGCACCCTTCAGACGCAGTCTTCAGACTCAGTCTTCAGAAGCTGCTTCAGACCCAGTTTTGCTTCAGACTTGCAACAAAGCTTCTATGCTTTCCTTCTTGCTCTTAGATTGTTCTTCCATAACCAATATTAAATACCAAACATTAAGGACATGGTTCTGCACACTTAGAACAAAGCATTAGCAATTCCAATTTTCTTTTTAACACATTGTTATCATCAAAACCCAAAAGAGAGTTGTTCATACATTTTGTTCTAACACAAACTTCACCTACATCTGGAGGATACCAATCCAGGAAGGAAATCCACTAAGTAGTATTAATTCTAAGACTCAAGTCACATCCCCTGTTTTTCCAGCCTTATCACTTAATCACTACCCGTATAGACTTCTACCTAGGAACTCCTAGATATAAGAACCCACTTACTTCCCAATCAAGTAATCACAGCCCAGTGATTATCAGACTCTTAAACAATCAAAGAACGAAGTCACACTTCAAAACAACAAAGACATCACTCGTGCTTAAAAGCTTTAAGTGAATTACAACTCAAAACAAACTAAACCAACTCTAAACACTTGAGTGGTGTACAAAATAGAGCAACAACTCACAAACTCAAAAACACTAAGACTCTTATAATGTTAACTTCTGGTTTTTCAATCAAGTCTTCAATAGCAACGTGCTCCTTAAATAGCTTAAACAGCAACCATAATTCCGAACCAAATCTTCAAAGATATAATCCCAGAATTATTTTAGAAGCAAATAGAAGCACATATATTTCTGAATTATATTTTGCAAAGATTCCTTTGAAAATATATTCATCAATAAAAGAAACCAATCTTCAACAAAGATCTTCACGCAAATTAATCAGTCTTCTAGAAACAGCAGCCTCAATAAATCTTCAAACAAATCTTCAAAAGATACTGAAAGAATTAACAGAACAAACGCAGAAATTCAGCTTCTGAAATGCAGCTTCTGAAATTCAACAGAAGTCAGCGTCTGAAGGCAGCTTCTGAAGGTCAACAATAGTCAACGTCTGAACAGTGCGTCTGAAGACCAGTTCTGTGTCTGATGAACAGTACCAGCGTCTGAAGACCTTCGCAGAGCGCAGTGGCTTCGTAGAGCAAAGTTATCAGCTTCTAAAGTACTGTAGCTTCTGACCCAGCTTCTGAAGATGCACAAAATGATATTTTCAGCTACTGAAGCACAAATTAGCTTCTAAAGACGCATTGCTTGCACATTTTGATTTTACCAAACATGTAGCCAACATTCAGATATCTAACAAATAATACCAAGATTGCAGAGATTGTATGCATCAACTCACACAGCCGAAAAAATGATGTGGCATTATTACAATAAAACAAATACAGGTGTGATGCGACATCCTTGTGACGGGGTGGCATGGAAGCACTTTGACGCAGTACATCCTGATTTTGAAGAAGATCCACGTAATGTGAGGCTTGGATTATGCTCTGATGGATTTGTCCCGTATATCCAAAAGTCGGCAGCGCCTTATTCTTGTTGGCCAATTCTTCTTACCCCGTATAATCTTCCTCCTGAGATGTGCATGTCAAAACCTTATTTGTTTTTGACTTGTGTTATACCAGGACCTAATAGCCCATTAGATGGTATAGATGTGTATTTACAACCCTTAATTGATGATTTGAAGAGATTGTGGATCGGTGAATCAACATATGATATTGCAAGGAAGGAGAATTTTAGGATGAAGGTAACTTTGATGTGGACTATTAACGACTTTCATGCATATGGAATGTTGTCTGGATGGTCGACTCATGGTAGATTGGCTTGTCCACATTGCATGGAAGAAACAAAAGCGTTTAACTTGCATCACGGAAGAAAGAGTTCGTGGTTTGACTGCCACCGTAGGTTTTTACCAGCAACACATGAATTTCGTAAGAAGAGGAATTTGTTTCGTAAAGGACAAACAGAAAATGATGGTCCGCCTCCTAGGACAACATCAGAGGAAGTATTTTGTAGAGTCAGTGAATTAGGACTTTTGAAATTCCCAGATGTTGGCAAAAGAGTCAGACACCCACAATACGGTGACACGCACCATTGGACTAAAAGAAGTATCTTCTGGGACCTCCCTTACTGGAAAGACAATTTACTGAGACATAATCTTGATGTTATGCACATTGAAAAGAATTTTTGTGACAATATAATTTACACGGTGATGAATGTCTCTGGTAAAACAAAAGATAATGAGAAGGCTAGAATGGACTTGCCATTGATTTGTAAGAGACCAGATATGGAGGTACAACTTCTTCCAAATGGAAAATATCTAAAACCTAAGGCTATTTACAGTCTAACTGCTGATGAAGCAAAATCTGTTTGTCAATGGTTGAAAGAATTAAAGATGCCAGACGGATATTGTTCTAACTTGTCAAGGTGTGCCGACGTCAACTCCGGAAGACTGCATGGAATGAAAAGTCATGATTCCCACATTTTCATGGAACGCTTACTTCCAATTGCATTTTGTTCATTGCCAAAAAATGTTGTAAACCCGTTGACTGAAATTAGCGAATTTTTTAAAGACTTATGTGCTTCAACCTTGAGGATGGATGAACTTGTTAAAATGGATCAGAATATTCCAATCACTCTTTGTAAGTTGGAGCAAGTTTTTCCCCCGGGTTTCTTTGATTCTATGGAACATCTTCCAGTGCATCTCGCATATGAAGCTTTGTTTGGTGGACCTGTTCATTATAGGTGGATGTATCCTTTTGAAAGGTTCATGGGTTATGCAAAGCGGATGGTTAGAAATAAAGCAAGGGTTGAGGGATCAATAGTTGCAGCTTACGTGGTTCGGGAAACAAACTATTTCATATCTCACTACTTCGACAACTTGATGTTGATCCCAAGAAATACACGAAATGAAGTTATTGTTGAAAGTGAAGAGTGTCAGTCAGCCTTATCAGTTTTTCGTCACCACGGACGTCTTTGTCATTCAGGGAACGATTACTGGATGAACGATGCTGAGTTGCAGTCAGCGGCCATTCATGTGATGATTAATTGCATCGAAGTTGGACCATACATTGAGATATTTCAAGGATTAAATATTGACAACATATATACAACTTTTCAAGGATGGTTTAAACATCAGTTGCTAAATGCTCATCCGACTACACAGATATATAAGTTGAGGGGGTTAGCCGAAGGTCCAGGAAGAAAAGTTAAACAACATCACACTTACTTTGTCAACGGATTTAAATTTCATACTCAATCACGGTCGGTGGGCAAAAAAAACAATTAACAGCGGTGTTTACGTCTAAGGAATCAGTGATGGAGGTGAAGATGACTTCTATGGTGTGATCAAACACATATTTGAAGTAACTTTCCTATATGTAGATGAACCTAACAAAGTTGTATTATTTTACTGTGACTGGTTTGACCTTGCAAATGGGATGAGAATTGATCCAAAGTATAAAACTGTTGATGTACGAATGGACAGAAGGTATAATGCATTTGACCCTTTCATTTTGGCAAGCAAAGTTAGTCAAGTGTATTATGTACCTTATCCTTCTCACCACCGATGCAAACATGGATGGTGTGCTGCTATCAAGTGTAAACCAAGAGGTCAAATTGAGACAAAAGTTCAAGATAAAGAAGTACCTTACCAAGATGATGAAATATCACATGTTCCAGAAGTGATTGAAGTCGATCCTGCTACATATTTGGTTGACATAGATGTTGACGGTCAGCAAGTTGATGCTGAAATGTTAGCTGAAATGTTGCTTGTTGACACTGACAGTGGGGATGAGTCTAGCAACTCTATAGACAATGGGGAAGATGCAATTAACCCCGACAACAATGTGGATGATTTTTATTATGACGATGTTTAATGTACGATTTTATCATATGAATTATTTTAATCTTGTATATATAATGTGACAATATTTTATTCATTATATTAATTATTGTTTATTGTATTATGACAGGGATGTATGGGCAAGACAAAGATAGGGGTAAGGGTCATGTTGTAGAGTCCGGGAAGAAGAAGAAGAAAAATAAGTATCAAAACATAATAGATATTACCTCAGAAGAGACCAGATCATGGCGCCGTCTACCATGGGTTTCCTTCCGTAACATTGATGAACGGACTATTACTCCTATTCCGACTACTTCTACTACTACTACTACTACTACTACTACTACTACTACTACTACTACTCCACCACCTTACTCCACTCTATTCACAACTATTCCTCCCGCATCATTTCCGACCATTCCCCCCGCATCATTTCCGACCATTTCTCCCACATACACTATGCCTGGATTTGTTATGCCTGGATATAGTCCGCTCTCATCACATTCACCGGGTTTCAATACCACCCCATATACTATCCGACAAGGCCTTAACGTACCTGTTCCTCCCGTTCCTCCCACAAGATCATCAACAGACCTGATGCAAGAATTAATACAAGATGGAAATTTCTTAGGCTTAATGAACGTTGTTGAACATAAGCCTCAACAGCATCAGCAGTACCAACATGAAGAGCCACCAGCATCAGCAGCAGCACCAGCATCAGCAGCATCAGCAACATCAACATCGACAGCACCACGACGAGGACGACGTCGCTACATCGAAGAATTGTAATATGTGGATAAGCAACTTAGGATTACACCGACACCTGGATCGTAAGTATTAAAATTTGAATTTGTTAACCATGTTTGACTTAATTTTTATTTGTTTTTTAAATGCATAATTTAATTAACACTTCAAATTTGTAGGTTTGAGCCATCCAAGGAGTGACCGAATTTATTCGAGGAGCCATCCAGATGTTTTACCCGAAAGATAGGTGTTGGGCCGTCTATAAACATCTTACTATAGACGACAGGGCGGCACTTTTTAAATACTTTTCGGTAAACACAATTTATTAAATATTAAAAATTGTAATTACTTTATAACATGCTATATTTTTAAAAATTTTAATGTCTAATAATTTTTTTGTTTATTGCAGAAGCGTTGTATCTGGCCTCGAGAAGTCCATCTTCTTGTAGAGAAGCTCTTTCACAAGTTAGCTTCCAAACGTTTATCAGATTTGTTATATGATGAACAGGAGGAATGGAAAAAACACAAGGGCAACTACCGTACAGAGTGGATCGGGGAAAAAGCATGGGAAGACTTGGTGAAGTATTGGTTAGAAGATCCAAAATTTAAGAACCGTTCCAGAGCTAACAATGAGAACAGATCATCTGTTATAGGAGGACATAGGCACGCACAAGGATGTGTCAGTGCCCCTACCCATGCGAGACATCTGGTAAAAAAAATATTTCACTATTTCTATTTCTATACATGTATATATTAGATAAAGTCAGATGTTCTAATTGGTTAATATTTTTCGTGTACAATTAGGCAAATCCTTGGAGAGAGATCCTTATCCAAATGAGGTCCAAAGAGAGACTTATTTCAGCCAGCGTACTGGTCAGTATGTCGATGCTCGAGCTAGCAATACCCATGTAAATTTACAAATATTCGTAATATATTTTAATTAGAAAAAGAATGTGAATTAGTAAAGAATTATGTTGTTAACTAATATGAAATATGTTAATTATTATTATTATTATTATCTAATTTTTATTTGACTTTATTTGTAAACAATTATTATTATCTAATTTTCTTTACTTTTCTTTATAGGCATCTTATGACGAGTACGTAGCACAGTTTTTGGCGCAGAATCCTGAGATTCAATCGCATGATGAAATTCCTGACTCCATCAAAATTGAATTATGGGTAAAGGCTACAGGAGGACAACGAAGACCGGACAAAGTATACGGTCTTGGAGCGTTAGCCGGCAACGTGGTGCATGGAAATTTGTTCCATGCTCCTGTTCTACCAGAGTCCAGCTCAGCTTGTTCTGGATAGTTGTCTCCTGAGATGCAAGCAATGATAACTCGAATGAACGAGGAGTTGCAAAGTCAAAAGGTGGTGTTGCAAAATCAAAATGAGCTGTTGGAATCTCAAAAGGAGGCGTTGGAATCTCAAAAGCAGGCGTTGGAAGCTCAAAATAAGGCGTTGGCAAGGAAAGATGAGACAGAGAAGGAGCTAAGGAAAGAAATGAATGTCTTTCGAAAATTCCAAAAGATGATGACAAAGAAGTTCATGGGTGGGAGAAAGAGTAGAAAGACATCTGATTCATCGTCGCCTGCATCGAGTCAATTTTCACCGACACATCATCATATACATGACGACGACGGCGATGATGATAATGACGAGGACGAGGACGAGGAGGAGGATGTTGATAGCGACTAATTTATGTTTTTGTTTCGTAAATTTTATGAATATTGTCGTTGATAGCGAGTAATTTATGAATATTGTCGTTGTGTACTCAAATCATTATTTTTATTTTATTTAATTTAACAAAAAAAATATTTTTTTTAGACAAGACCAAATAAAATATTTATAATATATTTTTTCAAATTTTTCAAAAATAATCGATTTTTTAAAATAATTCCTAGGAAATTAAATGAGGGAAATGAAAATTGGAGAAGAGAGAAACGAAAATTTAAAATTTTTAGGGGGAAGGTTTCCTAGGAATTTTTTCCTAGGAAATTCCTCGAAAAACGTGACAGAATTTTTTTCTCTATAAATAACACACTCTACTACACATTTCATCATTCATTCATTCATCTCTACTCAAACATATATTTATCCATCTCTATATTTTCTTCTTCCTCTTCTTTTTCATCTTCTTCAACAATTTTTAAACACATCTAATTTTTTATCTTCTTCAACAATAATCTCTTATAATTTTTTCAACATAAATCTTCTTCTTCTTCTTCTTCTTTCAACAACTCTTCCACAACAATTTTCCATCTTCATTAAAACCAATTTCTTCAACAATAATCTCTTATCATTTTTTTCAACATTAATTTTCTTCTTCTTCTTCTTCTTTTATCAACAACTCTTCCACAACAATTTTTCATATTCATTAACACAAATTTTCATCTTCTTCAACAATAACATCTATTTATTTATTTTTTTCAAAATTTGAAATTCGCGCTTTTTTTTTTTCAAATTTTTTTGGTGCAATTTTTAGAAAATTAAACTATTCAATTTTTTTTGGCGCAATTTTTCAAAATTCAAATTTTTTCCAAATTTTTGGTGCATTTTGCAAATATTTCAAATTTTTTTGGCGTAATTTTTCAAATTTTTTTCAAATGTTTTTTGCACAATTTTTCAAATTTATTTTGGCGTTGTTTTTTAAAAAATTGGCGCTATTTTAAAATTTGAAAATTAATTTTTTTTTTAAAAAATTAATTATTTTTCTCGAAACAATTTTAAAAAATTTTCAAAATTTTTAAAAAATTTCGATTTTTTTTTTTGGCGCAATTTTGAAATTCGAAAATTTTAAATTTTTTATTAAAAATTAATTATTTTCCTCGAAAATTCCTCGGTAACAATTTTCAATATTTTAAAAAAAAAATTTTGGTGCAAATATTTTAAAGATTGGCACAATTTGAAAATTTAATTTTTTTTTTAAAAAATTAATTATTTCCTCGGAAACTAACCATTAAAATATTAATAAATTTTCTCGGAAATTCGTCGGAAAGCAACTCTAGTTTGCAGAAATGCTTTCCTGCAGAATTTTCCTCGGAAATTTCTAGGAAAGCTTCTGACAGAAAATTCCTAGGAAATTCCTCGGAAACTCGTAGGAATATATTGAAAATTTCCTATGAAAATTTTCGTCGGAAAATTCCTCGGAAAACACCGTTCCGACGAAATTAGGGTGTTTTCCTAGGAAAAAACTAGGAAATTTTATAATTTCTTGTAGTGATATTAACTAAGATAAACTTATGAACAACATCATTAAAATTCAAATTGTAGATCTAATAGGCTACCTTAAGATTTTTGTTTCTGTGATTTTGATCTTGCATTTTCTATTTATTATTTATTTAGGTCATAGATAGTTATGAATGATAAGATGCGGATTTCTGATAACTTGAATGTTTGTAATTGTTGTATAAGGAGAAATAGATGTATATTGATAGCCCCGCAAGTGTACAGTTCTATGGAGTAGTAAAAAGAGTATCGATCCACATGGAGTTTGTTAAGTACAAAGTTTGTTTGGTTTAAAATTCAGATGTTTGAAAAGCGTCATGGGATTCAGGTTTTCATCTCAATGTCTAATCTATTACATTCCTTATCTATTTTTGGAACAAGAAGGGTCTTGTACAAATCCTCTAAGGTTGTGATGATAACAAGGTATTGACGAACAATTGGAATACTAACATATGTTTGAGTGTGCAGAATCAAAGATAGAATCTATCATTCAATGATGAACATATGAAGAGCATCAGAAGGACCAAGAGAAGCTAAGAAGACTGTGGTAAAATATCTGAAGGAAGGTCAATCAGAAATCAACGTCCTAAGAAGACGGGTACCACACAAAAGCTGGTGAGTTACCTCAACAGACTCTGTGATGGTCATTAGACTCAGAAGCAGACCACAGACTTGGATGACCCTCATATTTGAGAAAATCCCGAGGGACCTAGAATCCATGTAAGTTTTGTCTTCTTCTGTGAACTGTCACAATCAAGGATCTGATAGGTACAATTATTTTGTCTTCTTCTGTCTACGTTCACAAACAGACAAATGACCTCAATAACAAAAAAAATGCAACGAATAATTCTTCTTTCTGCAAAGGAAAATCCAAAGACCATTCAACAAAATTATCAATATCCGTCAAAACACTTAGGATTTTTGTATCAAAGTTTATATCTTAGAAATCCTAGAGTTGTAAGAGAGTATGTTCATTTGAAGTGTAGAACAAATTAGAAGTCTCAAGCTTATGATGCTTGAGCGTATAAGTCTCCTGGTAAAACCTTGTGCATTAGAAGTCTCTAAGATGTGTCCTTAGAGCATTGGAAGTCTCTTGTTTTCGTGCTTGAGCATTTGTAAGTCTCTTGGAGTTGTCTTTGAGCAAGGAAGTCTTTAGGAGAGTCCTAGAGCAAAGGAAGTCTTAAGCAGTTGTGCTTAAGCAAAGGAAGTCTGTAGGAAGAGTCGTAGAGCAGGAAGTCTTGAGCAGGTGTGCTTAAAGGAAGTCTTTAGGAAGAGTCCTAGAGCAGGAAGTCTTGAGCAGGTGTGCTTGGCATAAGAAGTCTCTTGGAAGGGTCCTTGAGCAATTTGTAATCCAGAATGATTATAGTGAAATCCCTTGGAAGTGCAAGGGGACTCGACTACTCATGTGTTGTGGGAGGGTATAAAATTGCTTTGTGTCTGCCTTCTCTCTCTCTCTGCCTTTATCTTTGTGTTTATGTACTTTATCCGCTGCACTCAGACTCTGTATCAGAATCTGTATACCTCAGATTCTGAACAGCTTTTTAACACACAGAAAAAGGAACCAGAAAAAGACAACACAATCCAACCCCCCTTCATGTGTTTTTCTCACCTTCATCTATTTCTCTATTCTATAATGAAATATTTCTAAGGACAAAGCATTCAATTGGTATATCATGTTTCCTCTCAGAATACATGAACGTATCTCAACAATAATTAAGCTAATTTTCATGGTTGATTATTACTGAGACCCTTTGAGCGCAACCTTATTATCCCAAAATTAATCAAACCTATATTTGCAGATTTTTTAAGAGACTTGTCTAATCTCATTTGTTAGAATATCAAACTTCACCTCTCGGTTCTTCGTTTGATATTTAAAGTTTGAATCGATATCAATATTAAACCTCACCTTTCGGTTCTTCGTTTAATATTAGATATCAAATTTAAAGACTATGAGAATAGATTAGACAACAATTTCATATAAAATAGAGTTTAGACTTGGCTTTGTATATGGATCAAATCATTAGATAATTCCCACAATCCCAAGACTAGAAGAGTCTACTCACAAATGATCATAGTAGCCAAGGGATTAAAATATAAAGACATGAAAGTAAAAAGCATAAAAGTAAATGACTGGAGATGTAAAGAACAAGAAATAAAAGAGAAGAATGTAAAGTGATTTGAATGGTTTGAAGAGTTATCTACATTACCTTTTTGGTAAGATGTTTATGTCACCAAATTAATCATCTTTCAACATAATTTAGTGGGAGTTATATATTTCAAGTTCTTGTTGGCATGTTGAGGTTAAGGCTTTCGGTCACCTGCAATTTGTTTCATGTCTAACAAGAGGTCGAAATTGTCATGCTTATATCAAATAAGGCAACAAAAAATAATAAGAAGTTGGACATACGATGATGTTGGGGACGATTGGTTTGTACTTCATGACACTTGTTAAGAGCTTGTGTCCAAGTGGATTTTAATATGCAAAGTCTAACATTTTTAGTATTATATAATAAAACAATAACATGGATCAACAAGGATGCGGGAACAATTGTTTGCTGTGACAGAACACTCATCGTGATGGTAAGCTAAAATTGGTGTTGACATTGTCGGATAGGTGTGTCACCACTCGAATAACATTGTTGTACCAATTCCTTGTTTTAGGAAGTTGTCAGAGATTGTTGACTCAAAGCAGAGTCTATTGAAAAAATATAACTAAACAAAGCAGGACTAGTTTGTGTTGAAGAAGTAATATACCAGCTCATTGATGATGTCTATTGTCAAAGGCATACACCTGTTTCCAGGTTGGTCATTATTTCCTCATGAAATTTGGAGAGAATTAAGTGTATTCTTCTTTGATCAAAAGACTTTGTTGCGAATCTTGACGAAGTGGAAACAGATTGGAATCCTCCGTGAGTAAAATTGGATTTGGTGGTTTCGGTCTTTTGAGGAGAAAAGATGGGGAAAACTAGTTTCTCACATACAACACCACTGGTTTGACGTGATCAGGAGAACAATGTATGGTGCGATGAGCTTGTTGTAAAGTTGTAGCTAGGGTGACAGGCCGGTGTACCTGTAGGAACTCTAACGCTCAAATCAGAAATTACAGGTAGAATATTAGGGTGCGGGGTTAAGGGTAGATTAATTTGTAGCTTAGAGGACTGAAAAAGTACTCTTATATAGTGGAGAAGTGAGATTCTTAGAAATTATTTGTTGTATAGTCGTTGGTTAACAGTTACAGAGGGGGTGGCCAATAACTGCAACACGTTAAAGTTTGAATCTTGTGAGACACACCTCATGGTGAGGTGAGGGTGTGAATAGATCTAGTTAGGCTTAAGTGGATTCGGCCTGTTTTATGAACTCTGGGCCAATCCAGAACATTATTAAGTTATTTCCCTTCCCAAATTTCATTTCACCAAAATATTTCTCTCTCCTCACTCTCTTATCTTCGGCCGCGGTCACCACCACCATATGCATTGTCATGTCATCGTTGTTTCTCAACCAAATCGCGTGAACGAAGTACAAAATCAAAGTTCTCACAAGACACTATTCAACCGCATGTGACTCAAGGTTGTTCAAAGAGGTAATCCCGTCTTTTTTCTCTACAATTTTCGGCAGCCAACACCTTTTTTTTAAAGGGGTGCCATTTTTCTTGTGCTAGTGCTTTTATTGCTTTGTTAATGTTTTTTTTTATCGTCCTTGAGAGTTTGCAAATGAAAAAATAATTGCGATTAGATTGTCTTAAAATTTTAACGATGTTGGAAAATGTTTGAAACGTAAAATTTATTAGAGATATATGTCTTAGATGAGCTGATCTATGGATTCAACCAATTAGTTTTAAAAAATATTGTCAAGAACAAATGACGCACCTTTGAAGGGTATTTTTGTCATTTTTTAATTGTTTAAATATTGAAATAAGTTGATTATTAGATCCACCTTGTCAAGACGGTTGAAATAGATCCGTGGTTTGCGACGTTCCGACGATGTATCAATTTATTAAGATTTTTAGAAAATTGTCAAAATCAGTGTCACAATTTGTGACTGATTTACACTGTCCAAGTGATTTTCAAAATATCTGCGCTACAGCTAGTGAAAATATTTTGTCAGTGATTTTGAGTTAGGTTGACTAAGCCGAAGTCTATGCCAAACGTAATAGACACAAAGGAAACTTTGTTGAAAATTTGTAAGAAAAATCTTTTTTATTTAGTCTTAAACGAAACTATATTGGAAAATTGTTTGAACATAAAAAGTATTTCATAAATTACTTTGAGTTTTTCTAAAGTCTCTTAGAAAACTTGAAGTATTTGAGATAATGTTATGTTGGAAATTTTTAAGAAACTACATCATTTCACTCTACTATCGTCTGACTCAATGTACCAAATAATATTCGGAAAAAAACAAATAATAATCATAAATTGTTTGAAAAGAAAAAAAAATTATTGAATTTTAAATTCACACACATATATATGACCAAATATAAATAATAGTGTTTTTTAGGTAATAAAGATATACTAAAAATCTTGTCAAAAAATGTAGTAAAAACGTTAAACTATTATGAATATTATATTTGAAATATAAATTCATTAATTAAATTGTCAAATTAAGATTTGACTGAATAGACTAAATAATAATATTAAATAGTGCTATTTATTACGGGTTTGACTACAATATATGGTTTTTGTAATCTTTAAACTCTTGTTGTCTTATAAAGGTAAACACAATTCACGTTTATCAACTTGTTATTTTCTTATCATTTCTTACTAAGAATAATATATGTTACAAACCTAATATATAAGAACTTATTGCAGGCTAAGCTCATTACACAAACAATAATAAGAACACAAAAGAATGAGTGAAGGAGAACAGAAAAAAGTGAAAGTGGCAGAGGAGGAAGAAGTAGATTTGATCAGCAATCTTCCCGATGCACTTTTAGGTTCTATCATTTGTCTACTTCCATACGTGGAAGTTGTGAGAACAAGTGTGCTTTCCAAGCGATGGGAGTCATTATGGAAGAACACTCCTGACCTTAGTTTTGACCAAAGACAAATGTTGAAGTCTTTGATTGAAGATTACATTCAAAATTCTCCACTTGATCACCGCCTTACAATGGCTATGCAGCGCAAGGTAATTTTTATAAGATTTATGTTTTAATTTAGGCTTAATTGCAGTTTTAGCCTCTTAACTATCACGAACTTGCAATTTTAGCCCCCTATAAAAAACAATAACAAATCAGCCCCTATGTTTAGCCTCTTTTGCAGTTTTGGCCCCCAGGTAAATTTTGACCAATTCAACGCAGACGTGGCACCGCCAATCTTCTCACCGTTTGCCACGTGGCACCTCACTTAAGTGATGTGGGTGCCACGTCTGCGTTGAATTGATCAAAATTGGTCTGGGGTGCCAAAACTGCAAAAGGAGCTAAACATAAGGGGCTGATTTGTTATTGTTTTTTATAGGGGGCTAAAATAGCAAGTTCGTGATAGTTAGGGGGCTAAAACTACAATTAAGCCTTTAATTTATGCTTTATGAATAATTAGATATATTAATCAAATGGTTCACATTTTCATGTAGAGAATCTAATTACATATTTTAGCTTCCATTTTCTGAATGAACTTTAATCCTAAAGGCGTTTGAGATATGAATAATATATTGATGGAATTCATGCATGACAGGTAGATCCTAAAAATGAGGAATATTTTGATGTAATTGCTGAAGCAGCCATGATGATTACATCAAATATTGACAATCATATTGGTCCCTTGAAGAGTTGTACCATTCGACACTTGCCAGAGAGTTGTGCAAGTGGGGATGTTGTGGGGTGGATGAGGAAATTACTAGAAAAAGGGGTGATTAAGGTTTCAATAGAACGTGAATCTTGTGATTATCGTAACGGAGGAATATCAGACATGGATGTAAAGCTTGCTGCATCGACCATTGATTTACCTTTTGAGGTTTTCTCCAATTTTAAGGTTCTTGAGTTGAAGAGCTATCGTTTTAACACTACACCCTCCCCTGATTCCCAACAGACTTTAAAAACACTTACTCTTAACAAAGTGCGTATTATATCGAACACTTTTCACTATATTCTCTCCTATTGTTCATCTCTTGAAAACCTTATCGTCGAGAACTGTGATTTCTTAACAGATGAGCTTAAGATTGTAAGTCCAAGTCTGAAATATATTAAAATTTGTAATGTGAATGAGCTCAGGATTTTGGTTTCTGCCTTTAATGTTGAAGTCATAGAGATTGACTCCATTATTTGTAGTCATGAAGATTTGGTCTTTGAGGTCCCAAAACTTCAGGTTCTTCGTGCTTACACTGATTTTCAAATGCTTGGAGAAATTGTATTTATTGATGAAAGAAAGCTTTTGACAACAAGGGATATTATAGAAATTTGCGGTGGTATTCTGGTATGTCTTTCTTCACTTGAAAAATTGATTAACTTCAAGTTTCCGTTTTTTATTCAAGCATATAATACATTTTTTTTTTATTCTGGTATGTTCTAAATTTTTGCTGCATCTAAATTATCCTTTGGATATATGTATAACTTAACATATGGTCAATATTCAATTACATTGAATGTTACAATGATTTTTGTAGATGCAAATAAGTGAGTCAAGGATAATGATTAAAGTTTAATATCCCTTAATGCAAGTATGATTCCTTTTTGATGGGAAATACTCCCTATAAAAATATCATAGCTTATTATATGTGGACTAACTGAGTAATTGTGATGGAATGATTAAACTTGTTGTTTATGGTATCTATTTAATGCTTAGGGTGAGCACTGCCTAGTAACCAAGTATGCCAACACCACCTTATTGAATATTAATAAAAGCTTCCCCATACTAAAAATATTGCTTAGAGTGAAATAATCCAATTTGATTTTGCTCCTTAAAAAAATGTCATGTAAAAAATAGACAAGTATATAATAGTTTCTTACTTAAGATTAGTATCTTTACTATTCATGTAAATATATAATTTAGATTGATAAGTATCGCTAATAAAATTTTACAACAACCCATGAATTTATTTAAACAGTTAAAGCTTTGAATGCATCCTCGTAATGTAGCATTGCTATATTTTCTGAACATTTATGTCAATTTGTTTTATGGGTAATGTTAACATGTATCTTTAGGACATATGAAAAGGATGCCAAAATTGAAAATTATGTATTGGAAATGATGTAAATATATTTCTCAAAAGATTGGTAATTAATTTTTCTCATTAAATATTTTCTATTTGAAGAATTCTTAACATGTGATATGAAGGAACATGTTAGCATGACCCTTGTTTGATAACTATCTTTCTTGATCGTCGTAGGGTCATCGTGGTTCAGGCATGGGAACTATATTTAAAAATTTAGTTACTCTTTGCCTCGACTTTGAATTGAATAGTAGCAGAAATACCATAGCTCTTTCTTTTGCACTCAAGTCATGCCCGCAGCTAAGGAATCTTCAAATAAATAACCAGGTATGCTTAGGATTAATTTAGCCATATCTTTTCAACTATCTTTACTTCAGTTACATGTGTTTAATTATTCAAGTTTTAAAATGGCGTGTAATAGGAATTGTGGTAGCAACGATAATATTTTTTTATTTCATTGTGATCGTGATTGTAGTCAAATTAGTCATATTTGACCATGATATAACTATAAATCAATCATGATTTAAATTATGCTTAACTATATTTTTTGACATTTTTTCTCTTATACTCTAGGTCAAGTTAGATTACTATGATCAGAATGACAATGATAGTCTTCCTTACCCCGGAGGTTTGTTTTGGCTCAAAAGGGACCCTTGTAGGTGTGTAAGCCGCAACCTAAAGTCTGTTTGTATAAAGGGATACAAAGGTGGAGAGTTTGAATTTGAGTTCGTTAAGTACTTAATATTAAATGGCGGAGTTATGGATAATATTACCATTTGGTTTTTGGATGAATGTTCATGGGATGAAGTTGTAGCAACTGCATGTTTGCGGTCATATCCAAAACTCTCTCCTAAATTGTCAATTGATTTGAAACCTGGGACCGAGTATATACAGAAGTATGGTGGTAGCTTTGATGAGTGGGTGAGAACCCTAAAATAAAGTGGTTGATGAAAAGCTGAAGTGTTTTTGTTGTCATTAATCTTGGGTTTAAACCTCTCAAATTGTTATAAGACTTATGTTGGTGTTTTTATTTGATCGCTTTCGATCTTGGATTTTCATTTGATAATTTTCTATCTAGGATTTTCATTTGATAGTTTTGTATCTTGGATTTTCAAAATAAACATGTCATATGTTCTCATATTCTCTAAACACTAGTGAGTTTAGTTTATTACAGTTTTCAAAATAAAATTATTATATATATATATATATATATATATATATATATATATATATATAAGGCAACAACACATGCATAAATTTACATGATCGTAGTGAAAATTATTGTACAAGGCTACAAGCACAATGAATGAATCTACCGTTAAAAAAACACACAGAGCGTCTAATTACATGCCTATTATACACTGTACAATAATTTAGGTGGATAATCGTAGAAAGAATTTTAGAGAACTTTGAGAACCAAATTACTGTACACCCAAATAATTTGCCGATCTTGAATGATAATATTTCTTAATTCTTATCCTGCTTAATTTCTAGCAGTTAGCAATATCACTTTTAATCGCGCCTAAGAAAGATTAGAGTGAGAAGGGGCATAGTTGTAATTTCAACCCAAGTATTTAAGTGTCCAAACCAACATTCCCATTCATTTTCTCCCCCTTTTTCACACACATCAGCTGAAGCAACTTCTCTTCTCCTCTCCCTAAGCTTCGGCCCTCTCTCATAATCCCTTAAACACTCAAATTGTTACCAATTCCTCAATGAAAACAACATGCGATTGCCTTATTGTGATCCTTAGAACCTTGGGTTTAACATGCAAGCTTGATTTTCTCATTCCTTCCTCTGTTTTGGACCGAACTTTGGTTCTCAAAGTTGATTATGGCTTGCATGTGTGAGCTGTTGAGTTATAATGGTTTGTATGGTATTTAGAAACAAGATAATGGAAATTGGACTTAGGCAGAAGCTTGGGTGTTTGGTTTGAAGAAGGAAGCTTGAAAAGAAGTTGAAGAATGAGCATAAGTTGAAGCAAGAATTGAAGTGGATGAATAAGTTGATTGTGGGTTAAGCTTAAGCAGTTTTTCAGAAGCTTAAAGGTGAGTTATTCATTAAGTTTGAATTTGATGTTGGTGCTGGAATTGATTGTGAAGGTTAAGCTGTTTATGGCTGGGTTTTATGGAATTGGGTCAAATTCGTATGGCATATAGGTGCTATTTTCGTCATAAGTTTTGCTGTGTAACCAGGAATTGAGTGATTGTTGAAGTATCAGATTCTACACTCAATTCCCTTCAGTTTGGATAAAAAATTTGTATGTTTTGGATTAGAAATGAATTCGGAAAACGCGTTTGAAGTTTCGACATTGATGCTGGAGATTTTGGCATGGATTTTGCGAAATAAGCTAAAATGTAAGTTTAAGCTGGTTATGAATGGTTCCGGAACTGAATATGTATGCTTAAATGGCAGAGCATGAATTTGGTTGAAGTTGAAATGCAAAAGTTAGAAGCAGAAGCAATTAAGCCGAAATAAGTTGTTTTGAGAAAAGTGATTATGGAGCTGGTAGGATCTCAATTGGGACTGGAGCAATGACAGATGCTTTAGTAGGTGTGTAAGCTGATTGAAGTGGCCAGAGAATGTTAAGGTGAGTCCCTTTAGATAGAAACCCCACCTTGCGTAGCTTATTTTGCATAAAATCATATGAAACAACTTATTTTTAGCTTATTTGTTTATATGATAGTTTCCCCCTATGATAATGATTGTATTTGTTCACGTTTAAACTTGCTTGACATATGATATTGTCATGCTGGAACTTTAAAGAAAGACTAGAGGCGTGGGTAAATTTGAAAAGTTTGAAATTCTAATGTTTTCTTAATTTTGGTTGTGATGTCATCGTGGCTAAGCTACCATTTTCGTGGCTTAGCGAGATCTCGCTTAGCCAAGCTTTTCGTGGCTTAGCGAGGGCTCGCTTAGCCAGCCTTTTTGTGGCTTAGCCAGACAACCTGTGCTGAATTTTTATAAAAACAAAAGTTTTTCTTGAAAAGACTTATCTTACAGCTCCAAATGGCTTATCTTTAAGGTGAATCAAGAATGAACACGACTCATATGATCATAGCATTGTCAAGAGTATAAATGTATGTAAGAATATGATTAGTATATGGGGCAATATAACCAACCCTTAAGAAAACGGCATATGAAAACGATATGCTTTAATAGATAATACCATACATGGCAACCCACTAAGCAGAATGTTTTAGATATAACATGACTACCTTATTATTAAGCATGAACTAGAGATTAATCAAAAAACATATCAGATATATGTATACAAGTATAATTCAGATAAGATGTGTCCATCAGGCTCCAGATTATGCTGGATGGGATTCTCCCTAACTGGAAATTTGCACACATGCAGATAAGTCATGTCCATCAGGCTCCAGATTATGCTGGATGGGATTTCTCCGGAAGGGATATCTACATGACAACAAGAGGTGTCCGGCTCTAGCCTTAGATAGGAATTTAGCCGGTTTATCAGAGCGAATGTATTCGGGGTTACTCCACTCGAATCCATTCCGTAAAATGAACTCAGATAATATTGTTTGTTCAACGCTAACCTTCTAACATAATATGAAAACATGATATGAATATTGTTGTACCCTAATTTTGTCCCAAGCCTTTAAAAAAAAAAGAGAAAGTCAAAGTCAACAAAAAAGTCAACAAAAAAGGAGGATTTCGCAAAGCGATGTTGTGATCGCTCTGCGAACTTTGCGAAGAGCATCGCAGAGCAATGTTCAGATCGCTCTGCGAAATCTGCGAATTGTTGCAGGTTTTGATTTTCTGATTTCCTTTTCTTTTATTTTTATGATTATTATTCCTGTCATCATCTATTATCATTATGTTTAATGCTGGATTTAATCAAGAAAGAATAGAAACATGTGCCAATTGAAAAAAGCAAGAAGAGAAAGGAAGAGGAAGCAAAATCCATCAAGTAACTCAGCTACTTGCTGATCTTGGGCAGCCCTTCTCCCCTACCATTGTGCCTGCAACTGACCCTGCTATTGTCCAGCATCCACCTTGCCATAGGCTTTTTCAAAACCATTCAAAGTTTGCAACAAAGATGCTGCCCCTGTTTTGTAAACAGTCTTGTTTCCTTTGTTCCAAGTAATTTTCTGTCAGAATTCAGCTTCATTGGGTCCTGAAATTGGCCAAAGTCTTGACCATTGCAGCAAGGCAATGTCACCTCTTCCCTTTAGCATTAAATGCAAAGCAATTTAGTCATGATCATAGCACAAAAACAGCCCTGCTGCAAGATTTTTCATCATGACATTTTGATCTCATTTTGCCTATAAAAGCCATGCATTGCTGCAAGATTAGAGAGGGACACACAGATTTTGATAGCACAAGAGATAGTTCTTTTAACAGAGATTTTAGAGCAAAAACCAGTCCTTAGGGAGTGAAAATTTGAGTGGATTGATACACACAAAAACAGAGTTGGTTTTAGAGCAAGTTTAGAGAAAATTTTCATTCCTTTCTTTCCTAAATCATCCCAAACCAGTACCAAAGTAACCCAGCATCAAAACAACCATTAAACCTCACACAAAGAGTGAAGAACAATAGCACAACATCATTGTTCTTGCTGTTTGCATTTATCAAACACTTCCAACCTTGCAAAACCATAAACACCCAAAGCCCCTTCCATTTCCTTGCAACACAAGCATTGGCTAGGAGTTGGTAAGTCATTCTAACCTGTTTATATTGCATTTGCATACTTTTTGCATTTGCTTTTGGTTCCAACTTGTTTCAATCTCAGTTTTGCATCTTTATTAGTTTTTAAACTCATTTTGATTTAAAACACCTTTTGAACTTTAAAGAAATCTCAAGGTTTGCAAAACATTTAAACTGAAGTGTTGCACTAATTTTCTTGCTAATTTCAAAAGCTTTTCACTCCTCTTAAGGTTCTGAGGTTCATTCAGAAGCAGCTTCTGAACTATAGTTCAGAAGCAGCTTCTGAGTTGCATTTTTCGCAGAGTTCGCAAAGCCAAGCTCTGGTAGCTCTGCGACCATGACAGAACTCAGGTTCGCAGAGCCAGTTCAGGTCGCTCTGCGATCATGACAGAACTCAGAACCTGAGTTCAGGCTTTTAAAAGCTATTTTTGAGGTTCTAACTTGCAGTTTCAGAATCTAAGAGGATCAAAACTCATTTTGGTTCAAAATATAACGAGAGTTTTTGCATACATTTGAAAATTCACAAGTTTAAATAGTTAACTTGAATAACAAGGAACTTTGTTCATTTCTTTCAACTTGAACATTGAGCCGAACTTGTTCAATAAGTTTCAAAACCAAACTTGAACAACAAATTTGTTCATGATTTTCAACAAGTTTGTTCTCAATTTCAACAAATTTGAACAACAAATGTGTTCATGCATTTCATTTTCCAAACTTGAGCCAAACTTGTACATTTTCCTTAAACTTGTACATTTTTTCATAAACTTTCATTTTTCTCAAGTTTGTTCATAAGTTGCAACAACTTTTGAGCATGAAACTTTTTCTTCAATGAGTTTCAACGACCAAGTGTTTTGTTTACTTTGGGATTTCTTAAATTTCAATTTTAAATTTGAATGAAAAAGGAGTGGTTTGACGTATGTCTCTCCATTCCCCGGTTGTACGAATGCTTGACGTATGTCTCGTTGTTCGGACAATCGTCATTTTATTTTCAAAAGAAATACAAAGCATAAAACAAATCCAACACACCAATTTTGGCCCCCGTGGTCAATCCGACCCTTTCTTGGTCCTTCGTGACCAATTAAATCAATGTTCGACTCCTTTGAGTCCATTGAACCCTTTCTTGATCCAGTTGGATCAATCAAACCCATTCTTGACTTCGTTAAGTCAATTGAATCCTTTCTCGACTCCTTTGAGTCATTTAAATCAATGCTCGACTCCATTGAGTCCATTGAACTTTTTCTCGGTCCGCCATAACCTTTTGAATCAATGCTCGATCCCGTTGGATCCTTTGAACCTTTTCTTGATCCCGTTGGATCAATTGAAACTTTTTTCCCAACAAACATGTTTTTTATCAATTCTAGCGCGATTCGAAACAAACGCTTAAGCCTCCCACGCACGAGCATACAAGCTACGTTTAATCGTAAGAATTCGATTAAAAGCATCGTTCTTTAAAAACCAACCAACAAAGCAAGTTTTGCTACCAAAGAACTACGTAGCTTTGGATTCTCCATCGCACCAGGAGATACGTAGGAGCAAGATCATCATCTTGTCAAGCACAATAATGAAAAATTTTCTTTTTCCCCCTTCTTTATTATCTTTATATATATTTAAGCATGCAAGCAAAACTTTAAAAAACACTTTTAGCCTTAACTAACTAGGAGGTTCCCGTTGAGTACAACGGACGTGAGGGGTGCTAATACCTTCCCCTTGCGTAATCGACTCCAGAACCCGATAATGGTTGCGATGACCATCCTTTTCTCATCGTCAAAGGGTTTTATTATCGTTTCCCTTTTAAATAAAAAAACTTAAGGGTTTATCAACGTTCCCTTTAAACAAAAACTTTGGTGGCGACTCCGCATCTTTCATCCCGAACGTTCGTACACGTCTCGAGGATCATGCGTTTTTTTTCGAGAGCGCACAGCTGGCGACTTCGCTGGGGACTTGTTTGCCATTCTCAATAGCGAGTCAAGCCTATCCTAGTTAACTTTTAGGCTAAGTGTTTTTTAAGATTTGCTTGCATGTTTTGTTTTATTTGTCTTCATTTTCTTTTTCTCATTGCCTCTATATTTATATGTTTCATATTGCTTTATGTTCATATTAATATATCAACTGTGGGGTTGTCACATGAGTGATGTTACACCACATTGTTCGGGTTAATGCCGAACGTGTGAGGCTCTCTACCCGAGCTTTGAGAAAAAATTAAGATAGGCTTGGGGTTTGTGTAGTGTTGGCCCGCGTTGACGTATGTCCGTGAGGAATCGACATGAGAAACCTGCCTAGAGTAGATTCTCTTGGAAGTATGGTTGTACTGCGAGTATTTGCAGCAGCAATTATAAGTCCTTGTAGAATCTGTGACTCTAGGGACCTTTTAGAAAATTTCATCTCTAGAGCCCACATGTGAGGATGAGGGGAAGTTTTGAACGTTCCTATACCAAACCCCTGCATACCATAAACATTTGCATTCATAAATTTTTTTTTTTGCATAAACAAAAAAAAAAGGGGCATGTTTTTGCATAGGCATTGCATACATACATTTACATGCATTTTCATGCATTTTTCCAAATAAAACTAATATCATTTTCCCCAAAACTCCAGTTGTTCGAAGCAATCATAGCCAGAAAACCCAAGAAACCATCGTCCCAAGAGCCCGATCTCCGACACTCGTACGGAACGCGAGCTAACAAGCAAAGGATCATGGATAACTTGGAACAAAATCAAGCTGCTTTGAGAGGAGAGGTTGATGAGATGAAAGGAAAGATGAATCAACTGTTAGAGTTAATGCAAGCTTTATCTAACCGTGAAAGCAACCCTCGTCCAACTGTGGATGCGGCAAAGGTAGTATGGCCTCCGTACGGTCTACCTCAAGGTTACACCCCACCTGAAAGTGATGGCCTTGTACCACCTCCTCAACCACAGCTCACCATCTCCGTTAGGAGCGAAGAGCATCGTCCTTAAGGGAATTCCACTACTCAACATGAGATTGTTTCTCATAATGTGGAAGACACTCAGCCTAGGCAGTCTGCTCACGGCAATACCCACCAAGACAACGATTCCACCCAAATGTATCGTGTTTTGGAAGAAAGGCTAAAAGCTGTCGAAGGATCCAGCTCATATGGCGCCTACAATGCCTTGGATATGTGCTTGGTGCCCGATGTGGTCATTCCTCCCAAGTTCAAAGTACCGGACTTCGAGAGGTACAAAGGAATTCAATGCCCTAGGAACCATCTGCGGATGTTCTGTAGGAAGATGGCGGCCTACGCTACGAACGAGAAACTCATGGTCCATGTGTTTCAAGACAGTTTGAGTGGGGCATCCCTAGATTGGTACATGCAACTTGAGCGTACCCACGTCCAAACTTTTAAAGACTTAGCCGATGCTTTCTTAAAGCAATACAAGTACAATTTGGATATGGCTCCAAATAGGATGCAGTTGCAAAACCTTGTCCAAAAGGGCAACGAATCCTTCAAGGAGTAAGCTCAAAGGTGGAGGGAACTAGCATCTCGCGTGCAGCCACCACTTTTGGAAAGAGAGCTGGTTGACACCTTTATGGGACAAAATGATTGGAAGCACATGATTTGGCTTCTCCGATCTAGTCATAATCGGTGAAAGAATAGAGGATGGAGTGAAAAGGGGAAAGATCCAAGGCCCTCTTGAAGCTCAAAGTGGAGCCAGAAGACCCCCCAACAACTTTCACAAAAAAAGGAGGGGCAGACGAATGCTGTTTTAATGGGCCCATCTCGGGCACCCTCAACACAAATGCCTCGCTACCATTATCCTTATGTGGCAGCAGCAGCAGTTCAGGGGCAGTACTCACCTCAAGTAATTCCCACGACTCCACCTCAACAACCAGCAGTGTTGCCTCAGCAAAATCAGCAACAACAACGAGGCGGGTATCCACCAAGGAACCAAACGGGCCCAAAGAATAACTATAACAATGTGCAGTTTGATCCTGTACCCATGCCTTATAGTCAAATCTTGCCATACTTAATCCAAAAGGGGATGGTCGAGCTAAGACCACTACAACCTTTGTTGCCACCATATCCACCTTGGTATGATGCAAATGCAAGATGTGAATACCACGCGGGGACCTCGGGGCACAACATCGAGGGTTGTAGAGCTTTCAAGCACAAGGTCCAGGACCTTATTAACCGGAAATTGTTGTCCTTCAAAGAGGAAAATCCCAATGTGAAGAGTAACCCATTGCCGGGGCATGCGGGTCCCTCTGTGAACGCGGTGGAAGAACAAGAAAGCATTGGCCCAATCAAAGAGGTAACCAATGTAAAAACTCCCATGTCAATCATAAGGCAAAAATTGACCGGCTTTGTTTTGTTCGAAGAAATGCACGCCGACTGCGAAACCTGCAAAATTAACCCGGACAAGTGCGAAGAATTGAAGAAATGTCTTCAAGAGCTGATGGACCAAGGTTGGATCCAAATGGGCTATACAAAGGATAGCACGGACATTGCTACCTTGGAGTCTCATGACCCAAAACCTCTCGAAATCCCATACCAAAGGAGAGAGGTACAAATACCTATACAGCCCATAACATTCCATGTGCCGGCACCCTTCTCCTTTGAAAGCACAAAGAGGGTACCGTGGAATTACCAACCTGTTGCCTATGTGGAGGGAAAACCATTGGCAAAAATTGAATCCAACATCACTAACATTACCAGTGTTGGAGGAATGACAAGGAGTGGTAGAGTCTTTGCTTCGAAAGAACTCGGGAAAGCCCCAGCTGAACTACCAAGAGAGCCGTTCAAAGAAAAGAGCGTGGAGGAGGATGAAAACCAAGCGGGACCCTCCCAGAAAACAGCCCCACAAAAAGAGGCCGAGAAATTCCTAAGGATAATCCAAAAGAGCGAGTATAAGATAATTGACCAGTTAGGTCAAACTCCCTCCAAAATCTCCATGTTATCCTTATTGCTAAGCTCGGAGGCTCACCGAGAAGCATAGTCGCAAACATTACCTCAAGTAGGTATTTGGGCTTCAATGACGATGAGTTACCCGACGAGGGGCATATTCACAATCGCGCCTTGCACATCTCTGTGAAGTGTTTAGACAACATCCTCTCTCGAGTGTTAGTGGACACGGGATCATCATTGAACGTCATGCCCAAAACTACCCTTCTAAAGCTATCATGTGAAGGGACAGTAATGAAGCCAAGCGCTTTGGTAGTCAAGGCTTTCGACGGGTCAAGGAGGGCCGTCATAGGAGAGATTGACCTGCCAGTCCAAATCGGGCCTAAGATTTTCTCCATCACCTTCCAAGTCATGGACATTAATCCAACTTACAGTTGTCTTCTCGGACGACCATGGATTCACATCGCCGGGGCTATCACCTCCACCCTACACCAGATGATTGTAGTTTCGGGCCAAGAGGATATGATGGTAAGCCATCTTTCGTCATTCCGTTACATAGAAACGGACGAAGAGGTTGTGGATATTCCCTTCCAGTCTTTGGAAGTGGCAAATGTCGTGACCTTGAGCTCAAAACCCAAGAGGGAAGCAAGGACAGCCATGTCATCATGGAGGGCAGTAAGAGAAGCTCTAGAAGAGAGTAGACCCACCGGATGGGGCAAGCTGGTAGACATACCAGAAAAGAAAAATCGCTTCGGGTTAGGATATCATCCATCAGCTGAAACCTCCTCAAAGCCTCCAAAGCAAGGGATCCTTCCCATTTTGGAAATATTTGTCAGCGCAGGTTTTAATGATGAAGACCAAGTGGCTCTATTGGAAGACGTGGATGAAGAAGTGCCTGACCTCGTACACCGCTGTACTTCGGATGAAATCTTGAACAATTGGAGGGCCATCGAAATTCCCAAAATCATTTCCAATTTCAAGTAATTTACCATTTCTGTTTTTGTTTTTTGAAAAAAAAAATCATTTCGCTCTGCCCAAGGCAAATGATTAGTTGTGTGGGGCCCCCATGTTTTTAAAGTTATCATAAATAAAAACGCATTTTATGTCCAACTGAGTTCATTTTCTTTTGTTCTTTAATCGCATTATTTTAAAAGAAAATTTTTCTGCAAAAACCTAAAATAAAATCATACTCATGCAGATCCACAAATCCACCCTCCAAAAACAACACTGCCTTAATCCCTATTGACTTCGATTTCCCGATTAACCAAACGGAAGATGATGAAGAGGACGATTATGAACTGCCTGAAGAATTGTCCAGACTTTGGGATCAAGAGGATAGGGTAATACAACCTCATCAAGAGCCAATTGAATTGATCAACTTGGGGACCGAATAGGACAAGAAAGAGGTCAAAGTGGGTGCCTCCCTGCAAGGGGATGTGAAGGAAAAGTTGGTTAAGTTATTGCAAGAGTATGTGGATGTGTTCGCTTGGTCGTATCAAGACATGCCAGGTTTAGACCCCAACATCGTCGTACATAAACTACCACTCAAGCCAGAATGCCCACCAGTAAAGCAGAAATTGAGAAGAACCAGACCTGACATGGCTCTCAAGATTAGAGAGGAGGTCAAAAAGCAGTTCGATGCCGGCTTTTTAGCCGTAATCAAATACCCGCAATGGGTTGCCAACATTGTGCCAGTCCCAAAGAAGGATGGCAAAGTCAGGATGTGTGTGGATTACCGGGACTTGAATAGAGCAAACCCAAAGGATGATTTCCCACTACCACATATTGACATATTGGTAGACAACACCACCCAATTCTCAGTTTTCTCCTTCATGGACGGATTCTCGGGATATAACCAAATAAAATGGCTCCAGAGGACATGGAGAAGACCACATTCATCACCCCATGGGGAACCTTTTGCTATAAGGTAATGCCTTTCGGATTGACAAATGTCGGGGCAACATATCAAAGGGCTATGGTCACTCTTTTCCATGATATGATTCATAAGGAAATTGAGGTCTACGTCGATGACATGATTGCCAAATCCCAGACGGAGGAGGACCATCTAGTCCATTTACAAAAGCTTTTCGAATGCCTGAGAAAGTTCAAGCTGCGCTTAAATCCTAACAAGTGCACATTTGGTGTTAGATCCGGAAAGTTATTGGGTTTCATCGTCAGCCAAAGGGGTATTGAAGTGGATACTGACAAGGTAAAGGCCATACAAGATATGCCAGCGCCAAATACCGAGAAAGAGGTTCATGGTTTCTTAGGGAGATTGAACTACATTGCTAGATTCATCTCACATATGACAGCCACCTGCGAACCAATCTTCAAACTTCTGAGGAAAAATCAAGCCGTTCAGTGGAACGAGGACTGCCAAGAGGCGTTTGACAAGATTAAGCAATACCTGCAAGAACCACTGATTTTAATACCTCCGGTGCAGGGTAGACCCCTCATCTTATACCTAACCGTGCTTGAGGGATCAATGGGTTGCATGTTAGGACAACAAGATGAAACGGGAAGAAAAGAGCACGCAATCTACTACCTAAGCAAGAAGTTCACCGACTGTGAATCAAGGTATACTTCGCTTGAAAGGACTTGCTGCGCTTTAGCATGGGCTGCTCGACGCTTAAGACAGTACATGTTGACCCACACTACTTGGTTGATATCAAAGATGGATCCCATCAAATACATTTTTGAAAAGCCCGCCCTCACGGGAAAGATAGCCCGTTGGCAAATGTTGCTGTCTGAGTACGACATTCAATATGTTACTCAAAAGGCTATAAAGGGGAGTGTTTTATCCGAGCACCTTGCTCACCAACCATTGGAGGATTATCAACCCATACAATTCGACTTCCCTGATGAAGACGTTGTAGCCTTGAATGACGAAAGGGTCACAAGCGATGATGAAGGGCCAGAACCGAGAGCTCGATGGAAGCTCGCTTTCGATGGTGCCTCAAATGCCATGGGGCACGGGATCGGGGCAGTTCTAATCTCCCCAAGAAATGGATACCAACCCTTCACAGTAAGGTTATGCTTTGACTGCACCAATAACATGGCAGAATATGAAGCGTGCATTTTAGGCCTCGAAGCAGCAATTGATCTAAGGATCAAAATCCTTGAAGTATACGGTGACTTAGCCTTAGTCATTTATCAAGTCAAAGGAGAGTGGGAAACAAAACATCCCAATTTGATTCCCTACCGTGCCCGGGTTGTAGAATTAATTGAGCATTTTGATGAAATCACCTTTCATCACATACCTCGAGAAGAGAATCAGGTAGCGGATGTCTTGGCTACATTATCATCGATGTACCAAGTAAATTTCCACAATGAGGCGCCAATCATAAAGATGGATCGTAGGGACAAACCAGTTGTATGTGCAGCAGTCGAAGAATGACTTGACAACAAACCCTGGTTCTACGACATCAAGCGATACCTCGAAGAGCAAGAGTATCCAGAAAATGTCTCACAAACCGACAAGAGAACCCTCAGGAGATTGGCATCCCAGTTCTTCCTCAGCGGGAACACCCTCTACAAAAGAAATTATGACATGGTCTTGCTCAGATGTGTGGATAAACACGAAGCGGACATGCTCATCAAGGAAATCCACGAGGGATCCTTTGGAACCCATGCCAATGGGCATGCCATGGCAAAGAAAATCCTAAGGGCGGGCTATTACTGGTTAACCATGGAAGCTGACTGTTTCCGTTATGCTAAGACATGTCATAAATGCCAAATTTACACCGACAAGGTGCATGTGCCACCAACTCCCCTGAATGTCATGACCTCACCCTGGCCATTCTCTATGTGGGGCATAGACATGATTGGAATGATCGAGCCCAAGGCTTCAAATGGACATCGCTTCATCCTGGTTGCCATCGACTATTTCACCAAGTGGGTCGAAGCGGCTTCATATGCAAACGTAACCAAACAAGTGGTAGCCCGATTCATCAAAAAGGAAATTATTTGCCGTTACGGCACTCCCCACAAAATCATTACGGATAATAGGGCAAACCTAAACAACAACATGATGAAGGAGTTGTGCAAAGACTTCAAAATCGAGCACCATAATTCCTCACCTTATCGGCCAAAGATGAACGGTGCGGTAGAGGTTGCCAACAAGAACATAAAGAAAATCATCCAAAAGATGGTGAAAACTTACAAGGATTGGCACGAGATGCTTCCCTTTGCGCTACATGGCTACAGAACAGCCATTCGCACTTCAACTGGGGCAACCCCTTTCTCCTTGGTATATGGTATGGAGGCCGTGCTTCCCATTGAGGTTGAAATCCCTTCGTTAAGGGTCTTGATGGAAACCAAGTTAGAAGAAGCGGAATGGGTCCAAACGAGGTTTGACCAATTGAACCTCATAGAGGAAAATCGTCTAACGACGTTATGTCATGGACAGCTATACCAAAGGAGACTTAAGAGGGCATTCGACAAAAAGGTCCGTCCTCGAGAATTCAAAGAAGGAGACCTAGTGCTCAAGAAAATATTACCTATCCACAAGGATCCCCTTGGAAAATGGACTCCCAGTTATGAAGGACCGTACGTGGTAAAGAAAGCCTTCTCAGGCGGAGCCTTAATCATCACCACTATGGATGGAGAAGAGTTTCCACTCTCGATAAACTCCGATGCAGTCAAGAAATACTATGCCTAAAAAAAAGAGAAGAAAGAGCTCGCTAAATCGAAAACCCGAAAGGGCGGTTTAGGCAATAGAGAGCGTCCTGGTAGATCGAAAACCTGAAAAGGCGGTCTAGGCAAAAATTAAGGACATAAAAAAAAGGAATATACCCCAGTGGACTGAAAACTCGAAAGAGCGGTCCAGGTAGAAGTTAGGGGTTTCAAAACAAAAAAGAAAGGCAAAGGACTGCAACATTCAAGATCAGGACAGGATTCAAGAGGGGAAGAATCGGTCTCGTCATTCATCTTTCAAAGACAAAAGGGATTTCAAGTCATAAGGAAAATAGCAGTGTTGTACCAAAACAACCCTCAAACAATTTTCTTTTTTGTTTCTGCTTTTTCTTGTCTTTCTCTATCTTTTCCACAGTGGAGTAATCACTTCTTACTTCAGGATGTTACCCATTCAAGGGATCAAATCTGCATTGAATAAAATTCATCTTTAAATCTTTTGTGTTCTCTTTAGCGCATAAAATGTTATTTTTATTCGTGATAAATAATGCATTGAAACATGGGAAATAATAACAAAAAAAAACTTGCAAAAACAAACGTGTGTTTTACTTGAATTTCTTAAATGTCAAAAGAATTTTGTTGGGCTCCAGTGTTGCGTCAAAGGACCCAAAGCTCGAAACTGTTGGTCAGTCATTTCAAGACTCATGCTCTTCAGCATAAATAAGTGCGTAGCTCACGGCACGTGAAGCGCAAAGATCCCGAGTGTTGGAGGAACAAATTTCCCCAAATAAAGCACACCCCATGCATCTCTTTCATCCACTAAGGCGGGATATCAATCATGCTTCCAAAATGATCCTTAAATCCCCAGTGAGGTCACAACAAAAGCCCAATTTTCATTGGCACCTAACCAACAAAAGCCAAATTTTCATTGGCACCTAACCAAGAAAAGCCCAATTTTCATTGGCACCTAACCAAATAAAGCCCAATTTTCATTGGCATTCCCCAGTAGAGTCCCAACCCTAAAGCCTAATCATCATTGGCACTCACAAACACAAATTCCAAATAAAGCCCAATTATCATTGGCACTCTCACTCAAATTTTCAACTAAAGCCCAATCATCATTGGCACAATCACAACCAAAGCCCGACCTTGCTCGGCATCCAATCATAATCCCCAACATTCGACATGTCATCCCACATGTCAGCATATGCATATCATATCAAAATCATTCATGCATGCATCATACCGATTCATTCATATACATGCATCTCATATTCATATCATGCTTTATCATGCTCCCCAGCAAACACTCCCCAGTGAGTATCCGACATTCACCAATAATCATCTCCAGTGTTCCCCAGTGAACCTCCTTCAGAAAAATTCCCCAGCGGTTTTCTTCCCAAATTATCCCATTCCCAAGTGGACCTGCTCATGGCCACTATGATCCCCCAGCTGAGTTTCCCCAGCAGAAATTCCTGATTGAGTCTACCTCATATCATATCATATTGCATAACATATTGCATAAAACAACATGAATCATATCATGCATCAACAATCATGTTTTCCTTTTCAACAATCTAAGTACTAGCCACGTCTAGAGACGATTACATTTATCTCCAGGCATCCACCTTTAGCATCAGCGGCTAGATAAGATCACCTTAGTGGTTCAACCTTCAGCATAAGCGGCTGAATAAGATCACTCCATCCCCCAGAATCTACCTCCAGTGTAGACGGCTGGATACAATCACCTTTATCTCCAGGAGTCCACCTCTAGCATCAGCAGCTAGATAAGATCACCTTTCTTCAGTGGAACGACCTTCAGCGCGAGCGGCTGATTAAGTTCACCTTTATCCCCAGAGATCTACCTCTAGCATCAGCGGCTGGATATGATCAACCTTCCCCCTGTGAAGGCATACTTGTCAGATCTAAGCACCTATTCAGGCGACGATCTTTTTATCTTTTCAGTCTAAGCACCTTTTCAGGCGACGACTTGTCAGATCTAAGCACATATTCAGGCGACGATCTTTTTATCTTTTCAGTCTAAGCACCTTTTCAGGCGATGACTTGTCAGATCTAAGCACCTATTCAGGCGACGATCTTTTTATCTTTTCAGTCTAAGCACCTTTTCAGGCGACGACTTGTCAGATCTAAGCACCTATTCAGGCGACGATCTTTTTATCTTTTCAGTCTAAGCACCTTTTCAGGCGACGACTTGTCAGATCTAAGCACCTATTCAGGCGACGATCTATCTTTCTATTCCCAGCGAGTCTAAGCACCCCCTGAGGCGACGACTCGTCTATTTCATTCTTAGTTTTTGCACCAGTAGCCAAACCAGGTGACCCTGCATTTACCTTTGTTCATTTGCATTTGCATATCAATGTTTTCACTTTACTACAATCTTTTCTCACCGCGAAGGACAAAATTTGGATCCTTCTTTTACTTAATTGCTCTGCGCAAGGAGTTTATGAGATGCCCTTGACACTCACATTCTCTATGCAAAGACATAATTAAGTAGGGGCAGCTGTTGTACCCTAATTTTGTCCCAAGCCTTTCAAAAAAAAAGAGAAAGTCAAAGTCAACAAAAAAAAGTCAACAAAAAAGGAGGATTTCGCAAAGCGATGTTGTGATCGCTCTGCGAACTTTGCGAAGAGCATCGCAGAGCAATGTTAGATCGCTCTGCGAAATCTGCAAATTGTTGCAGGTTTTGATTTTCTGATTTCCTTTTCTTTTATTTTTATGATTATTATTCCTGTCATCATCTATTATCATTATCATCTATTATTATTATATTTAATGCTGGATTTAATCAAGAAAGAATAGAAACATGTGCCAATTGAAAAAAGCAAGAAGAGAAAGGAAGAGGAAGCAAAATCCATCAAGTAACTCAGCTACTTGCTGACCTTGGGCAGCCCTTCTCCCCTACCATTGTGCCTGCAACTGACCCTGCTATTGTCCAGCATCCACCTTGCCATAGGCTTTTTCAAAACCATTCAAAGTTTGCAACAAAGATGCTGCCCCTGTTTTGCAAACAGCCTTGTTTCCTTTGTTCCAAGCAATTTTCTGTCAGAATTCAGCTTCGTTGGGTCCTGAAATTGGCTAAAGTCTTGACCATTGCAGCAAGGCAATGTCACCTCTTCCCTTTAGCATTAAATGCAAAGCAATTTAGTCATGATCATAGCACAAAAACAGCCCTGCTGCAAGATTTTTCATCATGACATTTTGATCTCATTTTGCCTATAAAAGCCATGCATTGCTGCAAGATTAGAGAGGGACACACAGATTTTGATAGCACAAGAGAGAGTTCTTTTAACATAGATTTTAGAGCAAAAACCAGTCCTTAGGGAGTGAAAATTTGAGTGGATTGATACACACAAAAATAGAGTTGGTTTTAGAGCAAGTTTAGAGAAAATTTTCATTCCTTTCTTTCCTAAATCATCCCAAACCAGTACCAAAGTAACCCAGCATCAAAACAACCATTAAACCTCACACAAAGAGTGAAGAACAATAGCACAACATCATTGTTCTTGCTGTTTGCATTCATCAAACACTTCCAACCTTGCAAAACCATAAACACCCAAAGCCCCTTCCATTTCCTTGCAACACAAGCATTGGCTAGGAGTTGGTAAGTCATTCTAACCTGTTTATATTGCATTTGCATACTTTTTGCATTTGCTTTTGGTTCCAACTTGTTTCAATCTCAGTTTTGCATCTTTATTAGTTTTTAAACTCATTTTGATTTAAAACACCTTTTGAACTTCAAAGAAATCCCAAGGTTTGCAAAACATTTAAACTGAAGTGTTGCACTCATTTTCTTGCTAATTTCAAAAGCTTTTCACTCCTCTTAAGGTTCTGAGGTTCATTCAGAAGTAGCTTCTGAACTATAGTTCAGAAGCAGCTTCTGAGTTGCATTTTTTCGCAGAGTTCGCAGAGCCAAGCTCTGGTAGCTCTGCGACCATGACAGAACTCAGGTTCGCAGAGCCAGGTTCAGGTCGCTCTGCGATCATGACAGAACTCAGAACCTGAGTTCAGGCTTTTAAAAGCTATTTTTGAGGTTCTAACTTGCAGTTTCAGAATCTAAGAGGATCAAAACTCATTTTTGTTCAAAATATAACGAGAGTTTTTGCATACGTTTGAAAATTCACAAGTTTAAATAGTTAACTTGAATAACAAGGAACTTTGTTCATTTCTTTCAACTTGAACATTGAGCCGAACTTGTTCAATAAGTTTCAAAACCAAACTTGAACAACAAATTTGTTCATGATTTTCAACAAGTTTGTTCTCAATGTCAACAAATTTGAACAACAAATGTGTTCATGCATTTCATTTTCCAAACTTGAGCCAAACTTGTACATTTTCCTTAAACTTGTACATTTTTCCATAAACTTTCATTTTTCTCAAGTTTGTTCATAAGTTGCAACAACTTTTGAGCATGAAACTTTTTCTTCAATGAGTTTCAACGACCAAGTGTTTTGTTTACTTTGGGATTTCTTAAATTTCAATTTTAAACTTGAATGAAAAAGGAGTGGTTTGACGTATGTCTCTCCATTCCCCGGTTGTACGAATGCTTGACGTATGTCTCGTTGTTCGGACAATCGTCATTCTATTTTCAAAAGAAATACAAAGCATAAAACAAATCCAACACACCAATTTTGGCCCCCGTGGTCAATCCGACTCTTTCTTGGTCCTTCGTGACAAATTAAATCAATGTTCGACTCCTTTGAGTCATTTAAATCAATGCTCGACTCCATTGAGTCCATTGAACTTTTTCTCGGTCCGCCATAACCTTTTGAATCAATGCTCGATCCCGTTGGATCCTTTGAACCTTTTCTTGATCCCGTTGGATCAATTGAAACTTTTTTCCCAACGAACATGTTTTTTATCAATTCTAGCGCGATTCGAAACAAACGCTTAAGCCTCCCACGCGCGAGCATACAAGCTACGTTTAATCGTAAGAATTCGATTAAAAGCATTGTTCTTTAAAAACCAACCAACAAAGCAAGTTTTGCTACCAAAGAACTACGTAGCTTTGAATTCTTCATCGCACCAGGAGATACGTAGGAGCAAGATCATCATCTTGTCAAGCACAATAATGAAAAACTTTCTTTTTCCCCCTTCTTTATTATCTTTATATATATTTAAGCATGCAAGCAAAACTTTCAAAAACACTTTTAGCCTTAACTAACTAGGTGGTTCCCGTTGAGTACAACGGACGTGAGGGTTGCTAATACCTTCCCCTTGCGTAATCGACTCCCGAACCCGATAATGGTTGCGATGACCATCCTTTCCTCATCGTCAAAGGGTTTTATTATCGTTTCTCTTTTAAATAAAAAAACTTAAGGGTTTATCAACGTTCCCTTTAAACAAAAACTTTGGTGGCGACTCCGCATCTTTCATCCCGAACGTTCGTACACGTCTCGAGGATCTTGCGTTTTTCCGAGAGCGCACAAATATGATTATGACAGAACTTCTTATAGTATACAGTTAGCGATCCTAGATTTCCCCAGATCCCTAAGATATGCAGAACAGTAAAATCCTAGAATAGGTTCATGTACAAACAATTGACGATCATAGGATCCCTGAGATTGCCTACAACCTAGGATAGGAGGAACTCACTGAGACATCCTGTCTCACTCCAATCCCTTTATTTATTTTCAGATCAGCAGGTTGTTTGTGGTGAGAGCAAGAAGGAGAAAAGTTGGATGACTATGAATATATGTCTTGTAATAGGCTATCAGTTGTATTAACTTGTGTATTATGTACTCGTTAGTTAGTGCACTATTATTTAGACAAGGATTTACTTTATGTATTCAACTTTCTTAGTACTTTTATCAGATGTATGAGACTGTATATTGTTTTAGTTCATTCAGACAAACTTCATGTTGTAATTTTAATGCATCTAATACTAAATTTAACGTGCATGGTAAATATTCTAGACAGTTTAGTATGGGTGTTACACTGACTTAGAGTCTGTATGCAATGAAAATATCAAACAGAGAGAGAGAGAGAGAGAGAGAGAGAGAGAGAGAGAGAGAGAGAGCTATAATCTCCCTAGATTACAAATGCTCAAGAACACTTCCAAGAGACTTCCAAATGCTCAAGAACACTTGCAAGAGACTTCCAATGCTCAATCATAATTGAAAGAGACTTCCACTGCTCAAGCACGCAGGCAAGAGACTTCTAAATGTTTACAAATAAACAAGATGTGTTCTTACACTTGATATCAATAAAAGCTGTAAACAATACAACACACAACAAACTTTGTACAAACTTTGATAAGAAATTCCTAAGTGTTCTATGCGCTATTGGATTTTGGCAGAGTAATGGCATAGTAAAAATAGCAGAGTCTTGTTTTTATTCTTCAAGTCCTCAGCTCCTTATATAGACAAGGATTTGAGAGACTATGTAACACCCTAAGACCCCAAATTTAAATAAATAAATATCAAATGTAAATAAAAGAAATAGGTGTTACACATATTCACTTTTTATCATTTCATAAAATAAAGTCATAAATTCAGCAGCGAAAAATTCATCATTCTTAACGGAAAATGGGTCAAGTCTCAACTTTCATAAACATGTTTTCAAAATTTAAAATACTTCAAACTTCCAAATATGAAAATCAAAGTCACCCCGACCCTAGTGTTACATATCAGAGCTCGTGTGCGACTACCTGTCTAATCCTTACTAAATTAAAATTGACAGAAGACATTTCCCGTCGCCACCTTCTAAGCGTCGTGCAACTAGATCTCCTCATTCTGAGTGTCTGTACCCCATGAGTACAAACACCATAAATACAACATCAAGAAAGGGGTGAGAAATCAAATCATAACATATTATTAGGAAAAATAACGCACAATATTAAATAATGACAATAATATTCCGTCTTTGTAAGGACATCAACAATTATTTTTCTTCTCAACAGATCATACATTTCATCGTCTCACACCATTTCACAAATAAACAACAAGTACAAAACAATCATTTATATGCATATGGAATCCATCATATGACCTATATGAATGTGGTACCACACATATCGTCATCATAAATTGTTGCCAGAGATGTGTTACTGGACGTACACTCATCTTCTTTTCATCTTCTTTTTCCTAGACACAACTCTATATGCATGCATGAAGACATACTCATCATGTAATACACATTTTCACATTATCAACAATTCACATATTAATGCAAGACTCTCCCTATTATGCACAACGTCAAGACAAACATATCATCATCATTCTCATCGTCATCAAAGGGTAAACATCATCAATCTTATCATCATCATAATTATATGTCATCATTCTCATCATCAATATAACTTAGACATCATAATTATCATCATCAATATAAAATAGACATCATCTTTTTCATCATCACAAAACAAACATCATCATTTCTCATTGTTTAATCCTAAAAATAGACACCGACTTTTCCTCATTATATGTATTTAAATATATGTGTATGACATTACCCCACCGACTCTCTTGTTACAGTCATAAAGTCCTTCATTATTACCCCCATTAAGACATTCACATCACTACCTTACCTCTTCATTAATCTAATTCATACACACGGCTCATTCCTACGCCAACATCCCTCTACTTTATTTTATTATTCATCTTACGGTCATGCTCTCTCTTCTCGTCTATTCTAGGCTCTCTAGATACTCTATTTAAGATGTTTACTTCTCCATCAACATTCCCTATAATGTCTTTCCTCTATATAACTAGGTTTTACCACACCATCGTCATTACCTCTTTCATAATTATTCCTCATTAAATCAACTTTATATCGTATTACTTTGTCGCACGTGCATCGTCATCTATAACATCAACCATTCCCCTAATCTTAACTTCATTCTCATTTAAAGTGATTATCTCACCTTATGACTACCTTCGACGGCATCCACTTTCCCCACGAAAACTTCACTATATTTTAGGGTTTTAATCTCTCATTACCGGTCGTTATTATTATCATCAAACATTATATACTATTATCTCTTATCTTCTTTCTTATTCATCTTACTCTCTTCTATTTGATTCCCATCTTACTCGCCGCTATTATTATGCCTAATATCTTTTATTACTTAATACACAACCCCATATCTTCCTTTACATGTTGTCTTAACGACCCTCTCATCATCCACGATCATCTAAATTCGACCACACTCTATTCTTCTTTCATTTTTACACCTTATACATTAATTTATAGCAATCATCTTAGGCTCTTTAATTACCTTGGGGAAATTATTTGGTTGCCTTTGATTTACCACAACCCATCACTCTATAACCCCTTTTGTAATCGTCTTTGTTCTCTTTCAACTTAAGTCGTGTTTTAAACTCACAAGATGACCACGCTATTTACATCGTTATAGCCTCGTCTTATTATCCTCAAGTAATTCGATAATTATCCTTACCGCGATTATTATCCCTCACCATATCCATTGATCTTGACCATTTTACCCTTCAATCTAATAGTCATCCTAAGCTCATTATTGGTTTAAGGAGATTATGTTTAAACTCATCAGTTACCCGGAAACACCTACTCCATATTCCTTCTTATCATCGTCTGCTTTACTTCTTTAACTCATTCGTATTTTAGTCTATACCTTCTTAATTAACCTACAACATTAGACTCTTTGAATACTCCAAGGGATTACTCTCGTCGTTGCCAATCCGCCATGAACTACACATCTATATCTCTCTTAGCATCTCCTTCTACTGCTTAAACTACTTCACCATTTTAGGCTCATCACTAATTCGAGGAACTTATGTTTATCATAGTTATCTAGCTTAAACAAATCATCTATGTCTTCTCCTATCATTGTCTTTCACTTCCTATTGCCAAGTCATCTTTTAACAACATTAAATTCTCATAGCCTACTATCACCGGTTCATGTTTTAGACGCGCTATTATCTTGAGGTAATCACTTCTATTTGTGCCTAAACACACTCCCTCATTTAGATATATGGACCCTTACTTTTACTTTAAACGCTAACGGCTTACTTAAACTCACTATTGTTTTTCATGGATGTCTTAGAGTCCACTAAAAGGGTTGTGCTGAAATTTTATGAAAAATGCAGCATGACCCATGTGAGGTATTTTGATCATAACTCAAGTTCTAGATGTCAAAATGGAGTTAAACCAAAGGCAAATGAAATCTAACATCCATATATACAACTTTCATGAAGACATCTAAACTCAATCGGAACAGAAAGGGGTGGAAAAGTTGGTTTTCCTAAGCCTAGAAAGGGTGCACGACCGTGCGCCCCCAAAAACATAAAAACTAAAAATCTAGGCAGCAGCAACACGCACGGTCGTGTGCCCCCTATGGCACGACCCTACACCCTTCACTGACAGCACTGCGATTTTACTTTGGAGAACCTTCCCCGTCGCCGTTTTCGACCCTTTTCTCAACAATTTCGTCCCCAATTAACACCCTATGGACACCCTATCATTCAAACACTAGTTCTTCATTAACCTAGCGGATTATCTACTCTTTTAAGACCAATTTTCCAATTTAAAATCATACACTAATCTCCTTCAATTCTAATATCTCAACATCATCATCACCTTCGTTTCTCATCATTTTTCTCATCACAATATGCAACATAACAACAACATCAACTTAAGAATTAAACAAGCCCCGTCATAGAATAAAATACCCTAAAGTGAAGAGATTCTCCCCCTTACCTCAAATCCTTCGGAAATTCCAGTTTTTGGCTTGTCCTCGTCGCAGCCAGGGCTTCTCTTCCTCTTCTCTTCTCTTATCTTCTGTCCTTTCCACTTTTAGCAAAATTGACACTCATAATTCCTAAAGTTTCTATTTATATTTGGTTCAACCACTTCTTATAATCATTTTCTCCTCTATTCACTATTCTTTTACTTCCCCCTCCCCCACTTATTTAATACTTCTATTCTACACCTCCCATCTCTAAATCATTTTTATTTAATTCTTCTCTTCATCTTATTAGTCCTCATAGTACATCATTGATCATCAAAACTTTATTCCCTCGTAAATAACATAATACTCAATTAACATGCATCATCATAATCATAATACTTTGGACTCCACCTATCTAACCTTATAAAATTAACTAAATAGAAATTTGGGGCGTTACAAACGTTGGTGAATAAATGACAGGGCATTAAGAGTCGTTGAGAAGCTTCAAATCTAGAATGTTGGCCCTTTGCCTGATATGGATAGTTCTGTTGATTAGACATTTGAAATTCCTTTGCAGAAACTGAAATTATTCGTTCATTCTCTTTGTCCTTGAAGTTCTTTGTTTGTTTCTACACGTGGTTAGAAGAAGACAAATTATACTATCCAACTTTGTTAGAGACATCTACAGAAGAGGACAAATCAAGATCTTCAAGATCTTCTGAGTCTGGAGGTCTTCCAAGTTTGATGGAGGCTCCCAAGTCTGATGAGGTCTTCTGAGTCCGATGATCTTCAGAGTTTGATGAGAGTCTTCAACTTTTGAGTAACATCCTTTCTTCTGATCCAAGGTGTTGACTTTCGGTTGACCTTTCTTCAGATCTTATACCATAGTCTTTGAGCTTTTCTTGTGCTTTTGATGCTCTTATACATGTTCAGACCTTGTTAAATTTTAATCTATGGTCCTGCACACTTGAACATATATTAGTATATCTAATTGTTCTTTAATATTTTGTTATCATTAAAAACTTAGAGGAATTGTACAAACCAATTTTGTTCCAACAATCTCCCTTTTTTTTATGATGATAAACACAAGTATTTAAAAACAATGGTTGTTAATCTAATTAACAAGTTGACTTCAAGGTCTGAGGTTTGTAAGCTCCCCCTGAGTCTGACAGTCCCATGGTCGGAGGTTTGTATGCTCCCCCTGAGTCTGATATCCTATAAGGCAAGTTTTGTAAGCTCCCCCTAAGTTTTATCCAAGTTAAATAAATTCATTTTTAATCTCATTAAAATGTATTAGTGCATACTGCATATCAGAGCATACACTTAGCTTTCATCTTATAACCAGAAATATCAAAGCTTAAAAGGACTTAAAGGGATTTTGAATTTCTCATTCAGAGTCTGGTTTAATTAAAACTCTTGAGTATTGAATCTCGTCAGATTCAGGCTTAGAATTTTAATTTTCCAAGATCATTCATTCAGAGTTTGGTTCAAATTTAAAACTCTCAAGTACTAAGTCTCGTCAGAATTAGACTAAGTGTTTTAAATTTTACTTCTAGATTCAAAATGTATTTTAAGCGCTTCAAACTAAAGCTACTTCTTCGTTCAGACTCAGTTTTAGATACTTAGATACTTTCTGTCCTACTCCCCCTTTTAAAGATGATTTCTGACTTTCTCTTATAAATAATTTCTCTGACTTTTCTCCCCCTTTTGTCATCAACAAAACTAAAGGAAAAAAATAGATAATAGAATAGACAAGAGACTATATAAATCAGAATATCAAAGTTTTAATTAGATATACAAGATAAATGAAAACTTTGTTCAAAAAATAAAGACGAAAAAAAAGGGTGTCCTAAGGTTTCTTGGAGAGAAGTTCAAGAATAGTTTGATTTGTTGAGCTTATCGCATCCTACTTAGCTTCCATTCATGCTTGATTGACCAAGTGTTCATCCAGAATTTCCCTTAGTTTTGCCTGAGTCTTAGCTTCTTTAATTTGGGCCTGCAGAGCTGCTCAATTCTTCTTTTGAGCTTCTAACTCTTCCCTTATAACAGCCAAAGTTGACTCTGATGATCTGTTTCTATTGAAGATCAAGTCTAAAACGTTGATTGAAGATCCAGTTTCAGATACAGATGTACTAACAGAACCAGTTGCTTCAGGTACTTGAGATTGCATAGATTTCTTCTTTCCTAAGAGCTTTCCAAAGGTTACTGCCTTTTTGTTGTCAAAAGAAGGCTTTATAACCTTGTTGCAAATGACAGTGCTAGAGTCAGGTGTATGATAGGATGATAGAAGTTGGTCAGTTTGTGGTTGATGTTGGTCAGGCTCAAGAATGGTGATATGTGGTTCAATGACAGGGTTGGTAGTTTGAGTAAAGTGGGTTGATTCAGACGTAACAGATGTTTGATTTTCAACAGACTTACTTGAATCTGATAGAGAGTTTATGAGTATGTGAAACACATTAGTTACAGGGATGGTAGAGGGTACATGGGTAGGCAGAGCAACAACAATGTCTGGAGCATAAGCATTGAGAGGTTGAGCATCCAAAACAATGTCGAGTTGGGGTTCTTGTACAATTTATGTTTCAGGAATAATTCCAACAGAGTTTACAGGTACAGAAACTAACAAGTTTCCAGGTGGAGTCTGAGTAGCTTCAATTGTAGTCTGATGGCTTTCAAAGGAGTTAAGATTGATATATGGGTTAGATGGGGGTTCTGTTGTGACAACCTTCTCAGCATCTGCTGATTATTTTGTCACATCAGTAGGTTTAAGTGGTTGAAATGTAGTCGTTGGTTCATATGTAAATTCGGTTTAAGATGGAGGCTTGGGTATACTGCTACCAAAACTAGCTTTCAGAGTTTCAAGTTGAGCTAACTTGTTATGCTTGAAATTTTTAAGATTCTTAACAACAGCAAAAGAAGCTTTAGCATTTTTCAAGGCTTGCTCAGGTTCATCAAAGGCTAAAAGGCTCTCCAGATGTTGAATGCCAGTTGGTAGAGTAACGTCAAAGGTGGTTTCTAGTGTAGGGATAGATTGAGGATTATGAGGTACATTGTTTTGTTTATGGATGTGAGTTACATCTTCAACAGAAGATGAACTACTTACATCTGAGGATGCAAAGCTTGGTTCATATGAGGTAGTGGATGGAGGAGAAGGTAATTTCACAAAGGGATAGTCTTTGTAGGCTGGTCTAGGTGAAGATTGAGGCATAACACTGTCATCTACAAAAGATACAGAGTTACTTAGACCTTCTGGAGCTTCTGGTCTCCTTTCTCCTGAGGATTCTATCCTTTCATAGTTGCCTTCCTTGTTCTGAGTAGCAGCTGCAGACTTTTTGTTCTTTAAACTTGAAGCCAGAAGTTGACTTGCTTCCTTCACAAGCACTGAGTCAGCAGTCTCAGGTTCTACTAGAGTCTCTTGTTATACTGGTGTATCTTTTTCAAATGCAGAGTCTGATTCGTCAGGCTATGTTGGAGCTTGTTCAACAGTCGGAAAGGTCATCTGCCTTCTTCACAGTGGTACTTCCTCTTCTTACATTTCGACCCATTCTCAGACTTGGACTCAGAAGTTTCAATGACAACAGGTTTGTAGATAATCTTGCCACTTTTGGTTCTTGTCTCTTGTAAGTTTACAAAATCAATCATTTTATCCAACTGTTCATCAGTGATTATTGCCTCCTTTGTCTTCTTCTGAGTTAGTCTCTTCACAGGCTTCCGTATTGTCTCAGCTGAAGCTTTCCTTTTTCTTGGCTCCTTGTACATATTGGTAGGAGCAGATGGGATGTCTTCCCTATTGATGAAAACATCTTCCCTATGTTGATCCTGGATGAAGTTCTTAATGACTTCCTCATTATCTAGTTCAGAGATAACACGAAATTTGTCATTGAAGATAGGGTTGGTCTTCTTGACACAGACGGCTATATTAGAGTTTATCACATTACTTTTGATACAAATCTTCACCAGAGTATTTCCATCAATAGGCTTTCCAAAGATGATCCCCAGGTCTTCATTAAGTTGAGTCTCTTCCAACTTGTGAATCAACCTACTTTGATAAAACAAATCAGACAGCAGTCTACCATATGGAATGACTTTAATTTGTTCCTTGATACTTTCACACATGAAGTTGAAGATGTACTTGGGCAGATTCACTTTGAATTAGCCAAGTATCAGGGTTGCCAGATGTCTGTGATCCCAGCTGACTGTTTTAATCCCAGATTCTCTAGGTTGGATACACTCATAAATGAGTTTGATTGCAATCATGGCAAGAGGTGTCATGTACATGGCTTTGTGAGCTTGTCTGATTTGTTACCCACCTCTTCTGGTGACGCATACAAAGTTCTTTTCATGATGTCCAGAAATTGTGTCTTTTGATTAGTATCCTTTAGATACTTTCCTGATTCTTCAACTCTGATCAGACATGAGATTATGGTTTTGGTAAGGACCACACTCACACCTGATACAGAGGATCTGATCTTTCTTTCCTTAAATTCCTTTAATCCTAGTTCCTTTTTTACTTCTTCGCATTTCTAGGATCCCTTACTCTTGCTATTCTGAGTTCTTCTTCTGCAGCTTCTTTGTCATATACTTCTGCTATTACCCAAAAATGTTTGACCAATTCTGAGTTGGTAGGGCTATTCAGCAAGTTGAGATAGTGAGTCCATCCATGGTGACGCATGAGGTCCAGAATTTCGATTCCATTTGCCATTAAGCTTTCTAGGTTAAAAATGGATTTAGGAAGAACCCTCAATTCATTTTCTAGAAAACTCATTATTTTCATTCTATGAACCAGGTTATCGCCAGTAACCACTGCGATGGGAACTTGAGAAGATGAAGATGTCATTGATGATTTTAAAGGATTTTGGTTTCTAGGGGTATTTTGAAAAAGGGTTGTTTTTCAGAGAAGGTTTGAGAACTGAAAGTGTAGGATATGAGAGTGACTGTGTGCGAATGACATTGAAGGAGTGTTTTGATCAAAACATTTCGTATGCAAAACTTTGAATAAAGACAAAATTTAATGCTAAAGGGGCGCGAGACACAACATTTAAAGCAAAAACATCATTGTCTTATGGTTATCACCCAACAGTTAAGATATACGTCAGATAAAACTTCCCAGTCCAGTGTCAAGTAAGTGGGCCAGGTGTCAATAAAGTAGTTGTCAATAAAAAGGAACCTGAAGTTCACGGCTCAAAGAAGAAAAGTGCACCCTCTTAAGCTCAATTTGAGCCTAAGATAGTGACACCCTAAAGAAAGGTAAAGACAAAAAGTACTCATTTTGTGTCTTCATCAGAATCAGAACTTCCCTCCACTCCCTAATAAGAGCAAGCTAATGAAGATGATTCTTCTAGAACCTGTTGAGGAAGAAGCAGAGATGGAAGCAGAGGTTCCTTTAATAAGAATGGTTATAGTGGCTCTGGAGAAGAATGTAGTGTTAGAAGAAGCTGCTCCTTCAGAGAATGTGGAAGTTTCTACTGGTATGGTGGAGAAAGTTGTTGATAACGCTAATGATGAGGTTGATTTTGGTATGTTGAGGTTGCTTCTGGTATGTGGAAGTTGTTGATATAGTATGGTGGAGAAAGCCTCTCCTTTAGAGAATGTTGATGTTGAGGTTGCTTCAGGTAAAAGTTATGAACTTTTTGCTAGTTTTGATGTACATTCCTCAACACCCTCTGAACCTCAACCGGCAAAATATGTTTCTCACCAACCACAACATACATCACACATACCATCCCCTCATAAAAAACCTACCTCCGCCCAAAAAGAGCCAACCCCTTATAACTCACCAACCATATCATATCCACCAAAATTTATCTCTCCACCTCTTGTCCAAGCTGAACCAGTGCAAGTTTTTGAACCTAAGGGTAAGAAAGCTTTTGTCTTGCCTGAACTATCACCATCAGATGTTGATTCATCAACTAAATTAGATGAGATTATTGATAAGGCAATAGCTCGAGCTAAACTTACAAATATGACCATGGGATATGTAAAATCTAAACAACAGTTTGCCTACCAACAACAAAACCAACCAAGTACTCCACATCCCATCATCATTGAGTTATCATATGATTCCTTTCTTGAACCTACACTTGAAACCAACCCTATGGCCATAATTCCTGTAACACCCTGATTTTTAGTATTAGATTTATTTGATAGTATTATATTTGTCAATTGTTTTATTAATTGGGAGAATTGGTGACTTAGTGGATTTTTAGTAATTGAGGGCATTTTGGTCATTTACAGGTAAAGGGTATTTTTGTGAAGTGTTAGGAATTAGAAATTTAAGAATTAAGATAATAGAGATGTGTGAGTAATTAGAGGGTTTAAGTGGAGTAAAAGAGTAGTGTTTATTTTGGTGAATGAAAATAGACTAAGTTCATTAGTGTAAGTGACTCAAACCCATAATATAAATAGAATAGTGTGTGTTGGGGTGAAATTAGGTCTAACTCATTTTGTCAAAAACACACAAGAGGCTAGAGAGGAGAGGCTTGGAGAGAAAGAAGTGAAGAGAACTCAAGAGCAAGAGGGAGAAGAGGGAGATTTCTACTTTGAGAACTAGTTTTTATGAAGATTAGAGGTAAGAGGGAAGGTTATTTTCACCATTTAGGTTTTATGAGCAATTGGGTAGTTGTGGGTGTTTTGAATTTTCATTATTTTCATGAATTGGTGTTGATTATATGTGAAATTCATGCTCTAATTGTTGATGTCATTTTGGGTATGTGTTAATTGATGAAATCATGTTGTTATAATGTTAAGTTCATGTTTGGTTATGGTGATTTGGTAACTTTGTGAATTTTGATGATATTGATGATGATTGTAGCTTAATAAGTTGAATTTGACCATGGGTATATGTTTAGTTTAAAAATTCATGAGATTCTATGTTAAGTTTCGTAGTTGAAGTTGTGGTTATTGTGTTCTTGACAATTATGAGCAATTTGATGAAAATGGTGAAGATTGTTGTTGAATTGTTGTGTTGATGTTATTTTAAGTGAAATGGATGAGTATTACTATGTTGAATTTGAAGAAAAGTTGGAGTTGTTATTGTTGCTATGTTTGGATAATTTGAATTGATAGGAAAACATGATGATTAGTGGTGGAATTGAGTATAATTAAGTTGACTAAGCTAAGTTTGATGTATAGGTGATTAGATAAATTTGGTCTAATGTTTAGGGTTAAGTTTGGTGTGAATTGGATCGAAAAATGGTGTTGAAAAATGTATTTTCGTGAAAAATGGAAAAATCAGATTTCCCTGTCCTGTCAAGAACGCACGACCGTGAGCCCCTGTGGCACGGATCGTGCGTTGTGTTCGGCAATAGGACGCATGACGGTGTGCCTCTGTGGGAACTTCAATTTTTCGCTCTTTTTGAGGTATCTAAGTGTGCGTTTAGGTCCCTAACCCCTAAATTTGATTAATAGGAGTTTAATTAAGATGTACTGGATTAATTAGCATGTCCTATGTTGAAAGATAACTTAGAAATTGAATTGATTAGTAATGGACTTGGGAATTAACTAGGATTGAACTAAGAGATGTTTGTAAACTTGTTATTTGATTAATGAAGTATGAATGATGATGAGTTAGTTGGTGATATATGAATGGAACGTTGTTTTTATTATGCATGAATTGTGAACTATGTGTATGAGATTAAATGAAGATGTCTTGTTATGATATGTTGATGAATGGTAAGTGATGATGATGAATGATTATGACAATATAATGTCTTGATTTAATTGACTTGTTAATGGGTGGTCATATATGATTTGATGATGTAAATTGGTGTGTTTTTGTGATGATATGTTATATGATGGAGTGAATTATATAACAATGATGTGTATGATTGGTGTACATTGTCTAGTCTATGTGTGGGTCCATGCATTCATAAGTCAGTCCTATGCAAATATGGTTATGTAAAGACGGGTGGATTATTCAGTAACATACCTCTGATTTTCCAATTATGTAAAGACGGGGGATCACTCAGTAACATAACTCTGATATCCAAATTGGTACCACATGCATGTAGAGCCCTTTTATGTGCATTGCATGAACATGATGAGTCGTAGTGGTAATATTTTGGCGTGAACTTGTGGATCTATTTGGTAACTATATAACTGATGATGTTGATGAGATGTGATTGACATGTATTTGACTTGACAATTATTTGTTGATGAGAATATACTATTGTTGAAGCAAAAATCTTTTTTATGAATGTTTTAATGATAACAAACCTTGTGGAATAAATGATAAGTTTTATGAATGGTGATCTACTGATGTTTGCACTTGAGTTTTTGTTATCAGAACAGGAATCACATAAGTGGATAAGCTAGAAGCCACCCACATCAATAAGTGCATTATATCTACTCCACAATGAAAGAATGAGTATATCATCAGTTGAAACAACAATATCATATCTACATGAAGATTCATAGCTCAAGAATCATGATGGAAGAACTTACATCACAAGCTACACAAGAAGGTGCTTGAAGTTATGTGACAAAACTCACATTGAGTTTTATGTTATATGATTTGAAGATCCTCCATGGGTAAACAAGATAAAAGGAAATATGCATACAAGTTAGGAAGATTCTCAGAACCTCCTCAAAGTATCACACTTCTAAAGCTTCTAAGGATAAAAAGTTCAGAGTTCAGAATGTTCATATGAACAGAGTTCAGATTGTTCATATGAATGTAGTTCATAATGATCATGAACAATTAACCCAGAATATTTCCAGAAATATTAAAGGATTACTTCATGGATAAACAAGAATATTTAAAGTCATCGGTTACAAGCAATGATGCAAAGAAATATTCTTTTGGACTTCAAAGAAAGAATCATCTTGTTTGTCAAAACAAATTATCTCTCATTTATATGTTTCAAGTAGTTTTATAGGGAATAATTAAACAACCTTCATAAGGTTCAAAGTATTGAAGAACATTAGAATGTTTAAGAACATCAGAATGTTCAACATAAAGTACAACCGTCAAAAAGGAAGGAACCCAGAAGAAACATTCTGAAGTTCATATGTATGAACCCAGAAGGAGTTCAGAAGGCTGTTCAGAAGGTTGCTCAGAAGGCTCGTTAGAGCAAACCCAAAATTCAATCTCCACACCAAGAACATACAAGAATAGATGTGATATGAACATATCATATGCAGAAAAAGATTTCGACTTTGGATCAAGAAATCATTAAAGACATCTATGGTGATTAAAGGATTAATGGACTTTGATAGTTCTTGGTATTTAATATGTGTTCTTGAGTGATTAACTAAGGCAAGAACAGAGTATGGACCATACTAAGATAAAAGGAATCAAAGATCATTATGAATAAAGAACTCAGTCAGAGTTCAGAAAGTTGAACATAGTTCAGAAGCTTGGACACAGTTCAGAAGTTGGGACATAGTTCAGAAGCTGGAACATAGTTCAGAAGCTTGATCATAGTTCAGAAGCTGGCACACAGTTTAGAAGCTGGAACACTGTTCAGAAGCTAGGACATAGTTCAGAAGCTGGAACACTGTTCAGAAGCTGGGACATAGTTCAGAAGCTGGAACACTGTTCAGAAGCTGGGACATAGTTCAGAAGCTGGAACATAGTTCAGAAGCTTGATCACAGTTCAGAAGCTTGGTCATAAGGTTGTTCTTACACAAGCCCAGAAACTCAAGAACATGCAAGTCACACGTGACATGAATAAATGTCCAGGAAAGTACACTTGCATGGATCAACCAAGCAATAAAGGCATTTACAAGATTAATGTCAAAAAGGATATTCAATGTTCATTTAAGACTATGAACATTGAATTGATAAGAATATTCCAAAAGTGAATATCATCCTAGATGTTTAAATTACTGCACTTCATTGATGTTTTACTATTAGGATTTGATTTCATCAAATGGAAGTCTTACAAATCATCCTAAGTAAAACAAAAGGAACTTTCGGAGTTCAGAAAGTTCAATACAGCACATGCTTTAATTCTGACAGCAATAGTAGAGTGGTTGGAAAAGTAAAGCAAAAGCAAGATTACAATCTCCAAGTCAGAATCAATAAGATTTTGACACATAAGGGAGTTGGTACTGTACAAGACCAGCAAAATCCCCTAAAGCATGGGCATGAAGTGACAGTTCCACTTTATCTGTCCTGCACTGTTTCCAAGGCAAATCTGGGAAAGTATTATCCAGCAACATTCTGATGTATGTGTTAAAGTCACTACTTATGGATAATGCCCAGAAAATCATATGACGCATATGATGAACCCATAAACTCATATCTTCATTCATACATGATGAACCCAGATGAAGATCATCAAGAATGCAACAATGTTCTGAAGTATTCTCAAGAACACAACAACATTCTGAAGTTCAGAATGTTCACCCAGATTTTCAAGTAAAAGTCAGTGGGGCCCAGGACACATGGCACAAGACCATTGGTCACCCTCCAACGGCTACAAGAGACCAATAACTCTATAAATAGAAGTGAAAGGCTCAGCATTACTTACACCATTGCAAAGCATACAAGAAAACATCTGAAAAATGTTTGAAACTTTAGCATTTCGAATTGATCATCACTGAGATTTCAAATTGTCTCTTAAAGTGTAAATCAATTCTCTTTTATCTTGTTAAAGATAGTTTCTCCCTCATTTATTCTCTTCTGATTGTCTTCATCTTGACTACATTTTTTCAAAACTCCAATCAATTGTAAAGAGCAAATCTCATCTAATTTTAAGGGTATTAAAGTTTAGGTTGAGTAACACAGTGCAAGGTCTGGTGTGACTTAGCACAGAAAGTGGAGAGCCTGCTGAGGCTTAGAGAATACAGGTTGTAACCGTTCCAAGGGAACAAGATTGTACGGTGCAGGATTTGGGAGGTTATCTCAAGCATCATAGTGGAAACTCTCACAAGATTGTGAGGAGTGGACTGTTGGTTGCAGTATTTAACAATTCAACAAACGAGGTAAGTATTTTTGTATCGTCTCCACAGGGATTAGTGCGACACTCCGAACCGTTCAACAACCGATATCGTTTTGAGCTAAAAGGGGTTTTCAACTTGTTTGTACATAAACTATGGAATGTATAAATATGCGGAAAATAAAGACGACAAAAACTAAGGTATAAAAGCGTTGAGATAGGATTTCCTCGATCTAACGTCGAATGTAATCTAAAGATCGTGCATATGAGTTTTAGCGTTTTAGCGAAATTACCACGTATCGCTCGACAACGTCATTGATTTCCCAAATGACATCGCGAGATCGATCGTATCGTTTAATCGACGATTTCCCAATCAATCAAACGATCCGAAAGCATTAAGTTCCGAAACTATTTGCGATTATCAAAACCCAAATCCATGTCTAGATTTTCTTATTTCGATAGAGCTATTCTCGCCAAAGATTTAAAAGTATTCGTCAATATCATTTTAAATCAAAACATGACAATGAATGGCAAGAAAAACTCAACATCACATAAATAGCTAAAACCATATATATTTCACAATCAAACTATTACATCTTAGGCTAGAAAGAGTGCATCCAATCCCAACTAGGGAAAGTTTAGTTACTCATTTTCATGAGAACTGTACAAAAGAGTAGAGAAAAGAAAATACAAACCCAAGTTCTTGATTTCCCAAAGTCTTTTGGTTGATTTCACAATCCAATCTCCTTTGCTCCTTGAAGATCAAAGCTCTTAGCCCTTATTTTCTGTCTAAAAGCTAACCTAAAATATTCTACAGAGCAACTCCTAACTATATCCCTAAAGAAAACTGAAACAAAGCTTAAATACAAAAAGCTGTAATGTGACATTTCGCTCGGCGAGACAATTTTCGCTCGGCGAAACTTGCTGAAATTGCCAGTGATCTTCAGCCACGTCTTCAAATGTCCTTTAAACCGCCCCTGATTTCGCTGAGCGATGAAGATTTCGCTGAGCGAAATCAAGCTTCACTGTTCCTGATAAACTCTCTGCCTATCTTCGCCAATTGATCGCCAAGGCATCGCTGAGCGAAAGTGCTCATGCACTTTTGATGGATTCTTGCTAATTTCAGGTCCTGGCTTGCTTTTTCCTGCATAAATGGATGGGGAAAGAAGTAAAAGCAATAGTGGGCATTTGATCATTGATTATGATCATTTCCCATGATAACTTGTAAAACAAGCTACAAAAGTGCTTAAATTAACTATGCTTTTAAACTCAATTTTGGCACTTATCACACTCCCCAACTTAAATCTTTGTTTGTCCTCAAACAAAGGACTCAAACAAAATGGAAAAACAAGGCTTTGGACAAAAGTTCAAAACATGCAAAGAAATGAAAAGTTTTCAGATGCAAAATTCAAATGCGGATTGTGCGGGCAAGTAAAAAATTTCTCATTAATCTAGACATATACTATGAATATGACATAAGTGCTAAACACAAAATTCACATCATACAATTCAAAGCAATAACATAATTATCTATGAACCACACCTAACACACTCCTTTAGAAGTAAATATAGCAAATTGAACTCATGATGTGAGGGTTATGAACACTCATCCGGCAAGTTTATTAACATACCGATCAAGTTATGTGTCCATCTAATTATCATTTCTAAAAGCACGAAAGCAAATGATCACAAGGTCTTTGAGGGTTGTAATTTGGCTTGGTTTCAAAAGAAATGTTATATGTGGGAAATATTGAAATCAAAAGGCCAAGCAAGAGGAACATTCTATCTATTTACACACTTCCTCCTTAATCAAAAACAACCTTTGGTGATTTACAAATTTTTCTTTGATTGATCTTGACAACTTTTTAATTTTTCTCTTTTTTTTTTTTTCTTTTCTTTTTCTTTGTTCTTTTTCTTTCTTTTTTTTTTCTTTTTCTTGTTGTCAAGATCAAATTCAAAATTCACCAATTACTTGACATGCACAACCTCCCTTTCTCCCCAACTTATTCAAGATGATACCCTAATCGAATGTTCCTTTATCATTTTGGCAAAGGTCAATAATCATGATGGATAAGGGTTCAAAATGAAAGTAAAATTATCAGAATCCAATGTGATTTAACTATGAACTGAATTTTGAAAAACTTGGGCAAATTCACTAAGCATTGTGCTTATGAATATTGGCAGTTCATAATTAAGGATTCTGATTCATTAGGCTCAAATTGGGTTATCAAATACTCGCTCTCTCACAGGGAAGGCTTTTTGTGGTCAAGTGTTTATACTCAATTTCAAAAAAAACTGCCTTGATCATATCAGTGCTTTCATACAATTTAAAACAATGTTCAGATTTAACATAAAAGAATCGAGTTAAACTAAAATGCCGGTCTCCTGCATATATACAAAGATTTGAGGATTCCTCACATTTTGGCTAGTTCTAAGTGGTTCACATATAAGCATGTTATCGCATAAAATTGTATGAGATAAATTTTTTTTTTGCAAAGTACTCATATTAAATTCAAGTACACACATAGAAAAGCAAGAAATAATTAACTTGGCTTTGCACAATCAAACAATTTCTATCATTATCATGCATCTGTTACTTTGCTGTTAAAGAGCTTATCAGTAAGCCTCGCTCAGCGAAGTATATCTCGCTCAGCGAGAATGACAGATAGCAGAATTTCAAAAATGCAGCATTAAAAAGACTTGCCAATTTCAGCATCACCTACAGTTACTAAAAAGCAGTAAATAAAGCATGAAAAACTTACAAAGTTGGGTTGCCTCCCAACAAGCGCTTGTTTTACGTCGTTAGCTCGACGCCTGATCCGTTAGGGTGGCCAATACGAGACGGATCGCACATCAGCTCTTGTATCCCTTTGCTGCGGGAGGAATTCCATGAACTTTAAGCATAGCTGATGTGGAGTCCAATACCTCCCTATCCATACTATGGTGAGCAAGGAACAAATACTATCTATTACGAAATCAATTTCGGCCTTGCTCACTCTCATCCCCTCTTTTTCACAAGTTTCTTCCTTGTTAAGAAACTGTTCCGTCTTCTCAATCTCCAACACTTCTTCACTATCAACAGTTATGTCTTCTTCAGAATCTGACATTGGTTGAGGAAGTTCTAAGTTGTGTGGTATCTCTATTTTTTCTTCAAATTCCCTAATACCACATCCTTCAAACATCGTATCTTCCTCACTCTCATCAACATCGTCTTCAACAATCTCTCCAAATTCCAAAGTGGATTGATTGTTGGTCTGAACCTCCATGATTCTTGGTAGACAATTCAATTGAACTTGCAAAATATCCAACTGGATTGATAACGCTCTCAATCTGTGGTTGGTATTTTGCATGTTGATCATGGATTGTTGCATGAACAAATTCAATGTATTTTCCGTTCTTGCCATTTGTTCATCTTCATACGAATATTGTTGATACTGTTGATAGGATTCATACTCGTATGGAGTATAGAAGTTGAAATAATCATGATCAGCCATGATTCCTTCAATGTTGAGAATCTGAAACACAAATAACTAACAAGGAACTTTTCTTTGTATAACAAAGAGGGTTAATGCAAACACAAAATATAATGTACAAAAGAGAAGAAAAATATTAACAAGAATATACAAAAGCTCAAAACAATCCCAATTATTGCGATGCTCAAAATAACTAAACACTAATCCCCGGCAACGGCGCCATTTTGTTGGTTGCAGTATTTAACAATTCAACAAACGAGGTAAGTATTTTTGTATCGTCTCCACAGGGATTAGTGCGACACTCCAAACCGTTCAACAACCGATATCGTTTTGAGCTAAAAGGGGTTTTCAACTTGTTTGTACATAAACTATGGAATGTATAAATATGCGGAAAATAAAGACGACAAAAACTAAGGTATAAAAGCGTTGAGATAGGATTTCCTCGATCTAACGTCGAATGTAATCTAAAGATCGTGCATATGAGTTTTAGCGTTTTAGCGAAATTACCACGTATCGCTCGACAACGTCATTGATTTCCCAAATGACATCGCGAGATCGATCGTATCGTTTAATCGACGATTTCCCAATCAATCAAACGATCCGAAAGCATTAAGTTCCGAAACTATTTGCGATTATCAAAACCCAAATCCATGTCTAGATTTTCTTATTTCGATAGAGCTATTCTCGCCAAAGATTTAAAAGTATTCGTCAATATCATTTTAAATCAAAACATGACAATGAATGGCAAGAAAAACTCAACATCACATAAATAGCTAAAACCATATATATTTCACAATCAAACTATTACATCTTAGGCTAGAAAGAGTGCATCCAATCCCAACTAGGGAAAGTTTAGTTACTCATTTTCATGAGAACTGTACAAAAGAGTAGAGAAAAGAAAATACAAACCCAAGTTCTTGATTTCCCAAAGTCTTTTGGTTGATTTCACAATCCAATCTCCTTTGCTCCTTGAAGATCAAAGCTCTTAGCCCTTATTTTCTGTCTAAAAGCTAACCTAAAATATTCTACAGAGCAACTCCTAACTATATCCCTAAAGAAAACTGAAACAAAGCTTAAATACAAAAAGCTGTAATGTGACATTTCGCTCGGCGAGACAATTTTCGCTCGGCGAAACTTGCTGAAATTGCCAGTGATCTTCAGCCACGTCTTCAAATGTCCTTTAAACCGCCCCTGATTTCGCTGAGCGATGAAGATTTCGCTGAGCGAAATCAAGCTTCACTGTTCCTGATAAACTCTCTGCCTATCTTCGCCAATTGATCGCCAAGGCATCGCTGAGCGAAAGTGCTCATGCACTTTTGATGGATTCTTGCTAATTTCAGGTCCTGGCTTGCTTTTTCCTGCATAAATGGATGGGGAAAGAAGTAAAAGCAATAGTGGGCATTTGATCATTGATTATGATCATTTCCCATGATAACTTGTAAAACAAGCTACAAAAGTGCTTAAATTAACTATGCTTTTAAACTCAATTTTGGCACTTATCATGGACTAACCCACATTGGGTGAACCACTATAAAACTCTGTGTGTCTTTCTTCTCTATCCCTTTACTATTTATTTTCAGCATAAATGTTTAAATTCAGTTTACACACCATTATCACTTTGTTCATCATTTATTACACTAACAGTTCTGAACGCACTTCAGAACGTTCTGAACTTAACCAAGTTTTTATTTCTTCCAAGTATCAACTTGAGAATGATTTACCAAAAGTGCAGGTTAAATTTAAAAAGGGTCACAATTCAAACCCCCCCTTTCTTGTGACTATTATTTCCACTTCAACTATGTATGTTTTGTGAACCTTGTTTTAAAGTATTGATGTAACTAGGCTCTCAATTGATTGTAAATACGTTATGAATGTTGTATGATTATAACTGAACTTACATGCGTTTATAATCCCTTTATGTTGAACGTATATCTTACCCTCCAGTGGCTTTTTGGTCGCCTGCATCCTCGTGGTGTAGACGTGCAGGTTGAGGACTAGCTTTGCTTGTGAGTATGTTGAGGATGGTGTGATGCCTACTCGTTTTCTCGCTTTGAGGAGTCTAGATTAGATGCTCTGATCTAGGATTTTAGGTTTGTCTTATTTTCTGTTGAATTTGATGTTGATGGATTTGTATGATCAAGCATTTGATATTGTTTATATTTTGAGATTTTATGATGTAACCTGTTAGTTGAGTAACAAAAGTAAGTATTTTTAAATTATCGTCTCCTCAGGGATTGGTGCGCTATCTCGAACCGTTCAACAATCGCTATTGTTTTGAGTAAGGGTTTTGTAACATGTTTGCATATTAACTAATTGGACTTAAAAACGGAAATAAAACGAAAAGTAATAGGGAATAAAAGCGTTGAGATCGGAGTTCATCAATCTTGCATCAAATATAATCTAAAAATCAAGCATATGAATTCTAGCGTTTTAGCGAAAATATCACGTATCACTCGACAACGTCATTCGTGTCCAAATGACGTCGTGAGATCGATCGTATCGTTTAATCGACGATTTCCCAATCGATCAAACGATACAAAAACATTACGTTCCGACACTTTATACGATTATCAAAACCAAATTCCATGTCTAGAATTTCTTATTTTGATAGAAGATTATTCTAAACCTAGATTCAAAAGTATTTGTCAATAACAATTGAATCAAGCATGAGAATGAAAAGCAAGAATAACTTCATTAACACATAAATTGCTAAAATCATATATTTGCATAATCAAAGATTACATCTAAGCTAGAAAGAGTACCTCCAATCCCAACAAAGGGAAGTTAGTTGTTCATTTTCATGACAACTATACAAAAGTTTAGAGAAAAGATGAAGATCATAGCCTAAGTCTTGATTTCCCAAAGTCTTAGTTGATTCCACAATCCCTTCACTCTTTCTCCTTGAAGATCATAGCTTCTAGCCCTAAAAACTGTCTAAAAACTAAATCCTAAAATAATACTGAACTGAATTAAAAAGCTATCTCCCTAAAAAATCAGCTTTTGAGCCTATTTATAAGTGTTATGTAATTCTGGACTTTGCTCTGCGAAGTCATACTTCGCTCTGCGAAGTCCTTTCTTCACAAATGGGCTTCTGCCACCTCAACCTTGAACAGTTCAAACCGCCCTGCTTCGCTCTGCGACCAAACTTCGCTCTGCGAAATCACTCATTTTCTGATCTTCAGAAAATCCCCGCCTGAACTCGCCATTCACTCGCCAAGCACGCGCTGGGCGAGATTCTTCATTCTTCTCTTAATTATTTCTTGCTATTTTCAAGTCCTGGCTTGCTTTTTCCTACACAAATGGGGAAGAATGAGGTATACAAAGAATAATTGGCATTTATTCATAAATTCCATGCTTTTCCTAAGATAACTTGCAAAACAAGTAACTAAAAAGCCTTATAAAAGACATGAATTTATTCATTTCTTGCCACTTATCAACTACTCCCCAACTTAAATCTTTGTTTGTCCTCAAACAAAGGACGCTAAAAATAAGGATACAAGCTTTAAACAACGAGTAAGACGCAAAACAGCAAAAGCAGAGATTTAAACAAAATTTCAGATTGCATGATTCATATGAGATTTGCACAGGCAATTCTGATGTTCCCATTAATCTAAGATTGCACTAAAAATTTGAAATAATACTAAACACAAAATTTCTATCATACAGTTCAAGTTAATAACATATTTATCAATGAACCACACCTAACACACTTCTTTAGAAGTAAATGAAACAAATTGAACTCATGTTGTGAGGGTTATGAACACTCATCCGGCAAGTTTACTAACATTCCGATCAAGTTATGCGTTCATCTAATTATTATTTCTAAAAGCACAAAAGCATCGATCACAAGGTCTTTGAGGGTTGTAATTTGGCTTGGTTACAAAAGAATTGTCTTATGTGGGAAAAATTGAATTCAAAAGGCCAAGCATAGAGGAACATTCTTTCTAATTACACACTTCCTCCTTATTCAAAAACAACTCTTGGTGATTTACAAATATTTCTTTGATCTTGACAACTTTTTGATTTATTGAATCTTTTTTTCTCTTTTTATCTTTTCGTTTTCTTGGTTTGCTTTTCTTTCTTTTTTTTTTCTTTTCTTTTTCTTTTTCTTTTCATTTTCTTTGTTCTCAAGATCAATTTCAAAATTCACCATTACTTGACATAAACTACCTCCCTTTTCTCCCCAACTTAGTTCAAAATGATACCCTAATTGAATGTTCCTTTATCATTTGGCAAAGGACAAATACACATGATGGATAAGGGTTCAAAATGAAAGTAAAATATCAGAATCCAATAATGATTTAACTATGAACTGGATTTTTTTACAAACTCCGGCAATTTCACTAAGCATTTTCCTTATGAAAATTGGCAGTTCATAGTTAACGATTCTGATTCATTAGGCTCAATGGGGGTTATCAAATACTCACTTCTCACAGGGTAGGTTTCTACTCATATTCAAAAAATGCCTTGATCATTTCAGTGCTTTCATACAATTTAAAACAACTTTCATATTTAATATAAAAGAATCGAGTTAAACAAAAATGCCGGTCTCCTGCATATATACAATGACTTTGAGGATTCCTCACATTTTGGCTAGTTCTAAATGGTTCAAACATAAATATATTAACAAAGCAAACTGTATGGTGTAACTTTTGTACAAAGTACATATTCTCATTCCAAGTTTAATCCTAGAAAAACAGGAAACATGTACCTTAGCTTTGCGCAAATCAATCAAATTCTATCATTACCATACATCTGTGGCTGAATCATTCAGCTTTGGATCAATCCATAGTTGAGAAGATTTGTCATTTTTACTAATGATCCATAGCAAAAGCAGAATTTTTGACATTTAAAGCATATTCAGAAATTAAAAATTAACAGTCACCAATAATGATTCAAAAGCCAAATAATAAAAGAGTGATAATACAAATAACATAAAAAGAGAGTACAAATACAAAACAGTAAACACAAAAAGTCTTAAAGAGTACATCGAAAACATAATAATAAAAAAAAATGAACAGCAAAAGCATCAAAAAGGAGCGACTCAAGGAGTGTGAGCTTCATCATCCTCGGTGTCCTCATCATCACCATCATCATCATCATCATCACCATGTCCTCCAGCAGCTGCACTGCTACCACCCCCCTCTGAGGAAATAGGCGTGTCTCCAGGCCAAGCAACATGAGATGTAAACATCTCAGGTGACATGATCTGGAACTCAGGATCCGCCGGTCTGCCCATCTGCAACTGAAGCCTGTACATAGAGTCATGCAAAGTAGCCATGGCCCTATGGTTGGACGCATTCTGGTCCCATGAAAAAGTGCAAGTATGGTGGCCCTGTGGTGCAGGTGGGGCTCGGGGTCGTGGTTGTTGTGCTCTGGATGCTCTCTTCCCTGTGCAATGCCTCCCAATGTAATCATCAGTAATAGGATTTTTTATGGTTTTCGAGATGTGAGGAGGGATCACTACACGTGCATCCCGACAGAGACCCATGATTAGGTCCGGGAATGCAAGAGGGCACATTTTCTTAGCTGGTGGCTTAATGCCACTCTCCACCACTATCTTAAGCTCTTGTGCTATCACCCGTGCAACATCCACTTGTTTGTTGGCGAGGATGTAGTAAATTAATGGGGTGACATCTAATGTCGTGGAGGAGGTGTGGCTCTTAGGTTTGATATTGTGGACTATGAGATGAAAAATGACCTGGGCAGGTGTGGTGAGATTGTTCTTTATGGCTTTGGTGGGCTGGCCAAAGGAGTTAAGCTCATAATTCTTCCCGGGTTGAAAGATGGTTTGGGCTATAAGTTGATGATTCCAGTTTCCTTGGTTTTGGTGCCTATGAAAGGCACATAATTCCTCTTGGTCTAGCTAGAGGGGGTTTTGGAGGTAATTGTTGATGGCTTCGCGGTCGAATCTAATGACATGACCACGAACCATCGTCTGATATGTGAACTCCCCCTCAGGATCAGTAGGGATGGCATTTGCGTATAACTCCCTAATAATGTCATAGTTCAAGTTTAAGGGAGGGTTAGCTAAAATTCCCCAGTTGCAGGAATTGATCAAATGCGCGATCTCCCAGTATGTGCCATGCTCGTTTATGCTAAATTGCCTCTTGGCCCAAAATGTCCGCTTGAGCAGCTCTGCATACCTCTCCTGATTGCGGAGGCTTAGGAATCTCGATGCGTCATAGGCCCCTTGTGGCCTTGATCCTGACGATTCGCCTCTTGGTCGCTTTCCGGTTGCTTGCTTTGGTGCCATCTATGAGAAAAGAAAATAAAAACAGCAAACATAAGAATAGACATAGGCAAGATGAGATTAAACAAACTGTATTGAAAAAGAAGCATGAAAAATAATTATGTTCTGTTCTGTCATGGTCGCTCTGCGAAGTTTAGTTCGCAGAGCAAAGTTGAACGCAGTATTCTGGGTTTTCCAGAACACTAGTCGCACTGCGACCATGAACTTTGCTCTGCGAACATGACATAAAACGAATTTGTTGTTCACAGTAACTAACCCTAAACCTTGAGATTTTCAGCACTGATTTTGTTCCATCTACCCAACATTAAATTTGTAACATGAAACAAAACTTAACCCCAAACTTAACACTAAATTGAAATTTTAAAAATGCAAAACCCTAAATCACATGCAATCCTACTATTGAATCAGAAATAAGAAAAGATAAAATCCAGAATACGTACCTTGTGTGTTTGCACAAATGGAAAGAATTAGAATCAAAGGACACGAAGGTAATGGGGAAAGGAAAGATTTGTGAAAATGGGTATGTGTTAAAATTTTAGGGTTTGTTTTGAAAAGTTAATGAAAAAATAAAGGTTTTTGGGTAAGAAAAATAACGGTTGGATTATGGGTGAGGGAGTGGAATGGGTGGTTGGGAGGAGTAAATATGGGTAGTGGCTTTGAAAATTGAACTGACAGAATTCGCAGACTTCGCACTGCGAAGTACCTTGGCTCTGCGAACTTGAGAGTTAGCTTCGCAGTGCAATGTAAACCTGGCTCTGCGAAGTTATCAGACTCTGTAATGTTTGCAGTGCGAAGATACTTTGCTCTGCGAAGTTATCAGACTCTGTAATGTTCGCAGTGCGAAGATACTTTGCTCTGCGAACATGACAGGTTCTGGAATTTTTTAAAAATGCAACTTTTCAACAAATTTGTCATTTTATCTTCACCTATGGTTTCTAAAAGGTAGTAATAAAACAAAAATACTTACAAAATTGGGTTGCCTCCCAACAAGCGCTTGTTTTACGTCGTTAGCTTGACGCTTGATTCGTTAGGGTGGCCAAAATGAGACGGAATGCACATCAGTCTTTGTATTCCTTTGCTTTGGGAGGAATTCCATGAACCTGAAGTAGAGCTGGTGTGGAGTCCATAACCTCCCTATCCAGAATTTGTTGAGCAAGGAACAAATACTATCTTTTACAAACTCAAGTTCTGCCTTGCTCACTTTCATCCCCTCCTTTTCACAAGTTTCTTCCTTGTTAAGAAACTGTTCCGTCTTCTCAATATCCATCACTTCTTCCCTATCAACAATTCTGGCCTCTTCAGATTCTGACCTTTCTTGAGGAAGTTCTAATTTGTGTGGTATCTCTATTTCTTCCACTAATTTCCTTATACCACATCCTTCAAACATTAACTCTTCCTCACTTTCATCAACATTGTCTTCGACAATCTCTCCGAATTCCAAAGTGGATTGATTGTTGGTCTGAACATCCATGATTCTTGGTAGAAAATTTAATTGAACTTGCAAAATCTCCAATTGGCATGATAAAGCTCTCAATCTTTGGTTGGTATTTTGCATGTTGATCATGGATTGTTGCATGAACATATTCAAAGTATTTTCCGTTCTTGCCATTTGTTCATCTTCAGACGGATATTGTTGATATTGTTGATAGGATTCATACTCGAATGGATTATAGAAGTTGAAATAATCATGATGATCAGCCATGATTTCCTTTATGTTGAGAAACTGAAACAAGTGTAACTAACAAGAAAATTTTCTTTGCATAACAAAGAGGGTTAATGCAAATGCAATTTTATAATATATAAAAGAAACGAAAAATATTAACAAGATATATACAAATGCTCAAAACAATACAAATTATTGCAATGCTCAAAATATCTAAACACTAATCCCCGACAACGGCGCCATTTTGTTAGTTGAGTAACAAAAGTAAGTATTTTTAAATTATCGTCTCCTCAGGGATTGGTGTGCTATCTTGAACCGTTCAACAATCGCTATTGTTTTGAGTAAGGGTTTTGTAACATGTTTGCATATTAACTAATTGGACTTAAAAACGGAAATAAAACGAAAAGTAATAGGGAATAAAAGCGTTCAGATCGGAGTTCATTAATCTTGCATCGAATATAATCTAAAAATCAAGCATATGAATTCTAGCGTTTTAGCGAAAATATCATGTATCACTCGACAACGTCATTCGTGTCCAAATGACGTCGTGAGATCGATCGTATCGTTTAATCAACGATTTCCCAATCGATCAAACGATCCGAAAGCATTACGTTCCGACACTTTATGCGATTATCAAAACCAAATTCCATGTCTAGAATTTCTTATTTTGATAGAAGATCATTTTAAACCTAGATTCAAAAGTATTTGTCAATAACAATTGAATCAAGCATGAGAATGAAAAGCAAGAATAACTTCAATAACACATAAATTGCTAAAATCATATATTTGCATAATCAAAGATTACATCTAAGCTAGAAAGAGTACCTCCAATCCCAACAAAGGGAAGTTAGTTGTTCATTTTCATGACAACTATACAAAAGTTTAGAGAAAAGATGAAGATCATAGCCTAAGTCTTGATTTCCCAAAGTCTTAGTTGATTCCATAATCCCTTCACTCTTGCTCCTTGAAGATCATAGCTTCTAGCCCTAAAAACTGTCTAAAAACTAAATCCTAAAATAATACTGAACTGAATTAAAAAGCTATCTCCCTAAAAAATCAGCTTTTGAGCCTATTTATAAGTGTTCTGTAATTCTGGACTTCGCTCTGCGAAGTCCTTTCTTCACAAATGGGCTTCTGCCACCTCAGCCTTGAACAGTTCAAACCGCCCTGCTTCGCTCTGCGACCAAACTTCGCTCTGCGAAATCACTCATTTTCTGATCTTCAGAAAATCCCTGCCTGAACTCGCCATTCACTCGCCAAGCACGCGCTGGGCGAGATTCTTCATTCTTCTCTTAATGATTTATTGCTATTTTCAAGTCCTGGCTTGCTTTTTCCTACACAAATGGGGAAGAATAAGGTATACAAAGAATAATTGGCATTTATTCATAAATTCCATGCTTTTCCTAAGATAACTTGCAAAATAAGTAACTAAAAAGCCTTATAAAAGACATGAATTTATTCATTTCTTGCTACTTATCATAACCCGATATCATATTGTTGAAGATTCTTATTTCCGCTGTGCCCTGTTGTTATATATTTGATGAAATTTTCATCATGAGGATTTATTATGAGATGTTTGGCGAATAGTAACACCTTGTATTTTTAATTAATTGAATGATTTATTATTTAAATATTAGACTTAGGGTTCAGGGTGCTACAATTCCAGTTGGTCAAGTTGTAGACATTCCTTACCCAAAGCCTATATATCCTGAATTTCAAGATGTTGGTATTGAGTCATCTTCTGATGCTCAACAAATGGACATTGACCCTGTCCAAACTTCAATTCAGAACCCGTCTGAGCCTATCTCTAAAACCCTGACATAAGAAGCTAACAATGATTGTGTCATGATCTCTGATCACTCACCCTCCATATCTGATATGCCAATGCTTATCAACTTCTCAACCCTAAACCTTAACCTATCCAAACCACCATCCTCAAAATATCCTGAACTTAAGGAGTTCAGTACATCACTATATTTTAAGGTAAAGGATCTTTTGGATGAGAGTGTTGCAATGAAAAGTTCATAAGAATATGAAAGCAAATGGATGCAGCTAATAGAAGATGTTTATCAGAATCTGTTGAAGATGCAAGATTCTGAAGACCAACTATAGAGGAAAATAAGCCCTGAGAGCTTGGTTCACTAAGTTGCTCTGTCAGATGGACCTGGAAGACTTCAGGTGTAATCCAAGAAGACAGCTCCCTCCACCAATTGATGATATCCTAGAAATCTATGTGTTTCCTTTAGTGGAACTAGATGCTCCTGCAGTGCTTCTGAGACCAGGGAATATGACAATCAATGCTTCTTCCTTTCAAACCACAACATCAGATTTTGTGTCATCTACTGAGTTTGAGATCTTAAAGAATGAAATAAGAGTTGAACTGGCATCTTAGAGAGCTCAGATTCAAGCTCAAACACATAAGCAAGCTAAAACGGACTCTAAGTTGGATCTGCTAGTTAAACTATCTTCTAAGAACCACTAGGAAACCTTTTGATTTATTGTACTTTTATGTAATATTTCAACACTTAACTTGTATTTGCACATTTTCTCAATATCTTATGAATGCAAGTTATACTTTTTGTTGATGACAAAAGGGGGAGTAAAAGTAGAAATTTAATTTTGTGTTTCTAACAAGTGCCTATTCTTCATATTTTAATTTCTCCTGATTGCTTAACTTATTGAATATTTGATATTATTGTCTTGATTAAGCTAGCTCATACTCATGGGGAGCTTACAAACCTCGCCTTTTGATGAGTCAAGTTAATTAACATAGACAATTGTTCTTTAAATACATAAGTTTGTCATCGTCAAAAAGTGGAAGATTGTTGAACCGAAGTGGGTTTTAGAACAATGTCTCTAAGGTTTTTACGATAAAATTATGAATAAAAGAATAATTGGGTACTCTAATGTGTGTTCAAATGTGTAGGACCATAAAATTTAATTTTGTCTTCAAAGCCAAGTTATAGGTTCAAAAACACCATGATTTGAACGCAAAAGAACTCATTTAGAACTCAAGAAACTTTAAAGACTTAGAGCATGATATGAAGAAAGGTCAACAAAAAGTCAAATCTCTGATCAGAATATGCATCAAGCCTTGAATACTCTTATGGAAACAAGATCTGATAGAAGCACATTCTGATGGACACCTCAGCAACTAAACACTCTAAGAGGCTCTGACCAGTTTTGTCTTCTTCAGAAGGAATGCCGCCTTCAAGTATTGATCCTATTGTTTGTCTTATTCAGAATACGTGTAGAAACAAACAATGTTTTCAAAGGCAAAGAGAATGCAAACGATCATTCCAAAAGAAGCAAAGGATCCCTCTAATACAATTCAACGAAATTATCCATTAGATGAAATGCTTTCAAACCTGATAAAAGCTTCTCAAGGAAGATTAATTTGTTGGCACCTCTTCAAACAACGGCTCTATTATCTTCTCCTAATTAAGAACCTGAGTGTTTGAAAAAAAAAGAGACTTCGTGAAATTTTACAAGTTCCAAACACTATTAAATTATATAGCGCATAAACACTTAGAAAAATTCTTACAAATTTCAAATTTTAGAATTTATTTAGCGTTAGAAGTCAGTTGAACTTTTAAGTTAGTTTACCACTCTCTGAGTACAAAAGTGTAAACACAATCAAATTTATTTGTAAATTTTGATTGTAGAAGTCCTCAAGTGTGAGGCAATGAAATCTTAGAGTTGTGCGTCTAAGTAATTGTAATCTTATGTGATTATAGTTAAAAATCTCTTGGAAGTGTAAGGGGACTAGATTAACCTCGGATTGTGTGGTGAACCAAAATAATTGATTTTCTTGTTGTTATCTCTCTAATATATTTCTTACTTTATTTTGTTTAACAACTTAGAAAAAGATTTTCGTAAAAAGCAAACAATTCAACCATTTGTCTTATGCTTTTCATGGGTCTAAAAGTGTTGAAGTGAAAAGTTTTGAAATTTGTCCTATATGGAGAAATTTGAAGAAAAAAAATTACAATGTGGATTGTCAATCCAAATACGGGAACTCATTTGTATGAAATATCCCCTGACCCCTTAGACTTGTAGCTCAGAGATGATGTGGAAGTCTAAAGGGTTTACGAAGCTACAAATTCAGAGTAACATCGCTTTGGTTCTTATGAATTTCGACACATGTACCTGTTGTGATGTTTGATTGACATAACGAGGAGATCACTTTCGTTTAAAATCGTGATTTGAATTATTCGTTTCCAACAGTTGATGAGCTGTTCACTCTAATTCAAATCGTTTGGCCTGACTTTTTTACAGTTCAACTTTAAAACAAAGTTAAAATTAAGGGCTTTAAGAAAGAAGTTAAAGTTGTTTTGTTACTTTATTATTTTTTTAGTTTTAAAGCTATTTTTAAGTTAAAAGTTGTTTGTCAAAATATTGTACAAATATATAATAAATAAAAAAATGTTAAAATATTTTTTGAAGGGAAAAAATGTTTAAAATATTTTTTTAGTAAGTATTGAATAGATATTGTGTTTGGTCTACCTTCTCTTTAAAATTGTAGAGAAGTAAAAAAAAAAAACCGAGTCAAACGGTACCCATTTCTTTATTTGCGTAATCCCTTCCTCTGGTTCATCAAGATTCTCAAGTTCTCAATTCTTTATTCTTTCAAATTGTTTTCTTTCATTTCGTTTACCTATATTAAAAATATTTGTAGTGAAAAACAATGTTGTTAGCTTTAGTACCCCTTTCTGATGCTTCAATTGAAGTCAACATTCCCAAGTCTCATCCCTTAAACGACTAATGCTACTATCCCTTAGAGAATAGCCTACAAAATCCCGAAGAGGTTGTGTTTGGGTCTATTTGGAAAAGTCTGACAACATCTAAGGTTGTGGCATTTTCATGGAAATTACTGCTCAATCATATTCCTACTAAAATCAATCTAGCTTGGAGAAATGTTTTGTCAACGGAAGAAACGTTAAATTGTGTACTATGTGGTGGTGGTGGTGTGGAAACTTTTATCCATCTTTTCTTGCATTGTGATGGGGTGTTTAAGGTGTGGGAAAATATGTTTTCTTGGCTTGACATCAATTTCATTATTCCTCGTAGTTTGTTAGTGCATTTTGAATGTTGGAAGGGGAAGGTGCGGAACAAGAAGCTTCGTAAGGGATATTGGTTAATTTGGCATGCCTCTTTATAACTGATTTGGAAAACAAGAAATGATAGAATCTTCAAAGATTTCATTAAGGGGATTGACATCATAGTCGAAGAGATTAAGGTGCTATATTGGCAGTGGAGTTTAAATAGATTGAAGATCTCATCTTGTTTATTTTATGAACGGTATGAAACCTAAGGGATTGCTTATTGAGATAGCTTTTTAGTCTTGTGTTTATTTTACTTGTGTTGTGGTGTTTGTTGGTCTTTTGTTCATGTTTGAGGCGGTCGGGTGTTTCTATTTTAGGTGGGGCTGCCACTTATATACAGTGCTAATTGTATTTTGCCGTTATTGGCTTGCATATTCTGCTTGTGCGATGTGGCTATTATTAATAATATGTTGTTTAAAAATTAAAAATTTTACCTATGTGCTTACAAACAAATCCTTTTAATTTTTATCAGGCTAAAATGGAACATGATATTACTAATAACACTTCATGTTTATCACAAGGTAAACCAAAACAAAAATCAAATAGAGTTCACAAACAGTTACACTAACATCAAAGCCAAGAAAACAGAGAAATTATAAGCCAATACCCAGGCAATCTAATGGATCAAGCCACCAATTATGATAACAAAAGGCAAATTAGACATGTTTTGCCTCTAGTCACCAAAAAGAGAGTAGCTTAATTTTGTCCAACATTTTCTGAATTGATGCTTCCTTGGTATTAAAAATTATATTATTACGTTCTTTCCATATCATCCAAACGCACGCGAACCAAATCAAAATTAGAACAAACCATAGACTTTTCGAATTTCCACCTATCTGACCATATTGCATAAAGTGATTAGATAAGCAAATATGATCAAGCACTGATATATTAAACCATCGCCGAAGAAGTTTCCAAAGAGAACCAAAATGGGGACAAGATAAAAACGGATGTTCCGCTGACTTTTCCATACCACATCCACTGACACAAAGTTGAGCATGATGTTGAAGAATGCCACGCCTATGTAAGTTATCTTTTTGTAGGAAGCCGATTTCAAAGAAGGCGTCACACAAAAATAGAAACCTTCAAGGGGACCTCCTTATTCCAAATAAGATCTGATGTTGCTGATGGAATAGGCAAGTCCGCATGTGTTAAAAATATGTAGCCACTTCTAAATGCGTAAACTTTGGCGGGATCTAATTGTCATTGCCACTTATTAATTTCATCAGCCTGCAAAACAACATTAGATAACAAACCACAACACTCCCTAACCATATCCTCTCCCAAGCAAACAACATCTGCTGCCACTTCCACACCTCTCCACACTCACCCCACCCTAAAGCAAACATATCAGCCACAAACAGCAAACGATCATCAATTAAATCATAAAGACGCTTGTAACGAACACTAAAAGGCCCTCCACCCATCCAAGGATCCGTCCAAAATTAAGTACCAATCTCATTCCCAGCCAACTTCCTCGTGTTAACCAAACTCCTCGACGGATTCCTACCAAATCCTTCCACCACCCTAACCCGTCCCTCCCTCCATCATTCAGTCGCCCCCTACCTCACCATACTTATCCACCAACATCTTATACCACAAACTCCCTTTATTAACAGACATCCTCCGTCACCATTTTCCTAATAATGAAATATTAAACTTTTGCATTCTCCTCGCGCCCAATCCTCCAAACACCTTACTCAAACAAATAGAATCCCAATTTACCCAAGAAATTTTCCTAAAGTCTTCACCCCCACCCCCACCCCATCCCAAAAAAAAAACATTTTAAAAGAGACTATACATATGAGATAATACTTGTTGGAGTCTTGAAGATGGAAAGAAAATAAACCGAAAGACAGGAGATGACAAATTTCAAAAGAACCAACTTATTGCCAAAAAGACAAATTTTGACTCTTCCAATCTGACAGACGCGCTTTAATACGGTCAAACAATGCATTCCAAAAACATAACCTCCACGCATCGCCACCAATAGGTAAACCAAGGTACACATAAGGGATATTTCTTGTTTGACAATTAATATCTGAAGCAGCCTCTAGCAACCAAGAAACCCATATTAACTCCAACTAACATACTTTTGTGAAAGTTAACTTTCAACCCTGATGCTCGTTCAAAAAGAATAAGAGCCTCTCACATGGCGTGAACATTAGCGAAACTTTTCTCATCAAAATTAATGTATCATCGGCAAATTGAAGATGAGAAATTTGCATAGAATTATTTCTCCCCACTTTATAACCTGAAAACAAACTAGAATCTGTCGTTGATGACATAATAACATTCAACTATTATGCCGCTATCAAAAATAAAAAAGATGAAAGAGGGTCACCTTGCCTCAACCCCCTCTCCAAGGAAAATTTATCCGTCGAACTTCCGTTAACCAACACTGAAGTTGTGGCTGATCCAATACACTCCAAAATCCACTTGCGCAGTAAACTTGGAAAATTAATTTTTCCCATAACCACGTCTAAATACTTCCATGGGGTTCTTATTGATAACTTATTGTAAACTTTGTATGTGTAGCTCTATGGGGTTCTTCTAATTTTGGGTATTCTTACCGACCATCAAATGGGGTCTCTGGTGGCATTCTTACTCCATGGGATACTACGGAGGTTGACATGTGGGCTACTAGGAGTATTGAGCATGTTCTGATTACTCAAGGTTGTTTTGCGAGATGTGGTAGTGAGTTTATGTTGGTCAATATTTACACACCATGTGATCCAAGTGGAAGCCATGCTCTATGGACGAGAATGAGTGGTTTGTCGAACAATAACAGTGAGGATAATTGGTGTGTGTGGTAATTTCAATGACATACGACATCCAGAGGAGAGGCGAAGTAGAATGATTAGTCCCATGCAAGACGATTTTTTTCACTTTAATAAATTCATAGACGAAAATATTCTTTTTGATATCCCTCTGTGTGGTCATGATTTTACTTGGTATCTTGGAGATGGTCTTTCTATGAGTCGTCTAGAAAGATTCTTATTGTATGAAAAGTAGTGTTTTATTTGGCCAAATTGTATTCAGAAGGCTATCCAATCTAAAGTCGGGTGGACCGACCCAGTCCATATAAATATAGGTCCAATGGATTGGGCCAAAAAAACATGATCGCTTCTCGCTTTGAAAATTGCTTTATACACTTCAAAGAAAGCTAAAACACACCAGGAAATAACATTTTTACCCCGGCGGCAGGTAACTGCCGTCGGCTCATCCCATCGGCAACTAGTTGCCGCCGCATTTGAATTCATCGGCAGTTAACTGCCGTTGCGTTCTTGATATTGCTGATTACAACAACATACTCCTATATTGTTCCATCAACTTAACTTTCCTACTTCCTCTTCAATCTAAACACCTAAATCCAATTTTTTTTTCCACAATCCTTGTCCAAAATCATTGAAGCAGCACTCCTAGAAGGATTCAACACACTTTTGGCGTCAAGAAACAAGTAATGCATTATTTAATTCGTTTTTTTTTTTGCTGATTTTTTTGTCAATTTTCGTAAAAACCTGACATGCAGCGTGCCGTTGTATGGGGTCATCGGCAACTAACTGCCGATGGTAGTGGCAGCTATTTATTCATAGTTATGGATGAAAATGTGAATGTTGATCCGGTCGAGACAAAACCTATTTTTGTCGATAATTTCGAAAATGTCATACCGCCTAAGGTTGACTCCGATGTTGTCCCTCTTGAGGCCAACGAAGTTGACACGGCTCATTTTTTTTCAAGCGAAGTTAAATGGAAAGATAGAGATGACTTGCTTAATTGGGTATGTCGTCAAGCAAATAGGGTGGGTTTACAATTGTTATACGTAGATCCAATTTGATCAATCCAATGTTGCAACTAATTTGTGAAAGGAGTGGCAACCACAAAGTGCCGAAAAAAAGATTGAAGCATGAGGCAACGTGTTCAAGAAAATGTGGGTGTAAGTTCATGGTTTGTGGATATCTTAGTAGGGAAACAAATGATTGGAGATTGAACATTCTTAATGGAGTTCACAACCATAAGATGGAGCCAAGTTTAGAAGGACACATGCTTGCAGGTAGATTAAGGGAGGATGACAAGAAGATTGTACGTGACTTGACCAAGAGTTTGGTGCTACCAAAAAATATTCTGATAAATTTGAAGACAAAAAGACAAGATTGCATGACAAATATCAAGCAAGTCTACAATGAACGTCAAAAAATATTCAAGTCAAACATAGGTAACAAGACTGATATGCAGTATCTAATCTCAAAGTTGGAGGAGCACAACTATGTTCGAAATTCTGGCAGGTCCTGATCCTGTTCGTAAAACAGATCAGAACAGAGTACAAAGTTGCAGCTTAACAGAAGTTCAGAAGCAAAGCAAAACAGACAGAAATAAAAGGCACAGGTGATTTGTTAACCCAGTTCGGTGACAACCACACCTACATCTGGAGGCTACCAAGCCAGGAAGGAAATCCACTAGTGTAGTCCTAGTTCTAAGTTCTCAGCAAACTCCCAGTTTACAACTTATCACCTAGCTACTACCCGTATTGATTTCAACCTAGGAACTCCTAGACCTGAGATCTCATCTCACTTCCCTCAATCAATCACTACCCCAGTGATATCAGACTTAAATAACAAACAACTAAGTAGGAGACACACTCCAAAGACATAAACAGTCACTTTTGCTTAAAAGCTTCAAGTGATTACAACTCAATAAAACAAACCAACTCTAAACAATAGAGTGGTATACAAAAACAAAGCACACAGCTCACAGACTCAAAACCTAAGAATAATCTCTCAATAATATCTTTTGGTTGAGTTGATTTTCTTCAATAGAAGTGCCTTCTATTTGTAGCCTTCAGCAGCAACAAATACTTGGACCAAATTCTTCAAAGATATATTTCCAAAATACTTTAGAAACATATAGAAGCAAATATTCTTCAGAAATATATTTTCCAAAGATCTCTTTGAAAATATATTCACAAATAAAAATGTCCAATCTTCAGAATATATCTTACGAAAATATTCTTCCTTCTAGAAACGCAGCTTGGACAATTCTTCAATTAAATCTACAAAAGATCATGTGAGGAAATTAACAGCTCCAAGGCACAAAAACAGAATGCAGAAAACCAGCTTCTGAAGGTACTTCTGAAGAACGCAGAAAACCAGCTTCTGAAGGTACTTCTGAAGAAGTGCTTCTGAAGGTCTGCGTCTGAAAGTTCTGCGTCTGAACATTTCAGCTTCTGAAGGTCAGTGTCTGAACATTGCTTCTGAAGACCCAGCTTCTGAAGACGCACATATTGAGATTTCAGCTTCTGAAGACGTACTGCTTCTGAAGACGCACATTATTGCTTGTTTATTTGATTTTAGCAAACATGAAGCCAACAACCAAATATCCAACAATCTCCCCCTTTGGCAAATTTTTGGCTAAAATCAATTTGAGAACAGAGAGATACAACAAGCAAATTCTTCACACATCAAAATTGCGTATTTAAACGTAGCAACCAAAAGCAACAGAGTCAGCAGCGGATAATACACTACATTTCACACATACAGCAGCAACATACACTCAGGAACAAAACGAAGCACTCCCCCTGAAACAGATCAGCTTCTGACAGGAAACACATATACTCCCCCTGAAACAGAGACTCCCTCTAAAACAGATCAGCAGCAGCTTCTGAAACATACACTACTCCCCCTGAAACAGAGACTCCCCCTGAAGCATATCAGCAGCAGCTTCTGAAACATACACTACTGCCCCTTTTTAGCCAAACAATTTTGACAAAAATATCCATGCAATCATCAGGAGTAGAAAGACAAAAAAAACAGCAAAGGTTACAGAGCATATGCACACAATCAGAGAAAAAACACGCCCAGCAATCAAAGAAAACACATCCAGAAATCTGAAACACAATTCCATCTCACACCATAGATGAAAAGAACTCATAAGAGCTTTCATCCACAATCCCATAACCATATTAACCATAAAGGCACCAAATTCAGAGGATATAACCATCCAATAGAGACCAGCACATCACAGCACCACACACAAAGTCTTCACAGAGGAAACAAAAATTGACTAAGCATCAGAAGGCAAATTTGTCATCAGACTCTACATCAGACACAACAGACTCTGCAAAGTCTTCAAAAAAAGACAAATGCCCAGTTGGCCCCTCAAATTTTCAAATTGCTTGGTGTCATACCCCATTTTTGACCAATTTTCGATTCATTTTTCTCGTCTTTTAAAGTCAAGATTTTTCGTCTTTTCAAGAAAAATTTCGGCAGAGAGGTATTTTAAAATACCTCATTTTTGTTTTGTTTTAGAGCCACTTTTTTTATCTTTATTTATTTCATTTTTATTTTTTCATATTGACTTTTATTCTCATTTTTATTTTTTCATTTTTTGTTTTTTTTCTTTCTTTCTGCTTTTTATCATTATTATTATCTTTATTTATTTATTTTATTTTTATTATTATTGTTATTATTTTTTTTTCTCAAAGTCAAAAATCACTGCTGCAGAGGCAGCGCCCCCTTCTTCCAGTTTTTTTTTCATCATTTTGTCTGTCCATGATCGGCCCCCTATCTTCCCAAAATCTTCACCAGGTCACTTCCTCCATAAATGTTTCAGCTTTGAATTAATCTCATGGTCAACAAAAACAACTTCAAAAATGTCTATATAACAGGAGATTTCATCAACAGAAGAAGGGAGAAATTTTTTATCCAAAAGGTAACAAGAACACAAACCCAGCAACACAAGACAACACAAACTCAACAAAAACCACACAAAACTAATCTCTCTAACACCACAAAAAAAAACATAACAAAACTAAACAACCATCGCCAAACCACCACACCACAACCGAACCACCACCCACCAATCCACACACGCGGCCAGCCTCCTCCCAACCACCAAAACCAGCCGCACCACTTCCTCACTAAAACCTCAAAACCAAAAAAAAACACAAAGAACCACCACCTCCTAAAACCACCACCTCCTAATCCGGCCACCCACACACAACCACGGCCACTACCCCTCCTTCTCTACAACACAAAGCCGCGGCCTTCTCCCCCTAAACCACCCCAACACAGCCGCGCCTCCTCCCTCAACCACCACCACTAATCCGAACAAAAAAGAACATAAAAGGTAGTTTTTTTGTTCGATTTAAATCTTAGATCTAGGGATTTTGGTTAAGATTTTGAGAAAAGTAAGTTCATATCTTTAAAGAGGACGAAAAAGGATTTCTAAAAACGTTTTTTTTTTAATCGGCGGAGTTTTAAACTCCGGCGCGGTGGTGCCGCCACTTTGGCCGGCCGGCCGCCAGAAAACTTGAGGGAAGAGAAGAGAGAAGAGAGAAGAAGGAGGAGAGAAGTATACAGCGAGAGAAAGAAAAGAAAGAAATGAAAAAACTATGAAGGGATGGGGTATTTATACCCCTCCCTGATTTGGTGCGCGTGGGTGCACACCTTAGCATGCACCCTCGCCTCCCAGGCCCTCTGTTTTAAATCAAACGGTCGTGGGTGTTTCCCCTTTGTGATCAGATCAGGACCCTCTGATTTTAATCAGACGGTCCAGATTTAACCTCGCTGGCCCAATGCATTTGGGCCTGTTTATTACCTATCTATTCTTTTTCTTGCTCCTTGCGCCCCCCCCCCCCCCCAATTTTATTTTTTGCACCTCCCTGTTTATTTCTTTTATTTTTCTTTGCATTTTTATTATTTATTTCTTATTTTTCTTTTATTTTTAGCATTTGTATTTATTTACATCTCACATCGCCTCATGCATTTTATTTCATTTGTCATTTTTATTCGTCATTTTATTTATGTCTTTAGAATGTATTAAGGGACAGTGTAAATATAAATAAGAATGTTGCACCGACACTCACATTTATTTATTCGCTTTATGTCAAAAAATCAAAATGAGTGATTAGTATAATCCAAGGAAAAGGGGACTTTCATTTTGATCCAACGTCATTATGAATTCCCTCGCGTTTAGTTTATTTTATCATACTTAACCTTTTCTTAACTCCAAGTAAAAAACCATTAAAAATCAAAAACATTCAAATATTTAAAACTTCATCAAAAATATGTTTTATTAACAAACCTTGGATTTCAAACCAAACGTCTTTTTTTAATCAAACTTTAATCAATTTTAATCATATTAGACTTTATTTTCTACAATTAAAATCAATCAACTTCACTCTTTTGCCACTTTGGCTCGTCTTATCTTTAACAACATTTTCAAACTTTAAAATCAATCAAACAAATCACTCGGCTTTTTACCTCGAACTACGTGATTTTGATCCCGCTTGGGTACGTAGGCAAAAGACTTTGTCTTTCCAAATCAATAAAAATAACAAAAACATTTTCTTTCTTTCTAATCATCACTTTAGTCTTTTTACACTTAAGCATTTATTTACAAAACAAGTAATCAATTTAGCATAAAGATAAAATAAAACGAGAGGTTCCTATAGAGTACTATAGACGTTTAGGGTGTTAATACCTTCCCTTTGCGTAACCAACCCCCGGACCTTGATCTCTAAAAATCTAGGGTTTATACGAACTTTTTCCCTTTTCCTTGGAAAAAATAAAAGATCGGTGGTGAACTTAATTTTGTGAGTCAACGCTAATTAATAGCTTGATATCCTAAAATCACTGCGACACTTGGCATCTAAGGCTTTTGTAAATATATCAGTAACATCTTCATCACCCTCAGCACACTGAACATAGGGCATGATGTCTTGAACATCTTGCTCAACATTATCCTCAGACTCACTAGGATCCACTTCCTTTATTTTTAGTGTCTTCTTCTTTGGGACAGGGACCACCACCTTGCTCCAGCCTTTAGATGGTCCAACAACAACACTCTTCTTAGTAACAGGAGCAGGCCTGCTGGCAGCAGCAACAGCCTTTCCTTTCCTATTCTTCAGCCTCTTGCCAACACTTTGGTCAAGTCTTTTACCAATGGGTTCATCATCAGACTCCATATCATCTATATTAACAGCAATTGTAGATTGATCCTTTATCATATCAGTACTAACTTCTTGAACTTCTTGATCAGACACAGGTTCAAACTCTTCTGCATCTTTGTCATTCTCACTGTTTACTGATTTGTCCTCTGACACAGCATCCTGGGAATGCTCATCAGTCTCCTTCTCTTGTGAACAGTCAGAAGGTGACACAGCAACAGACTTACAGGCAGAATTTCCAGGAGACTTTTCTTGACTGGCTTTCTTCATTCCTCTTAGGTTTAAATAACCAAGCTTCTGGTGCCACAACTTAATCTCTTCTCCTTTTGATGATGCTTTTAGAGAGGTGTGAGCTATAAGACTAGTATCAACAACCTTGGGTTTCCATTCTTTTCTAACTTGAACACATGTATGGCTGGCCTTTGGTTGAACATGAGGTTGTGGATATCCATACAGTTTGAAACAAAACGGTTTTATATGCCCCTTTCTTCCACAATAATGGCATACCCAAGAACAAGATGCCCTCCTGCTCTTAGATCCCTGAGGTTTGTTCTGATGTTCCAACTTAGGTTTGCCTATTATTGGATCAAATGTTTCAACAGCTGCACTGACCTTTTTAGTTAGATTTTGCTGTTTGTTCAAGGTCCTATAATCAACCCCTATTCCTTTTGGTTTCCCTTGGTTCTGACTCTCCAGTATCTCTTCTAGCATATCAGTACCAGTGAGTTCAGTTGGGTTACCTAATCTTTGAGATCAGAAATTTGACCTAAGTGTTCACTTCTTTCAGCCTGAAGTTGGCTGATAGTCTTCTTCTGATTTATATATATCTCGCAAACTTTTTCACTTCTGATGTATAGTTCTTTGAAGGAGACAAGAAGTTCTTCATAAGTTAATTCTCCTTCTGAGTCCATTCTGCCAGAAAATAACTTCCCTGGAGCTCACCCTAAAATAGGCAGGGTGCCTGCTCTGATGCCAGTTGAAATTCTGGCAGGTCCTGATCCTGTTCGTAAAACAGAGCAGAACAGAGTACAAAGTTACAGCGTAACAGAAGTTCAGAAGCATAGGAAAACAGGCAGAAAGTAACAGGCAGAAATAAAAGGCACAGGTGATTTGTTAACCCAGTTCGGTGACAACCACACCTACATAAGGAGGCTACCAAGCCAGGAAGGAAATCCACTAGCGTAGTCCTAGTTCTAAGTTCTCAGCAAACTCCCAGTTTACAATTTATCACCTAGCTACTACCCGTATTGATTTCAACCTAGGAACTCCTAGACCTGAGATCCCATCTCACTTCCCTCAGTCAATCACTTCCCCAGTGAAATCAGACTTAAATAACAAACAACTAAGTAGGAGACACACTCCAAAGACATAAACAGTCACGTTTGCTTAAAAGCTTCAAGTGATTACAACTCAATAAAACAAACCAACTCTAAACAATAGAGTGGTATACAAAAACAAAGCACACAGCTCACAGACTCAAAACCTAAGAATAATCTCTCAATAATAGCTTTTGGTTGAGTTGATTTTCTTCAATAGAAGTGCCTTCTATTTATAGCCTTCAGCAGCAACAAATACTTGAACCAAATTCTTCAAAGATATATTTCCAAAATACTTTAGAAACATATAGAAGCAAATATTCTTCATAAATATATTTTCCAAAGATCTCTTCGAAAATATATTCACAAATAAAAATGTCCAATCTTCAGAATATATCTTACGAAAATATTATTCCTTCTAGAAACGCAGCTTGGAGAATTCTTCAATTAAATCTACAAAAGATCATGTGAGAAAATTAACAGCTCCAAGGCACAAAAACAGAACGCAGAAAACCAGCTTCTGAAGGTACTTCTGAAGAACGCAGAAAACCAGCTTCTGAAGGTACTTCTGAAGAAGTGCTTCTGAAGGTCTGTGTCTGAAAGTTCTGTGTCTAAACATTTCAGCTTCTGAAGGTTGCTTCTGAAGGTCAGCGTCTGAACAGTGCTTTTGAAGGTCAGCGTCTGAACAGTGCTTCTGAAGGTTCAGCTTCTGAACAGTGCTTCTGATGACCCAGCTTCCGAAGTTCAGCTTCTGAAGACGCACATATTGAGATTTCAGCTTCTGAAGACGTACTGCTTCTGAAGACGCACATTATTGCTTTTATATTTGATTTTAGCAAATATGAAGCCAACAACCAAATATCCAACAATGTTTACTTCACCAGAACACAAAGTGAGAGTACTACTATTCAAGACATATTTTGGGCTCATCCAACATCTGTTAAGTTGTTTAACAATTTTCCAACAGTTTTGGTTATGGACTCCACCTATAAAACCAACATGTACAGAATGCCATTGTTTGAGATAGGTTGGGTCACCTTTACCGATTTGACGTATTCTGTTGGTTTTGGATTTTTGACATCTGAAAAAGAGGATAATTTTACTTGGGTTTTACAGATGTTGGTCAAACTTCTTAACTCAAAGATTAATATGCCTTTAGTGGTTGTGACTAACAGAGATACGACTTTGATGAATGTGGTAGCAACTATTCTCCCTGAAACTAGTGCAATACTTTGTTATTTTCATGTTGGTAAAAATGTTAGAGCAAAGTGCATCACTGACTGTAGAGTGAAACCGAAGGATGGGAAATAGGTGAAGCCAAGTGACATGTTTAACAAGGTAATGAGAGCATGGGATTG